>JAOXNG010000001.1:60970782-60981429 GCA_028566535.1 Scolopax minor | reverse complement strand
CCCAGCTCACTGCTGAGATCCTCAGGGGCTGAATCCTTGCCCTAAAACTTTAATAACCCCATGGAAGCTCCTCTGTCATTCAAGATCATACTATTCCCTCCTCTATTTATTTCCAAGTGTCACTCAGCTCCATTCCACCAGCTTGGAAAAACGTCAAGAACTTTTATCTTCAGAGTCAGTTGCCAGTTCTGTTTAGTGAACAAGCCAGCAGGGACCTCTGGTGCCATCAATGCGGCTCAGTCAGTGCCCCTCTCTTTAGGGATGGAGTATATCATTATCCCGATGGCTGGACAGAAAAAAAAGATGCATTTTTAGAATAGTTCTCAGGGAGCAGTTACTGGAAATCTCCTCTCTTGAGACAGTCTATTGGCAACAAGTTTTGCTTCTGTGACATGAGGTATTGCATCAAGGCCCAATCCTGTCACTAATAAAGTTAGTGGGAAACGTGCCATTCTTTTCAAGTGAAGTCAACAGGATTACTGTAGCAAGTAAGAGCTAAAACATACACCTTGCATCTACAAATGCAAATGGAAAGTCATGTCACGCATGGGAATGCTTTTTATGTCTGTTTGCAGAATCTGGCTTTGTTTCAAATCAGAATAAGCCCCTCCCCCAAATTTAAAATTGACAGTAAAGAAAACGGAAGTTTTATTTTCATATTACAACTTTTCCGTTTTGGGGATGTGTATTTAAGTTTGCATCTAAAAAAA
Organism: Scolopax minor; assembly: GCA_028566535.1. Classification (NCBI taxonomy): domain Eukaryota; kingdom Metazoa; phylum Chordata; class Aves; order Charadriiformes; family Scolopacidae; genus Scolopax; species Scolopax minor. The sequence continues at coordinate 60,980,719 of JAOXNG010000001.1, read as the reverse complement.
AAAAGAGTCAAGAACAGGCTGTTTCAGTGTTTGATTTTGTTTCTCTTAAAAAAACCCAACTTTTTTTAGTTTTCTCTAAAACAAGGTATAGACACGGCAGATATTTTAATTTTTAACAAAATTATTTTCTGATAGAAAACAGTTTACTTTAAAATTTTCCTTAACCAGCTCTGGCAGGCTCTTTTAATTGCCAACAGACGCGTAACACAGCTGTGCTAGAAAACGTTACTTAACGTGCTCAGCCTGAATGGAGTATTTCTGTTGATTTCAGCTGTCAGACCCACAGGCTCTTGACTGCACTAACAGGTAACAGTCTTACTGTTTTGGCAAGTGAATGTTTCCTATACAAAAATAACAAGGGGTTGGATTTTTAATTTTTTTTTTAATTTTTTTTTATAACTGTTGGTTCATTTTTTTCATAGGATATTATCATACTTGGCAATACTGGGTTTAATTCCACTTAAAATGACAGAACTGAATTGTCATCATTTTTAATGGGTAAAATCTACGCAGTTCATCAGAGGTGCTGTAAAATCTAATCAGAAATTAGACTGTAAAATTAATAGGCCAATATTCTCTATAATGCTCTTTTACAAATCTGGAACTGCAGCAGATTTGGAGTTTCCACATAGAGTACAATAAGGCAGAGGTAGAATCTTCAGTTTAAACAGATAACCTGTGAAATCACGAGTACACTGAGCTAAACAGTAAGTGTTTTACTTTGGGCAGTGGGGTACCAAATCCACTAACACCACGCCTGGGCTTTCGTTTGAGTGTCTTTCTACACCACAGCTATAAGCCAGGGGATAACTTCCCCCCAGGTTTTCTTTATTAGCAGAGGTTAAGGACGGCTGTAAGACAGTGGTGTTGACCACGCAGCCCTTGGGTGCAGGTATCCAGGTGACAGGAGGGCAGTGCCAACCATCCCCTTTATTCAGAGATGAGTAACAGGGAAAAAATGGCCAGGGGAGGCATGGGGCAAGTGTGGGAAGGAGCCGGCGTACAGCTTTTCCTGAGCAGCATCCCTTAGAAAGAAGGGAGCGTGGCTGGGATCTGCTCGACCCCGGAGCATCTCGTTCCTCCCCAGCCTTTGCCCACCACCACATACCTACACCCACGGTGACACAGAGCCCAGACCAACACCTCCCTTGCCCAGAAAGCCACACAGGAAAATCCCAAGTGGGACTCTTTCCTCCCCATCACAGCAGAAGGGGGGAGGGGGGGAGGATGTTTGTTGTGCACGCGTCCCCCCCCAGCCAGCAATCTGGTGAAACATATGTAAGGTTATGTAAGGCCCTAGGAGCCACTGCTGTTGACGGTGAAGGAGGGGAAGGCAGCCATAAGCTGATAGCTAACCTTACTTCCCTGTGCTGAAATGATTCACTTCTAATGGTAATTTGCACCATTTTAACTCCAAGTACCTCCCACGTAATGATTATACAGTGTTACTATAAAACCTCAGGGTTCATCTGCAGAAACATTTCTTATGCTGAAGTACTCTGTGGAGACATACTTATAAAAATTGGTATGAGGGGAAGATTAAATAGATAAGAGCATAAAACCAGATTATAGAATAAATACAGTCTTGTAGATCAGCTTCAATGGGGAGGCAGGAGCTTACACTCCTGATTCTCATACCGACTTCTGTAATACTGGACAAATTGCTTCATCTCTTTGCACCTCAGTTTCCCGGATTTAAATGTAGGGCAATGCCTTTTTCAACCTTTCTCCACCTTATCTAAGCATGCTGTAATACAGCAAGAATACCTCCACTAGAGACCTTAGCACTCTGTCTAACCTATGGAATCTGGATCTTGCTTCAATCTTCTAATTTGAAACAATTATCGACATATACACATTTTCCCTTTTTGTTTGTATTTTCTTGTCTTGTAGTTTCTGCTATTATTCCATCTCTAGCTCCATCCCAAGAGAAAATGAACAGTATTTTCCAAGAGCAAAAGAGCAAAACCAGCAGGGAAGGAATTTTTATTTTTGTCTTTTTTTAAACAACCTGATCAAGAATGCAGCACAGTGAAAAACACTGGGTTTTTTTTAATCTAGTTTTTTTAAAAAATCTTTAGTGTTGTTACTTTATATTAATAAGGCCATTCACTGAAGTAATCTTGCCTTACACCATTAGTGCATGGCAATGCAAAACAAGGTGAAAACCTTTTAAAAAGTACTTATAGGAATAAATCTGTTACAAGAAATACACTTCTTCTCTGTCATAATTGCACATTTAAGACACCTCTGCTTTATTGGTGAGAATTCAGAACGACAGTGCTTGCCTTAATGCTGTCATCTTGTAGCTGCTATTACAGAAAATGTAGTTGTACAGTTTTCAAAGTGAGCAATTTTATGAAGATAATTGTGTAACATTGTTTATAAACTTAAACCATGCAATTAATATGTTATTCACAGATATACATAATGGTTTAAGAAGAAAATGTAACTGATTTTGGAGCTATAATGATTGATTTATGCAGTAAAATTAAAAATATGCATTGTCTACTCACCAGCTAAGTGGATGGGAGTAGAATGAAAAATATCTATATATAACTAACTGCAATGTATGAATATCAAGGAATCACAGAAGTTATTTAAAGCGAATAAAACAAGAGGATTACCCTAGAAGTAAGTAGCAAAGATTTAAGAAAGGCAATTGGTTATCAAGGGAAACTAAGCAAGAATTCGATGTTCTTGTTCTCTGATGTAAGGTAATGGAAGCTTTATTCTTTGAAATTTTAAAACAGCTGGATCAAATAATATCAAATTAAAAGACAGAACTCCAGTAACATTTTTCATTAATATCTTGCTTTTTAAGTAATGGTGGGACTTTAAATGAAATGCTACCTAATATGAATAATGGAAACTACCTGCTTGTAATGAAGAAAGGACATTTGTAGTGCCAAGGGATCTGACTTCTTGGTACTTACCAAGAAGTACTAGAAGTACTTTCCATTTTTAATCCATTTAAAAAAAAAACAACCCAATGGATGTCTTTACACATGGTGAATGTCACATGAGTTCACAAGAAGTTCCATTACAGAGCTTTACACCATATTTAGATAAAAGCAATGCCCTACTGTTCTGCTCTAGCTTTTTATACTAACAAATTTTAACTTAACAACAAATGCAAGAAGTCACTTGTTTTATTTCATCCACCAGATTTCTCTGGCTGAACTGATAGTTTAACAAAACTATGTAAAAATCATATTAACATACATGACCCATCTGGAAGAAACACACAAAAGCAATACGCTAAACCTGCTTCTTTCACCATCCTCTTCAGTGATACTAAGCAAAGGAGAGTCTCAATGAATCACTGTTAGCTGAATTCCACAAACATCTCACTATCTGTTATTTGAGCTACCCTGCTTCAGAAAAAATAAGTACATATGTATTTCCATGAAAATTAAATTACTCTAGAAAAGGACAGTTCCTCTTGTCAAAAAGTAGGAGATGGGTTTAGCAAGCATGTTTGTAAAATTTAATAAAAAAGTTAATCTAAGCAGCTCCATAATGACAGGCCTTGATTTCAGCTCTAAAATTAAAGAAGCTTCAAGTTTCAATGAAACAGCAATGAACAGCATCCTATAATTTGCTTTTAGGCTAATGCAAAATAGAAAGTACACTTTTCCTAGCTTGGCAATTATCACATATTTTGACATAGAAGCAGGGCAGATGGATCATATATTTGATTTTAGATACCTAGCTCCATCCAAATATTACAAAGCAAAAACATTGCATCAACGTGGAGATTTTTATCCCTGAATTGCTGATGAACAAAATTAAATAAAATCCACTCAGATCTGGTGATTTTTATTCTTTGTTGCACATGTGTATATAAGTGTCTATGTTACATTGTTTATACACAGGGATTTTGTAATATATATATATATATATATATACCATATATGAAAGCAGTTTTATTTTCACTCAAATCCACTTTACTGCCTATTCTATATTACTTGTAGCTGATTAAGTATTAACTTAAGTTCATTTTACAACTCAGCTTTGTATTCGTTCTCCATTAATTCTCCAGCCAAAGCAACCTGACCTTTCTTCCACCTGAACATTAACACGCATAATAAGCTTCAGTTCCTTCTCTTTCATCTGGAAGTTTTCCTTCATACTTTGTCAACTTTGTTTCTCATCTTTTCATCAAGTTTTAGTCACAAGACTGTAACAGGTCTGAGTGACTATGTTTGAGTGTATGTTTACACTCTTCTGTCATGTGCGATGGAATGGCATTATGAACTCTCAGAAGAAAAAGCAGACCATGCGTACAGTATATCAATAATGTTTGTAATATTTCATATAAAAATGAAATGGAAATTCATAATAATCTGACACTATTGCCTTTTCCCATGTAACTTATTGGATTTGTAGCAAGCAATTTGAAATTTATATATATGTTAACTGTTCTGCTCACCCACTCCACTGGCTGAGATATGATTATATTCTCCCCAGAGAAAGAACGGCTATTAAACGCAATATGGACTGGGGCCCACATTTCTTGGCTCCCCTGAGGCTTCCCTGGTTCAGGAGAGCCGGCGCTTTTTGGGTACATCACCATGTACACCATGTTCGAGTGCTCTCGAGTGCTGCAGATCCAGAAATGTGAAGGGAAAAGTTTAGGTCATTTTTACTTCTTTTTCTGCATCATCACCTTTGGCCTAAAAAGGCCAGAGGTGGAAAGGACGGGAAGTGCAGAATGCAGCTTATCTTTCGCCATGGGCTGCTCTTCCAATGGTTTATGGGGTATTATGAAGCTTGCTATATAATTGAAGCAGCTGGCAGCAAGGCATTTCCAGATACTTGGTCTTCAAAATGCAGTCTGTGTTTGAAAAACTGAAATTAATTCAACCCAAAATTTTCCTGATCTTCAAGAGCACAAGTAAACCAGCTCTGACAGAACCATTGGTCCTTTGTAAATTGAATTCTTGGCGGTTCACATAGCTCTAAAGGCTGAATTATAACCAGTACATTTCCCATGCACAATCCAACTTTGAGAAAACCAGTACATTTATAAAAGCTGGTTAGAGTTTGGGTGGTTTTCTTCTGTTCTTATTTTTGTCTAGATTGGCTGCAGGAGAGAGTGACCATTTTGAAATGGACAAAAGACTGAGTAGTTCCTAAGATACCGAACACAATCTGCAAATATCGATTAAATCAATGAAGCAGCACATGTTGTTGTGCCCGATTTACAGGGAAGTCTACAACAGTCAGACCTCAATCATACAATTTTACCTGCATAAATAGAAGCCTCCACAGACTTAGGATGCTCAGACTGCACCCGCTGCGTAGCCCTATCAGTCCCTTAATAAGCTGCAAACTCTTTTGCAGTGGGACATTGGGGCATGACTGCTCTGCAAGAAGGCTTAGAGCTCAGCTCCCCAGAGCAGCATTTGGCTGGTCATTTGGATTGGAACAAATGAAACATTGAAATTACCCCTCCCCACTCCTGCAAGATTTCAGGCAGTTTTGCTTTTAATTTTGTTTGTTTGTTTATTCATGTATTTAAAAGAGGAAGGTATTTCAGTGCTCATGAAAAGCCAGTACCCAGCAGGACTGAGAACAGCCTGAAACGATCCTGGCAAGTGCTGGGCATTTCCTTCACGCCGCCAAAGCACCCCAGGCTTTCCTGACAACGCTCCTATTCCTCTCCCATGCCCCTCCAGAGCAATGATTGAAAATTGCACCTCTGTGTTGATTTCTTGTTGTTGTTTTTTAACTATATAGCATGTACGTGCTTAAGTCTTTATTAGCCACCATTAAAAAGTAAATGAAACAAGAAACAACAAATTAAGCTTTTATTTCAAGCAGAGCTGGGTTAAACAAATGATCAGTCCTTCAGCTGAAGGAGTCAATATAGTAGTTACAAAAAGCAGACCAGAAAACATACAGAACTGCTTTAGAAAAAGAAAAAAAAAAAAGCCTGAGACGGTGGGAAACAGAGAGTTATTCAGTTGATCAAGCAATAGACGCAAATGAAGGGGACAAGGGGTGCAAGATCTTGTGTCGAACAGCATTTAATTTTAAATACCCCAGCTTAAGCCTGTTCATTGGAAGGGAGTTTATATTGGGAAAGGCAGGATACATTACTGTGCCTATCAGCAGTGACAGGGCAGAGAGAGCAGCAGTGTTTGATCAGGCTTTCACAGGTAATGTAATGTTTCCACTAGGAATTAAGCATAAAACTTTTTTAGGTTTTATAATGCGGAGAAGGGGAAGAATTGTAACAAACAATAGTTTAGTGGATGTTTGCAGCTCAAAACAGCACGTTAAAAAGATACATATAGAGGTAAGACAAACCTCCCATGTGTGCACAAGTCTGTATGATCTGTGCCAATGTGCAGCAGCCCAGGACAAGGGGCTGCAATAACTTCTGAAGCTTAGAAGATAACTGTAAATCTGTAAATGAAAACAATAGCAAAAGTATTATTAAGGTGATTCCACAGTTTGTAGTAGTGTGCCCAAATGCAGATGAGGGCATACGCTGTAAACATTCAGGATAAGGAGCCATCTTTCCCATGGATCATATATGTTGGAGGCTGCTCAAAATCTAAACAAAGGCACCACGTTAGGAGCAGCCTAACGTGCAGGTGCAGGACTGAAAGAGGAGCTCTTCCTGGGGTCTCAGCATAGCCCAGAGTGATGCACTGCTGGCTAACTCCTGCACTCTGTGCTGTAGCTAAATTTCCAGAAAACCAAGCAATGGCCACAGGGAAGGCTGAAGATTTGCAGAACCCAGATTTTCTGTCTTGGTGTTCCCTCCCCTGTAAACACAGGAAAAAGGAAGCACCTGAAAAGCATATTTTTAAAATCCATTAATGATTTAAGACTTGCAAAACAAATCTGCAGACTTTCAAGGGTGATACGCAACAAGAGCACACAGGATGAATTTTCTTTAATTAAAATCTTGTTTACAAAGCCCATATCAAGTCAGTGGCAGGTTGGCTTCATTGTGTCACAGATTTTAGAGTTGATGGATGCCCTTTAACCCAAAATTTCTTCTCCAGTGGAGATTGCATGGTGAGCAGACTGAGGCAAGTGACATACAGGAGAGGAGGAACACTGAACCCATCCCTTCCATCAACTCCTTCTCTCCCTGCAGATTAGGAAACAGCTGAACTGGATGACTTAGCCTCTCTCAAGGCTTTGTAGGCTTTGTTAAGCAGCATGGTGCAGAGATCTCTTAGAGATACCTGCACCAGCTCTGAAAGGGCTGAATGAAGTCCAGATGTGTCATGACATGCAAGGTAATTGGGATAAGAATTTTGCACAGGTGTCATTGTTTCTAGTGTCCCATGCCAGTATAGGCATCTCTACGAAATACTGTGTCGTGTTATGGAGAGGCATAATGTCTTTAGAGATCCTGAAGATGGAGATGTGCTAGGGGATACGGCCTTTCTAAATACCTGTGGATTTGGATATCCACAGTCATCTGCACTGGGAATCTTGGCCTTTAGAAGCTACCCAGTTCCCTGTGGGGGTTTCTTGCTCAAGCAGAGGAGAATGTGAACAGCACTTCTCCTGCTCTATCACAAGCCACAAAATACATCTCAACACCATGGTTTTAGATCTATAATGGAATAGCAAAAGCAACAAGCACGGTGACAGCAGAAAAAGGGCCTCTACCTCAAACATGGATGGTACCATTTCAAGCTGTAGTAGCTCTGAGAAAAGATGTGAGAACCAAGGAAGAAATGCCAGAGCCCATCCACTTTGGATTTTGTTTTTTCTGGGATTGCTAAACTGGCTTCTGGTCGCCAAAAGTGTTTTCTGGCACTCATGTGTTAAACTTTCTAAGTTTAATGCTAAATTATTTGAGCTGGCATTTGACTTCCCACTGAAGTGTTTTTAAAGAATTTCTTTGGCTAATCCAAATCATATGCTAAAAAAAAGGAAAGAAGCTAAAATACACAGTGATGGCTGGAGAATAGAATAGCAGGCCAAAATAGAGTGAAATCCAACAAGCAGCATTTAAACTTGGTTTTAGGCATGTAAATAGTAACAGTGACTTTAGCTCAGCTGTTGTCTGATGACAGCTAGCTCACACTGGGGTTTAATGGGTTTGTCACCCAGGTGGAGGGAGAAGACATCCCAAAGGGAGATCCCATTGGGGCAAAATAAATCATTAGCAACCCCTATAATTACGAGGTCCAACTTAAGTTTCTTTAGAAGACTCAACTTGCATTTCTCTTTACCTTTTTAAATAAGGTACAGACTATTTCTTTTCTAGTCTAAAAAAGACCAGTGTATTTCCCTAGGTATGTCCCTACTTTGCTCTCTAAAGATTTCCATTTATAGTTTTTAAAATACTGAGAAGTGTGCAGAAGATGTAGGCTTTGCTATTGCAAAACCCAGCACATGTCATCACCAAGCAATTGCCATACAGGAACCTTAAATTAGAATTATAACTGGCTTGGTAGTAGTTGAGCTGAATACTTGATTCCTTCAGCTGGTTGGCCAGTCTAATGAAGTAACAGAAAATGTATCTGAGGTGAAGAAAAGAAAGGGGTTTCCCAACTGAAATGAAATGCAAAATGAAGAGGGTTTAATTATTTTTTTGTTACTCAGCCCAAAGTGAATGATTTTAATGGGATAGAAAAACAATTTTTTTGCATCCTAGTTTTCTTTCTCCCACAAGTGACATTAAAATGTTTTGGCCTGAGGTATATTTTTAACGAAAAAAGAATCGCTGCAGGAAATTCACCCTACTTGCTAGCATGTCTACAATTCTTTCTGCTTCCCTGGACACTAGTTATTTGTTTTCATTTTACTTTGTTTTCGTTAGGGAGAAGATGCAGATCATTCAAGTCTTTTTTAATGCAATAATTCTAATTTTAAGCAATGAGTAAAATTACTTGGCATGTTACTATGTTTGGGTGCTTATACTCTCATGTGTATTGCTGAACTGGCTGGGCTCTGGCATTAGTTTCTGGAGCCACCATCTATAAAATCAGGCCAAGTTTCGATCAGATAATCTTAGGGCTGTTAAGATTTCCAACCTGTGCTATCATATGATGAACCTGCAATACTTTAAGTACTCATTTAATGAAATTAGAAACTTTAGCACAGCAGCATATCCCCATCACCAACATAAAAAGTTGATACTCTGATAAGCTGTTGTTCTAATGAGTCGTGCTCACCTGTGGAGGCTATACATGGAGAAGGAGGGAGTTTCTGCAGTTACATAATAGCAGCTCTCAGAAAAGATAATTTCTAGAAATGCTTGGTTTTGTTTTCACAACCTGAAAGCAGAATGAGGGCATTAAATTTATTATGAAACTAAAACTTAAGAAGTGTTCTAAGTATGAAAGTGTGGCATGTGAAAGAACTGCTTAGGAGCAGTGACATTATCTTAGTTTCTTGCTTTACTACAGCTTGCCTACAGTGAGAAGAGTGGTCATTTTTTCCATGCTGTCTCAAGGTAGATCTATTGTCATGTGTCAGACAAAGACTTGGATTGTTTCATTAGCTCCTTGGTCATTAAATACAGTTTTGTCATGAAAAATGTGTGACATTATCTAGCCTACATTTCGACAAAATATTTTAACAATTCAGGAAGTATCAGATACTTTATTCTTTGACTTCTTAATAGCGCTCCATAGTTTAAGTTCTTCTTCTTCACTTGTGACTATGGTTATTTAAGAAAAACAAGCTTTATGCAATTTGATATAAAACCTCCCAGAGTAATAGGTGGATAATTCACTGGTGTTTGAGAGTAAAACTAGTATTTTCCGAACTCCCGTTTCCATGAGTTAGGAGTCTGGTATCTTGAGACCATGGCTCTGAGCAAAGGATGATGTTACTATGAAGGAGTTGACAAGAGCTGCGAGGTTGGGACAGGGTGAGAGCCTCGGGAAAGGTCCCTGATCCCGCCTGAGGACGGCTGCTGGGATGGCTGCCGCAGGAGGACGGGGTCTTT
>JAOXNG010000001.1:60903845-60915341 GCA_028566535.1 Scolopax minor | reverse complement strand
ACTGAAAAGAGTCCTTTCCCAATTTTCAGCCAAGTCTCACTGGATACTAGCAACACCAGTGAGTGTCTCGGTGGTGGCTCTTCCAGTGATAGAGCTGTCTGAGGCAAAGAACCCCACAGAGCAAGCATTGCATATGCAGCACAACGCCAATCTTATATAGTGCCATACTCTGTTCAATGCCAAGATTATATAGTCAGGTTTTGCTCAGAGAAAGGGATTTAGTTCTCTCCAAGGGGCAGACATAGTCATAGCTCATGTCATCTCATGCACAGAGCACATAATCAGACATGGTAGCTAACAGAGACGGGTTTCATGCTCTTTGGCATGGTAACCTTACAGTGCTTTAAAAAAGACTTAAAAAAAAAGAATCAGCTTTCTAATGTGTGAAGAGAGCAAAGGCCAGCTGGAAATGAAACCTAGGAATGAACGTGTCTCTTTGTATCTGAATTCACAGTATTTTAGATCTTTCATTTTGCACAAATGACATGCAGGGTTTGTAAGGGTTTTTTTCAAAGACCTTAATGTCTTCTGTTACAGAGGGGGACCACAGTTTCCATACATCTGTGATAGACTTACACTACTATTTAGTGGCCCTAATGGATTTGCTCTAAAGAAGTATCAATGGCAAACTCAAAGCATTAAGATAAAATGACTGAAACAGAGAAAGAAATTCTTTACTGTGAGGGTGATGAGACATTGGAACAGGTTGCCCAGAGAAGTTGTGGATACCCCATCCCTGGAAGTGTTCAAGACTAGGCTGGATGGAGCTTTGAGTAGCCTGGTCTAGTGGGAGGTGTCCCTGCCCACAGCATGGGAGTCGGAACTAGATGATCTTCAAGATCCCTTCCAACCCTAACCATTCTATGATTCTATGATCAACCAGTCTTCATGTGTTAGATAAATAAAACCCTACATCTCCAAATTACCTATGCTTTTGTCCACAAATTCTGATGATCTTGGCACCTAGCTGATCCCAGTTACCTAATGTGGTCAAGCTTAATGAGCTAACTTCTATTTTGGAAATGCTCCAAACTCCAGAGATACTCTTCTATTTTAAGTGACAGCTACCACTTATCTCCCTAAAACTAGAATTAATCAGACATGTCTAAACTTTCTTATATAATGAGTTCTCTCTTCGTAATTGGTTCAGTCTTCAAAACAATTGAGACGAAGTATGTTCTAGTGTTACTTCGGAATCTTGGATACTATAAGAAAATGAAATAATCAATTGTGTTGGCTGCTTCATAAACAACCAGGAAAAAGGAGGCTTTGCTTTATCTAAAGCTAACCATAGTATGAGAATTCATAGGAAAGCAGCGGATGACTGCTTCCCAATTACAGAACAAGTACTATTGCTTGTAATTTTTGGAAAACCATTTAGAATGTCAGATTTATTAAAATGCTGTTCTATTGTAGATAGGGCATGAGAACAACTTCAGCAATCAAAACCAGGAGACGACAGAAAAAATTAATAAACAGGCAAAATCCTTTTTTGATCCTATTCGTAGTAAAACTTAGAATATAAATCTGAGAACCTAGAAATAGTAAATCTCAAGGAACCATTCAGAAGTCAATTATTCACAAAGACGACTAGCATATAATTCATTCAGGACCCCATTTCATTTGCTAAAAGCAGATTTAAAATTATTCAAGGAAAGCACTTCCTTGACCTCTCATGACTTTTAGCAGCTCTTGAAAAGGAAACAATCTCCCAAAAGACCAAGTTGAAGAATGCTAAGTAAAGGCAGAAGCAAATTTCAAGTATAGTTTGAATTGAGAAATAAAAGCATAAATAGAGAATACCCTGCACATAAAATAAACAACTAGTGGGACCCAAAATCCAATTACATTTTCAGCTGCAGATAAAGCAAAGCCCATCCAGCCCTGCCAATGCTGAGTAACTAAAGGGTACACTGCTGCTCTTGAGTACCCACCCAGAATATGGCAATCTTGTATATTTTTTGGTTCTTAGCTTTAACCATGAATTATTCATGTTTTGTTAATACTAGATTCTGTAGAGTATCCATGCATAGCATGCATGTTGATCAAATTTTCATTGAATTCAATGAAAAGTTTTTATGACTATCAGAATGAGGCTTGACAATGCACACCTCTTTACTAGTTCTTCATCCCCACCTTTATGTACAGAAAGCTGATGTTTTTTAACTTTGAGTATGTGTGGGAAAAGGATACTCCAAAAGATAAGTGAGCAACAGACTGACTTGATTAGGAGTGGATTAGAGAATGTATTGTATCACAGAAAACCTAGCCAAAAGAAAAATTCTTCACATTGCTTCCAGTACCTTCAGTACTGTTTTTTAATATCATCTTACTCTTTTTAAAGCGGGTTATAATTCAATTACCATATTCTATTGCCATTTTCTGCACCTCTGAAGAGACTATCTCCTTTGCAATAGTGATTTCACCATTATAATAATAATGATAATGAATTTCAACCACTTCATTTCCCAGAGTGCTTATGCTACTGTCACCCAATCTGCTTTCTGGGTTATCCTTGGACTTAAGAAAGCTTTCGTGATGCTCAGAGCTGAAGTGATATAGCAAATCCATTAAAAAGATGATAGACCATATTTTGAGTCCAAACTATTCAGCATTTGTAAAGCCTTAATCCTCATGCTGTTTTAATCATTGTATGAGAAAAGTCTGATTTAGTTGGCAAATTGTAAAAAGAAGTGAAATTAATTTGCTGCTTGCCAGTTTCTCATCAGCATTCTAAAAGCCCCAGTGAAACTAATGTATTAAACACAGGAGTGGAAGAGGATATTGCAAATTTAAACATCATAGTTTAAGGCAAGATGTATAGAAATGCTATAAATCTCAAAATCTAAATACATTAAAAGAAGAATCCTCCCCTATATCAAACAGCATAATAAAGCTGTGGAACTATCGTGGCTATATAATCACTCTAAAAAAAAGCTGGAGTCATTCAGTAACTCACTAGAATGCAAATTTCAAAACATTACACAGAAAAAGAAAATAAAACAACTCTGGTATGAAACTCTTCTGGCTCCAAATTTTAAAGCTGCATTTAGTTGTTTAACAGATGAGCTTGTCCCCTTCCATGCATGCTCAAAGAATGACTGAGATGGTCACGAAGTCCTTCAGAATGACAAACAGCACGCACTTCAAATAACCTGCCCCTACTTCTATTTACCCTAGAGATATTTCTGAAGCAGAGAAAAAAAGGAGTAGACAGAATGGCCACATAAGAGCACTCCATCAGTTACTCAGCATCAGGTTACAGATAGTAACTCATAAAGGCAAAGCCACCGGAGCTTCTGGGTGGTCCACCTCATCAGCAGAATGAAAGTGGTACAAAAAGCTGCAGGAGGGACTTTAAGATGACTTGCAACTTAAGAGGTGAATGAGCCAATACAAGCAAGAGTCAAGTAAAGAAAATGCTACATGCTGACACAAAAGCAGATAAATGTGAACAAGCCATAGCTCTGATTAGGCTAAAGGTTTGAAAGAATCTTCTAGCAGGTGGAAGGGAGAAAAGTAATAAATTGTGACATGGAGAGTGATAATTTTATCTGCAAGATTATGGCTGCTGTGATAACAAAAGGTAAATTAACATCTCAGGATATCCCTTTCGATTGTATGCTTTGAGCAGTACAAAAAGCACACTGTTTGTGTCTAATAGAATTTTTGGTGACATTTCTTACCCACAAATACAGTAAAGTAATTGACTATTACTCCTTTAAAAAAATCAAGTTGGTGGCATACTGTGGAGAAGTTGACTTGACTAAGTTAAAATTGGTTTACGGAGTATAGTGGCCTCACTCATCAGATCACACAGACAAGCACAGATCAAAAATATCTAAGAAATTAAAATTTTTAAGAATTTTGCAATTCATTTTTAAAGGACCTTAAAACCCAATGACTCTAAATGAAAGAAGTACTTGAAATGGCACTTTAGTTGATTCAGATGGCAGTTCTATCAGAATAAAAAAAAAACATCTACATCTGTATCAAAAAGAAATAACTGTTATTGAAAAAAGCTAATTAAAAATGAGTTACATATAATCCATTTTAAACAATTTAATAGGAGTATTTCCTGTGATGCTACATACAAGAAACTATTTTAAATAACATTAGTACAAACTAAGAAAAGTCAGAGAACCTGAAGTTAGAAAGATTTTATCTTTCTCACACATAATAAAAGACATAATACGTACGTTCATTCAAACAACTATATTATCATAACTTTAAGAAAAAGCTTAAATAAAAGCGTTAAATGAGGGAGCTAAAAGTCAGGCATCTAAATCCATGTGTAGGCACTGAATAGCTGGTTTAATTTTCAGAATTGCAAATACTTTCAACTTCTGCAGAGTTTAAGGTGACTGACACCTATAGAAGTCCCATTAACACTTACCCACATAATTTAATTCATCTGAGTAGGTCCATCAAATTAAAAGGGAGGATTTATATGCATAAATCACATGACTAATGTTTACAGAATTACAACGTATGCTGATATATGGATTTAGTTGTCTAATTTAAGTCTCAAAATTTAAAGATTTCAATTACAACATATAAAATATCAGTTTACTTAATTATGCATTTAGGATGTATGCTATACTCTTCAAAAACATATGCTGTGAGAAATCCCACTAGATTTAAAACAGAGTGATTAGTACCTTTCTTCAAAGTAGCAACTGGAGTCCTCAAGATCAATTATTTGAAATATTGAGGTATATAAGTAAGAGAAATCATTCAGAAGTCATATTCCTTATTGACTATATTACTTCCACAGTCTGAAAGCAGAAATCCTGTTAGCAGAGATTTCTGTTTAGAAATGGGCAACTGGGATGTTTGAAGTTTATGTAACTTCCTAAATGCGTAAAAAAGAAACGTAATTTTTTATACCCCAGGTTTTGATCAGGGATCAGTATTTACATTTGAATCAACACCTCTAAATAATTCCTTAAAATCAGGATACTGGCCATCACAACAATATCAGTTAGTTAAACATCATTTCAGTTGCTAAATACCCTTTCCAACACAAGGACTTACTGATCAGGTCAGTGTCACATTATTTGCCTTTACTATGCTCTTGTTCCAATAAATCACAACAGCAAAATAATTAGGTTTCTCTTTTCAGCACAAAGTGCATTTCAAGTGCCTGGTTTTATAAATGCTGATACTCATATTAGTATATATAAAATAAAGTGACAAAATGTTTAGACAATCAGGGTTCAAATCACCATATCAGTTATTATTAATATGAAGTCTGCAGTGGTCAGAGAGCTACAGCACTGAAATTGCAAGATAAGACCATATCATCAACTAATTAGGTAATGTCTATGAAACTGAATTCATCTGGCATCTACTAACCACTTCTGTGGCTAGATGAAAATATGTAACTGCTTTGCTCCTGGGAAGGAAAGACAAGGCAAACCACTGATTGGGTCATACCCTCTTCTTCCTCACTGCTGAATGAGCAGTTAGAGACTGTTCTGGTTTACAATACAGGTAAGAAACTGTTCTTTTAAAAGATCAGATCTTTTAAAAATTTAAAACTTGGTAAAGGATTAATCTTCATTGAGTCTACTCAGATGTTTTCAACTAGCAGCAATCCGCCTTGGTTTCAGAGTAAAGGTCTCATGTATCTTCCTAGTTCCATCATGTTTTTTAAAAAACAAAACAAGCTAAAATCATTAAGGCTGTTTTAGATCTGGGTCAATTTGAATTACTCATACTAAATGGATCATTTTGAGGACCTTCAAGTGGGATAACCGGTCTTGTCAATATTCCAGGCAAAGTCACTGCATCTATTGGAATCATTAGTCTCCAACATCACCATCTCGGTCACCTATGAGCCACAGAAAATGAAAACCTATAGCTAATAAGGCAGTTCCAAGCAGATCTCCCAGAGCAGTAAGATAAGGGATAGAAAAACTGTCAGGATCTTTTCCTTTTTTCCAGAAGTGGTGCACCATCCAGTCAGCAATCCATAACAGTGTAAACACCTACAGAACATCAAATAAACAAAATCTGTATTACTATCACTTAACTGATACTGAAAGAAAGACAACAGCCAACGTTATTGTCTCCTTAGTACTTAGCAGTGTTGTATACAACTGCTTTTGAAAATTATTTTCTAAAAACAGTTTTTTGAAACAGTCCCCACAACTAGAGACCAGGAAACTTAGTCAACATCTGTGAGTCAATCACATGCACAGTTAGAAAGATCATATTAAAGAATTGACAACAATTGAGTCTATGCTTGAACACTTCTGAAAATAGCAAGAAAAAGCAAAAATTCCAACAAAACATGCACTTCTCACACAAGAGACTTCATTCTGTACAGCAAGAGCATAAGTGACTTTGCCCCAGATAAAACACTCAACTCAAATGCAACTCTTGTTTCCAGAGGTCTAGACCTAAGCTGAAATCAGATATGATATAAAACTACTTTATTAGATTAAGAACAGTTTCGTCTGGTTTGTATGAACTGCAAAAAATGGCCTAGAAGCTACTTTTATACATTAAATACCATTTCAGCCCTTCTGTAATGTAACACACCTGCAATATATATTATGAAATTGTCACTCCAGGCTGAATTTGCCCCAAAGTAAAAGATTTCATTCCCAGCTGTGACTGTCTGAACATTCAAGAGGTTTGATCTTAACTCCAAAGGTATGCATAATCATTAATCCAGTTTTAGAAAAGAATTATTTTAATGTTACACAGCTGTATGATAAGAGAATCTGGTTTAGTGGAATCATGTGAATCATGTGGTATGGCATGGCATGAGATGAATGGAGAAAGGACCACTAACTGAGCTTCCATTTCTTCTTGTCTCTTCTAAGGAGCTGCTTAAGATGAAATAAAACCTATATTTTATGTATTTTTAGTTAATCAGAAAATCAGGAAGGATAAACATAAGGATAAGACAGTTACTACCATAATTCATTTTTTAAAAGTCTATGATATACACTGAAAAGAATATGCAGCATCAAAAGTAGTAAAAGATACAAAATTCATATTTTATGTAGTAAATGATCAATTACTGGTATCAAAAGCATCTTTATAAATGTATGCATACATTTATGAAATACTGGTAGGATGGCTGCAAGACACTTCTCCACAATGCCAAACATAACAAAATACATGTCATATGAAAAAATGTTGAAAAAGTTTCTCAATTAGTATTTGCTTTGCAAAAGTATATGTTAAATCACAAGCCTGAATTTCTAAATTAAAAAAAAAAAAGGGAAGAGTATTTGCTTAATGAAAAATGCATGGCTTATTTATACAAACATATCTTCTGAAAAGGGAACTCTGTAGTCTCAGCTAATTATGCAAGTCCTAGGTGTGCTGACTGGAATCCAAACAAATATATTTAAAACAGATGTTTTCTTTGGAAGACCATGAGATTCTTTGAGTCAGCTCCTTCTTCTAACAGAGACAAAAAGAGGCTTGTTTATAAAAGATACTGTACATTAACATCTCCTACAGGATGTGCACAGAAGACTGCAACGCGGATATGGGTATGCGTGTTCTATTAGAAGATAAGCACATTCACTCCAAGAATAATTTTTAATGCATTTATATGACACAACCCATTAGACATAGCACATACAGTTCAATTTAAATGACAATACGCACTTTTGGCTTTTAAAAATCATGACATGAAAACTCTTAGTTTGTCTAATCAAATATATCAAAATAATCAAATAAATCAAAATAATCAACTTAGACTATTGTGAAAAAGGGGTAGTTTGAAAATAAGTTTTGTGAATTGTCTCATATTAACTTATAGGTGCATAACACATAACATAAATTACAATAAACCAGGCTTCTCTAACTAATAGGAAAAAGCACGTTAAATTAACTGATGTTTATGAAAGTATATGATGGCATTTGGGACATACTGCTCACGGAATGAGACTGCGGTTCACCAGCTTGTATTTTAGTGAAGGAATAACACCATCATCACGCATTTGCATGGCTAGAAACTCACTTGCATTTAAGAATTGCACAGATCAGTCTTTGGAAATGGGTACTTATTTGGCCACAGTAGTTGGTGTTACAAGGTCAGTATGACTTTAATTAAATTTTACTTATCAGTGTTAAAAGGGGGCGATCAAAGTCATCAACTGTTATTTAAAAAAAATAATAAGGAAAAGACCTACTATAAGTTTGCTGATTTTTGAAAGTAAGACAGTCCTTGTATTTAAAGTGATAAGAAAAATCACTCCCAAAGATCTATTGGAGGTAAAAAGATAAGAAAAATCACACAAAAAGACATTACAAGACTAGTTACTTTAAGTGGCACAACACTTCACATTTTCTGGGATTTATTCTTATTTCAGCAAAATCGTGCAGATGGTAAAGCAGTACAAATATGTGTACTTCTGCTCTGCACTCATGCTATGAAGAGGAAAGCCTTCATACTTCAAATTGAAAACCAGCTGGTTTTGAGGGAAAAAATAAAGGGTTCAATATTGTAGAAAAGCCTAATAAGACAGTACAGAAATGAACTGTTTTGCATGAAATACAGAGGAAGAGAACAATGAAGTGGGTGGGGTTTTTTTTTAAAAAGAGATTAATAGGAATATAATAATGAAACAGAGCCCTAGGAATTCTTCCAGACCAAAGAATTAAATAACTCTGAAGTTTAAGAAAGGTAAAACAAAATGAAATATCTATATACATAAGAAGATCTAGCTAAGAAAAGGCAGACACTTTCTATTCACTTATCAAGGGGGAAAAAAAAGGCCAGAGCAAGCTTGCAAAAATAGAGGAAACATTCCAGATCTTTTGATATTTTGAAAGAAAGGTCATGCTAAGTAATTACTCTCCTGGAAAAAATTACAATCAAAATTGAGGAAAACAAAACTAAAGACATCATCAGTTTTAGACTAACAAAACATCAAATAAGTATCCCAATAATGACTGACATTTTTCCATTTATAAATGTGTATTTGCAAAAAAGACTTATTGGTCACATTGTCAAAAAAGGTCTTCAGGAGACAAAAGAATCAGAATACAGTAAAAAGGATGAGAGAGGGGGAGGGAGGGAACAAGAGTGGGAAAGAGCAAGAGTGTAGTCTTTATCAAACTCTAATGGTGAAGAATCCGAAAATAAGGAGTGTAAGTACACGTACTATTTTGTACAACAAAGGACAGAAATAGAGAGCATTGATATTGAACTTTCTGGTTCAAATTATGAATATCAGATTGAAATTGAAATGGAATATGAATGCTGAAAGAGGAGCGAGCCTCACTATTTAAAGCTCAAATCTTATGATTGCATGACTAGAAATAGAAACTTTATGTACTACTAAGCGGGTTTTTTCCTCTGCTATTTGGCACAAAATTTGCCTTCATTCTTTGCAGGTCTTCAGATACAAATAAGAAGTTTAGCTACAGAAAATTTATTTTTGGTCTTTTGCATGTAGTAAAAAGCTATCTATATTTTCTCATGTAATTAATTTCTCATAATTTCTGAAATGGGAAAAGAATGAAACTCTATTATTTAAAATAAAAATGCATTAACTCCTTCCAAACATTGTTAATACTGTCCAAGCTTCTTATAGCCTAATTGATATGTCACAAGATGCTATAATACTTTGATTGTTTCTTTCATTAATGGGATCACCATATTTTATTTATGAATGCATGTCCAATTTACAATGATAAGAAGCATAACATTCAAATGCACAGTATTTGTAACACAGTTCTGAATCTTTTATGTTCATATTAGTTTATACATTGACATTGGTTGTTGTGATTTGTGAATTTCAACACCAGATTGGAATGAGAAGGTTTAAGTTATATATTTGCATATGGTTTTTTCACACAGGAATTATAAAAATTCTACTAGAAGTTTAGTATGTAGAACCAACACCTTTCAGTAGTTTATTTAGCAGGCCTTAGAAGGACAGGATATTCTGCATGTTATTAGTAGTGCTGATTCACCTCAAATTATTTCCACGTGAAGGTACATTACAAAATAGTTTCATTCTGTTACTTTAGACAGGAAATACAGCAAATAAACTGTGGTAACCTATTTTCAAATGAATTTTAATTCTGCTTTATTCTCTAACTTAAATTGACTCAAAATTCACCTATAATGTAACCATGACAAGACCTGGTTATTACTGCATAAGCACTCTTATAAATCCATGAAATTCAAAGGTCAGGGTTTTTTAAAAAAAACTATGAGTGAATAAGCTGAGCATATCTAAAATCTACTATGTCCTGACTCTGACATCATTCTCCCCAGATTTATGGTTTAGGTCTTCTCATAGTTTTCACCTGTCATTAAGTTAATTTTTAAACTGTACATTACATTTCTCAGATTTGAAATGGCATTTGATGTTTACATTGTGAAACTAAGTAGTAACTGTAAAGCGCTCACAATTGATCTACACTGAACTTACTTGCTGAGTTTCCATTGTCTACAACTAGAATTCTGCAGTCGGTGAGGTCTCAGAATAGGGTCTACACATATTTTTCCATAGAAATTTTTTTCCACTGTCTTCTCAGCTAGCATATCTGGTGTGTGTCACGTCCAGAGGAAATAAGTCACTACTTCCTCCAAAGATACAGTGATTTCCTTCAAAGGCTGGCTTCAAAGAAACCACTGAACAGTAAGTTTTTTCTTGCTGTTTTTGTTCATGTTGTAGCTAAGTGTTACTAACTACACTACAGTATCCAAGTACCTAGACAGCACAGCATACATTTATGTAACACTAAAACCTCATCTACATAAAAAAGAGGATACCATTTTAACTGAAGTTGTTTCTAAATCAGTTTCATTATATCGAGTTTATTTTTTGGGAAGGAACTTTTAATTTTTTTTTTATTCCACAGTTTCAATACAAATTCCTTGGACTGTTTTTTTGATTTCTTTGT
This sequence comes from Scolopax minor, assembly GCA_028566535.1. Lineage (NCBI taxonomy): Eukaryota > Metazoa > Chordata > Aves > Charadriiformes > Scolopacidae > Scolopax > Scolopax minor. The sequence goes on along the minus strand of JAOXNG010000001.1, from coordinate 60,904,451 downwards.
GGCTTTTCCAGACACCCTGGTTTGATCAAGACAGTCCTAATTGCATGCTGTTTGTCAGTTGTTAGAATGAGGAGTGCAAAGCCAGACTATTAGGTGTTCAGGTATGCTCAGTGTGTCATGCTACGTACTTAAGCGCTTTTTTGTTCTGCCTTCTGGAAGTAAAACAGATGAGTAGGTAGGAACCAGGCTTCACCCACAGATGGCGACATGTCTGGAAGTGAAAGAGCGGGTGATACCCACATTCACATCTGAATGAAACCAGCAAGTCTGCTTCTCGTGCTGCAATGAGAAAGCACTGCCCAGGTTTGGACTTTAATTTCCATATTTCCTTGAATCATGTAGACTTTTTAGCCATTATATGCTCTACATTTCAGAAGTGACCTCTCCTATTAGAAAAAACAATATTTAAAAGGCATCACTATTTTCTTTATAAACACAACCTTCCTTATTTCTCTATAATATCTCAGTATATGCCATGAGTCATTTTTCCACATTGAAGAAAATCATAGAATCATAGAATGGTTTGTGTTGGAAGGGATCTTAAAGATAATCTAGTTCCAACCCCCCTGCCATGGGCAGAGACATCTCCCACTAGAGCAGGTTGCT
>JAOXNG010000001.1:60832195-60842924 GCA_028566535.1 Scolopax minor | reverse complement strand
TTACTAAAAAGGGTATTTTTCTCAGAATTTAGCTGGAAATATATCTAGGAATTCAGACTATGTATGCTGTCATTTCTACACTTGGTAGAGTGAAAATGAGGAAGTTTCTAACAGTAACCAGAGGAGAACGTACCCATTTTTAAATTTAGAAATCACCATCACAGGACCAAAGGACTCTTCCTGGGCAATATACATATGGTCTTCAACGTCTGTAAATACAGTGGGTTCCATGAAGAAACCTAAACAGAGGACAAATCATCATTTCAGTGTGGCAAAAATGCCCCATGGTTTGTATTGTCCAGGCTGTCTCTTCCCCATACTTTGAGGTCATTGATACATTGCAACTTGAAAAAGAAAACATCAAGATGGATATGAATGAAGTATGAGTGGAGATGCATGTAAGCCGCAGCAGAACAGCAGAGAAAAGGTTAAAAGAATGGCCTGTACTGATCAGAGCAACAACATGTGCTGTTCCCTGCCAGGCTGGAAGATCTGCATGCCGGAGCCCAGGGGACTCTTAGGGGGGAAAACCCTGCACTCTGACAGCAGGAAGCCAAGGTTACAGCATGTCACAGAGGCCACAGGTTTTCCTGTTACCCAACAAGAAGATAGACTGTAGCCATAAAAATCTCTATATTCCAAACAAGGGAAAACATGCAACAGGCAGCAACTTTGCCTTAGATTTATGGATGCTGAAGTAAAGAAAAGGGCCTCTTCATAACAACTATTCATTTCTAAAGGGTGTAAAAACATGTCCAAAACTAGTTCATCATTTCCAGTCAACACCTGTCCTGGTGTTATACACGAGCAAACCTACATCTTGGTGAGTGAGTGTATTTCAGTGGGTAAAATCAGTTTCAGGGGTTTCTATAGTTACTTACCATTTTCATAAAACTTGCCATTTAGCTTTGTAACACTGATTTCATATGGTTATAAATCTCCACTTTCATTTTATTTGGGGATGCAGTCATTATGTTTTTGAACTCTGATGCAAATGTTTCTCCTTCATTAATAACAAAAGACCGATGTCCATAAGAAAATGTTGCTGTTATGCCTTCACATTTAATACGTATTCCCTTAGCATACGTATGCTTTAGATAGCAAAAAAGGCTTCTATTAATAATACCTTATGCAGACTCTGCTAGCAGTTTTTTCAGTCATCTTTAGTGTTTTGTTGATGAAAATGGATTTAAATATACTTGAGTAGCTTGATAGTTCAAGGATGTTGCACAAAAGGCTTCAATGCCTCATAAAAAAACAGGAATTAATCAGCAAAGAATCAGACTATATTCTGATTCTATTTCATATGTTACGATTCAGTTGCGCAGCGTTTCATAATATGAAATCCCTTGAAATCCCTGTCCTCAAGTGTTACCTTGGCCTTACCTGGTGCTGTTCCCATGATATTGCTACTTCACATAATGCAGCAGAGACAACCACGATGGCTTTTATTTAAAGCATAAAAGTTCCAAACACCTTTGAGCAGTATTTTACCTGGTCTACGTACTTGTCTTCCTCCATACACTAGAGTGGCTCCTTCTTTTACTCCAGTTTCACAATATTGCAGCAGCTTTTCCAAATGTGCCTTGTGATTTTGTGGACCATGATCTGTAGATCTATCAAGTGGGTCACCAATTTTCATCTTTTTTATTTCTTCCACCTATAGGTTACCCAATTAAAATGAAGTTACATAACACAGCAAATGGTTGTTAAAGTGACAGTGATTTGGGATGTTTCATTGTTAGTATTATGAAGTTTGGCCCTAAGATTCTTAGAAGGTGGAATGTTCTTCCCTTTCTAAAAGTGAGGCTTGGAATGGTGTCTTATGTTTGATAATTTCTGGTTACTTCTGAAAGTTTTTGGTGCTGTTTTCATGTATCCTTTCTCTTCTGCTATTAAGATAGGCATGTAAAATATTAGCTTTTAAGTAATAAATGAGTTATCACTGATTTCCTGTTCTTGAGCTAGATAAATGAATTTTCCAGTGGTACAGTGAGGTGACTTGGATTTTTAATAATGACCTTTGTACACTTCCAATAAACCTTTTTTTAAAACTTTACTGCAGCCTTCAATCATGTTGACCTAAGTTCAGTAAGTTTTTAAATCTTAGTTTCCTAGTCAGGAAATGGCCTTAAGATACAACGTACTTAAAATACAGTATCTACTTCAATGTCACATGTCTGTGGATTATTGATGAAAATATCTCCTTTCACTGCCTTCCTTTTAACCCTATAAAGAGATTCCTAAGAAGCAACATCGCCTATCTTAAGCAATCATGAGAATTTAAGCAACTGAAAATTAGAAGAAATGCAAGTGCCTATAGAACTAGTGGTTCTTTGTGCCACAGTAAAGCATCTGCTTAAACTTTAGTCCTTGAATATCTTACCACTTTGCTAACAAATTCATCATGGATTGATTCTTCCACAAACAGTCTGCCAGCTGCAATGCAGTTTTCTCCTTTGTTGAAATATACTGCTCCCATGCCCTGATCAGGGAAAAAAAACATTAATATTTATAAGCATCCTTTTGTTCCGTCTCCCTTTCATTCTGTCCCTTTGGGTTGCATTCTGTGTTTGTGACCCTGAACACGTAATGCTTTATGTGAAGGGACATCATCAATGCAACAAGCAGGCTAATCTTACAACTGGCAAACACACTTCCATGAAGACAAATGGCTCAGGATGAACTCACTAGCACTGTTCTTTCTGTTTCCACCAGTGTTCCACAGAAACATCTGCTGCAGCATCACAGAGAAGAGGGCTGGCAGCATGACCAGTGAATATAAAACTGCTAATCCAATGAGCACTCCTACTTGTGTCAAAAGTCACATGAAACTGGGTGAACATTACCTAACTCTAATCTGCAGAAAACCTCATATTTAAAGAGTGTGGATTCAGACTCTTTATGGATTGTTTCTTTCTGTTTATTAAGAACTGATACCTGCCACTGTTTTTCCAGGGGAAGAGGGAAGTGGGGAAGGAAGATCAGGACAAATACAGTTCCTAAAAAGTAGTGTTCTGGTAGCTGCAAAGGGTCCTGGCGTTAGTATGTCAGGGATCATGTGCTTGTGTCAAGTGTATGGCAAAAAAGCATTGTTTCACAATCATTTAAAGCTATCGATGCTAGGTACAGCTCAGGCCAGCCTGAGAAAGTAGTGGGGCCAAGCAGTGCACTGACTGTGAAACCAAAAACTTCAGTTTTAACTATTTCCCACATACACTTCAATGTGTAGTCAATCAGACCCTTGTCCTGCCAAAAAACACTCAAAAACAGGGAAAGTGTATAACAGCTACTTCCTTGTAGCAGTACCTGCTTATGCTGGTTTAGAGAATTCATAGAATTAGCTTACTCTGGATAAGTACAATATGAAAGATCTTTCTTTGCTTCTTAGTGAGCAAACTGGATCTGCTGTCATTTTGGTGAATCAGATTACTTGAGCAGGAAATAAGCTCCCCAAATCCCTTGAATTTCTCATTTTCACACCTTATTTATGAACTCTAAACACATTATGGTTGGTTAGGAAGAGGGATTATCATGATGGATAGTGAATTAAGAACTATATGGCAATAGGGAGCTCAATATATATTTTAACTCATTTTGGGGCTTTCATTTTTTATGTGCTTTTTTTTGAGTATCAGATATTGACAAATCAATTTTAATGTGTTAACTTGGCTAGTGAACATACTTTCCAGATATATTTCTTGGTTTTGTTTTCTCATGTATATATCTTGTCTGTTTTCTAACACTTTGCATGATTTTTTATGCAAGGATTCCCCACTGCAGTTTTTGGCAAGCCAGGAAGAATATTGCAATATTGTGATATGTCACGAAGGCTTTGAATATATTTTACTTCAAAGTAACATTACCATTTTTACGGCTCTGTCAAGTTCACAGTCACTGAATATGATCAGTGGTGATTTACCACCAAGTTCAAGAGAAACTTTCTTCAGATTAGTGGCTGCACTGTAAAAATAATATCAATAATCATATAAAACCAACTTTAAAATAGATTATTTCATTATTTCCTTTAAATCATATCTAGTAAAAATGTATAAACCTCTATTTTCCAGTAGTGGCTTAGTAGAATTACACATAAATGTAAACAACCAGATATAGTTATGCTTTTCTATTACTGCTACATGTACAATATAGATAATAAGATACTTCAGAACTGGGTTAAATGGTGCTTTTTTATTAATCTTTTGCTGAGAGTACCTCTTCATGATCTGTTTTCCAGTTGGTGTTGAACCAGTGAATCCAACTTTGCGAACATCTGGATGTTCAGACAGGTGTTGTCCCACTAAGCCACCTATCAGGATGAGGAAAACAGTTTAACTGGACAGTGCATAGATAATTCTTACTGCTCCAGCAGCAGCAATGTAACACCGAAAGAGCTAACAGTCAAATGCAGTATCACATCCTTATTTATATTTACAGCTTTATTCATATGACTATGAAAAATCTCATATTAGTTAACTTGGATCGTGTTAGTGTCTCCAAATTCCACCATCTGCCTGGACTAAAAAACTTTCTTCCTAATTCCACTGTAGGTGGAATAATCTGATTTGTAACAGAGCCTGCCCCATAAAATTACTTTGTCACTTTTCTTCCTTAAGGGAAAGAGGAAAATGGTGACATCAGGTAATGGACCATGACTTACCTATAGTGACCAATAAGCATCTTACTAGCTTGCCTTAAGTCTCATTGTCACATTTAAATACTGCCAAGTGATGATAAATCAGGAGAAAAAAAGAGAAGTTTTACAAACAAGTGAAACATGCTTCTCTGTAATACATTCTTTTTCAGAGTGTTTATGCTATTTGTGTGAACTTGTAAAGCGTGTAGGCTGACAGCTCTTACCACTAGCTAGAGCCAGGTGACATACAGATTTTTCCAATTCTGTTCTGGAAATTTGTGAAATCGCTGTATGACATAGATGCAAGCCTACTACCTGTGAAGATACATGCACTTATGTAATAGGTCTTCAAAAAGGTAAAATTCTAGTTCACCAGTTTTAGCATGACCTACTCTTCCCAGAAAAATGCTTAGAGTTTTACCTGAACCAGGCAGAATATTTATAACACCCTTAGGAAATCCAGCTTTAACCGAGAGTTCTGCAAACTTCAAGGAAGTCAGAGGTGTGACCTAAGTAGAAACATTTAAATTAGGTATCCTATTTTATTTAAATGTGTGATGATATCTTTTACATTCAATACATCTTAATTTTGTTACAATATTCATCTTCTTACAGTATTGACAAATTAAAAGTGATGGCTTCTTGCGAGAAAGAATTCATTCTTAAAAATGAGAGTAGCATCAGAGCAGAATTTAAGACAATCAGTACCATGTATCATCACGGCAACTTGTATTTTTATAGATGCACTTTAAAACGTATGACACAGTCAACCTATGGGTGAAATCCACTAGTCTGAATTACTTTCAGTAGCAGTGGACCTGAGCTACCTGTACAATCCTTTCTGATTTTACCTGAGCTGGCTTGAGTACGAGTGTGTTGCCTGCAGCCAAGCATGCTGCGCTCTTCCATGCAAGCATCATCAGTGGGTAATTCCAGGGAATAACAATTGCACAGACACTTAAGGTAGAGAAAAACAGGGAAAAATTACATTTTTGATGGCAGCTTTTGAATGGCTTTTCTGTACGTCAAAGCTACCGCTGAGAAGAAAAAAGTGATACTTACCCTATTGGCTCTTTCTTGGTGAATGTTAGATTATGGTTTGGCCGTGCCTGGTTGATTGGAATTGTAGCACCCTACAACACAGCAGAGGGACAAATCTTGATATTTTTTATTACAAATATATTTGCCATATAAGTATGGTTTGGAAAATCACAGGATAGTCTTCCAAACCAGCATTTTTGCATCAGAGAAAATGGCAGGGATTCTTATATTCTATAATTTCTTACTATGGATTCTGTAGTCAACTCCTGTTTTTCTGTTGGATGAACTAAAAGCATAGGTAATTATGGAAGTATGTAAGATGTATGGAAGAAAATAGTGTGGGTTTGATGGATGAAAAAATGCTTTTCTTGATTCTGGATTTTAAAGATACTTGAGGAAATGCTATTCAAGCTGCGCCACCTGCTGTGCCATCAAGCAAACTCACCAGCCTTGGTGAGAATATAACAGCACGAGTCTTTGCACTTACCCACATGATGACCACAATGACATTCTGCTCCATGAATAATCAAAAGCTGACTAAGCATGCATATCCATTGTGACACCTCAACTGACTTCTTGGACATTTAGAGTCACATTCTAAATCCATATTCTCCAATTGGAAGCAGACTGCCCTTTTGTATTGCCAGGGAGACTCGTTTTAGGTAAAATTCTAATTTTGCTTTATTTTTTAATTCCTTGATTACTTTTGGTAACACTGTTTTTTGGCACTGTGTCAGAAAAAAAAAAGGTGTACTGTAGAGAAGCACTGCTCTTGATTATTCCCTTTACATATTCACTTGCCTGAATTTTGTCACACCATCCAGCGAAGTATCTAAATGTTTGCACAGACATTCCAACATGGGTTTTCAAAGCTAAAGTGTAGACAGCTCCTGAGTCTATAGACTCTATTGTTGCTAATTCTTCTTGATGCTCTTCCATCAGGTCTGCAAGTCTTTAATAAAAACATTACAAATCAACATCAAAGAGAAGCAGCACCTAACGACTGACAACCTAAAAGGCTATTGGGTATGGCAGAGATCTGTAATTAAAATAGCATTCCACTGAATTTGGAGGTCGAGCACTGTAAGTGCTCAGTAAGAGCTTGGACAATTGCCTGTTAAGGTCTGCAAATGTCTTCACATTGTCTGTAGTAGACACTGTTTGAAAACACAAACTGTGAGAACTTGACTGATTGTTCAATTATGGGCTTTGTAAACAAAATAATAATTAGAAAAGTTTCATTCTTTTTCTGTTGTACTATAGGAAGCCAATTATAGAAAATCAGACCATTAAGTCCGAAAGCAAATCCACAATAACATAAGAAATGTCAAGTAATCAAAAGTACCAAGGAGTACTCAGGATCCTACTCAGTACTCAGCCTTGAAGTTTGAGAAACCTAGCTTCATAATGCTGCTTTGTATTGTCTGCACATGGAACTAAAATACTTAATGTTAGATGCTTCAAAGGCACCCAGATGTCCACAGACAGAGCTCCTAAGCTGTAATGAAAATAAAATCTTTTATGCCTTGGCACCTTTGAAAATCTGGCCCATGGTCTCCTTGGATCTCAAATTCTCCATCTGTTATATTTTATGAAGCAATATAGTGAGGTGTAAGTAAGACTGTGGTAAATTTTATTGAGTTAATAAAAGCTATCAGAGTGTCTCAAAATGCTTCTGCACAGGTATCTGTACTTATGAGGAGCTCTTGTAATTTTAGTGGTCTTCTGCTCAAGCAGAGAGGTCTGTTTGCATAAATTAATTTTTACATTCAGTCTTAGATCTCTCACATGGCAGTGAAACAGATGCATCAATTATTTTCTTAAGCTTCTGTCTATATTTTGGTATTCAGACATATATCAAAGTTCCCATGTGATTTTAAGAGCTTAACCAAGTGCATTTTAGCTCCTGTAAAGAGTATTCAAAACCAGGTGTGAAACTCACTTTTCTGTTACATAAATCCTGCCATTTAAAGCATTTGCAGAGATGTGGGAAGATGTTCTTTAATACCTGTTTTAACTGTATTTTCGGGACCCAGCTACAGGTCAGGGTATCAGTGTAAAAGAATGGATATGGCATGTCGGGGACAAAGGAGAAGGTTCCATTTAATGCATGCTTAGTATCTTCGCTTAATAATTCCTTGAGACAAAGTAGCAGAGCTAGGAGCTTTAATGGTACAAACCTCTTTGGTTCAGCACTCAAGATCTCTACTTTGAACAGGGGCCAGAGAAAAAGGGGCCTTGTTTGAATTAAAGTGGACTAGAGAGGGCCTTCATTCATTACCTTCCCTTCATACTGGGAACGGTTTGCAACAGAAACACTCAGGTATAGATATCCTAGAGAGATGATTTAATCCAAGAATAATCTACGCTTCTATACAGCGTAGAAGAGTTACATTTTTCCATATGCCTAACATGTTTATCCTTGAAACTACCACAGAGCAGTAGTTATAAGACCTTAAAAGTTTCTCTTCAGGGCAGAGTTAACTTAGGCTCTCAAGCACTCTACATTCCTAATAAAATGAAACCCAAGTTTGTACATTCTTTGAATCTGTGCACACTTGTGAAAAATTTAAATGATCAACTGTATTTAATTTTAGTATGAGTTCTGACTTGCCCATTTTCTGTTGTGATGTCTACTCAACTTTTTGAGAGTCCTGCAGGCCTTTTTCCAAGGCCTGGTCACATACTTTACGAGACAAGAAGATTTTTCACTTTTGTTTTCATTGTTTCTTGCTAATATGCCTGCAATGTCTTGTAAAACATATATCATTTTTAAACACTTTTTTATTTTTAATTACATCTACCTGGTTCATAAGGATATGGTAAAAGAGGGGAGAGGAGCATTTAATAAACTAAAAAGTCTTACAGGTATACTAATGTGATAACAAGTGATCTGCTGTGTACACTGCACGGACACAGCCCACGTATCACAAGTGCAGCATCACACTTCTCCCCACTCCTCTTCCTTAGCTGCCGGAGCACAGGTATGCAATGGATTCCCAACTCCTTCCTGGCTTGCTCAGCTAAACCCTTATGAGGACAGGGTCATATTCCAAACCTGTGACTTGGCCAGGACACCCAGCAGTAATGCTGGTGACCCTGCAGACTGCACTCTGGAGAGGAAAGGTGTTCAATACACAAGAACTACTCCTTCATAAGTTCCTTTGGGCAGGAAATTTCAGGTCTATTCAAGATCCTAACTTCCTTAAAGACATCTGCTTTGCCAAGCACAGTAACTAGTAACTTTCTATCTACTGAACATGAACAGAATTTGGCTAGTGCATGTCCTCTATGCTGACAACTGATTCTCCATCATCACATTAGCTAAATGTGAACCCAGGGCATTCAGGAGTAGAAATCTTCTCCTTTACTCATCTTTACTCATTAATTTGCATGTCCTAGAACTGAAGAAGCAGTGAAAGCTCTCCATACAGCTCCACAAAAGAGGCTATCTTTAAAGGGAATCTCTGGAGCTAGTATTCATCCCAAGTTTGCATGATATTGTTCTCCCTGTGCTTGCTGTCAGGCACAAGAAGCACCATGCAGTATATGGGGAATCCATAGTAATTTGGCTTTTATTAGCTGTCTCCAGTATCCTTCTCACAGTATCTAGCTAACATGGTTATCTTTCCAAGATCACCTTTTCCCCTTCAAAGATCAAAACCCAACATTAAAATACCATTCATTTAGCAAAGCCATTGTTTATCTTCTGAAATAACAGCCAAAATGAGAATCAGGTATTATTTAGGGTTGGAGAGCTGGAAGTGTCTCAGATAAATGTAGGATTCAGTTTAGAGAATTTTTACACAGAACGATTCTTCCAGAACAGACCATAACACATCCCCTAGGGTAAGTCCTTAGCCAGGTGAGAAGTATGCTGGCATATGATCCTGCAAAATCTAGTGTCAGTCACAATCTATTTTAAAATTAGTGGCAACGTGGCTGTATGTTTACTCTATAGAGTGCAGGTGCAGGCAGGCTTAGCAAGGTCAAAAGTCTCTGCTGACCTAACCCAGGTAGAGTCTGCCTTTAAAACTTGGCCTCATTTATACAGAAGGATATGGACTTTACAAGGCAATTTTCACTTCTTGAAACAAAACCCATATAGATTAAATGAAGCCATTAAGTATTTAAAAGATGTTTTCCTCAAATTCTTTGTTTCCATTCATAAATAATAATAGAAAAATAGTGTCAGAGAGAGATCAGAAGATTATTTTCTGCCACAAGAAAGGTTATCCAGCTAAGACCTGAGGCTGGTACATTGAAGTAAATTAAAGGACGAAAATACTGTACTAGTAACTCTGGTACTTCTAACAGTGGGATTATGAATATCCATCATACTCAGAAAACTGTGCAATACTTCACAGTAACAAAACATTAAGATATAAGAAAATGAAACAAACACAAGCTGCCTTTCATGTACCTGTACATGAGTCGTCCTCTTTCCCTTGCATTCATTCTTCCCCATTCACCATTTTCAAATGCCTCCTTTGCTGCTGCCACTGCCTTGTCAACGTCAGCCAACGAAGCAGAAGATACACTGGCGATTACCTGCCCAAAGAGAGCATTGTGTTAGCTCAAACAGAGATTGCAATGCAGAGTGTTAGTCCTTCCTCTAAAACTCTTTGACTGGGTATAAGCAAATACTTAATCAACCCCAGCAGCTATCATGGGCAAGTCCCTGAAAAATGTTCAAACACAACTGAGGTGGCCAAGTTTGGAGGACACTGCACAGACTCAAATTCCTAGATCTTTCTTCTTCTTCACAGCAAGGAGCATTGTCACACTCGATTTCAGAACCCCTTTCCATATGTAAAATCAATGCGATATTACAAAAGTTGGAAGTCTTTATATTTGCTATTACGATCTAATAAAATATCTAAACATGCTAAAATCACTCCTGCATATTCCATTTCTCAGAAATATGGGGCTTCTGTTACCATAAACCACCATATACATACAGGTTTTTTATGATGATTGTGTTCTATAAATACACACATTGTAAATCCTAATACAGAATTGTGACTTTTATTCCTTTCCATAATGAGTTTC
>JAOXNG010000001.1:60764937-60776777 GCA_028566535.1 Scolopax minor | reverse complement strand
GATTTTTCTCAGTTTCTAAGGGTTAATTGCAACTGCTACTAACAGTATGTTACAAAGTGAGAAGAGTCTGTATTTTCAGTATGGATGAGCCCACCAGCATAAAGCCAAACTCCAAAGGCAAAAATGTCATTAACTACCTGAACTATTGTGTTTTGGTATTGACTTCAGGCAATAGAACACATGTTTTACCGAAGAAGCATGGTTGTGGCAGATTCTGTGACGCACATCACTCAGCATCTGCAGTATCAGGCTCTTCATTCTATTTCTGTAGCAAAGGTATGTAATCCAAGTTCTAATAATTAATCTTCCTAGCTAAGTGTTTTTAAAAAACATTGTTTTTCTTAATTTGGGAAAATCTGTAGTGTTGCTCTATCAGCAGTTATATAATGTTTCCAGCAGGTCAGAGATTTGCCCTAGAAACTGTTCAGCATAGATGGCTATCTATTTTTGACCAAGAATGGGTCCTCTCTTCCTCTAAACTGCTGCATCTCTTATCATGTTCCTCTTGTGATCTTCTTAGTTTTTATTTCTAGTGGTTTTCACAAGCTGACCTTTTTCTTACCTCTCTTCTGATGCACATTATTACACATTTGTTACAGATGTGTAGCATGTGTAGCAAACGGGCTGTTATTTATTTAAATCTTTCTCTGCTTTGCAAAGCAGCAGCAGTTAATAGGAGTCTATGGGCATAAATTCACTTATTTCTCTGTGGGGTAAAATAGATTCTGATGGTGAGACACTGTTATATCTACATAGTTTATCTTTCTGTAAACAAAATCAGTTTACTACACATTTCGCTTATTAAATTCTGAATTTCTGAATTCAGGGAAAATGGAAAAATAAGATTTTAGCATATTAGTTCTGATGTATTAGTGACTGTTTTATTCTTTCATCACATTCAGTAGCAGAATTACAAAGGAAGCTATTGATATCAGGGCAGCTATTAATTTTTTTTGTTTGTTTTTGACCGTGTTTACATTAATGGATTACAGTTTTAACAGTAGATTTTTGTATTTTGGATATTGTTTTTATATGCTTGAAATCTGGCTGTAATTTCAATTTATGTATCTGGCATCTCTGTACTTCCTAGCGTAAGGAAAAAAAAAAGTACTTCTAAAAAGCTGAGGTAGATATCTATCTGTCTCAATATCAGGAGTAGCGTGAACTGAAGAAGTTCCAAGCTTCAGAGCTACTAAGAAAAACTTCCTTCAAAACAAACAGTTCACATATCTTTAGGTAACTTTCATAACCTTTTCCATTGTTATCTGTAATTGCACCACAGATTATTTCTAAATGAATAGAAATTGCTGAGACTGGTGTATTGAGTGAATATCAAAGAAAACACATCTGTGAACAATTCTTGATATTTTGACAACTACTCAGAAAAGACGTAAGAGGCAAGAACTGGTAAATGGAAGAGTGCATTAGTACTGATTTTTTTTTTTTTTTTTAACATGCTCCACTTTGTTTCTATGTGGTGTAAAGTGTACATCTAATATAGCTTTAGCATGTAAGGTTAGGAGCTTCATGGTGAACATATCTTCTTAGAATCAGAAGGGATTTTCTTTACCTCTTTCATGAAACGATACATCTTCTGAGGTACACTGCTACTCACAAACATGTCTGTGACTTGAACTTTGTAGTCAAAGGACTTGTTTCCCTTCATTTGTTCATGCAAATGGTTTTCCACTTAATCTTTCTGGTAAACCAGAACTTGTGAAAAATTGCAAATTATCATTATTACTATGTTTATTATATCTTCTGACAGTTTAGCTGTAAGTTGGATTTTCTTACGAACAACAGTGAGTCACTGATTTTAAAAATAATTTTAAAAAATAATAAATTACGTGTACCTTAAAACTAAAATCTGTGCAGTCATGTGCAGCTTGCACAGTATTTGTATGCACAGTGTATGATCTGATCCACATTCACACTGAACTGTACATATTTCAAGTGTGTGTATATGTATACTGAATTGACAGATGAAATGAATCTGCATTCGGTTAGCTCTGATCACAAATATGACTAGTTTGCAGAATTACTCAATTTATGACAAGTCCATAAGCCTTGGATAGAAGTTAGCTATTGCTTTTGGGTTTAGGTAACTTTTCTCTGAATTTCTATGTCTTCCTGCCATCTAGAAAAGAGTCATTTCTGATAAAAAGTACAGTGAGCAACGCCTGGATGTCCTCTCAGCTTTGGTATTGGCTGAGAACACCCTCAATGGGCCAAGTACAAAACAGAGGCGACTAATTGTTTCCCTTGCATTAAGTGTGGGAACACAAATGGTAAGTGCCATGACTGTTCCAGACTTTTACTTGTTTGGTGTAATACCTTATAAAGAAATATAATCTTGTCTTTTTTTGTCTTTCATTTGCACAGAAAACTTTTAAAGATGAAGAACTCATTCCTCTTCAGCTAGTTCTGAAAAAACTAGACTTGATCAGTGAACTTACAGAGCGGTAAGCAGTGACATGTACTGTGTAGAAGGCAGTAGATCCAGCAGGGAGCTGGATCTCCACTGTGCAAATTGCAAAATTGGGTAGCTGTGGTGCTGGTGGTGATTTTGCATGTATTGTAGACCAGAGTTAAGATCTGATCTGTAGATCAGAGCTAAGCCCGAAGCTCGCTGGTCTGAGGGCAAGTAATATTTTACTTAACTATTGCTAATTAGGTAATCAACTTCTCTGTTTAGAAATTCAGTCACTTTCTTGGATGACTTGGCTTTATGTTAAGCTAAAGTCTTCAAAACAAACCCAAAAGTTAGGAGTTAATACCAGTCTGTTTAGGATACCAGGCTGTTAGTTCTCATGTGACACCATGTTTTACTGTTGCTCTAGTCTCCATGGACACTCAAATTATACAGTGTTGTCCATCTGTAAGCCAGGTAATGTTTGGTTCCATAAATACTTGATGGGGAGAGAGACAAACACCTTCAGTCGGTGGCTCCTGGGATAAGTATTGTACACAGGTTGTATTAGGAGACATCTGTTTCTCTTTTTTTGACTTACAGGAGAAAACTGGAATATGTGTTTGACCTTTAGGCTATTAATTGCATGCAATAAGAAAACAGTTATTTAGGATTTTGCCATAATGTAAGGTTTAGTTCTTTCTGAGTAAGCTGGTACTTTTTTTTTTTTTATAAGTAGGCTAGTGGAAAACAAAAGCTAAGAAGCTCTTTATTAAAGAGCTTCCGTCTGAAGGACAATGAATTTGAATCGTTAAAGTAAAGATGTAAAATTTAAAGTTTTGGAAAGTGTTTATCTTCACACACACTAAAATAAACATCACTGTTTTAGAAGAATGGCTTCTTCCAGTTCTGTGACTCATAAGTGATCTTGTATTCCAGAGTTCGAGCACAATGTGACTGTTGTTTCTTATACTGGCATCGAGCAGTCTTTCCAATCTATTTAGATGATGTGTATGAAAATGCAGTTGATTCCGCTAGGCTGCATGTAAGTAATAAAGTTAGCAACTTAGTTTAACAAGCCACTGTAGTGGGAGGGATTCAAAGGAGAGGATAAAGCTTAGACTGAAACTCTAGGAAAAAGCTTAAAAAAAAAAAAAGTAAAACCCAGGCAAGAGTTACTACAGAAGCAGAAATTCCTTCAGTCTAATCTTAGTTCTAAATCTAATGAAAGTATATCTGTTAGATTGCTCTAAAAATTGTTCCTGTTGTTAACTCTGAGTCTCTGTGTCATTGTTTCTCTCTTAATTCATTCTACGTTGAAATGAACATTTTTTGCTAGACTTTAACATTAAAAACCTTTTTTCTACATGTGCTTACAAATTTCTAAAGCACGTATTGCTGTGTTCAGTGATGCCCTGTAGCTTTTTCCACCTCCCCTTATCTTTTCTCTCCTCTTCGAAGTATCATTATTTGCTGCAGATGTGAATTATGCTTTGTCAAGCTAATCCTGATGAAAAGCAATCATCTATTCCAGTATTGTGCATGCCACGGTCAATTACAGTACTAAAATGAGTAAAGTGCGAATAATGTCAGATGAAATAGCTAATAATTATGACTTTCCAGTAAATAGATAACTAGTGACTAAATACTTCAGATTAATACATTAAGGATAGGAAACTTCAGTAGGGTTTACAAAGTCTATTTTTATTAAAAGTGAGAAGACTAGCAATTTTGATTTGTTTGTTAGTGTTATTTTGATTTATTAGCTTTGAACTCTCTTTGAGATGCTGTTGGTCAAGCATAATAATTTATTTTTTCAGTATATGTTTAGTGCACTACGGGACTGTGTACCTGCTATGATGCACGCCAGGCATTTGGAATCTTACGAGGTTCTTCTGGAATGCTATGATAAAGAAATCATGGAAGTGCTCAATGAGGTAATCTGTTGTGAATGGAAATGAAAGGCAACACTATGTTTGGAATGTCTAATAGTGCAGCATCTAATGTATCAAACATGATATTCTCTATAAAAATAGCAAAGAAACCTTTGAACTTGGTTTGAAGTAATTTAGTAAACAAGAAAGTGTTTGCTGATGATTTAAGTTATTTTAGATCCATTTTTAATGTTGGCTGGGAACATGGAAATACCATACTCTAAGTTACGTAAGTTGGCAAAACCTCAGTGACAGATTTGACAGACAAAGGAGTACTTTTTGTCAGATTAGCTTCTGCTTGTTTGAATGCCTGAAATAAATACTACTGTTCTTAGTATGTTTGCATTACTTTTAGTAGTGAAGGCTCTGTAAATGCAGGTGTCCTCTTGAGGGAATTATCTAGAATTGCAAAGGGTGTTTGACAGAAAATGTGAATTCAGATTTTCCAAGTCCTAGGTTTTAACCTTTGAACCACTCTTTTTGTTTCACTAGTTCAAAACCAAACATTACATATTCTGAGAAAATCGGGCTAAATTGCTTATTGTGAGACTCTTCCTCACTAAG
This sequence comes from Scolopax minor, assembly GCA_028566535.1. Taxonomy (NCBI): domain Eukaryota; kingdom Metazoa; phylum Chordata; class Aves; order Charadriiformes; family Scolopacidae; genus Scolopax; species Scolopax minor. The sequence continues at coordinate 60,771,869 of JAOXNG010000001.1, read as the reverse complement.
CTAGGTTTTATTATTATCTAAATAGATAACCTTAAGTCTGATTCCTCTTAATATGAGAAGTGAGAATACTTAAGTTTAAATTGGGTTAAAATCCTATATGGAAGTTTTAGTCACGTATGCAATGGCATTAAGTGGCTGAACCTTTGCCTTTTCTGAGCTGTGTCTTTTCTGAGATTTTTCTTTTTATTGTGTGCTAGAATGAGAACAAAAGAATTAAATACACTTCTGATTCCCAAGTATCGATTCACATAGACTTCTGTGGTCCTGCCAAAGCAAACTTGTCGTCTCTAGTTTAACTACTCATCTATGTATCTCTAGAGAGAGAAATGTTAGTTCTGCTAACAGAATGTTGTAAGTGGGCAACGTACTGATATTTTGTTGTTTGGTGTTTCTTTTAACTTCTGGATAGCACTTGCTGGATAAATTATGTAAAGAGATAGAAAAGGACCTGCGCTTATCAGTTCATACGCATCTAAAGCTGGATGACAGAAACCCCTTTAGAGTTGGTATGAAGGATCTAGCTCACTTCTTCTTTCTGAACCCAATACGTTTTTTCAATCGATTCATTGACATAAAAGGTGAGGAGTTGCACACTTTCTTGATTCTGTTACTTACATCTCTGTTACACTTTGGCTTATTATATCTTTTAACTTCTTTCCACACTTCCATAACTAAATAGGTAGTAATATTTTAGTTCATCCTTTTATGTATTTACAGCTTATGTTACTCACTATTTGGACAAGACCTTCTATAACTTAACAACTGTGGCTCTTCATGACTGGGCTACCTACAGTGAAATGAGAAACCTAGCGACTCAGCGCTATGGTTTAAGTATGACTGAAGCACATCTTCCCAGCCAGACTCTGGAACAGGTACAGTGCCCACAGGATATGAGTATCATTTGTTCACTGTCATATTAGCTAGCTATTCAAAGGACTGAGTTGTTGAAATTAAAGTACCCAAGAGGAGAGGCCTGTTTTGGAAAGTGGCCTTTGATTTCTCATTGACTTCTGAGACTGGATCTTTATCTACCTTTGGAGATAATATCGGTTTATTTAATGCTGGACTTATGGGGTGTCATTCATTTTTTAACATAACTGATTTAATTTTATTAAATTTTACAAAATTTCTTGAAAAAGCACAATCGGCAATTTGACAAGCAATGTATCTGGAATATGAGTCTGGAGTGACCTTTAATGACGGGTCTTTTCCCCGATTTATTGTTTACTTCTCTGCTTAGCGATCATCAAGACAGTGTTTCACAGGCTGGTCATTAAGGACTTTGGGACATCTGTGCTTAGCTTAATAGGAGATTGACTCAGAGCCTCCTAGCAACTGCTTATCATGGTTATGTATAGATTAAACTTCTGTTTCATCAAGTTAACGATGAAGGCATTCATATTAATATTCATTGTTAAAATGTGAGCTAAGCTGCTTTCTCCTCTAAGCATTATCTTGCAGACACTGAACAAAAAGTAAGAGATTCTTCACTTTGTAAAGCAAAAACATTGCTTCTAAAATGCTTTCTAGTAACTACAGAGATGGTATTTGTGCACCTTGGTAATTCTTAAGAATTTTTATTATAATAGTTCTCAATAGATAATACTGTTTCAGGGCCTGGATGTTTTGGAAATCATGAGAAATATTCATGTTTTTGTATCCCGCTACCTCTACAATCTGAATAATCAAGGGGTAGCTTGGGTCACAAACAGGCGGCAGCATGGGAAGGGACGTGAATTTGCTGGAGGCTATTTTTCAGATTTAATTTAGGAACTTGCTATGATCTTTGCAGCCAGCTCTAGCAAACTGGGCTAAATTGTCTCTGATGTCCTGATTTTTGGTGTAAACTGTAGCTCAGAAACACTTTCTTATCCAGCTTTCTTAAGTGAGGGTGACTGCAAGCTGAGTCGCTTCTATTCCTGTATCTCACTGAACATGAACATCTAAAATTAGATGTGGGGGTAAGGAAAAGCATCAGGAAGATCATCAAAACTGAAAGTAGTTTAGGGCTTAATTAGAAACTGCAAAATGCTCTGGGCATGGCGCAAGCCTGGCCTGGAGGCTTGCTGGAGGAACACAGGTGGTGCTGGCTGAAGTGTGTGACCACTGCTCAGATATGATGTTCTCCTGGGGGTACCAAGCCCTTGTCTGGCTTTGGTGACCTGGGAGCTTTGGTTGCTCACTCAGAATCGTCATCAGAAGAAAGTTTCTGTGCAAACATAACATTTCTGAGAGAAGTGACATCCCTCTGTTCATTTCCCTGACACTGAGAGTCAAAGAAATGCTGTTCATCTCTGGGCTGTTGGTGGGTTATGTGGGTGTGAGTTGCTCTCAGTTTTGGGTGTCTGATGAAGAAATGTAGCTGGATTTTAATGCAGGACCTTCTGAAGCAAAATGGCCACAAGCTGAATAAGCACATCCAGCAATGACAGTAAAAATCAGCATTAAAACCTCTTTGAGGAAAGACCACCCTAAACTCCTTGCACCTGGAAAAGGATCCACCCAGGGAGCACTGGGGTTAAAGCATTTGGCATGGAAAACTTGACCCAAAAAATGCTCTATTTTTAATATAGGCTTTTTGAACAATAATAACTTAAAGACTTTTTGGAAGTAATTTTTAAAAGTTAAGCTCTAAATAAAATTAATTAGCACTATTAACCACTGTAGACAAAATCTACAATTTTTCTTAGCAGACTTGATTTAAGCCTCTCTCTCCCTAGCTATTTCTGTTTCCATAGCCAGGCCTTGCACCCATCCTGAAGGGTCATACATCTGTGGGACACTGTGGTTGAAAACGTAGGGGGGGAAGGTGTCAGGTCAGAGAAGAAGATGACACTGAGGGAAACAACCATTGAAAGGAAAGAATAAAGTGCAGGAAAAAAAACAGTGCTCAAAAGGACAAAGTACAGCACCTTATTTATTGTCCAGCACTATTAGGATTTAAAAAAAAAACAAAAACAAAATAAACTATAAAAGTCTGCCTCTTTAGATATGCATTGTTATGCTGAGAACCTACATTATGCATGTAAAACATTTATGCTGTATTTTCTTTACATCACTACTCTCAGTACCTGTGTATCTGCTCCCTGCCAAAATAGCCCTGTTCTGAGCAAAAGGGCAATGAAGGCCAAGCCGTGGTGGTGAGGACAAATGCCCACAGCATTAGTTAAAGTCAGCCAAAGAAAAGCAATTAAAAAAAGGTCTTGTGGCACTTGCCTTTCTTCTCAGGAGACCTATTGACTTTGCAGAAAAGCTTTCCATTTCGCCTACGAAAGCGCCAAGATGTTACACAGAAATCGTACAGTCGTATTATAGTCATGTTGTGATTGAAAGCTGATGATGGAGAAAAGGAGATTTTTTGGTATTTATAGCACTAGGCAATCTATTTGGTGCTGAACGGAAGTCTGCTCTCACTTGGCTTGAACAAAGCCTGGAATCATCTTAAAGCTTTTGCATGCACATTCGTACAGAGAGTGGCATGTAAAGGAGATTATAAACTATTATTGTGATGAGATTATAACCTAGAAAAAAAAGATGATTTTTCCAACCTAGGTCAGAAAAAAAATGATCAAGCAATTTTTTTTATTGGGATTTGTTGACTGATTGAAACAAACTATTTGACAGAGATTATTAATTTCCAGTAAATTTCTCTACATCTAGCAAGATGTTAAGAAAATTCTTTGGTTTGACTTCTCCATACAACCCTTTGAAAGTAACTTTTCCTTCTGGTACCCATTTTCTCAAAGTTTTTGCCCTAATTTGTTTGAGACCTGAACCTCATTTCAAAAGTGAGATTTCCCTTTACATACAAGCCCTTTTTAAAACCATTTCTGTAGTTTCTGTCATCCTTGATGAATCTACCTTGGTGAGTCTTCCCCTTTTTCAATTCTTTTTTGCCCTTCAACAGAAGAGTCTGTGGGGGTAGCGGGGCTTGGGTGTGTGAAAGTGGGTGAGAAAACCCTGTGACCTGCTTTGCTTTAAAGGGAGTCAAAATGCTAAATTCTGGTGCGATGGTGGAAACCCAGCTCTAGGGTGATTCAATACGAGGCAACTCACACTGAGTTAAATAAACACCTGACAGCAGCAAGACCTTTGCTTCATACAACTTCCTATTCTTCAAAACAATAGAAGCCTAGGGAAAAATATATATATTATTATTTGCATGATTCAATCTCTGTCCTAATTATAATATCTTAGTGAGCTTGCTTATCTTTCTTATCTCTCCATGCTGATGGGAAACTGGTTTCATGTATTTGTGTCTCATAAAGTCACACATAGTCGCAGGGCTGAATTGACAGGAGCAGTCCAACACATTGGCTCTACAATAAAATATAATCTCTTTGTATCTGCCCTTTTGTAATCTCTTTCTCTCTCTTTTTTTTTTTTTTAATAATGGAGCAGTGCCTTCATAATGAGAAACCTGACCATAACTGAATGTCCTTGAAATAAGTTTTGAGAACAAAAAAATGCGAGTAATACTAGAGACATATGTGAAAAGATGTAAAAATGCATGTAAACATACTCATGGAAAACATTTTCAGGAAAGCTGTTTTTACAGTGGCAGACAGCATTTTAAGTTTCATGACATTTTCTACAACCTGCATTTAAGAAACAAGATATGAAGATCTTTTTGCAGTGAAGCACAGAGAACACGCAGATATTTTTCTCCTCTGGTCATAAAAATGTGCATTGCTAATAGCACCACCAATAACTTAGACTGTCTGATGCTCCATGTACATTTTCTTATAACTTTGCCAGAGTTTTACATTTTGGGCTCAAATGTTTCAACAGGGAGCTAGACACGTTTTTTTTTTGATTTGGGGGCTGGAGGATGAGGAAGTGATTTGAGTGTTTCTCAGTGGGTTTGTTGGGGGTGCAAATATTTTTCCCTGCACTTTAAAAATATTTCTATGACTACTGCAGGATGGAGATTTAATGCTCAAAGCCTTTGGGCCATGGAACCAACCTTTCATATAAGGTATTCCTAGTCCATGTGGTTTTACTGCTGCAGTGAGAATTTGCAGCCCCGAGTGTGCGTATGGCAGAAGGCATTCAAGGAAGTCTGGAAGCTGAGAGGTTTTATAAGATGGACTAGCCACAGTGACACCCTCTTGCCTTAAAATCTATGATCAGTCAAAGTCCTTAGAGTTCATTAGCTAGGTTCTCCCAACAGAGCACCTGCAGCCCTGACCCGTGGGTGTGAGGCAGAGCTTTCCCTGCAGCGGTTGCTCCCAGAAGTGTCATAAAACACAGGGGGCTCCCTGAAGCTGTACTTCGATACTGGCATTTCTCCTTTTCTAAGTGTGTGACTTTTGCCATTTTAATGTTCTTTTTGTGCTGTGTTCGCCACCTAAAGCAATGCTGGGTGACAGCCAGTGCTGCTCATCACATAATCACTCAGAACCCAGGGCTTTTATCAGTCTGGCAGCGTTAAAAGCTGCATAAACTTTGTACTCTTTGTTACGCAAAACACAAATTTATAACTCTGCCACAGCTCGCTCTTTTCCACAACACAACTTCCCTTTAGTTCACGCTGCTTCTTTCTCACTACCTTGCTTTGCTGCAACTTAACTCTGACTTCAAAACAAATTTAGAGGCGAGCAGTAGGGAAGCGATGTCTGTTCAGCTGCAAGGAAAGCAGGGCATTAACCAGTGCAGTTTCCCAGCCTTTTCATTATCATGAGCCAAGAATGGATATTAGATTGAGAGGACAATTCCAGGACACTGTTTCAGTCCCTTGACCTCATCATGTTATCAACTGCTCCCACTACAGTCCTTGAACAAGAGAAATCTGGGGGTTACCAGTTCAGTTTGCTGCCCAAGAAGTGCTTGCACTGCCTACCCCAAAAGGTTATTCTTAATTGTGTTTTCAGGCAGCACAGTGTCTGTTTGCAAGATAATGATTCCTCCATTCTCCTGTTCTACTCTTAAAAATTTGATCTGATTTTTTTCCCCCTAAGGCCAAGAGCAGGAAAAAAAAACCACTTCTCTGAGCTTGCTAAAACTATAGCTAGCAGGAAAGTATGACCCCATTTCTCACTCACCTTAGATTAAAAAGGAATACAAATTTTCCTCTTCTTCTTTCTTCTCATATTGGATTAAAGTCACACATTAAGCAATGTTACATGAACTCTTAAGTGAATTAGGCTTTTTCCACCCAGAGGCTTAAAGTATGTTGTGTCTTATCCCTGGAGGTCATTACATTTGCTGGGTAGACACAGGGCAGTCAGTTTGTACCTTCTGCTCTGAAGGCTTCCCATCGAGGACTCTTTCCACCTGAATGCATGCAGCAACCTGTCCTCCTTGTTAAACTCCAATTATTTTATTACTGCCCCCTGCTTGAGTATCAGCATTTGCAAACCAGTGGGTGTCATTCACCTTGAGTTTAACAAAGCGTTGGGCAGGATGGCTCATATTGTCTCTCTAGCAATTTGGAGAGATTTTGTTTGGGGAGGTAGAATACGGCCTGGGTGAAAACTTGATCAGAATGCTGGGATTCAAGGCTTGAGATCAGAGGTACAAAGTCTGCCTTGTGGTTATTTACTAATGCTTTTTCTCTGGGGCTGATACTTACTGGAGCCAGTACAGCTTAATGTCTTTATAAAGGCCCTGGGTGACAGTAAGGAGTACCGAACCCTCAAGAAGCTTTGATGGTGGCACCAGGCTGTGGAGTACAGCTAATCTGCTGTAGTCTCTATTCAGAGGGATTCCTGAAAGGTTGGGGAGATGAATTTCTGGGAACCACATCACCAAATGCAAAGTGTTTTATCTTAGAACAACCTCATGCAGCAGGACAGGTCAGGCACCGAGTAACTACAAAGCAGCTCTGCAGAAGAGGACCTGGGCATCCTGGTGGGAAAGCTGAATAGGAGTCATAGAATCATAGAACGGTTAGAGGTGGAAGGGAGCTCAAAGATTATCCAGTTCCAACC
>JAOXNG010000001.1:60542688-60555134 GCA_028566535.1 Scolopax minor | reverse complement strand
GGTACTTTACCCAGCAAGCACTGTCCCGTGGTGGGGCATCCTCCATGGTACAATGTGGTTCAACCCCATTAACTGTGAAGGAGTTATGCTGCCTTGCATCAGCTAAGGACAGGGCAATACTGACTGCCCAACATCTGCTAGAGGCTAAAAGAGAATTGGCCACATTTCCAGAAGCTGACATAAAAAAATCTCCTGTTGAAAACATGGAGATCCATATGGCCTACTTCAGGCAAGAACTGTTTCATTTTCTGAGACAGAATTGCTAATAATGATGATTTCTGAGTGGGAGGAATTGCCTGGGTGAGAGCTTCCCAAACCCTCACTGGTTTGGAAACCAGCAGTGGCAATGGCAGCAACAGCAGGAGTTTCAGGACTTTGGCCTTTGCTGTTTGCAAATACTATGGACACATCCTTCTTTTTGCTGGCCTTTTATATCCCACTTAAAGGTAGCTTGTGTCTGTCAGTTTGCAAGCCTTTAGGTACAGTGCTAGTTGTATTATTTCCCACTGCAAGATGAGCTATTCAAATACAAATCCCAAGGAGAAAATATTGTAGCTGCACAGAGGAGACTATTTCTGTGATATTGAGTGACTTTTAGTTGCAGAGGGATACTTCTGAGTTTATTATTTTCACCGTCAGTCACTTAGATATCAAATGGACCACTATTTGGAGTAAAACCTCTAGTTTTCTTCTACAAAAGACATAAAGAGACTGATGAACCATGCCAGAGAAATGTATGGATGTAAGACCTCCAATCTGGTAACTTCTGTCCTCCTGTGTAGATTTGAAGCTATAACGAATAATTACAATGAGGGAAATGTATGCCGAATAATGTTGTGAAACAGCATCTGTGGGACTCTCAGGACAGTTTGGTGTTGCCTGGACACTATTTCACAGAACCAAGAAGCAAGTGAACCAGTGGTCAGAGGGCACTATATATATATCATACAGGAAGTGTATGTTCTGCATGTTGAAATGGGTAAACATAACCAAGAAATAGCAGTATGCAGTCAGCACAGATTAGAAAGGAAATTGTGACTGCTTGGTATTCCAGCCACTTAAATAAATGAGAATAACATTTCTAAGCAGTTGCAAGATAAAAGAATGAGAAGCATGAGGAAATGGCATACTGTGATTTAAAAATAGCCTAGCGTAAGCCAAGGCAGCCATGCTGAGCGTGGAGGGAGCTGTGAGGCCATACGATCATTACTGCCTTACACGACCTGGAGCATGCATCAGCTCCCCTGATTTCTTCCTCTGCCCCAAATCTGTGCCTGGCTAAGGATTCCTGGGAACTTTAATGCAGCTTTGCAGTTGAGGATCAAGAGCCAAGATACGTAGTTACAGAAGAGCCAAGACACACGTTACTTTAGGTTCTCTGGACTGGAAGGGGAAGAGGGTGCAATTTCAAAGGAATCACTAGTGTGGAAAGAATATGTGGAAATTCCTAGTTCACGACTGGAGCTTGGCCCTTGTGCTTTTCAGAGATTTGCTGTTTTCTCTTTTATGTCAGTCCATGCAGACTTGCACCCTCTGGCTTTTCTTTTGTGTTCTGGGAATTGAATAAACCCTGGAAGTAGTGAGAATCATCTGGTCTCACAACCTAACCATGCAAAATCCCCTGACTGGCATGGTTTTGATGTGAAATCATAAATCAGTCCAGGTTCACATAAAGGGTTTCTGAGCTGCAGCAAACTTTACACAGAAGTGAGCTTCATTTGGGATTACTTTTATTTAAGTTTTTCTCTTAATTTCATCCCCTCTATGTTTTTTTCATTAACAAACATCTGGAAATTGCATAAGCCATAGTAATATGGATGATTATCTTCTCTCTCCCCCTCTCTTGGTGTATCATTAATTTTTCCTTTTGCTACTTCCTTTCCTGTTCCACACACAAATGTGCTTGAAAAAAGCCTCAACAAAAAGTGTGGTAGAAAGACTACAGTAGCTTTAGGACTCAGAAAAGAATGTGTTCACAGGTCACACTAAGGAAGGAGCTTGTGTACCCCTCTCTGTGAGGTCTAATTTTGGTATGTTAGAAGTATCAACTGATCTTATCATGAAAATATAAATGCTTATATTACAGTTAAGCATGAAGGTCATAAGGAATAAATATATTCCTTTAGGTATACTATTGTCCGGTCATTAATTTTACTTGTGTTTTTCTTAATGCCATAATTCCATCTAACTCAAAGCTCAGATGCTTATATTGCTCAGCCAGAGAGCCAACAGGAATAAGGTGGTAGATCTAATCTAGCCATACTTTTAAAAAGCTTTAACACAGACCTTCACAGAACACTAGAGATGCTTAGAGAGTTGGAGGTCTGTGAGCAAACAAAGCATCATCAATCCCTTTCCAATGGATTTTGAAGTGATGTGGTAATGAAGTGTGTGGAGAAAGAGTGCAGGGGGGTCAAAATAGAGGGGGGGAAGGCAGTTGCCAATGGCTCAGCACTAGGCCCAATTTTTCTATTTACTTTTCCAAACACTGAGTCATATAAGCAAAGTGTTTTTGTTGACTGTGCATGTTTAAGCACCTGATCTTTATTTTATAAAGCTAAGTAACATACAAAAAATTTACAGCTGTAAAAACATGGTTTTTTATGCAAAATTTCAGTAAACCAAGGTCTCTTCAGACAGCCCACTATGTTTTATAGCCTTTAAGAATATGCAGTTTCTATTAGTCTGAGATATGAGGCTGGTGCTAAGGTCTAAATAGGAAGAGTAGATTCTCCTGAAGAACAACCTAGAAGCAGAAGCCAGAAGCCTAGTGAGGACACCTGGACAGAGCAAGCAGGAACACCTAAAAATATTTTGTTTTCATTACACCTTTGTACAATACATGGGCTGCTTACACTTCAGAGAGCAACCCATACAAATAGACACATTGCAGTTGAAGGAACTGGAAAAGATGTAGTAGGGATGCAAAAAGTCTTAGTCAACCCAAAGGTATTCAACAAACCCAAGACTCCCTAACCCAGCAATGCATCTTGGAGCGTGGAGGCCCTAAAGGTCCGATGGTCAAGAGAAGGAAAGGAGGCTGTCTGGAAAATGTCTTTGTGTGGGAAGAAGTCTTTCTGGGGCTCCCATGCAGCTGTCATCTATTGAGCTGCTTATACCCAGTGAAGAAGAGAAGGTCAATGGGGTAGCAGTCAGAGAGGGCTGCTAGCAGGAACAGTGATTGAAAGGGAAGCTCAGCTCTTCCAAGTCAGCAGCTTCAGCAGCTCCAGCTTCTGCCTGGCTGCTTATGTAGGAATGAGTGAAACAGCCTCAGCACCTGTCCCCTCCATGGCCCAGACACATGGGACCTGAGGGGCTTGAGGGGATGGTGGTGGCAAGCTGCCTTTCCCAGGAAAGGTAGGCTCCAATTCTCATCCCTATGTTTGCAGTCAAGGGACTGGTGGTAGTGTTGGCCTCCAGATTATTTGTTTTGTTCTTTCCTGTCCTCACCCAATGAAGCAATGTTTAATTAGCGAGTTTTGGTGTTTTTTTGTAAATTGTTGCTTGAAAGCAGAATGCAGGTTCCCAGATGATAGGACATTTAAAGTGGGGCTTAAGTGTGCAGTCTCAGATATTGAACCCAACCCTTTGTCTGAGAGTCAAAACCTGGCAGAAGGGTATTTATGCTTGATATCCATCAGGAAGACAAGCTGTTACGGGAAAGAAAAACAAATAGTTTTGCCAGAAGCAGCAAGGATAGGCCAATGACACTTTTGTGACCTTCTGAAGGACTTCCAAGCAGCTCAGTGCACAATCGTCATGCCTCAGTGCTTGTGGGTGCCTGGGATTACTCACCTTGTCATCATTGACTGGCAGTTCAGCTTTCTTGTGACCCAGTGTCAGTGTGAAGTTCTGACCACAGCCTCTACACTGGTTTGCATTGTGTACAAGACTTACAAGGATTTGGTTCACATGATATTTCTGGCCCCATCCTGCATTGCACAGGAGCCCAATTAAGTACCTAAACCTAGTGGCCTGATGGCACACCTAATCCAGCTCATACTTCCAGTCAAGATTTAATCCATCCATCACCAGAATATATATAGAGGTCCTAGGAAGCCAACTGCAAAGGATGAAACCTTTTCTGTCAAACCTGTCTTTCCATTTATTGTAAATACCAAACCAATGGACTCTAATCTCTCAAATTAAGGGCAGTGGAAATCTTCCCCTCCACCAGGGAACAGCTGAAGAACATGGTTCCCCTGCTCATACACAGCCACATATTTTTCTCTTCTTGATTTATGCTATAAAATGATTCTTGATTGCCAGAAGGCAGCATCTTTCAGAGGTGATAATTTTCACGACACTGATAGGTGTGAGTCATTTGGAAGAAGCACTACAAACCTCCCCTTTAAGAATCCCTTTCTACATCTTTATCTGTAATTGCTATAGATTCTGTAATTTTTGTAATGAGTTTATTTCATCACATTTGAGCAGTTTTCTCATTCTCTTTTTCTATTTGGAAGGACAGTAACTTAATGTGTCTGGCAGAGAAGGATGATACTTTAACAGAAGAACCAGATGATACTTTGAAGCATTGTGTCTTAGCACAGATTTTTCACCTTATAAGAAGATGCTATTTTTGTATTACTGGTCATGCTTATATTCCTGGTTGTTGGGCAGGGCAGTTCAAAGTCCCCTTGGTTCTGTATTTTTTGATTTTTAACTACAAGTTTTGAAAGAATATTGGGTCTTGTCATTTTTTTTCTCTCTCTTTTTTGCATTTGCTATTATTTCTTAGCCATTTTATATTAAACTACGAGGCATAATTGTCCTCCGTGTGTTCCCCCACCATACTTCAACAATACCAGGATAACACCCTGATGGTATCTGTCTTCTTGCAGTAGACTATGTAAAAGCCCAGATGTTTCTCTAACCTTTTCAAGTCTGGCTTGGTGAACAAGCAAAGGGAACTGTTTGGGATCAGACAAGCCATACAACTAACCTCATCTCTGTGTGCAATAATGGGACCAAATCAGGAAGAAATGGCTTGGAAATGCTAGTACAGACAAACCCTTCCTTGTTTAATACATCCGGCATCCCCGGCAGCTTTCATCAACTATGTACTACAATTTGTTGTAATTCCTCCATGCTTTCTTCTTGCCTGCTTAAAAAAAAGCAAGACACTTTTGGTCCGAGCTCTGCTACACTGAAAAGTGTAACTGCAATAGAAATGTTTGGGAGCCTGTTGTCTGCTGTTGTTTGGGGGTTTGGGGGGGATTGGGAGGAAAGATTACTAGAGGCTTGGGAGTTAAACTGGACTCTTCATGTTGCTAAAACATTTTGAACCTTTTGGTTTTCTTATTTGATGGAGGAAGATGGAGGACTATGCCTACAATAAAGGAATTTCTAATACATCATGCTGCCCAGAGAGATTCCTTCATTTTCCCTTTTGTAATTCAAAACAGCATTTGCATCCTTGCTGTAAGTGGAGCCCTCCTTAACTTTCCCTCACTGGAGGGAAAGGAAGTGCTGAAGGATGGAGCAGTTAAGCATACATGAACCCAAGCATCTCGTGTGCATGGGAATTTCACAGGAGAAAGGCATCTGGTGTGCTGAAATAGCTGCCCTCCAGAACTGATATTTAAAGATGCAGGCTGTCACTTGTTTGCAGTTGAGATCTTCTTTTTGCTCTGGAGAAGCTAACACCATCCCATAAGCCAGATAGGAAAGATCTGTGTGGGGTTTACCATATACTAAGTGCTACACAAAACTGTAAAATTCTTCAAATGCACCTTAATTTTATTATATGAACAAAATGCTTTTATAGCAGATCAGATTTGTTCCAGTTGTCAGCTTGTGCGTTTGTCCTACCTAATACATGAGGGGAAAGAGAAATTTTTCTTTACTTTTATTTATCTTGAACCCAGACCTGGATGAAGTCTCAAGCCCTAACAGTACTATCGTTTCATTAGCCGAAATAGACCCATGTCAGGGGCATGTGTCTTCAAAGGAAAACTTCACCTGCAATTTAGTGCAGAAATAAGGAGCTGTCTCAGCATGGTGAGCAACCTATTCTAGTGGGAGGTGTCCCTGCTCATGGCAGTGGGGTGGTACTAGATGGTTTTTAGGTCCCTTCCAACTGTAACCACTCTATGATTCTAGGCCCTATCTGGGTTTACATGTTGATGGCCCAGTCTACCAGCAATAGGCCATTGGCCAAGCATTTCCCACTGCTTAGGACTATGCAAAGTGGTGAATCTCACTGAAGAGCCATCAAATCACCCACAAGTCCCCTATCACTTTTGATGAAATTTAGACTAAGTTTAGTGCAGCTCACCATGGAAAAATAGATTCCCTCCACTGATTCAAACTGACAGAGAGGGTGTGAAGGGTTGCCACAGCTTCCCAGTGTTGAGAGTAATCAACTTATATCCTCCTATATTCTGCATCATTAAATTTGTCTGTCCCTCATTATCACCTCAGCAGCAAAAGTGATTATAGTTTAAATGAAATTATGCATTTCTTCTTTAAATTCAGATACAACATTTGAGTCAATCACTGATTCAATATACCACTCAATTTCTCAGAATGCCCTAGTAATAAACTGCATGAAGAAGCAATCCATTTTTGTTGGGTCTCATTTGTACTGACCTAATTACACCAAATGTTTCCTTTTCCAGTCTTAGGGGAGAAAGTCATGCAAAGGAATTTGTGCTTCTCATTTTCAGTGTTTTTATAATTTTGGATGTACTGGTCCACCTTCATTTTTCTTTCCGGAGCATATCACTTCTTTTTTGCATCCTATTATGATGGCTTACACCTTGCACTTACTTTTGTAATGGGTTTTTATTGCCATTTCACAGACATATCTAGCCTCTTTTATGTATTTTTTAAAATGTATAACCAAGATCCAATTCACATCTCTCTTCAAACTGCAAGCTATGCAAACAAAAGGCAATATTATCAGTGAAAGAATAAGGTCCCATGAAAATGTAGTTGGACGAGAGTTAAGAAATCTAGGCTTGGTTTATTATCTTCTATTGACTGCTCAGGTAACTTTGAGCAAACCACTGTATTTCACAGCTCTTGTTTCTTATTCCACTCTGAAGAGAAACTGAGGTACAGTTGTGATTTCTTTCATTTTTTCTCTACATGGTCAGGGAACCCAAATCTTATTTGTGGCTTTGTAATGCAAGTGAGCAAAGTGTGATAGTCTAGTGTCAAAACAGTCACTTTGTTCTACTGGGGAAAGCATCGGAGAACCTGTTATGTTGTACATACCAGTGTAAGTATGTGATTAACAAGATTGGTGCAAGCATTCCCGGAAAGACATTTTCCACACCAGTAATTTAGAAGCCTCCCACATTTTAAATCAGACAGACAGTGACAAACTTCCTCAGAATAAATTATATCTGGTCCTGCTGGCCTGGCTTTCACTGTGAATCCCAGAGAAACAATAGCATGAGCAATGAGCCCAAGAAACAGAAGGGGCTGGCGAGCCCAGAGGATCTGGGATGCCAGGGACAGAGGTCTGGCAGCTTCCAGAATAAGAGTGCTCCTCACCTCCAGCACTGCAAGGAAGAGCACCTGGGGGCAACACTAACAGTTGCTGCTAAATGTGGGGTTTTGGGTGACTTCCCCACCCTTCCTTCCCAGAGTTGAGCACTGGCTCTCTGCTTTGGCTCAGTTCATTGCATGGAACTGAAGGAAGCTTTTATACCAAAGTATGACCAGGTAATGGCAGCCACAAAAATTCCTTGGAAACCACCATTTGCCACCTATCATGGCAGGCCCTTCTCAGGGGGGCATGTGAGTTGGAATGGAGTTATGTAGGACCTCCTGAACTTCACACAGGTTTGTGCCCTGCACCTCTCCCTTCAAAACATGATGCTCTGCCAAAACCAGGTGATGCTGAAGGCCTCCCTCCCCTATATCTACTTCTGGGCCTGCAGGCAGGGACCTGACCTGTAGGTCACTGCTCTTTCAAGTTTCGGGAGGCCTCACTATGCTGAGCAACCCCCTCTTGCCCTAATACTGGCTGGTGACCTGCAAATGAGAGGTGCCGTGGGGGGATGTGTGGGGAGCCATCTGCTGTCACCATGGAAATGAGATCTCCTCCGACTGGATTAAACTCCGCAATCTGGGAAAACATGGTTTCAGTTTTCTCTTTTGTAACAGCAATCTGTGTTGTCAACTCAGATTATAGAGCCAAATGGCCAGATTATGTTGTCAAATGTTTGCTTCTGCGAGACTGTGTTGAACAGGTCAGGTGTTGCGCCCTCCTCTTGTTCTTTTCATGGCTCTTCTGGTTGGATTTTTTTACATCCTGCTAAGAGTGAAGATGCCTTGAACTAGACTTGGGCAGAACAGAGAAGGACTAGCATACCTTCTGGAGTGAAGGATTGCCTCTGAGAGGAGCTGAGGTTTTCATAGCAGAAGCAAAGTTACACAGATACATCTCTGAACCAGATGCTGGGCTCAGAACCAAGGAACAGAAATAGCACTGCTGAGCTTTTTCTCCATTTGGCCATTGAATTTAGATATCCTTCAACTCTAGGGAAGTTTGAATTTTAAGCATCTTGGGTTCTGAAGCACCCCAGACTATTGGGAGGCATTGTGGTGAGCCTCAGAAAGAAGTGTGCAGTCACAACGGGATGCGGAACCTGGACCTGTGATTTCCAACAGGCCCACCTCCAACCTTTTATATTAAAGTCTAATGAATTCAGCTGCAGACAATACCTGCTCTGTCCTGCGCAATTTCACAGAGCATTGCACTGCTTCAAGGGTCATTTGAGCCCACAATAAATTAATATTTTACCTGTTAGAATGTTTTTTTTCTCCAGCTAGTTTAAAGGCAAGTTGTAGCAATGAGTGGGTGGGGTGTATTTTGTTTAGCTGTGGTGAAAATACTACCGTTCTTGATCTGAGCAGCTGAAGCGATAGAAATCATAGAAAGAGAAAACCACCAAACTGGAAGAGGGGGAGGAGATGAGGGGGAAGAAGGAGTGCTTTCTTGATGAAAGTGTAACAAATTTACAATTCTGAGACTGAAGCACCTATGAAAAGACAATACACAGAGGAAAAGGCATGGGCCCCCTAGCAGGATGTCCCTATACAGCTTTCACATGGTTTGGCAAGTAATCATGCCACACAGCTAGCTACCAGGAAGGTTAGCTAGAGGGCTGCTGCCCAGTGTTTCTTTGCTGGGTCCCAGGGCTGCACGTAACTGAGTTTGATAATGCAAAAAGTTCTGGTCACAAGCAGACTTTGCCTATTGCCAAGGAACAAAGCCAGATTTCAGATCCCTGGGTGGCCTGTGTTAACATTTTCCCCAAAAAAGTTGCCAGGTTGCTACATTTTCTTACAACCTGTGGTATTTCACAGGAAGTATGTCAGATTCACTGTGAAAAAACTGTTCCAGAGGTCTACTGTCCACTATATAATTTTAAATCTTTTATCTTTCATCTCACAGCTGGAAAATGTTTCCAGTGAATGCCAAGATCCAAGGGCTTAGCGAAAGGAGGGCACAGCTGGTTCCACTGCAAAACATGTGAAGCAGAGTGATGCACTGAAAAACAAAAAAGCAAAACCAGGGGGTTAAACATTAACCAGTTCCTGCTTATGAAATGGTTTTAATTTCTAAGGATGCTCCAATCCTTTAGTGATGAATATCAAGTGTCTCAATTGAAAGAGACAGGCAGGAGACGTGTTGGCAACTGAGACAACTCTCTCATCAAATGCTAATCATGACAAGTCCCACTTCCACTAGCAGTGTCTAATCAGCCCCTTATAAGTGCCATGCCTCTATGCAATGGTGAGGATGGAGCACGCAGGCAAGACATGCAGTTGTGCATCTGCTTCATAAGGAGGTTTTTCTGCCTTGGACTTGGGAAGCTTGGCACTGCTGCATCTCTTGTGTAACAGATGCTCTGCTCTGAGCAAGCAGTGAGTCCTCCTCCATATGTTCAGTTGCTAATTGCAAAAATGAAGGACCGACATTTTGATGCCGCACTTTCAACTTCCTCAAGTTCTTACTTTCAAACACTTTCTTTCCAAGCTGAACTGCCTTCTTTTCATGGGCACTTCAGTGTGAGTGGATTAGGCTATCCCACTGGCAGCTTTGCTAATTGTAGGTGCTATGGACATCCGTGGTGTGCTTTTTTTGCTGTTTTATTAGAGTAATTAATGTCTGCACTCATTTTAAATTAAGCAAGAAGCAGAGAACCTGCTATGTGTTAGACACTTGTCCGTCTTTGCCTGGGAGCATGTTATTAGGCTTCATGTCTACTAAGAGCTAAGAGCACACATATTTACAGAAGACGAATTTAAGTGCTATAAAGCCACAGAGCAGACTTTCCTCCAGGTAACATGTTCAGCATACAGCACTGTCACTCAGCCCAGGGAGAACATCAGTTCTGTTTGCTGTTTTCTCTATGAGACTTGATTTTTAGTTGTCTTCATAAGCATGCAGTTGTTTGTCCACCTCTTTTCCCTCTTCACATTACCAGTAAGCACAGAATAAACTAGCTATGGCAAAACATTCCCTCTGCAGCCCACAGCCTAGCAGGAAAAATGCAGGGTGTTTTGTGTCAGCTGGGGGAGAAAGCCCCAGACAAAGAGATTTTGTTCCCAATTCTTCCAACTCTCCTGCCTTTCTAAAGCTAGGTCACATCTAGTGTCTGAACTGTTTGTCACTCCCTCCACCCCACCAAGCTGTTGTGAACTTCTCCCATCCTAAGTCAGTTAGGGTTCTCTAATTAGTGACATAATAGTTGGGCAATTAATGAACCCAAACCTGCATCAGAATGAAGGATAAACATTGTTAATGAGTCACTCTGAAGCAGGGATCCAGCACTTCTGGAGTGTTTTTTCCCCAACAAGCAGCAGCTGTTTGTAACAGGGGCGTATCTTTTATATGTTCTGCCTCGGGGGCAAATTACTTCAAACAGGACTTTGCTGTGTGGCTGGAGAAAACAACCGTTTCTTTGCTTTCAAAGGAATGAGTCTAAATCATGCTTTTTTGATGGAAACTAAGGAGTACCTTCAAGGCCAATTCCTTTCTCGTAGTTTCTATTTTCAAAGGAAAATCTCTGCTGGATTTGTCCGTGCAGGGCACTCAATTGAAGGGGGCTGTGTCTATACCCTGCCTGCAGTGATGTCCCCACAGAGCAAGCAGGGAGCAGTGACAGGAGCTCCCACGTCACCCACCACAGCCTATTTTGTTGTTACTAGTGGAAGGGACAGTGTCTATTAACACCTCTCTGGTGGCTGGATGAAGCTTTTCTAGGGTGATGCTCAAACCAGTAACACTGTACTCAATTGACTTGGGTTAGTGGTTTACCTCAAAAAATGGAGGAAATCACTTAGCTCTTTAAGCAGAAGACTACCACAGCCATAGTGGTTTTGCAGCAGCATGGGTGGGTGGGTGGATATTACTTAGAGGTGGAGAAAAGGGAAAATGCTGTGGCAGAGCTTAGGGATTTTTTCCAGCATGTCCTTGAATGGGCAGCAATGGTCACTGGGATGTGGGGATCTCAACATCCACATCCAGGACATCCCAGCAGCAACTGCAGGACAGGTTAGCGTCTTACCCATCTACATGCTTTTCCAGCAGATGTATTTACAGCTTGAAGCAGTCTGGTGTCCAGACTGGAAACAATGTCCTCCTTACCATCTGAGATGGGATTTGAATGAGATCAGTCAGATTTGATGCTCTTGGGATTGCTCTAGAAACCTCAACAAAGAGTGGAAGGGCTGTATCTCACTGGAACCCAACAGGTAGAAAGTGAGTCACTGCACTGTTTCCCACTGAGGGAGGAGTAAGCAATTGCAGATGAGCAATAAGCAGATGTCTCAGCATTCCTTGCAGAGTGTAGATTTTGAGAGTATGAGAGGGTGCAGGTCAGGGGAAAGTAGGATTCACAACAGATATCTTCATCTAAGTGAGTTTGACCACCCTAGCCTTCTCCTCCAGGCAGCAGAGACATATTTTCTATGGAGAAATGCAAAGCAGCTAAGTTAGATGCTCACCCCGAACCATCCAGTAAGGGATGCGTTATATCTTCATTGAACTTGAGGAAATTAATCTCACAGGGTTTTCTGGCTTTCATTTACATCCCCAGTATCACCTGCGTTACAGGTTGTACATGCTTCATGTATTCTCTTGCATGTCCTCTGGGAGCAGGCTGCCTCGGGATTTAATAGGTCTTCCCTTGGTTTCACTTAGTCATAAAAGTAGCATGTGGCCCACTTCAAAGGGCTTGCAGGCATGAAGGAAACCAACTTTTACAAAAAACTGTGGGGAGAGATGGAGTGTGCCCCACATTGACAGGAAACCCACCACTTAGAGAGTTTGCAAATAATATAGAAGTGGATTATCACACTTTTTACGCCTGATGATAGTATTTCAAAGAGGTTGTGACAGAGTGACTTGTCCCTTTAGGAGCCCATACAATTATCTTGTTCATGGCTGGTGCTGTAAATGTGAACTCTACAAAGAGAGT
>JAOXNG010000001.1:60435976-60446626 GCA_028566535.1 Scolopax minor | reverse complement strand
CCATCAAAGCAAAGGTCAGCAGCCAATTTCCAAGCCCCTGGTATGGGAGCTTTGGAAATGTCCTATCCCATCCCTATGTGTTCTGCTGTTGGATTACCATGGCTATACACACATTGACCTTCCTGCGTTCAAGGCAGACATACCTGGAACTGGTTTTCAATCCACATTCGGCATTCTTCCTTGGCACTGTTGAAACCATCATGTGCCTCCTCCCAATTCCTCACTCCAGCAAAGACTCTCCAGTTATTTATTTACCAGACAAAACACAGACTAACTACGATTACAGTTCTGTAAAGAATAAACCATTGCTCACAAGAACTGTGCATTCCACACGGTTTTATTCAACATGTATGACCCCAAACTACAATATATACAATAATTGTCTCCACATGGCAAATCCACATTGCGGTTCTTAAAAAATAATAATAATTTTTAGAACACATGCCACCAAAAAACACAGTATATTTTAGCCATATCTAATGAAAGACTTTGTACAAGCAATTTCCATTCTGTTGCATTCTCTAGCATATGGTGCTGTGAAACCATTTGTAATAACACTTAGGCATTTTATATTGTTTTTAGCTAAAGGCTGCATTATAAGCATTGGCTCAAATTCTGTTGTGAATTTCACATTTATTGGGATCACACTAGGTATGCATTAGGCCAAGATGTGTCCCATTAATTAGTCTAACTTCCTTATATCAAGTAGTATCTCTTCAGAAAGGGATACACTGAGACACAGTGAAGTTAATTAGTGTGCCTAAAATTGTTCGATCCAATGGAGGGGAAAAAATACTACAACAAAGCAGCAATAGTGTCTCAGAAACTTATAATTTCTTCACCTGTAAGAAAGTCAAACATCATTGAAGGAAAATTACTTGACTTCCATTCAAAACTCAGAAAGAACATGCTGTTCTTTAACTTGGTAAGAGATTTGACAAGCTAACATATTCAGATGACCCCTTACTGGCTAGTCATTAATTCAGACTTTCATACCACTGAACCACACTCCCCTCATCAAATCTGCTTTTCCAACAACAACAACAACAAAAAACTCACTGCAGAAAACAAATATTTTCTACTAGTACCTTTCCCCTAATGACCTCATATTTCTGTCCACAGCCCTTTATGTTGGAGTCTTCTTTGGCATTTCAGTGATACAAGTGTTTACGTGAAGACTACAGTAATTTTATACAACCATGTGGTAGCTCCTATTGTAATAAGCCCACAATATTCACTAGATTAGATCCAGTGTATTTTTCTTTTATAAACTAGAATCTCAGAACACACCTAATAATTAAGGGTAGAAAAAGTAACAACAAAACTATTTTCAAGCCCATATAGTCTTTCCAACTTCTATTCATTCCAGATATAGAATTTCCATGCTTTGGTATGATTTTTTACAGAGGGTGACCTGAGTTTCACTAATATGCCTTCAGCACCGTGAAAACGTTGGCCAGACGTCAGCCCTGTTAGGAGTCACAAAAAGAATTCAACTTGCACATTTAAAATAAAAAATATAAGAATACATATTTTGCAAGAATCCCTTTTCAGATGAGGGAACCGCGCTGGCCGCAGGCAAGCGTTGCGCAGCAGGAGAGGTGTATGCAGCACCCGCTGCAGGCCGCACAGACCCTGCTGGCAGCCACCAGCCTGGAAGCGGGGAGCAAGGCAGCGCTCTCGGAGCGAGCGGGTCACAGCGCTGGCACGCAGAACAAAGCCAGAGGCAGCAGCACAAGGGGAGTACAAAAGGGCCGGGAACGGAGACCGAAGCTGAACGTCACACAGGGACAAAAGCCCAGGGTAAAGAGAGAGCCCAGGAGATAGGAGAGACTGAGCTCTGCAGGAGGAGGCTATCATCTGTAAGACCCTCATGTTACACACTCTACAAGCCTGGAAAAATCACGTATTAGGTCATGCACTCAAAACTAGCTGATGCTTCTGATGATTTTGGCTTTAATCGGCAAGTTTTTCTTTCTCATGTATAAAACTGGGTAGTGATAAAAGCCATTGTTACTATTATTCAAGTGTATTATCATAGCTGTGGAAGCCACATTTACGAATCAGGATCCTGCTGTGCAAAGTACTGTGCAAGCACTTCACATCACAGCAGTGTTGTGTAGATACTTCCACTGGTGTCTGCAATAAAGGAAGATATCTTAATAAGAACAACAAAGAACATAAAAAACATAATAAACAGTTCTGCATGAGTTTCGGACATTATGCTGCCGAAGATATTGATTTCTAGCTTGATCTCTCAGTGTATATTAAGCAAGGATCCAGGTGCTAACTGGAGCAGAAATTCCTGGGGAAAAAAAAGATGGAAATTTAACAAGTCATTAAAGATAAGAGAATTCATGTGCGTAAGAGGGAAGAGAGCAATACTGACTTTTTCTATGTTATCAGCAAAGCAGACAAGAGAACTGGGACAAATGTCCCACCTGGCTTTAACTGTCCTCTGTGACCAATGAGCACACTTTTATCATGTTATTTGGAACCATTAAAAAAACCACACTGCGAACAAACAGACGGTTGTGGGGCCAACAAGGCCTTAATTACTGACATGACAGAGCTGTCATTGTTGGTATTCGTATTTTGGTTTTGTCATGATATGGACAAATACAATCAGCAAAGCAAAGGTCCTTCCTTTCATATAATCTGTTGCTGCTTCAGCGTTTCAAAAACCCCATGTGACTCTCCAAAAGTCTCATGAAGCACAGCTGTTTCAAAGCAAGGATCTTCAGTGGAGTTGCAACTAAAAATATTTCTGTTGCTTTAAAATTTGGGTTGATAGTTTGTTTTGGGTTTTTTGTTTGTTTTATAAGATTTTAATTGGGAAACCAATTTAATTTAGCAACGTCCTTCTACCTGCACATCTATGCAAAGGAGATAAATAACACGCACCACCACGCATAACGTGCCTGCACAAATATGTACCGCATGCTTGTTTTCCATGTTGGGCTGCAACTTGTCATCAATTCCCAAAATAATTAACTTTCTGGAGGAACAGCTGGAGGAGAATAGTGCTTCCTCCACCTGCTGGTGAGGAGGAAGAAAAGATGTCCTGGCTCTCAGGCAGAGAGAGGGAGGTGAAGGCAGAAGGGAGGCCCCCACAGCTACTCCCCATCACCTCTCAAGAGCAGGCTGAAAGAAAGGGAGAAAAACTCTTGGCTTTTGCAAACAGGAAAGCATGTCCCGAGGATAGATGGTAACCATAAAGAAGTGCAGATAAAGAGGATGCTTCAAGAGAAGTTGTAACAAACAACCAGCAATGTTAGCAAGCTCCAGGTCCAGCAGTAGCAGGGAGAGCAGGTGACTCCCAGCAGATCACCTCGAAGTAGAGCACCCACACGTAGCTGTGAACCGGCCAGGGTATTGAACCCCTCTGTTAAACCCTCCTGGTTTATGAGAATGCTCCAGGCAGACTAACAGGGCTTACACACTGTCTTCCATGCTCCTTTACTAACATTAAATTAATTAATGCATTTTTGTATCCAGGCATTGCCTGCTGTATAACGTCAGGAAAAGACAGATGGATAACAATTGGTCTATCTGTAATTTAAAGTTGCATTATAAGGACTATTTACTCCAGTTGAATCATTTCTCAAAGAATCATACAGCAGCATCTACTGGTTTTGTGCATGATCCATGGGATCGGCCAGCGCAGTAAATACACAATTTATCTAAGGCTGACATAAGTGTAACTGTGGATTTCTTGGCTAACAAACATTGAACAAACTCAGTTCTTTGGTTTAACATGTGCAAGATGACAAGCGGAGAAAACACCCACAGAAAT
Source organism: Scolopax minor (assembly GCA_028566535.1). Lineage (NCBI taxonomy): Eukaryota > Metazoa > Chordata > Aves > Charadriiformes > Scolopacidae > Scolopax > Scolopax minor. The sequence continues at coordinate 60,442,830 of JAOXNG010000001.1, read as the reverse complement.
GTCAACATGAGTGTTACTTCACAGGCTTGCGATATCATCTCTTCATCCTTACACTTACTAACAGGTGCCTTAATTTAAAATATCATAAGTTATACAGTATATACTGAGCCAGTACTAATGAAGGAAATCTTGCCGGTAAAATTAGGCACCTCATATGTCATGTGGTGGGCAATACTTTAACTGCTTCATACAGCATGCAATACTGTCTGTAGTCAGTGTGGTAACTAATACACAAATTCACACAAGTTATTTCCAATAACAAATTAAATGTATCATAGAATCTACCCCGGAGCTTTATGGCAGGAAGCTTTACAATCATGTTCCACTGAGCTAAGAGGAAAGACAAAGAAACTATAACAACATGAATAAACCTGTAACCTGTTAGTAAGTGCTAAGTACTACTTTCATTCAAGTCAACAGAAATCCTGCTATTGATTTCCAATGGTACAGGACTAAAGTACATCTGTACCTTGGATCAAACCGTCTTCTTACCTTGGTTTTATTTCATTAACTCAAATCTGCCAATTACTATTACACTCCTGAGCTTTCTATTCATACAGATGATGACAAAGCCAAAGTTTGTGCTTCATAGTAAAAGCCTGGCTAATCATGCAAATACCTTTATGAAATGCTTTATAGCTAAAGCAGATAGTTAGCAGACAAGAGAAGCAGAAAGGCCAGAAAGGAGAATTGCTTGGACAAGGCTGATGACTGGGAACACAATGCCGCTGCCAAGGTACAGCTTTGCAATCTGTTACAATACAGCTTCAAATACCTACTCGCCGCTGAGTAAAGAAAAAGATGATTAGCTAAACCAGTAGCAGAATAGGAAGCAAACAGACTGGACTAGAGCAACCTTGGGACTCTCACTACCTAGCTGCTGTCTGCGAGATGATTTGCATTGGACATGGTGCAAGAGACGTGCTGGCTGCAACGCTCGCTCTGTGCATCCCCTGCTGGACACACAGCACCATCCAGTCCAACCTGCTCACAAAAACTACAAATGCTGAAGAGAAAGGCAAAGGGAAAAATCTGAAGGAAAACTCTGTCTCTCTCTGCTCAGTCATCCTGTGGGTTCTCTTGTCTCACCCCTGGAAAACAACTGGTGTTCACTGCAACAGCCAAACGAGGGAACTGTCAGAAAACAGTTCGCTTAGGTCTGGCAGATTCCTGACAACTAGCTTTTATTCTGCAAGCAGACAAAATGTGGGTATTTTACATAGACTCACAGATGCTAAAGTTCAAACAGACACATTACACCAGAACTCACCTGCAAACTAGTTAATAATTACAAAGTGCCGCACGCCAAGGCTTGTATTACTACGGTATAAAACTCACACCCCAGTAAGGATTTGTTTAGCTTCTACATACCAGCTGATAGAGCAGGTGTAATATTTTATTGCATTTAAGATTGCACGTGTATTGTGATTTTCACCTTCTCCCTTTCAAGATAAAAGCCATATTAATTTAGTTCAGACTGTATCATCTAAGTATCCTTAGCTGTATAGCTGAATTGCTTGACACTTAGCAAAATACGGAAAGACCAGGTGTTATTAACTCAGAGGAGATGCTGAGTTAACCATCTACGCTACATCCTTTTGTCTGAGATGGCCCTTCTCAGAGCCCAATCTCATTAGCAACACAGTTACCTTTTTTCTTAATTGATCAAGTCTTTAAAAAAAGGTGTTTTCAATGTATTTGCTTATTTGCTACATTTTGTAATGCAACTCAAAAATAATCTATTTACAAAATGCTAGTTAGTATATAACATAGCCCTGGAGCTTTTGTTAGTCTGAAACTGTAAAACAGCCAAGACAGCAAACTTTAAAAATCCTGGACTGGGAGCGAGTATGTGCAGAGATGTCCATCTCTGGTTTCTCTTTAGCCAGCCTCCAAATGAGCTAATAAACTGAAAGCATACATGATATGACTCCACAACTTGGCTGAAACTCTCATTTTCACTGTCGACACAAAGATATTTAGTTGCAAAGTAAGTGTCTCTTATTAAAACCCCCACATCTGCAATTTCATTCTGTTTTACAGTTGCCTCTGGGTGAGCGTTGAGCTTCCAGGCAACCAAAAGGGAAAGATAAATGAGACAAAACCTGTAACGTCACTAGGGAACTGTCTTGCTTTTAGATGAAGTCTAGTGAAAACTCAATTAGTCTACTTCACACAAAAAGCAGCATTAAGACCTCTTTAGAAAAGCATCTGTTTCTCTGGGCAGTCTTTAACACAACGCCCACCTCTCACTCGCTTGCCCTTTGTGAATAGTTACATATTTCAGGGAAGGAAAAATGACAATAACTGACTAATGTGTACATTTCTGCAATTGCATTTCTGCGCCCCGCTGGAGCGCAGCGCCAATGAGGAAATGCTGAAGCTGAGTTATTGCTGGACAACCTCCGGGCTGCTTGAAGTCTCGAGCCAGCCGGCACCGCTGAGCGGTGAAACGGATCGTAAAAACCAATGGGTCAGAGGTCATATTTTAGAGTAGCTACTGTAGCATTATTCACAAATGAAATGGTGGAAAATTCAGATCACCAGAATTCACACCTATACAATGTTTAAAGCTGTAAACCCCAGGGTGTGTAACTGTCTATTACCCTAATATCCAACCGCAATCTTAATTATATCAGTAGCAGCAGCAATAGCAATGTCTCTGGTGGATTTATCAGAAATTCTTATTTCCTGTATCTCATGGGTAAATATTGTGCTTTGGGTGATTTGTTTGATTGATTTATCAATTATGTGTCTTTCATCTGTTCATTTTTAGCTTTATACGCATTTCAACAGTCTTGCAAGTTTTTGTTTTCTTGGCTTTCTGTATTTGTTAGGCTACCAACCTCTGGTGGTATCACATTGTAAATGACTGGTGGGAATTGGTGGAGATCCTTTGGTTTCAGTGGACCTATGTAGATCTCAAAGCTTATAAAAATGGTCAAGAAGAGTTATGTGTAAAGTAGTTGCCAACTCATAGGTCTACCAACAATTGCTTATCACAGATAAGGCTGGTGGAGGAGCTGCATATCACAAACTCTTTCTATTAATGTGCAGCTAAGGGACACGGGGAATTTTCATCAAAATGCAATATTTCCATCTAACTTTTTGCTCTGAAAAGGGGAACTGCTTTTCACTGAAAAATAAGTTTTAAAGGAAACAATCTGTTCTTAAATTTAACATGAGGAAATTAAGTCCTGAATCTGAAGATATGTGGGTAACTTTTCTTATGCGAACATTTCCATTGATTTCAGCAAAGATCTTCTCACAGGAGAATTACTTACATGGATAATTGCTCATAAGATCAAGCAATCTCGGTTAATTAATGAAATAAGGGTACTAAATCATTTTCTAATCTATATTGTTCTTTTTGACTGCCAAAGTGTGGGCTATATTTATTTTTTATAATCCTGATAAGGAAACATTCCTAAAACATTAGCAAAAAAATCCAGCTTGAGTGAAAGGACAAAGCCAAACAAACATCTTTCAGCCTTTCTCCACTGTTGCTGATCTTTAAATAGCAAACTTGATCTTCTGTCAAAGCAGATTTTGGGTGGCTATACAGCAAGTAGCTCGACAAGATGGGATTGGAAAATCCTTCAAGGCCCTTAATCGGCAGTCTCTGCCTCTTGCTTTGAGCTCTTCCCCAGCTCTTGCCTTTGGAAGAAGTCATGCTTGAGAACATTTAATCCACTGCAGCCCTTAGCACCGTCCCTCTGGGAGCTCACTCATGCTTGTTATCGTATGTTTGCCATGTCAGAGGTTAGAGGGTACAACGTGCAACGTAAGCCAATCGCTGGCTCCTCGCTCGGCCAAGACTTATCTACAATCACAGCCAAGGCAAGATCGAGATGTAGCAAACTCTTTCTATTAGCATGTAGTTTATAGACGGGGAGCAGAGTCACACACTGCCTTCTAAATATGGCCAGAATTTGTTTGAAACTTTATAAGATGTTTTCCATTCCCGGGTATTGACTTTGTAAATGATACCTTCTAAAGCTTTAACAGGCGTGAGAAATTTAAATATACAACTCCCTTCAACCTGAAAAAGGAAAACAGTATATTTTAAACAATTGTGCAAGGAAGGACGGTGGCAGAACTGAAAAGGGGCTTGGTAGAACCTCAAAAATCAGTCACCCTGAAGAGAAGATAGTTAACAACACCCCCCTATTTGAAAGCAAATGTTTCTGGGAGCAGAGCCCTGGGTAATGTGAACCACACAGATATGGGATAGCCCAGGGGGGCTAGAAGAAATTTAGATCCATTTTAAAAAGGTCACACTATGGCAATTAATTTTTATATTATTAGAGAGGAACCTACTCCTCCACTTAAAACCTCACCATTCTTATTTATATAGCTCCTCGCTGAAAGAAGTTTGAAATAATGAGCATGTTGAATGATGTCCAAGATGTGTTGCCATTGTTTAATTCCTGCTTTTGACTCTCCAGATACTGTTTGCTTCATTCTTATTTGTCCCGGGGGAAAGATGCATCTTCCAAAGACTCGGGGAAGCTCATGTTGCTTTCAAGAAATACTGCAATCAGATCTTCCAAAGAAGTTTTACTGAACATGAATAATTTTCTGTGGCAACGTAGTGATGTAGAGTGCAGGACTGTTGCCTTCTCTTCAATGGCTTATCCACACAGGGCAGTAGCAGAGTGAAACACCACTGTCTCCTAGGAGAAGCCTTCTTGCTTGTTGCCTTCAACTTGTAATGCAATGAGACCATTGATCATGCTGTTGATAAAGCAGCTTAGGCTGTGACAAATAATTGGCTGGGTGCTCTGTTTGCAGTGAGAAATCAATGGTTTTGGAACATAATGTTTGTACTTAAAATAGTGAAATTCCCTTTGAGGAAGAGGTCTTACAATACATGTTCCTTAAATAGACCAAGAATCAAGAAAATCAAACCCATTTTACAGACAGCCAAAACAAGGGAAAAATAAACTCAGCAGTTGTTCTGTAAATTAGTGACCAAGTCACAGCTTGAAGCTAAATAACCTGATTCTGAACGGGCTCATTTCACTGTTAATCCACATTGCTCTTTTATGTGCTAGGAAAGATAGAGATAAACCCAAGTTCCTACCTCTGAAACCATGCTGCCTTCTCCTACAAATCAGCAGTCCAGAACCAGAAATTATTTCAAGCGATTTCACGGATGGCTGAATTTTTTTTATCACACTCAGACTAAAAGCGTTAACACATAACAGATAGGGGAAATACAGAAAGGCAGCCACGAGTATGTTGCACTTCTGACAGGCTCTCATGTGGTCCTTCACCATGCTAAGATAAGGAGGGAAGGAATAACACACTACACAAACACAAACACCAAGACTAGCTGTGATCACTCCTCATCCACCCCGGACCTAATCCACATCTGCTCTGAACAGCTACAACATGAGCACCACACAACTTAAATGAAAAATGAGGAGGCAAAGGGTCCGACTTAATATGACAAAGAGTCAATGCTACATTAAAATAATGGAATTGCACTGTGAGTGCATATTTCATTACCTCTGAAAATATATATTTCACCAATCATCATGAAGAGTAGACAAGCCCGGCATGATTTATTCAAGCCTTTATTAACTTGTCCTACACTTAATGCTGACAGCTTGATGGTGTTTTCCAAGATCCAGTGGCTTCTTCTTGAAAAGAAGTCAAGCAGGCTCATGTGTAAAACATTAACTATGTATGCATCCCAGAATTTAACCACTATTAGCTAATGACCAGAGCAAGGCAATATTTTCTTGGCAAATAAATTGGTCCCCAAAAAGTGTGGTTTTAGAGAGATCAAAACAACTGGAAAATACTGTTTCTGGTCAAATAAAACATTTTTTGAAACACCAGCATTGGTCATTTTAATATTTTAAATTCTCACATTTGGGGGGACATGTCAGAAAAGGTAAGGTCTCTAAAGCAGAGTTGGAAAAAGGAAACATCCAGTATTTCAGCAGAAAATATGATCACAGCAAACAGATGTTTTACATGCATTTCAAGAGCTCACTCAAAGTGCCCCATTTGGGAACAGTAATCAATACTTTGTCTCTGGCTGTCTGTTAGCCGGGATGACTCAAGTCCCATAAACATCAGTGTGCATTATCCTTCAATAAATTATTTCTCTTAACTAATTTCCAAGCAAGATTTTTTCTGCTGAAGAAGAAAAATAACATGTGTGCTGTTAGATGAGACCTTTTCTTCACAAAGCTTGTTGCTAAGAATCTCATGAATGAACATCTGAAGCTGAGCTTCTGACATGAATTCATATTTAGATGCTGTTTTGGCAAAAATGCCTCTTTAAATGCCAATCTTAGAGAAGTGTGTTATGTTTGAAAGGCAGGAGCATCTTAGAGTCAATAGTCAATAGGACTGAGCAGGTGCCCAAACTCTGGGCACATGCTGAAATGCTTTGCTGCTTTTTGACCCTAAAGGAGCAGCCTGACAAGCAGCTATATTCAGGGTGGTCTTAAATCTCCTGCTAGGAGCTGGTTTAAATCAGAGGGAGGGATGAGGCTGGGGAACGTAAATGTTCTCTGGGGCCCATTTCAGTTTTTATGAGGTAGGTATTCCAGCCAGAAGAAAAGGGCTAAGATCAAGCCAGCCATCTTCCAGGTGAGACTCCATCCTTTAAAACCCTTCTGTGAGGGCTCTTAATAACTTTGCCATGTGTAAACATGCCTGATGCTTTTCTTATGAGCTCAGAGTGACAACCAGAGCAAGAAGAGAGCAGCAGCTCAACGCTTTTTGACGTCAGTTCTTATAAGCCTAAGCAGTTGATAACCATGACACTCAAGAAGCTGGGTATCACATATCGTTAGAGCCACATGAAGCAGCGCGATAGGTTTCAGAGCCTC
>JAOXNG010000001.1:60309871-60320210 GCA_028566535.1 Scolopax minor | reverse complement strand
AAAGTACAATGAAAACAGTGTCTAATAGTTTAGGCTAAGGGAATATCAGAAGTAATAGGGCCTTCAGATGGTGGCCCTTGCTGGGGGAGTGTGGAAGGGTCTTCGTTGTTGATAAATTCGGGCCCTACCAGCTTGCTTCTTATTGGAGACAGAAAATGCTGCTCAGGGATGATTAATTTCCTTCTCCAAGAGAAATAAAAGCAACAGCTCAAAAACAAGAGACAAGTAAAGCCTGTCAACTCTAACAAATCTTCCTCAAAATTTAAAAATGCTGTGCCCATGGCTTTAAAACCACTTTCCAGAACCAAGGAAAGTCCAGATGTGCAAGAGCTTGTTCTAACAATTTATTTTCAGATAGTATCTGTTGAGCTATCCTCCCATTCTCATCATTGGAAAGGTTAGACATGGTCGTTTAGGAGAGAGAGCTTAGTGCCATGGACAGGGTAGGTCTTTGGAATTGCACGTGATGCTGCCTGGATTTAGATATTTGATTTTCCAGACATTTAAATGCAGGAAATTGGAAATTGCAAGTAGATGCATATTAAACATGAAGCTAGCCTCCCCTAAGAGCAAAAAAAAAAAAAATACTATATTTGGCTATGTGAAATCTTCATCATATACTGGCTGCTTTGACCTTTTGTTGACAGCAGTCAGCATCTGAAATTGCAGGAGAAAAAGGAAAGGTCTGGAAAGACTTACCTCCTAAGCACAAGTACTGCAGAATATTTAGTACTTAAAACTTTAACTTTTCAGGCTATAATTTCTTAATTGCTTAGAGACATAGCATAGTCTTGGTACAGCAAACTCTAATAACGTACTATTGCCTTAACTTTTGTTCTGCTACACAACAGTTTATGTTTCCCTGCTGGGTGTTAATTATTTTTTCCTCAGATTTCAGAAGACACTTTGGCAGTCTGATGGGATGGGGCCAAAAATTTCAGTCTCAAGCTGGGAGGTCTATACAAAGGATTGAATTCTGAACCGTAAATTTAAAATTAATTTCATGTAAAAAGACAAATATATTGTGCATGAACTTTTCCTGTAGTCTTTCTAGCAGTGATGCCTCTAATTTCAGGAAATAAATCAGTCTTGGCTGCTGCTAACTGTATGCTTTGTTCATGCTTTATGACATTCTAACACAGGCTGCTGTTGAACTAATTATTGCCCAAAAAAAGGAAGGAACTATGATGTGGAAGACACAGAACTTGATCCACAGTTGCCCTTGAACTCAATAGAAGTCTTTCTGTTGATTCTCTTGAAATTTTGGATCACATCTATGGAACACAAGTTCAGCTCTTAAAAAAAAAAAAAAAAAACCCAAACAAAAAAAACCTATGGCTATTAGAACAAAAACTCCAAATTTGATACTTGCACTGTTATTCAGTGTCACAATTAAAAAAGAAATCTTCTTTGCATTCAGTCGTATTGCACCTGACTGATTTCTTATATTGTTGTTCTTTCTGTCTTGATGTTTATTCTTTCCCTGTTCAAGAAAAAATTAATTATTCTTTCTAGAAGCTTAAATTAAGAAACCACTTACATCTTTATTTAAATATAATAATGTAAAGTTGCTTTGGTTTTGTCTCTTTTATCATTTTTTCCCTTCTTTTCTTGAAGAGTTTATATCATTAGATGAAATTCCTCAGTTTGTGGTTTTAGTTCATTTGCGTTTCAGTAATATTTAGCGATAACATTTCTAGGAAATTCACTAATGTTCATACACTTTTGTTTTTCTTTTACGTGCAGGTACTATTGGATACAATCAAAGAAACAGGATAGATACTCTTATGTATCTTCTAGCCTATCCACAAAAGCCAATGGTAAAAACAAAAACAATTGAACTGATAGATTTTGAAAAACTGCCCGCTGGACAGAATGCCACAGTTGCTGTGATGAGCTACAGCGGTTACGATATTGAAGATGCTCTTGTCTTAAACAAAGCCTCTTTGGACAGAGGTAAGAACCACCTCTCTCACTTCTCCAATGTGTATTCTAATATACGTTTTAATAAACTTGTTGTCTCATAGTGTTATCCCATATTAACTTTTGTTGCAGTTATGAGCAGTACATCTCCAATTAAGAAATTAAATTCCAAAACTGCTTTGAGTGCTTTTGTTTGCTTTCTGTATGAATAGTGGTTGTAATTCCATGCTTGCAGTAGTGCAGAGAAGTTGCCAACATACAAATAAACTTCTGAGTATGGATATTATAAGAAAAAATGGTTAACTTCTGACTTCAAATAAAAAAGTGTAAATGGTCCCTTTTTGAAAATATTTAGTTTACAGAAAATGTGTAAGCCATTAGATAATCTCTTCTGTTGGGCTTGCTTTTAAGGTGGTTACCTGAACCTTGGTTCATTACTAACAGAGGGGCCTTCTCACCAGTAACAAAAGCAATAGATGAAATTAGACTTCTAAATGTATTTGGGAAAGGAAACGAAATGCATGGCAGTTTGTGTCATTTAAACTCGATGCTCTGAGGGAGCAATAGCAGTATTGCCTACTTTTTGAGGGAAAATAATAGTATTGTCTAAAGCAAAATAATTTAGTGTTTTTTCAGGGATAAACTTGTGACCACTTCCTTAAAAAAAATAATAAAAAAAAAAAAATCTATGCAGCATGGTGTATTTTCAGTAAAAGTACATAAGTAGCAAATAGAACATAACTAAGCGTAACCTATGTTTGTGCCACAAACATAGGAGAGTGTGCCACTCTCCACAATTCTTCAGCACTTTATGTTAATAATGCTGGGGGTTGGAGGAGAGTTGCCTGAAAACTTAGTTTCTCTTCTCTCTCTTTTCTAAATAAATTCCCTTGAGAGAAGACATAGTGCAGTGAGATCAAATTGGTTTTAGTTTCGGGTGGCCAAAATCAGATTCTTCCATGACTTTATTCCCCTCCACTCCCTTCCTCCTAGTTGCTAGGCAGCAATAATAGTATTCCTAGACATGTATCTTTGGCATTAATGTCTGCCGCATTTAATTTATGCCTCCTTTTCTAAAACAACAACAGGCATGATTTAAAACTGAATGTTTTCTTGTCTGGTAGACTGGTAACATTTACAGGGAGAGCTGTAGTGCTTGTCAGGAGTTACTTGACGTAATCTAAAAATATAGATGTACTGTATGTGGCTGCAGCCATCTTTCAGATGAACTAAAACAACATAGGATTATTAGAAAGCTTTGCTCTTGGCTGTCTAATTCTATATGTGATGTAAGTGTTTAGAATTGTGGCTAGTTCCTGTGCTGGGACAGACATTCCAGAGACGCTATATTACTCATCTAAAACTCAGAACCAAACTATTTATAACCATATATGTAATTTAGAATTCTTTCAGCTGGGAAGAAATTCAGTAACGGGGTGATTATACCAAACACTGAATTGGTACTTTCCTGATAGGCTAGCTGTGTCATTCACAAACATGAATAAAAGTTTAGGTTTCTTAGAACTCCCGAAAGGAAGAGGTGCTGTTCTTGTGCTTTTACAGTCTTTTTCCTATGTTATATCTATAGAGAAGAACAGCTGTGGACCATCAAAGGTAAGAGAAATGATATATGGGTGTGTATGCAGAGGTATAGAAGGGGATTAGCACAACTTCAGAACTGGACTGTAGTCAAGGTCTAAAAAAAGTGGCATACATGGTCTGGTTTTTAAATTGTGAGCTACTAGGTATCCATGTACAATATTAGGCACATTCAAGACAATGAATAATCAAACTAGCAATAAAAAAATATATTCTGTAGCTCAGCAGGTGGATCGGCATTCTTGTTTTATTCTGACAATGTGCTATAAAGAATCTTTGAACTCCTAGGCAGATGAGTTTGTTACATTTTAGGTTTTGGAAGGTGTCTTGTATATAAGAATGCCAAATGTACACTGAAGCGTTACACAAACCAGACATTTGATAAAGTTATGGGTCCAATGTTGGATGCAGCTACCCGTAAACCAATCTGGCGCCACGAAATCTTAGATGCTGATGGTATCTGCTCTCCAGGTATGTCAAACTACGTGTTCGTAATCTGAAGTAGAAATTAATGTTCTGCTAATGTTTCTTGTGCATCTTGTTTTATACTTGGTGTAATTATTTTTTTTTTAATTGAAGGTGACACTATTGTAATGGGAAGTATAAAAATGTTAGTTTCCGAAAGCAGTGAGGTACCAGTCATTGGGGTTTGCTTTTGTACATGAGAAGAGGGAGCTTTATATTTAAGCAGGGGAGTGAGTCTTGAACAATGTGAATGTATTGATGCATAGAACTTGTATTCTTCTTACATCCCCAAACTGGCAAACTTTGAATATTGTAGTTTTTAACTATTTATGTTTCGTATGTTGTCATCATTGTTTTTTAAAGATACCCTCCTTATTATTATTTTTTCATATTTCAAAGCCTTTTAACATGCCATCAGTTAATGCAGTTGTTTGCGGAAATAAAACTTTTGTTTTTAAGACTTTAGAAATATTTTTTGAGATAAGAAAATAAATGCCACTACATTTACTTATGAGGATAGGCATATAACTTTACAGTGGAAATAAATTTGAGAAAGAATCCTCCCATACTATCATCCTTCAATTAGGAAATGGCTTAATAGATCTGCTGAGGTCTAATAAGAAAGGTGTTGGAAAAAGGCACTAAAGTTCATTCCATTATAGCAACACAATTGGGTCACTTTTGCTCTTTAACACATCACAATGGAGCTTTCAAAGTTTATTCTTAAAAAAGCAAGAATCTTCTGAAGTATGAGGATAGATAGGACTCAGTTAGACTCCAGACTGCGGCTATTCTCAGAGTATAAGTAAAAACTTTTTGAAATAGTTCATTTGGACAGAAAGGAGGCATAGGCTGAAGTCCAGTGCAATTTTGTGGAGGAGGGGAGAGGCAGGTATTTAAAGTGCATTAGTATCATTGGGCATGCTACTGATCTGGTTTCCTGTGTGAAGGGTGTGGGATAAAGTAACAGAAGGGAAAATAGCTGATGTATGAGATTGGAAGCAATAGGAAAAAGCAACTGCAAGAAGATGCTTAAAGTAGTCATGTGGAACTCATGTAATGTCCTGAGTTTAGGTGTGCTGCCTGTTAATTTTCTCCATAGTTAACAGCAGATGACTTCAGATACTTTTGTGTACTCTTTAGACCTGGGGTATGTTGAATAGCTATTCTTTTAGTGCACCCAGCATGCAAGCTGTTTTGTTTCAGTTAGAAATTTAAAAAAAAAAAAGCCAGTTTAATGTTCCCCTTACCATGCAGTATTTAATAAAACAATACAGCTTCCTGGACAATTCCTACTTCCTGGACATGTTCCTTCCAGTTTGTTTTCCAGCTTACCTTTTTTTAAAGCTCAAAATATATTTCTGACATAGGTAGCCAGGTATGTTTTCATGGTGCTTTTTTTTTTTTTTTCCTTGTTCTATGTAGGTGAAAAAGTAGAAAATAAGCAAGTCCTTGTGAACAAATCTATGCCAACTGTAACCCAGACGCCTCTGGAAGGAAGTAGTGTGCCTCAGCAGCCACAGTACAAAGATGTGCCCGTAACGTATGTTGCATTATAACTTCATGGTTAGGGAAGGTATACTGAAGAAAGTATCTGAGAAAACATTCAGTTCCATAAAAGTCAAAGGAATAAATGTCCCTCTGCAAGTTAGATCTAGATCTCTAGGTCTTGATTTTTCACAGGATTTTTCAGAACCTTGGTTACTTTCAGAAGTGCCTACGCAATTAATCACTAAGAAGTTACATACTGACACCTGAAAGACAGGAATTGCAGAGAGTGAGGAACCTTCTGGAAGATGTATGTATAAAGAGGAATCACTAAATAGGTTCCCAGGAGAGACCAAGGAGAGAGCCAAGACAGTGTCATAGGGGAGAGAAGTCACTCATGGATGAAGTGATGGAGAAACAGGAGAAAAGTAGGATGAGTGGGAGGGCAGAGAACATGTGTACTTAATAAGGGGGCACATCTCTTCCATACTGGCTCCCACAGAAAATGTCCAGTGCTGACTGGTGCTTGGCCTTCACTTCCTAGGCAGGAGGCCAGGAGTTGGAGGTCCTTCTATCCCAGACACTGACAGTCAACTCATTCTGGCCACTCCAATTAGACATGCTTTACCAAGGAATGGAAAAGGACAGCCACTTAAGGGTTTTTCCCATTCTGTCCTGAAAGAAGCAGAGTGAGCTTCTGAGATGTGAGATGAAAATTTTGCATTACATGTACAAATAAATAATGAAGCATTTTTCACTGTTTTGTCAGGAATAGCCTTGATAGTTTGGTAAATTAGCAGACAGCAAGGCAAGCAATTGGTGCCTAGATTGGAAAGGCTTTGCTACACTTCCGTGTGTTTCATAACTAATAGAAAGCTTTAGGTTTTCTGCTACAAGATATTAATAAAGTGAGGCAACAGTGTAATTATCAAGAAGTAGTAATCCTGCCAGGTAAAGACATGTATCCAAGGCTCTGAGTTGAGATGTCATCAGCTTGACCTACTGCTAACTGAACAAGACAAAATAATCTCCTGAATAAGGTATTAAAATCTGCTCTACCCTCATTCTGTAATATACAGAAAAAAGATGATACTAAAATAATTTCAGATTCTTTCCTGCTCAATCATGCCTACCATTTTCTTTTCTCTTCTTCTAAAATCTCTACATCTTGTAATCTAGAGTTCATCTCTTTCTGTACCTCATACTGTGTTCTGCCCCTGGTTCACTTCCACATCTGCACCTGATGCATAGTTTCAGTCAGGATATTATGCCTTAATATTGTTATTAAATTCTCATGGCATATTCCTTAAACTTCCTTCCTCAGCTACAACTCTCTACTTGGTTTTGTTTGTTTAACTGAAGATCCAGAAATTTGCAATATCCTAGGGAGCTTTTTTCCATCAATAAGAATCATAGAATCATATGGGGTTGTAAGGGACCTCTGGAGATCATTTCATCCAACCCCCCTGCTGGAGTGGGTCTACCTAGGTTCCTAGGGTTGCACAGGAACCCACAAGACAAAAAAATACACCTTGTTTTTCACAAGTTCAGCTTAATTCTTTATTTATATTGTATCTCTTAAACTTTTTCTTTTCCAGAAACATACTATACTTTTAAAATATATATATATATATGATATAATCTTTGCTCTATTGGTATCCTAGGTATGTTTCATGAAGACTACAGTTTAGCTGGAAGTTTACCAATGCATAAATACTTGTTTGTAACTTGTGTTTGGTTCATAGATGTGAAACTCATGTTTTGTCTTCTTGTACTAGCTACAAAGGTGCAACTGATTCTTATATAGAAAAAGTAATGATTTCATCAAATGCAGAGGATGCTTTCTTGATCAAAATGTTGTTGAGGCAAACTAGACGTCCAGAAATTGGAGATAAATTTAGCAGTCGTCATGGGCAGAAAGGTAAGCTACACATTTAATAAAAATAAATACATGTTGGGTATGCCTGTTTTACATACATAACATCATTGTGTGTGTTTCCATTGATTGGTTCAATGGAATGTTTATGAATGCAGTGATAGAAGGCCATATCTCTTTTTTTGGTTTTTGGTTATCTGGAAAATACAGTAGTTGCCCATTTTAAGCAAGAACAGGGTTTTGATTTATTGTTTTGGTTTTGTTTTTTACTAGCATGAATTTGGTTTTGGGTGACAGGTTTGTCAGTGGATTTGTCAGTGAAGAGAGAGATTGAAGGAAAGAGTGAAAGGGCCTTTTCTGAATGGACAAAAAAGGCCAGAGGTAGAATGGATGGCTGCAAGTCATCTGTGCAGACATACTGCTCTAAAGACAAGGCTGCAGATAGATAGCTCAGCGCCATGGTGTAAAAGGGAAGTAGATCAGAAACGCAACTAGGAGTGCACCAGCACAGACTGTAAAGAAGGGGAAAGTGTTTCTAAAAATACAGCTGGGACATGACCTGTGGCACCTTTCGATCTTCAAACTGAGACTTCAAAATGGTACCTACCAGGAAGCTGCTTGGTGGCACGTAGCTCTCTAGTGTCAGACATCAGTATATATATATATGTGTGTATATATATGTATAATGTGTATATATATGTATAATGTACATACATATACATATGTACATTTAAAAGTATCAGCAGACTGTTCCTCCTTTTGACCTTAATGGCAAAAAAAGTGACTCAGAGCATCCCCTGGGTGGGAGATGTAGGAGGGCTGTTAAGAAAGAAGTGACTGAAAATGGTCTGACTGTAATTGACTTAAAAGCATGTTTGATTACATTAGTCTCAGCATGGGACAGGTTTTTACATGTTTTCATCTATCTGTACACATGGAAAATCTAGAGTTTTGGTACTTTTGGCATGACCTTCTGCCTTACTATATCTGCTGTGCTAAACCTGTTACCCAAATGTTGTAATCTTGTTACATTTTTAAGTGTTGTTTTGGTTCAAGAGCATTGCCCAGGCTCTTCTCAGATGTGGTGGGGAGGCAAAGAGGTTGATATTACGAAATCTTTTACATTGCAACACAGACGCTCCTTTCCTATTACTGAGCAAATGCGATATTGTCTTAATAACTAATGGAGAAAAAAAAAAATCTTCCTTGCTTTTGTTTCTGAGGAACTGGAACCATCCTCTTACATCTGATAATACAAGTATCCACTAGGTCTGAGGGAGGGAATTGAGGAAATAATGGAAGACACTGTTTAAATTTGAAATATTTATACTTAAAACTGCTTGTAGTCAATGAACATCCAATTATGATACTAGCTAAGGGATTGTTGTCTTGCAAGCCCTTTGTGAACAGTGTTCTCTTTGTCAGAAGACACATGGAAGAGAGTGATTTCTTTTAGGAGGAGCTTCCTGAAAGCTTCCCTTTCAGCAGTTTGTGGTACAGTCTCACTCCGCTCCCAGCATCGTGCTGGGCTTGACCTTGTTGTGTTGATTCCAATTTACCCTTATTTCCACTATATCTTTTATTAAACCTTTAAAACTCATTCTTGGAACTCTGTATTCTAAAGAAATACTTCTATTGTTTCTGCTGTCATTAAGAAATATAAATCTGATAGGCATTGAAACATTTTTCCTGATTGTATTTTCAAGATGGCTTTTGATATAAAAATAGGAGGCGATTCTCTCTGAGTCCACGAGTGATTTGGAAACCAGACCTATTGAAGGCTTCAAAAAAGTAAAGAAACAGCACTATATTCTTGACTTTCCTTTTAAAATCCAGTCTAGTTCTTGCACTACAGCCATATGGGATCGTTTTGATAAGTGAGGGGGCAGATCATTAATTCAGAGGCAAATCGAAGGAGTTGAGCAGTTGAAATGGTTCAACTGCCCAATACCTTCCTTCTCTCTGTGCACATTCTCCTTCAGGAAGGTTTTGTGTGGTTTCTTTGAAAAATAATTTTTTAATCTCATACAAAATGAAGATGTGCAGTACTTTTAAACTTATGACAACTTTCAGAGCAAATCCCATTTTTTTTGTATATTTTGAGCTTTATTCAATTAGTCATTTCTTCTTATAAGTGCCATGCAGCATTTTAGCTGCAAGTTATTAGATAACAATATGACCATTACTCTGCAGGACAAATTTTCTTACTAGAATTAAAAAAATTGTATTAAAGAATATATGAAAAATATTTTTGTGCCTTTGCATAAAATATTTAAGCAGGTAAGATTTTTCTCCCAGGCTAGGCTGTTGATGTGCAGCTATTGAAATAGTTAGTTGAACAGGATTTAAAGAGAACTGATTTTCATACCTCTCCAAAAATCAAGGAAAAGGGTGTTTCACAGATCTAGGACCATGAGAAGAAAAAAGGTGGAAGTCAAAGAATGACAGAAGGAAACAGAATTGTGTCAGGCAGGCTGCAATATGGCTTGAGGGGGCAGAGGGCCTTCCATACCACTAAATGCACATAAGTCATCTCACAGTCTAGAAAAAGCTCATTTTAGAGGTTTTGAAGGACAGACATCTTGTGAGCATTTTTGCTACTCATCATACCCTGATATTCACGGTCAAATGCAGAAACAACTAATACACACTGAGTTGGAACCTTGCGGTAGTTTTTTAATATCCCAAAAGCTATAGAAAATTAGTAATTTTTTTTCCAAAATAAAATACCTGTGGAAATCCCATGGTAATGAAAAGCAATGTCCTAAATACGGTAGGGAACTTCAAGAGCACCCATAATTATGCCTGGCATTGCATCAGGTAAGAATGACTGATCCCCCCATGTATCTGCGATTGGAACCTGTACTAATAATAAACCAAAACCATCAGTTATTCAGAATAGCAAATGTCTCTTTCTGTTTGGTTTTGGAGATGGGGTTCCCCAGAGAAGTGGTGGAGTCTCTGGCTCCAGAGACATTCAAAACCCAC
>JAOXNG010000001.1:60283912-60293995 GCA_028566535.1 Scolopax minor | reverse complement strand
TCTTTTTGCCTTTACTGCCACCAAAGCCATGAATGGAAAAGAATAACACTGGTAATTCCTGTGCTCCAGTGTAGGGTGTCTTTGTTGTCGTGTTTCAGGGAATATACCAAGATGGAAATATTAAATAAAGTGCCTGCAATATATTAGTGTTTCAGGGATTTCAGATTACTTTTGCTTCATAGTTCACTGTAGTATTTGCAACCTAAATACTACAGCATTGTGTGAGTACATGAGCATAGAACTGATACTGTATGAAATTGCAGTATGACAAACAAAAGGTTAAATTGTGACTGTCCAAAAAATGGCTTATACAGTCACATTATATTATAATATGTGACATTATGTGACATATGTGATATATGTGATTATAAAATGTGACATTATATTTAACAGATGTTAAATAATATATTGTACCTTGCCTTTTTTCCTCAAAATCTTTAGTGTATACTTTAGCGTATACACTGCTTTATCGAAACTTTTCTCTAGCACTATGAGAACAGAAAGTCTTTCCAGGCAAAAAAAAAATGAGAGTTTGATTTGTGTTCAGGAACTAGAAGACCAGGAACCTGTATAATATGAAAATTAGTCTAATAACTGTTAGACATGAAAAAAGTAAAGTAGATTAGTGTTACTTTAAAAAAAAGAAAAAGGTCTCTCTGAGATCAAAGATGTTTTTAAGAATTTAGTCTTATCTGTAATTCAGCTGAAACATTAGTTTGATGATTCATTCGTTAGTTGCTGAATATTGTTTCATTTATTTAGCTACAAAATATAATTAATGTCTCATCAAAAAGGAGTACCAAATGTGTGTCCAGGTACTTGGATACTGTTCGGTCTCTTTATTTGCACTTATTCAGCTCTAGTCTGTGGGGTAGAGTTATGGCCTGACGCTGCAGTTGCCACTCACAGAACTACATCATATGGCCAGTGCAGGGGCAAAGATGAATTCCTTCAACTTGAGTAACACCTTTGTGAGATCAGTGACTCTGTTTTGCAGAATGCTGCTGTCCATCGATCCTGTACAATTCCTGCAGCTTGAAGACAAGCATTCCTAGAGTTGTGGAATGTACATTCTGGAATACTTACTACATTTTTTCCAAATCTTTATTTCAAAGGCAACCCACTGAAGGTCGATCCCGTGATGGTGGTTTACGTCTTGGAGAGATGGAACGGGATTGTTTGATAGGTTATGGAGCCAGCATGCTTTTACTGGAGAGACTGATGATTTCAAGTGATGCCTTTGAAGTGGATGTTTGTGGACAGTGTGGTTTGTTGGGGTACTCTGGCTGGTAAGTTGTTTAACTATAATGCTTTTTATAAACCATGGTGTCTCTTTGTTCATGTGACATGTTTCATACTTTAAAAAAACCTGGTGACCTCAGGTTGCTAAAGCAAAGCAGTACCAGGTAAACGTGCCTCTATGTAACAGAACCCTGCCCCTGGTTGTAGTACTTCTCATGAGGTTTTAAAGTGCTCACAGACAGCAATTAACAGTCCCATGCACCTTAATCAAAATCAGTGTTGACATTCAAAATTGATACTTGGAAAATTGGTGACAGAGGATGTTTTTTTGTTATGGTCTGATTGAAGTTATGACTAAAGTGAGTGTGCAGTCAATGGGCTGAGGTGCTCACCTGTTGTGGGAGCACAGGTATTGTCTTTCACAACCAGCTATGCTTGTGGGAAAGGTTACATTCACTCTTGTCTGCTGCCTTCCTTCCCACCCTTGCAGGGGGTTAGCAAACACCCAGTGCTGTATATCATCTCTTTTTTGAAAAGGGGAAAATATCTGCGTCAATGTACTTGACTCTTCTGACTTCAGAAATGACATTACTAGCTAGGCTACTCACAGATCTTCCTGGTGCGATCACATGTTGAACCTCGTAAGGCTGAAGAGAAAGAGTGGGCATAGAGGAACAGGAGAAGAAAGCAAAATCTCCTGCTTTCTTGTTCTCTCACTGTGGAGTTCATAGTCATGCACATATCACTTTCTTTGACTGTGCCTCTCCCAAATGCCTTCGTGGTCTCATAAAACAAAGAGCAAATGCACCAGTGGTGTATCCTGAGACAAGCAGCTGTCTGATTGGAAATTCAGCTGGCTTCTGCCCAACTTACCTCTAGGCTAGCTAATGGTCTTGCTGTTTTACTTGGTGTCTTAAGGCAGCACTGAGTTTGTCTCCTGCAAACAAACTGGTCTATATAGGGGAAGCATAAAACTGGATGGCAAAACTATGTGGAGCTCACCATGTGTGACACTCTAGGCTTTGCTCTAACCATCTTTTCTCTACAGTAATTTGGAGATGGTACTTTTAAAGTTGTTCTGTAGCATGCTGGAAATACACCACTATTGTTAGAAGACAGGGAAATTTCTTTTTATGTTCTTTATAGGTGAGGGAAATGTTTTCCTTCAGCTTGTTGGTTTTTTTTTTTTTTTAGCCAGGCAGAAAAACAGCCTTGTGAGACCAATAGGAGTTTATGAGATCATAGAATCATAGAATGTGTTCAGTTGGAAGGGACCTTAATCCCCTGTACTTGGCACTGGTTGTACTTTATTGCTCAAGTACTGTGTCCAGTACTTGTGGCCCCTTACCACAAGAAAAGACATTGAGGTGCTGGAGCACATCCAGAGGAAGACAACGAAGCTGGTGAGAGGTCTGGAGAATAAGTCTTATGAGGAGTGGCTAAGGGAGCTGGGGTTGTTCAGCCTGGAGAAAATGAGTCTGAGGAGAGACCTTATCGCTCCCTATAACTCTCTGAAAGGATGGTATAGAGAGGTGGGGGTCGGTCTCTTCTCACAAGTCACAGGCAATAGGACAAGAGGAAATGGCCTCAGGTTGCACCAGGGAAGGTTCAGATTGTATATTAGGAAAAATTTTTTTACACTAAAAGGGTTATTAAGCATTGGAATGGGCTGCCCAGGAAGTGGTTGAGGTACCCTGGAGGTATTTAAAAGACGGGTAGATAGAGTGTTTAGAGACATGGTATAGTGATTTATTTTTTTTTTAATGAGAGTTAAGTTGATGGTTGGACTAGATGATCTTAAAGGTCCCTTCCAACCTAGACAATTCTATGATTCTGTGAGTCCTCTAGTCCAATCCCCTCTGCAGTAACCAAGGACATGCAGCAATCTTGCAAGTTTCCTGAAAACGGGTGACCTTGAATTCCATGATTAAGGGAGGAAAAAATATACTGTGGAAGTTCAAGTTACAAGTTACTCTAATTTTCATGTTGGGTAAAGACAGGGAGTTGGAAGGAGGAGGAGAAGGATTAATTTCCAAATATCTCAAAAGAACATTGTTGGAAACTTGCCACATCTTGGGTATCAATATTAATCTATTGGGAAAGGCAGGAAATTGGACTTTATTCACTTCAATGATTGAGAGTGATTTTTCTTTTTTTTTTTTTTTCCCCATGATACAATGAAGTAGAAAAGGTGTGTTCTCAGTTTGTAGATGTGTAAAAGTAACAGCTACCATTTCTGCCCTTGGTCAGGCCTTTCTTCTGAAGTGTGTGGCTTCTGACCAGAAACCAGGCACCTTGTTTGCTGCTAACAGCACCAGCAGCAGTTCTGCTCCTTGTGGAGTGGAAACTCATTCAGAGGAAGATAAACACATGTGAAATCCAGAGGAGAGACAAGGCATACTCTGTGCATCCTGTTGTGGTTGGTGATTTTTCGTTGGGCATTGTCCTGCTGGCTTCTGTGTGAGATTTTTGAGTCCTGCTTTTCTCAAGCGCTGTACACTCTGTGTAGCAAGTGAGGCCTTTCTCTCTTAAAGCTTGTCTCTTAAAACTACTGTAATGCAAATAACAGTTAAAGGAGATTGTCTGAAATGGAAGGGCATGACATAAGTCAAACAACCAACCACTTCTAACTGTGTAAAGCACTGCCTTAAAAAACTCACACGCAGATGTAGCTCAGTTATTATTATTTTTTATAAGACCTTGGCTTTCAGAGCAGTCCTTGAAGATTTTCAGAGACCACAGGAAGTGAGGACACCTTGAAGAAAATTAGGAATTTGAACTTCAAAAATAGTATTGGATTTTATTTTTAAGTTGTTGTTACTATATTTCATATTTTTAAGCTTGTAACAAAGCTTAGTAACTCTTTGTAAAAAAACTATAAAAAAAACCTACTGTCTCAGATAGAGTCAGACATTCTTGCAATCTGATTCTGTGAAAAGCTGTCTGATGTGTGAGAGAAATCGCTAAGAGGTAGTTTCTGCTAAATGATATGCTGTGTCTACCATATCTGAAGCAAGTGGCCCAATAATGAGTATCCCAGTAGAGACCAAGTCATTAAGAGAAATTTCCAAGCGGGCCTTTTCAGTCGTTCTGGCATTAATAAGATGTTGCTGCAAGAGACCTTTTAGAAATGTAATGTTTGGTGCCTAGCATTAAGGACACTTGCCTTAAGAAAGACGAGCCCTTCCTCCCAGACAAGGACTAGCCACTGGGTATGTTTTTCTGCAAGGCAGTAACAGCAGATCACTGTTGGGACCTCAATTGGTACTTTCGCTGGGGAACAAGATTGTTGTGGCAGTGACAGAATTTGTCCCTGTTAAAAAAAAAAAAAAACCCAAACCAACAACAAAACAACAAAAAAACCCAACCAACCGAAAAAAACCCCACTAAACACAAAAATACCTGCCAAAATAGTAGGAACATACTGTGATGTACCGGTGCTGTACAAATTTTCCAGTGACTGAAAGATTAGTGCACTTCTCATAATGAAGAACCTTATTCACACTAACCAACTTTATTGGACTTGCCTCCATTCACTTCCATGTGCCCTAGGTGAAGTTCTGGTAACTGGTAACAGAAACAAGTGACTAAGGGTTGGCTTTATTGTAGATGTTGACTTTCACCCTCATTCCGTACCACAGAAACATGTAGGGATTTTGCTAATTCTTCCTTAATTGGATCTTCAGACTGTTATTACTGTATGCCAGAAATATAAATTTGAAACACAGAAGAAGAAAAAAAAAGCAAAACCCAAACCCAGTAGGAAGTGCTGAGTCAGTCTGTGTTCTCAAAGGCCTGGCTTTCTCAACTCTCCAAAACCAGAAGATAGCGTATACAGGAGAATGAGGAAATAGGGAAGTTAGAAACTGATATTTATAAGAACAATTTATTTTGTTTTATTTTATTTTATTTGTGTGTACACAGACTATGAAATAAAATAATTTAAGCAGTTGCTACCCCCACTGAATTTGAGTCCCAATACTGAAAGTGTGGCTGAGTTACCAGCCTATATATTCCTTATATGGTCAAAGCTGTATCTATATGATAAAATACCACTTTCCTCTGGAATTTAAAATCATTATTTGAGTAAAAGAATGTAAAGAATATGCATTAAAAGAATATGCATTTCTCGTCTTGACCAAAGCTTTGCCTGCTCACACTAAGAAGTATAAGATAAGAAACGCCTCTTTTCTGGAATATTAATTGATTTGAGACATCATAGGGTGAAATTGTGCTATGAGGAAAAAAACCTAAGTGTGAACCTGCTTTCTTCCTGCCTCTTTTTTATGACATATATATAAGAGAGAAACTAGACCATTAACCATGTTTTCAGAAATGTTTCCTCTCCTTTCTCTCATTACACACTGCTCAATTTGCATTGGCAGTTGTGAGTGGTGAGGGAAGAAAAGTCAGTCCTACTGTCTAATGACCATTGTGATTCTCTTCCAAGAAAAGTGTAGGTTTAACATTAAGCTTCTATTTGACTTCAATCTGATTATTTAAAAGCATAATGTTACGACTGTCATATGCGCTAAAATGTGTTTTGTGCACTTGGCTCTTTTTAGGACTGAGCCCAATGTTTAAATGCAGGTGAACAAAGAAACCAGTGGATAGTGGCAACTGTTGGGTTTTTTTTCTGCAGAGCTTCATTTATGCACCAACTCTGACTTTCTTTTTGCTTGTTTCCCTAGGTGCCACTACTGCAAGTCATCATGTCATGTGTCTTCTCTGCGCATACCTTATGCCTGTAAACTCTTATTCCAAGAACTGCAGTCCATGAACATCATACCTAGGCTAAAACTGGCGAAGTACAATGAATAAAAAAGATGTGGAAAAAAGTACTTAAGAGAAATTGAAATCCAGCATATATAATGGAAGGACTTTTTTGGTGAACAGGAATAACTCTAAAACCTGAGTGGGTAGAAGGAAGGTGCAAGACAGCGTAAGAAATCTTTCTGACATATACTTCCTGGTTTTGACAGGGAAGACTCTGTCAATAGAATAAACAAGGAGAAGTTCTGGAAACCTTGATTAGTCTGAGTGAACAGGACATAAGGGAATTGTTCAATAAGGCCATGATCCAGCAAAGAACTTGCATCGTTTCAAACAATCCCATGCTTGGTTTTGAAAAGTGCTTTGCTGGATGAAGGCTTGAGTTAAGCTAAATGAACGTCTTATTCAGAGAGGTTAAAAATGTTTTCTGGATGAGTGTAATATGAAAGACTAATAAATGTTTTAAATAATACTGCCTGAATATGTGTTGATGGTTGTGGAAGGATGGTAATGTCTTCATATAAGATCTAAACCATTTTCCTATTCCTAAAGCATTTTGTAAAAGCATTAAAATTATAAGTAGTGTCAGGCTTAGAGAAATTAAACTGCTTTATCGAGAACTTGAAATGAGACGTTTTGAGGAAGATTTCAATATGCAGATGGATTTATGTGGAAGCAACGGTGCGATTATACACTCAATCTGCTTTAAGCTAAATGTATGGAGTTGCCATGAAGTTCAAGGTAGGTGATTTGTATCAGCAAGTGCATGATACAGCTTACAAGTATCCATTCAATTGCTACTGAGTGTAGTAGATTTAATAATTCACTGGCCAAACCCCTGAAAAGATGAGCTGCAAACACTAGGTACTGATGTATACTGTGCTGTCCTAGGACTTCAGAACTTTTTTGGTAAAGTTCTTTGTTCAAAGTAAAAGAACTATGAAGAAAAGAAATCCTCCACTGACAGTGGAGCAGGTTTGAGTGACCTGAAAGGATTTAGAAAGGGAAGACCTGAATTTTTTCTTGAGATCAAAGGCCTGAAATTAAAGCAGTGGATGAACAGAGAGTCATTTCGTCCCCTAAAGTCACTTGAGCCTTTGCTTATCAAAGCACATGGTTAACTTTTTAAGCAAAGTTATCTCACTGAGGTAGGGATGAAGTATGTGCATATTCAGGTGCTTCAGAGAAAGGCAGCACTCTGGACCAAGGAGAATGCAGAACACTGCCTATGGTCTGGAAGTCCTGAGATGCTCTTTGGCTCCTCACATGGCTGAATTGTGCATGCTGATCCAGACACTGCTCTTGCAGTCATGTGGCTACTGTTCTCTGAGCTGCTTGAGAGGCACATGTGAGCATCAGCCTGAGTAGGGCTTTGTAAGCTTCCACCAAAATGCTTAAACAAATCAAGTCCAAAGGGATAGATTTTCCTTTTGTGTTTTTTTTTTCTTTCTTTCTTTTTATTTTTGCAGTTGGACTAATGACAACACAGATGTCAACACAGCACTTGAAGCACCTCTACCAGGATCTGAATGGCTCAGGTTTATTTACAAAGAGTTACAAGAGAGTGATTGTATGACCTCAAACTGGAGGAAGAAGTTAACCAGAAGCCCCAAACAAATTAATAAACTGCTTTGCTCCCTGAGTTTGCCAAACTGAGGCTCGGGTGCACCAGCAGAGGGAGTGAGCCTCAAAGCTACAGGCTGCTGGGGAGGGAAAGGGGAGGAGTTTTAACTGAGATCAAGGAAACTACACTGAGGATAGGGTGTTTGTGCTAGTTAGTGTGGTCTCCTAGGTCAGATGGTCACAGGTACAGCATATTAAAGACTAAGCTATGTGTACAGTGACACCTGTGGAAATTTAAGCAAACACAGTGGAGACGGAGGAGGAGCAAAGAATCTGCACATGAGTAATCCTATTGAGAGAATGGGCCTATGTACAACCCTGAGGGGCAGCCTTGCATTTAATTTACCTCAAGCTGATGAAAGTATGGGGATGAATGCTTCTGTGAGGGTGAAGGAGATCCTCTGTGATAGCTGAAGTTTAGGAAGAAAGGGGCAGCCTTAGCAGTGATGGATCCAGAAGAACATAAAAGCTAGACAAATCTAGCAATGAATGTCAGCCACTCTCAACCATTCTGGTGATACCTACATCAGCTCCATTTGCACATCATTGCTGTGATGTGCAGCCTGTGCAGACACCGGAGTCTTATTTGAGCGCAGATCTGAGTTGAAACTCTGATATTTTTTTTTTAACTTTTTGCCCCTCTTTAAGAGGCTACCTATGTAATAGACACCTTCAAGTAATGTCTTGGCAATGGAATAAGCATTACAAAACCAGCAGCAGAAATGGAATAAACAGCTATGGACTCCTGGAATACAGTTGGTCAAAGTGGCTGTTCAAGGAAGGAAGGAAGACTTGAATTCTATTCAAGAATTCAAGGCTATTCAATGAAATTCCTTTTTCCATTCCATTTCCAAGGAATGGAAAAATTATGGTGTGTGGACTGAGGGAGGTAAAATACATTCTCGGAACCCCGGAGCTGTCAGGCTGTTCTCCTCTGGTGAGCCTCATCTTTGCAGCCCTTTGAATTATCTTCCCAGCTAGCCTCCCCTCCCCCCCTTTTTATACAGTGAATGCCTTCACAAAGAGGTCTCATGTCAGCTAGCAGCTGTACTGCTGTGACTAGACTTGCCCAGATCAACCCTTCCATGACTCTTTGTCTAATTGCTGAAAGAGATATAATATTCTGAAGAACGCCTGACAAAATCTTAAGGTTTTAGCACAAGGAGCTGTGCCTATAAGAACTGCTGTAAAGTTTTCTTTCCATTGCAACTCCTTTATCTCTTGTGTTTAGCATCCAGGAGAGGCTTTCTAGAAATGGTATTCAGCATGAAGGTCACTAGCGTTAGTCCCAGCTGAAATGCCAAATACAGTCCACTTTCTGAGACAAGCTAGAGGTGTGTGCTGCTGTTGAAAGACGTATCTAACTTCATACGGTATGTTTAACTCGCCATTTACTTTGCAGATAAAGGATTAATTGCTATTAAAAGGTGGATGCATTTACAGAGATAGAATTCAGTAATCAAGTCTATTATTTTGCTGCAAAATAAAGTAAAAGTTACCCCTTTCCAATACTAGACATGTCGAGCTCTACTGTTCTATTGGGAGAAACAGAATCAACCCAGGGCTGAGCTGCAGAGTGCTGTGGGGCAGAGGAGAGCACGGGTCTTTTAGCCAGTTCTGGAGCTGTGGGAAAGGTCAGTCACTTGTTCAGAGTTTGGAGAATAACAGCCTCACTTCGAGTCATTTACATAACCCTTGCAAGTTTTTGGGTTTTTGTTTTTAAGGTAAATGTTTCCAAACATAGATACTAGAAATTGAACAATAAAGAAAAATGAAACCAGGCTGGGTAATTTTGGCATTCAAAGAGGATATAATATGAAATATAGGCATACCAATATTTAATAATTTTAAGATGTGGAAAGTAAAGAGCTCCCACTAAGCAGAATTGGTTTTGTTTGTAATACCCATATCTCATTAAGAGTTCTGCTTACAAAGAAGCTTCAAAGTAAAGAGCTTTTAATTCTTTGGACTCCCTACTTATTTGTTGCTTAAACAGGGAGGAAACCCAATGAAAAACATAGATCTGTGATAATGAGAAATTACTGTATGTCTTTTCTCTGGGTTTCTGATGGTAAATAGAAAAGTATCTGTGACACAATGGGAGTACATCGCAAATAAAAGCCTAAAAAGACTGAAGACTCTTTCATTGGTCAGTGATAACCAGTTGCAAACTAATGAACAGTGTTGTGCATCGGAAAATGGGTTTGCAAGCCCTGCTGGGAACACGACTGTAAAGTCTGATGGTAAGAATTAGCTAGGAATTGGTAGGAATTGTGACGCTGCAAAACTAAACTAGACAGGCTGAAAACGTGTCTGTTTTTCAGACTTTATCTGTGTCTAAGTTCTGGAGGGCCAGGATGGCCCTAGCATGAGGGAGGACTAGCCCTGAAATTACCGTCCTGGCTAGCAGCCCTGCCAGAGTGACCCACAGGAGCAGTGTGGAGA
>JAOXNG010000001.1:59911149-59922134 GCA_028566535.1 Scolopax minor | reverse complement strand
GGTGGTACTGGTGATGCTTGTGCTGCCACCTCATCCATCGGGTGCCCCGTGACAGAGAGGGCTCTGCCTGCAGGCAGAGGAGGGATTTCTGGTTCTTGGTTTTGCTGTGAGCACTGTGGCTTTGTCCCCCGATGGGTGAGTCTGAGCACGGTGGGTGACCCGGTGAGAATCAGCATTTGCAACTGCTGATAATTCCCTAAACTGCCCCAAGCCCAGCTCTGCAGATGTGGATGGAGGACCACTGGGATGGATATTCCATAAAGATGGTGTTAAACAATCGGGTATACTGGCTTCAGAAAAGAAAAGAACAAGAGAGAGGGAAAAGGAGAACAAAGCAAATGCCATGGCAGATGGACACTGTATGTCATTCGTTATGTGCTTAACATGGGTTTAATCTTTCTCAGCCCATTGAAAAGAGTCTGCTAACATTTCTCAAAGTTAATTATTCAGTTTCTTCTGGAAATATCACTCTCGGCTCATTCAGCAATTGAGCCGATCAATATTTTTAAATGCACAAGGGGCTTTCTTTTCCAAAGTGTAGGGAGGGAGGATGCGTGTGCTTGTTCTCTTTGCTTCTACCACCTTTATAGAGTTAAAATTTGTGAGTCTGTCACTCAGACCTGGGCACTGGGAGAGGGATCGAGGCACTTCCACTGTCTTAATGTAAAGTTAACATTGGCGAATGCTTATCCATGTGGTTTGCAATGCTCCTCTTTGGAGGATATGTTCCAAGATTTTCCTGTGTTCACTGAGCATCTAATCAGGTACGTGCTTCTCCACAAGCCTGATTTGCAAGTGCAAGTGTGTGTCGCACGTTCAGTTGTGGTAATAGTGAGCTCACAGGGAGAAGCCAACACATGCATGCAAGAAAGATGCAAAACCATAAACCTATCTCCTGGAGACCAATAGCTAACTCAGTGTTTCTGTCTTCATCTTTGTAAAATGAGTTTAATAAGATGTGCTTATTTCAAGTAAAGCTCGTGTAAGTACAGATTGATTTAATATTCAAGCAGCGCTTTGAGACTTTCTAGAACAAAACTATTTAAGAGCAAAACTATCCTGTCATCATGTTTTTTCCTTTCCCTGTTTCCCAGCACCAGCCTCTCTGGTGAGGCTGTAAGTTGTCCCAGGAATCAAGTGCTCAATTTGAATTTATAAGCTGTGGTACAAGAAGGTCCAAAGGAAATAAGCCATTCACAGAAAATCTGTGTCATTTTGGGGTAACTTTGAAGCACGACTCCGGTGTCTTCCCATTTCATGTGCTTTGATGAATGGATCCATGACCTGTTTCAATTCTTCCTTGGAAAGGCTGCTGACACAAAGGCCCTTCTGCGTCCCTCCCAGACCATCCTACCCAGACCCATAATTTTATCGGCAACCAGCTGCTTGGCACAAGCCCTGCCAACTCAGCAGCTCTGCCTACCCTTCCCTTGAGGAAACCATTCACCTTATCACCAAAGAGAGACGGGGGAAATTCCATCTGTTACAGCTCAGAGCTAGAAGCTTCATAATTGTGTGGGTACACAGGCTGCATATCAAATTTTTTTTGTTTTAGGAAGCACTTAGGGAGCGTTCATTCTCCTTTTATTGTTGTTCTCTCCCTTGCAAGTGACTGTTTTTCATCTCCTCTGGGATACAATGCAAGGATTTCTGAGCAAATTTGTGGTTTAACGGCACAAGCAAGAGTCAAAATACAAGTGCCCTACAGTGTTGTTCTCTGTGAGGCGGAGAGCACAGGTGGGTAAGGAGAAGGCTTCACTGCGTGCCTCTCTGTCTTCCTCTCTTTGGTTTATTTTTTCAGAGCATAGAGTTTTTTCCCCACCGTTCCACTGAATTCTTGATCTTTGGAGTTGGGGTGGAGGTGTGGATAAGCTACTAGTCTGACTCTGACTCTGTGAGTCCTGCCCCTTAAGTGTCCTCATGGAAACCAACTGTTTAAACACCGTTATAATTGCTCACAGAGCATGCCATTCTGCTGCTAGGGCTGAGGAATTCCAGTGGGGGAAGCTGGGTCATTCCTCATTCAGCTCAGGAAGGAGAATTTCTATGAGAAATTTAATGGATTTTCTCAGAGAAGTCTCCCCCAATTTGATACTGCCTTTTCCTCCATGGACAGGTCCCCTTGTCCAGAATAAGAAAATGTCCAACAGCAGATCCATCACTGTGTTCCTCCTCCTGGCATTTGCAGACACACGGGAGCTGCAGCTCTTGAGCTTCTGGCTCTTCCTGACCATCTACCTGGCTGCCCTCCTGGGAAACGGACTCATCATCACTGCCATCGCCTGTGACCACCACCTCCACACCCCCATGTACTTCTTCCTCCTCAACCTCGTCCTCCTTGACTTGGGCTCCATCTCTACCACTGTCCCCAAATCTATTGCCAATTCCCTCTGGGACAGCAGGGCTGTTTTCTATGCAGGATGTGCAGCTCAAGTCTTTCTGTTTGGCTTTTTTGATTCAGCAGAGTTTTCTCACCATCATGGCCTATGACCGCTATGTTGCCATCTGCAAACCCCTGCACTACACGATCCTCCTGGGCAGCAGAGCTTGTCTCCATATGGCAGCAGCTGCCTGGGGCACTGGGTTTCTCAATGCCCTCCTGCACACGGCCAGTACATTTTCAGTATCTCTCTGCCAAGGCAATGCTGTGGACCAGTTCTTCTGTGAGATCCCCCAGATCCTCAAGCTCTCCTGCTCAGACTCAGCCTACCTCAGGGAAGTTGGGCTTCTTGTGTTTAGTTTCTGTTTATTATTTGGGTGTTTTGTGTTCATTGTGGTGTCCTATGTGCAGATCTTCAGGGTGGTGCTGAGGATCTCCTCTGAGCAGGGATAGCACAAAGACTTTTCCACGTGCCTCCCTCACCTGGCTGTGGTCTCCCTGTTTGTCAGCACTGCAATGTTTGTCTACCTGAATGCCCCATCCATCTCCTCCCCATCCCTGAACCTTTTGTTGTCATTTCTGTACTCGGTGGTGCCTCCAGCAGTGAACCCCCTCATCTACAGCATAAGGAACAAGGAGCTGAAGGATGCAATGAACTTCCCATCTTCTTCTGCATGAGAGTTATAATGTAACTCATTACACACCCTGCCTGTCACCCAGAGCCTTGTAAATAAGGAGCTGCTCTCTCTCTGTGTTTAAACAAAATAAAGCACGCTGCACTGACATGTTTGTCCAACCTCATGTCTCCATGATTTTCCCTGGAGTTGCAGGTAGAGGGAAAACCAGGAAAAACTGCTACAAAATGCAGCTTGGAAAGTGAAGACTGAACATGAGGAAGAAGAAATGTCACTCATTAGGGTGCCACCTGGGCATACTTCTGGCTCATATTCAGCTGGCTGTCAACCAACAGCCCGAGGTCTTTTTCTGCTGGGCAGCTCCAGCCACTCTTCCCTCAGCGTGCAGCGTTCATGGGATTGGTGTGACCCAAGTGAAAGCCCTGGCACTTGGTCTTGTTGACCAAGTATGGTATGAGGCTCATACCATCAGCCTCAGCCCATTGATCCAGCCTGTCTAGATCCATTTGATCTCCTCAAGGAGATCAACTTACCACCCAACTTCACAGATACAACAGAGTCATCATGGTGGGAAAAGACCTCTGAAGTCACCAAGTCCAACCATACCCACAGAAAAAAACCTCTATCTCAGCCACTAGAGCATGTCCTGAAGTGCATATCTACACATTTCTTACATACCTCCAGGGACGGTGACTCAATGACCTCCCTGGGCAGGCTGTTCTAGTGCCTGACAACTCTCTCAGTAAAGTAATTCTTCCTAATATCTAATCTAAACCTCCCATGCCACAACTTTTCCTCTCGTCCTGTCATTATTCCCTTGGGTGAAGAGGCCACCCTTTCTCTCTACACCCTCCTTTCAGGTAGTTGTAGAGGGCAATAAGGTCTCCCCTCAGCCTCCTTTTCCACAAAGTAAACATGCCCAGGTCCCTCAGCCTCTCCTCACATAACTTGGTGTTGTCTACAAATTTACTGAGGGTGCACTCAGTCCCCTCATCTGAGCCCTGGAGAACAGCACTTGTGACTGGCTGCCAACTAGATTGAATCCATTCACAACTCCTTAGGCGAGGCCACCCAGTCAGTGAAGAGTAGTCTCATCTAAGCCATAAGCAGGCAGTTTCTCCAGAAAAATGCTGTGAGAAACAATGTCAAAGCCTTTAACTAAAGTCCAGGTAAACAACAACCACAGCCTTTCCCTCATCCATTAAGCAAGTAGCAGAAGGAGCTCAGGTTAGTCAAGCAGGACCTGTCTTTCATAAACCTGTGCTGACTCATCCTGATCACCTGGTTGTCCTCTTTGTGCTGTGTAATAGTACTCTGGATGGTGTATTCCATTACCTCCCCAGGCACCAAGGTCAGACTAACAGGCCAGTTAGTCTTCCCCAGATCCTCCTTCCAGCCTTTCTTGTTGATGGCTGTCACATTTGCTTGACGCCAATCATAGAATCATGGAATCATAGAATGGTTTGGGTTGGAAGGGACCTTAGAGATCATCTAGTTCCAACTCCCCTTACTACCCTCACTGTAAAGAATTTCTTTCTGGCGTCTAATCGAAATCTCCCCTCTTCCAATTTAAAACCGTTGTCCCTTGTCCTGTCACTGCACTTCCTGACAAAGAGTCCCTCTCTGGCTCTGCTAGGCTCCCTTAAGATATTGAAAGGCTGTTAAAAAGTCTCCCCAGAGCTTTGTCTTCTCCAGGCTGAACAACCCCAGCTGTCTCAGCCTGTCCTCACAAGGGAGATGCTCTATCCCTCTGATCATCTTTGTGGCCCTCTGCTGGACCTGTTCCAACAGATCCATGTCCTTCCTGTGTTGCGGACTCCAAAGTTGGACACAGTTCTCCAGGTGGGGTCTCATGAGTGCAGAGTAGAGGGGCAGAATCGTCCCCCATGACTTGCTGGCCACACTTCTCTTGATGCAGCCCAGGATGGGGTTGGCTTTCTGGGCTGCCAGAGCACATTGCCAGCTCATGTTGAGCTTCTCATTCACCAGCACCCCCAAGTGCTTCTCCTCAGGGATGCTTTCTAGACATTCTCTGCCCAGTCAATTGGGAACTTCCTGTTTAGCCAGGACTGCTGGTAGCAGTTATCCAGGGCAGTACAAATATCAAAAGGTAGTTCTACTGGAACTTCCTTCCATCGTAGGATTAAATCATGCTTACCATCTCAGAAATGAGTGCAAAGCAAGCAAAGCCAGGGGAAGTGAAGAAATAGGGAACAGAGGTGTGTTGTTTGTGTGGGCTAGAAAAAAGAAGATAAAAGGGAATAGGTTTGATGGGTGAAATATAGAAATATAAGTAATGGACATGATCAAGTCTGTTCTGGGGTACCTGCCAAGCAGCTCTGCAACCCTAACCCTGACCCAAAGGGTTGCATTTACTATTGGGGGACAAAAAAGAAACAGCTGAGCCAAAGTAACTTAAGTCTGACCTTAGGAAAGACAGAGCCCACCAGCTGTTGAATTTGAGAGGGGATGTTGAGGTCAACATTAAAGGGTTCTACAAGTACAGCAACAGCAAAAGGAGAGCAAGGGAAAACACGGGGCCACCTCTGAACAGGATGGGGTTCCTGGTTACACAGGACATTGAAAAGGCTTAGGAAGTTGAGCACAAGACCACAGTCCGTGACAGGGCAAGAAGCAATGGCACAATCTGAAACAAAGGAAATTTTGCCTAAACCAAATATGGTGTGGGTGGTTAATCACTGGAAGAAGTTGCCCAGAGAAATTGTGGAGTCTCCGTCTATGGAGGTATTCACAACATTGACTACTTTGACCAGAGGAGGGGCACTAGAAAATCTTCACAGATGCCTTCATGCTGTGCCTTCATCACCTCAGCCATGCTGTGATGCTGTGATTCTCTGATGTATTTCTAACTTCTGCAGTATTTCTAACTTCTCTGTATTATCCTTGTATTTGTTTGACTCCTGATTCCCGTGGAGCGGAACCTCCTCTGACGATGAACTCATTCACTTTGTGACCCTAAGGACAGGGTTGACCAAAGATTACAAAAACCAACCATGCTTCAATTCACAGCAGTATCTCCCGCCAGCAACACCACTGTACAGCCCCTTTCTCAGCGAGGATTTGGGTCAGAAGGCACCTCTGGAGGTCTCTAGCACCAAGATCTGCTCTTAGCAGGGATGACATTGCATTTCCGTAAGGCCATGGAATTGGTTGAATTCTTAAAATCTCTGGGCACCTGAACTACTGCTGATCCACCAGCAGTATTGTGGTATTTTGGGAGGGTTTTCCACCTCACTATCTCTTATCCTGATTCCCTTCTGTCCTTTTCTGTCCCAGTAAGATTCTCACACTTACTTTTTGAAAGGAGAATCACAACCTACTCTCCAAGTGCAGATTTGGCATCATCCCCTAGACCCCTGCAGGCAGGCTGAGGTGGCCAGCTCTAAGCAGAGACACACACTGCCTGTCCGTGTAAGGGATCAGAGGTTTGCACACTCTGACACTGTGAGTGAACAGGATTGTGGAAGAAGCAGAGACCAGAAGAAGGAATAGAAGAAGCCAGAACACTGCCAAGGGAAGGCCTGTCATCAAGTCCTAATGACCCATAAACAATGCCTGACAGCCTGACTGATGGAGGGGAATTCTGCCCACCTGGCATTTGGGGGTTGCAGGGGCCTGTTGGTTGGGAAAGGAGATACATTAGTACCCTATAAGCTGCCTATTTGTGATAATAAATGATTCTGGTTGCATCACCCACTGGGTAGCCTTCATATGCTAGATGACACTGAACACCCAGCCCAGAGGTACTGTGGCAGTGCTTGTGGGCTGAGACCGGGGTCGACCCAGGGACCATGGAGTGAGGAGACCTCAGGCAACTTGTCTACAGACCTGGGTAAGAGTCATGCACCCAGAAATGCTTCTGAGAGAGGATCATGAGAGAGGAGGGCGTGCAGTTGATTGATGCTGGTATGTATAGAACCCTAGAGCCCCCTCCCACTGGTCCACCAGCTGGACTCTGGCTGAGAAGACTTATCTGGGAGTAACACTGGGGTAAGGACTTACACATAGGGTCAGGGAGCGTATCTCAAGGGCTGTGCTGGGGACAAAGACTGAGGGACAGCAGCAAACATGTACCTCCTGGGTCATGCTTCCTTCAGTGAAAGCTGAAGTGACCCCACCCTGGCTTTGCTGGTCAGGGTAAGAAGCAGATTCAGCCAGATTAGGATCACTGCTGTTTATTGCAAACAAAGAGAACATGTCCAGATGAGGGAGGCACTTGGAAAAGGCTTTGTGCTGGCCCGGCTCAGAGGGGATCCTCAGCACGACCCTGAAGATCTGTACATAGGACACCACAATGAAAATAAACCAAACAAACCCAACAGAAGCGCTGACCATAATAAGTCAAAATTGCCTGAGGTAGGCATCCAAGCAGGGTGCCTATGTGGAGAGGGAGGGACAGGACCTAATACTCCAAGCTGAAATGAGCAATTTAAGCTTGACATCCAAAGCCATGCTACATGCTTCATTCTTGAGAGTGATGGGAAGTATTACCAGCAGTGGAACAGGGCTGGGGAAACATTCCTGCCCTTCGTGCAATAACTGGCGGAGGAAAGCATCTGCTGGGGATCCTGTTGCCTGTTGTGCTGTTACTTCTGCTTTTGCCTGTCAGCTGTTGTAACAGGAGTTGCATTTATGGGCTGCTGATGCTGTAGGTTGAGGATCAGATTGCTTCTTATGGACTGGAAGACTTGAATGCATTGGTAGATGCTCCCATATATAGTGCCCTCTCTGCTTGGTAGATAAGTGTCCCAGCAAGGTTACCAAAATAGCACAACAGTGTAAGATACGCAATCAACTCCATCCCAATATAAGAAGTGATGGCTTCGGAGACAAGCGCAGCCATGCCCCATGGGAAAAGTCAATTAGAGGTCGATGGAGAAGGACCTAGGTATGAAATGCTGAGAGTATAATGCCATATTGCAGATCTGCAGGCAAGTCCTCTGGGCCAGTGAAGTGTTTTTTGACGGACACATGGAGAGGATGTGGCTTGGCAGAAGTCAGGCAATCAGAAGAACCCCAGAGGTCTTGTCTACAAGGAGTATGCTGTGGCTATTGGCAAACCAAGGACAACTGTTAGATTGAGAAGTATTGCAGGAGCTAGATAACATCCAGATTTACATTCAACAGGCTGATATGTTTGAAATCTGATCGCAAACATGATTTTCTTTTTTTTTCACTGAAGGATGAGGCTGTTGTTTATTTTTTTTATTTTTTTTATTTTTTATTTTATTTTTATTTGGCACAAGTTGGCTTTCATATGAGATGACTGGGGGCATTGCAAGGGTTCTGAAAATGCAGGTACAGGTAGACGTTAAGCATCCCTAATGGTCTTGCAGAAAGATACAGTAAATACACATGCATGCATACAAATGTGTATAGAAACACATACATTTGTGTAAATTTAGCAAACTGCAACAGTAAATTGTATGCCTTATTAAAAAAAAAAAGTTATTTCCAGTTCCAGCTGTTTGAATGCAGGATTAGTTTTTCTGGGTGGACTGCTCTGGAGATTTAAGTCCAATATTTACACACGTTGTTCGTGCTAGAAATTATATAATCCTGTTTCAGAGCAGTTTAGTCATTGATACCAGTGTAGGTTCACAGGGGTTAGATGATGCAGACATAAATCAGCGGAAGCTGGGTTTCTGTGAGAGTTTTAAGTTTTCAGAGCCCTGGAAGGCACTGGCAGTCATCTTAATGTGGAAAACTAACACACAGACCATAAATATGCTGAGTGCAGTGCTTTTTGTGGCCATGAGCAAAGCACATAAATTTCTTTTTTTTTTTTTTTTAAAAAAAAGGAGCTGTGTACGTTTGTGCAGCGTTTTATGTTGTCGTTGCCGATCTAACTTCCCTCTGTCCTCTTTCTCAGCCATTATAAAGGAATCCATCTCTCCTTCCCCATCCCCCCAAGTACTCTCTTAAGGTAACACAAATATCATTGTATTGTGCTTAGCGGAGGTAAAGACCTATTGGAAAACAAAGCAGCAGCTCTGAAGATGTGTAATTCTGCTGCAGCTTGTAGGATGTACTCGCATGATCTTCTGGGCATGGTTTTGCCCCACCTATGCAGCTGGCTTCCCCTTCTCGTGGTTTCACAGCCCTTCAGCAGTAGTGGGAAATAGTTACACTATCTCAAGTAACCATAAATGATTTCTCCACTTTTTCTTCCTGTCCCTTCCAGTTGCAGCACATTTTCTTATATAGCTTTTTGTGTTTCAGCCTTCTCATCTAGTGGGTGTAGGCTTGCTCCTGTTCTCCTAAATTAAGTAAGCTCATAGATACTCTCTCAAATCAAACCTTGTAATCTCTTTGTAAGTTGTCTTTTGGCCAGATGATGAAGTTTGCACTGAAGATGAAATCAATAGGCATTTACCTGAGTAAAAACCTCAGGGTAGGGGTTTTGCAGGGTGAGCTTGTCATATATTTGTCAGTTTAACCCTTCCCTTTAAGACAGTGGCCATGCTTTGAACCAAGTGTTTGCCCTTGCCTCCTAGTGCTTTCTTTTTTCTATTGCAAAGGCTTTTGCTTGGATCCCAGTCCCTTCTCTAATATGTGATCATAAGTGTCTTTCTTGGTGCCTCCCCTAAGACCTGATAATGTCTTATGTGTCCGATGCCTTTAATTTAGGACATAAGACATTGCACTTACCTGGCTTAGCCTTTGACTACTGAAGTAGCAGATCCTTCTCTTAAAAAATGAAAGAGGACAGCCTCTATATAAAGTAACACTGTGAAATAAATCATCTCTGCTTTTACACCTGTATAAGCGCAGATGCGCATCCGGGCAGAAATGGTGCTATGTTGTAAACCTGTATTTTGGAGACAAGCTTGTTAGGTGGGTGGTCATCCTTCTCTCTCTTGGTTGTTCGGGGTTTTTTTGTTCTCAAAAGCTGTTAAAGTAGCAGCGTGGTTGTAGGCCTTTTAAAATACTGGTACTTATGAGGCAAGAGAAAAGATGATGTGGTGTGTTACAGTAATAAGTAGCTCCAACGGAAGGATGTAATTGTGCTGGGGCTTCTGGTGACCTCATGAACCACATGTGCAGGCTTGGGGTCCCAGATGGAAATAGTTTCAATTGCATAGTCGTATTTGAGAACTAAACAGCTGTACTCTGATCACGTCAGCTCACTTCATGTACTTCTCCTGACTTGTGGATATCTCAAACCCTACCCAAGTTATTTCTTCTATCTAAGAGTGACTGGAATGTGTGCTGTGTTTCAGTATGAGGAGCCAAACCTGTATGGTGTGGGTCTTCAGCTACTATCTTCTCTTGGCATAGTGTTTTCTGCTGTGATGGCCCCTCTTGGCTTCCTTGCTTCCTTCCTCTGTCTGTTCTTTCTATGCTTCCAATTAAAACCTTCCCATTGCTCACCTCCTCTGGCAGCCCCTGCCTGCCTTCAGCCTCCTTGCTGTCCTCTGCCCAAAATGCTGATTTTTGTTTGGGCTGGGAGTTTGTGAACATATTTTATCTGCATGCAGAATATGGCACTAACTAGTGGTGCAAATTACCCAATCTGTGTTTGGTGATGACCTTGTGAAATGTGACATCTGGTGCAGCAGTACATCAGTGTACACATTCTTGTGTTGCAGCACTTGGATGATTAAGTGACATGCTGCTCTTGGTGCCACACATGGAGGAGAGCGGGAGCAGCAACCTGTAGGCTGTAGGTCTCCAGAAATGTGATTTTATGCTCTTTTTGAATAGTTCCTCTGCTGCAGCCTTGAGCAGACCAGGTGGGTTGGTGTAGCAGTAGCTCAGCTGCAAGCAGCCCCCTGATAGGGACTTCCCCTGAACCAGGGTTGGGTTGGTGAGCTTCTTTGTGGAATTACCACCAAGGTCAGATGGATCACTTGGATGCAGAGGTGGGAGCTGGTGGTTCCTTTTATTGGTTTCCTTGAATTCAGACACAAATGACATATAAACCTTGTGGTGGGAATGTACGTGGG
>JAOXNG010000001.1:59850701-59866957 GCA_028566535.1 Scolopax minor | reverse complement strand
TGTTGATATAGGAGCCAACTAGACCCCTCCGATCTTCAGTTTTCATACTGAGCATGGCAGATACAATGGAATACCCTATTGGTCAGTTTGGCCTCCCCTTAGGTACAACCCCTCCACAGATTCAACAACCAAGTCAGCTGACCCTGGTTACCCCAATAACAAGTATAAGCAACAGCCTCTCTAACCAAACAAAAGTTGTCTCTGCTCCACCCCAAACCAGACAGTAGCTGAAGATGAGGAGGAACTAGTCCAAAAAGCCACCCATGCCTAATGAATGTCCAATGCCACTTCCAATTTTACCATGTTTTTCCCCCACTTCTGTCTTCTGCTCAAGTTACATCCCTACTATGCTTGCCAAATGTTCCCACCCCCTTTTCTGGCTGACCGTACCCTTTACTGCAAGTGTCTCCTTGTAGTAAATCCTTGCATTTCTTATCATTTTTTTTTATGCTGAACTTTCCCTGGCTGTGTTCATGACCAGGCTGGATGGGTATTTGAGCAACCTCATTTACTGGGAGATGTCCCTGCCCATGGCATGGTGGGGTTGGAACTCAATGATCTTTAAGATTCCTTCCAACTCAAACCATTCTATGACTCTAAATGCAGGATTTTCTGATACATTTGCTTCTAACAGCGTTTGTCTGCCTGTACCCTTCATGGACTTACAGCTTTTTTGTCTTCATATCAGGGGAGGAATAACATTTGAGTCGAAGAGTTTGAGCCGTAGATAATTTTTTAAATGGGTGAATCCTATTTAATATGCTTAGCACAAATATTCAGTTGGTGAAATTATCCCAGTTGACTGTGAATTACGGCCAATTACTCTATGAACTCCATCACTACTTCTAAGATGGAAGTTTTAATGACTTTTTTTCCTCTGTAGCACACTGCTAACTCCATTTTCCTCCAGTGCTGGGTCCAACTGTTGGCCTTTATTACCTTTGCATGTTGGGTATAATGCACTTGGAAGACTTGGGGACATCATCAATGGCTGGATACTGAAGGGGACTGTTAAACTCTATATTGTTACATTTATGTTTGTTTTTGCAGTGAAGTTGATTGCAGTGCCCAGCTACAGAAATGAGTGAATTCTTGCTGATCTGACACCAGCTTTTGTGTTGAACCCTGTACTTAAATCTGCATTTGCTTTAAGTATTCAAGCTGCAGCTTGGTATAAAGGCTTGATGATGTAATTATTTTTGTTGGCAAGCCTCACACTTCAAGATGTTCCAGAGTGAATAGTGATGGAGTCTGTGAAGTACTTTCTTGAAATCTCTGAAGTTTATGATGAGTGAATTTTGCCATTTGGTGCTTTCTTCAGTGATTAGCCTTACAGTGAAAATCTGGTGAACACATGAGCTTTCGGGTCAAATTATTTGCTCCCTTCCTCTTTCAGATTTTTATGGATATTTTTTCTTTCATGTTTTTTACTAAAATGAGTTCCTTCCTTTACTTCACTAAACAAAACTTCATGTAAAGTTTACAGAAAATGACAGAGAAGAGCTTCTCTGAAAAAATCACTAGTAAACTGCATGAAAGCTTTCCATGGAAAATGCTGCCAGCCTCCATTTCGTGTTATCAGGAGTGCCTGTCACTGAGGTTGCAGAGGCTGGGTATGGCTGCCAAATGTTTTTTTCAGCAAACCCCATGATGACTTTTAGGTTAAATTACTTGTAAATGCTTGTCATCTGCATGTGTTTTCAGCTGGAGTGGTTAAACAAAGGTTTTGAAGAGATAAGTGTGTTCCCCTATAGAGCAAGCGATCTTGTTTGGGAGGGCTGTGCACCTTCCTGATGGCTCCCTTGGCATCACTTCCCGTTGGGATTTTGGAAGTAGGCGATTAGGAAGCTGCTGATGAGATCTAGTTATATCCAAAAAATGAAAGGAGGGACACATACACACACACATACACACACACATACACACACACACACACACACACACACACACACACACACACACGACTGGATTTTCCCAAGTGTTTTCCTTAAGGGTAGCCTCAGTGGTGTTACTTCTCCTTTTTCACTGTAGGGACGGAGAGCTTGATCTGTTACATTATTTTTATGGTAGGATTGTAAAAAGCAAAAAGCAGATGAGTTGGCAAATAAAAAAAGTCCCGCCATCTTTGATCTTTATTGTGCTGATGATAAAATCGGTATGAGTTTTGCTTTGTCTGAAACCTATTTCCTATAGGCTTTGTCTCATTAAGAATATTATGCTAAATCAGTGGTCAGGTTAAAGTCATTTATCACTGTCTCTTGACATTTTCATGGAACTTTCTCTTAAGAATGAGAGGGTGGTGCTTTTACATCTTTAGAAAAAGCTGAAACCAAGGAAAATGCTGTGACATCCAAGCTGAAATTTTCAAATTGCAATGTTGTAGATTAAATTTGAAATCATGCTGTTTTATGCAGTCATTAATTTCTATTAAGTTCTTTGTGGCCTGTTTGCATTCAAAGTGTGACTTTGATAGCGGTTGCTCCATTCTGCAAAGCACTTGGACTTGCCAGTCCTACCAGCCAGCTCCAGTGGTGGGACCATGCCCCAACCCTTGCCTTGTGGCCCTGGTGGCTTTCCCTGTGTCCCCAAACCCACAGGAGTTTCATTGTGTTAATATCAACAAAGCTCAAAGTGTTGGAGCAATTTAAGAAATAATAATAAAGACAGAAGGTTTTAAAAAAATAAAAAAGCTCTCTTGTTGCATGAATGGCATTTGTATTATTTCATATTTTTATAAACTCTGGCATTACAGATTCTTTTTCCTAGCACTGAATTATTTTTATTGTTTACCCTTTTCCTGGCGAACACCATAAGCTTTTCCTTGGCATTCTTCTTTAAAATTCCCCCCACACACACCCAAGAAGATGAAAGAAAATCAGAAGGCTTTGATAGATTTATTGCCTGTAAATCTATGAAAGGTGCTACTAAAAATCTCGGACTGAATGGCTGAGGTACCGATGAGGATCCAGTTACAAACCATGGCTGATGTGGTCAGTACAGGTCTCTGCCTGTTTGACAGTTTTCCTAAAGCCCCAGCTTTCAGGATGCTGAGTTTTCTTGAGATCTTTTTTTCTGACACGCCGGAAAATGTTATTTCTGTTTTTCATGTTTGAAGAGATAAGTTTGACAACATGACTACAGTAGAGTGTGTGCTGAAAGCTGTAGAAATTAATCAGCAAATGAAAGAACTCCAGGTTTACTCATAAAAATGTGTTTACTTTTAAGCCAACTTTGGTAACTTTTTACATTTGGATTTCCTAACAATTAAATAATTACAAGTATCGTACTTTGCGTTTTCGTTTTTTTTATTCCGTTCCTTCGACTCTCCCAGGTAGGCTGTGCAGTTCGCTGAGCTCTTTAATGAATATAAAGATTGCTTTCCTCATTGTTTTTCTTTTTGACTTTTCTTAAAACTGTACCTTGTTAAAAAAAAAAAGAAATATTAGACATCTGGATTTATTAACCTCTACAGTGTTGGGTGAGGGGAGTATATTTTTAAGAACACTTAGTTTTCACCTCTGCAAAGCAGAGTTGTCTTTGAAACGCACTGGAGGAGCGGAGCATGTGGTATCAAGGCCAAGTCCTCCATCTGCTCACATGACGCTCCCGTATTCTATTTTCAGTGTTTCTTTTGTGAATTGGTTTGTTGATAAACCTCCAGGGGAAACTGTTCATGTAACATAGTGCTTTTCAAGTGTTACTGAAGGAAGCCTCCATGGCATCAACACTTTTACAGAGATGACATGCATAGGTCTGTGGGCTTGTTGGAGGCCAAGGAAGCATCTGTGGCAGACGGCAACTGGAGGTTCGAGTCCTGGCTCCCAGCTCATTTTGGAGGTGTGCTATGGGAGCTTTGTGCTTGTTGTAGAGGATCCTCAGACCTGGATAAGGCATATATTCTCCATGCAAACAAAGCTCCTTTTCCCACCCTGCTGCTCCTGTGCATCGTGATCCTCTGGATGCCTCTCATTACTCATCATGATGAGTGTTTTGGACTTGTAGTGAGGGCTGGTTTGGGACCACCAGTGATGCAAATAAGGGGCAGTACTCCCAGTGTCAGCGTACATACGCTGCGGTAAAGCCACTTTGTGTGGCATCAAGCTAGAATGTTGTTTCTTTAAAGAACCGTCATTGAAACTACATGTTAAAATGTTTTCTGGGGTGCATTGCTCATGCTGTGTGCTCTCAGTGGTTGTGGTGGTGAGCATCGTGTTGCTGGCTTCACCCAACCAGTGTGCTGTACAGCACCTAGCTGTACCCTGCTGCTGACTCATTCACATCTTACAGAGGAGGGGTTTGGGGCTAGTGGATTTAGACCTGAGCTCTGGTTTTGTTGCAGATACCAGTAACTCTGTTCCCATTCAAGGCAGCAGATTTGAAGCACACCTTAATTGTGCTTAATTGTGAAGCCTAACCGTACCCACTGGAGTCACAGAGGCCCAAGCAAAATTAATGCTCTAATATTAGTTAATTGCTTTGAAGATGTATGTTGAAAATAAAGTTCTGAGTATCTTGGTAAATATTGTTTCCTTTATTGCAGCAATGTGTCTCATTTTATGAGAGTCATCTGCAGTAGCATTCAGTCCATGGCTGATAAAGCAAACCTTCTTTGCAAACCCCCCGCCTGCGCAGGGCTGGTTTGTGCTGATGGCTCTTCAAAGCCTGAGGATGCTCACCGGCATGCACAGCAACACCAGATTAAAAACCCCAGCCCGTTTCCGTGCCTGCAAACCACAGCACCTACAGACGTCACGTACGTCCATCGGCGGGGTGAAGGAAGCCGCTCTGTTCTCACAGGCTGCGTTGCTGCAGAACACCCCCCTCCCTGAAGTGATGAGGAGCCAGCCCAGCTCAGTGGATTCCCTGCTGTTGTGCTGGCAGCAGTACGGCTGTGCCATCAAACCCCCAAGCCGTTCCCCCACTGCCCTCACAGACTCCCAGCCCTCACAGACTAGGCTACGGCATGTGGAGAGTTGGTCAGCGGCCAAAATAAACCAATGGAGGGAGTTGAATAAAGAGTAGGTGTTGGCAAATGCCCAGATGTGCCAGCAGGGAGTTGTCGCTGGAACAGGATTTTCATAGGCAGCCAGCTCATCGGTGGTTGCCCCCAGCCAAGGCCCCGGCACAGCAGGCGGTTTGCACGCCTATGGGAGTCACCTTCCACATATGAACATCCACAGTCCACTCAGTTTAGTGGCAGCTTTTCCAGCCTATCCCACAGGCCTTTGGATTTGATAGCCAAATAGGAGATTAGCCAAATAAGTAGTTATTATTAGCCTAGTACCTTGCACCTTGACTGCAAGGTGGTGGGACACCAGGGGGCTGTGTGCTTGGGGAAGTGTGGTGGCTTAGATGCTTGCAGGAGCCTGCATGTCTGAGACAAGTGCGTGCTGCACAAGTTGAGGCTTGCCAGGGCCTGAAGGCTTCTTAATCAGTAGATGAATTGCCCATATCCAGCTGAGAGGTGACAAAAATGTGTTTGTTTCCACCTAGTCTAGGTTCATCTGTAATAATTTATTTCTCGCCTTAGGACAAGACATTGTTGTTGTCCTGGATGTTGTTGTTTTTGGATGAAGACCTGCCTGTTCTAGCTGCCCCCAAGATGTGCAGTCTTTCTCAGCATTAGTATTACATATTTTGAATGTCTCTACTTTCTTTGCTTTACAGTCATTTCTTGATCAGTCTGCTTTTGAAGCACCTAAGTTAAGGTTTGCTGTACAGTTAACAGAGGTGGCCTAATACGTAGCTGCTGTGCACACCAGTCAGTTACTATTAACTCATAAAAAGTAAGAAGATAGCAGACTATATGAATGTTATTGCACACTCAGCTGTCAGTGCACTCCCCAAAAGCATGTAGAGTGACTTAGTGTGAGGATTATTTTCCATCATTTATGTTTTTATTTTCCTTCTCTGTATCTGCTTGCATTAATCTTAATCTTGCATGTCCCATCAGAAAAGACAGTCCGCGAGCTCCCTATCTTTCTTGTCTACATCATATTGCTTTGTGCTGACTCTTGAGTTACGTGTCTAAAGACATTTTAATCATACTTCCACTTGCACATGAAAGCCATTACTTCATCCTGCATATTTCCCATGACTTCCCTGAAGTCATCCCCAATCCCCTGTTTTTCTCCTTAAGAGTTGCAAGCACTGTCTCTTGTACAGTGAGTACAAAAAAGTAATCATTTTTTCTTTGCCCCCCCCTCGATGTGCAGACCCCAGAATGTATTTTTTGATGTATGAACAATTTAGACTGAATTTTTCCAAAATCATGTGAAGATCTAAAAAATCAGTTCAGGGCAGTCTGTGCCTGCCTGTTTCCCTACCTCAGAGTGTACTGGGGAAAGCCATGCTGCTGGACTTGCCCTTTCTGAATCAGATCCCTTCTGAAGCATTTTTTTTTTTTTGCTTAAAAACTCCAGTGGGTGGACTTTGGAAGTGGCAACCTTATGATCAGTCCATAACTGAAACGGAAAGACGGTTTCCAGATCCTCTTACCAGCTCTATCTGAAGAAAACCTTCTCTTCAAATTTCCAGTTGTCCCTTTCATTTCATGATCAGGGCAAAGGCAAGGTTACTTGAGGATCATTGGATGTGAACTGATAGAATGGGGTTGAATCTAGGGTAAAACCTGAATTCCCAATGTTTATAATTTTGAGAACTGGTTTCAAAGATTTTCAGACTGTCACATTGTTATTGCTTTT
This sequence comes from Scolopax minor, assembly GCA_028566535.1. NCBI lineage: Eukaryota > Metazoa > Chordata > Aves > Charadriiformes > Scolopacidae > Scolopax > Scolopax minor. The sequence continues at coordinate 59,860,253 of JAOXNG010000001.1, read as the reverse complement.
GCCATGATTGTTATACTTATCCCTTTAAATCATTTGAGTTGAAGACATTTTTTTTCTTTTTCTGTCAGTTGACACTAAAGCTCATTGTGAATTCGGTTTCAAGTAGTGGCTGTTTAAGCAGACATAGGGAAAGATCATGTGACTGTATGATAAATCGATTCTGTTATGTGTACACGCACAACTGATTTCAGAAACTAAGTAAAAATGTGTCAAATTCCCTAGCTACATTTAGTGGACAAAGAATGCTGCCTGAACACTGAACAAAGATGAAACTATCTGAGGAAGGCACTTACAGATATATTAAATTAAAAAGCTTCAGAGCTTTGCTGTGCTCTGGAGATACTAAGAATAACAATTTCCACATAAAGTGAAAGAAAAAAAAAAAGGTAGCTCACCTCTTTCTGAAAACGTTGTCTTTCACTACGTATGGTCTTTCAGTTCTTACTCTGAAGACTTTGACCATTGCAGCCGTGTTCATGGTGACCTGCATATTTTGGAGCATTGCATTAGTGTACCATACCCTTCCACTGCAGGAGATGGGGAGAAGGGAGGTGGTTTCCACCTCTACCATGGTAAGAAGCAGCTTTCTTGTTCAACAAACCATTTTAAGCATCCACTAAATCCATTCTTAGTCACCTAACATAATTAACATGAGGAATTGGGACCAGAACTATCTTTCGTAGTTATGCAAACCTCATGTCAGAAAAAATGACCCATGTGCAATATGTCTTTCAAGTGTTGTGTGTAACATATATATAACAGTGTAAGATAAGATGATATTGCTTCCCATTTAAAAGAGCAGTTTTGCTCTGCCTGTGAATAATCTGTAGTTAGACAGTATATTTTTGTCCCTGGGTGAACTAAAACTTAGTTTAAAGGACCACAGCAATAAGAGAAATTGCATTAATGTACTTAATGTGGTATTTTGTTGCTGATGGGTTGGTGCTCTGTGCAGGAGCTGTCAGATGCCTTTACAGCAGCATCCTCAGCACTGTGCTGTGGCTTAGCCATCAGACCAAAATAGGTGCTTTTAGCAGAAGAGTTCAATCTTATTACCTATTAACTCTTGAGATGAAATGAATGCATGGAGAATCAGAGGACAGGCATTATAACTTTTTTTTAATTTTGTCTGTTGGCTTCACCAAGCATCCACCAAGAGAGGTGTATGTTGAGGTGGCCTTTCAGGTATCTGCCTGCACAGTCAAATCCAATGCATATTCAAACTGTTAGCAGAAAGTTAAGAATCGCTTTCTTGATTGTATATTTCTGGGCAAATGAGCTAAAAGTGACATTTCTCTAGCAGAAGACACTCTCTGGGAAGTCTGGTGTGTGCCAATGCCAACTTTAATTTCATATTGTGTGTATTATGTGTACGTATATGAACTCTATTTAAATGTCTTAATGAGGCTCATAGATCACTCTTGGCTTGCTGTAGCAGTCCCGGTGGTTAGGGTCAAGGGTACTGTGTTGTCCACTCATAGCTGGAGCCCATGAATCTACAAATGATTTAAATTGCTGGGTTCTGCCGTTTCACTAGAGTAGAATTAAAATAATTAATTACAAATATATTTTATTTTCGAACTAGAAATTTAGTCAATTTTTGTTTACTTTCCTCAGGATGTGTAGCTGAGATGATGAAAACTTGCTTGCAATTCCTGTAGGTCTTGCAGTGTTGTGCATTGCAATTAACATTTCATGGTGTGCTTTTATGCTACAAAGTAGTAGCTCTTGTTGAATCCATGCCTTTTCCAAATATTATGAACTTCATAATTCTCTTATAATTCCCTATGATTCATATCATTGTTAATATTAAGAAATTTAAACCAGGAAAGATTTTATTGTGCTTATCCACAGAGAATGTGATTGGAATACATACAACTGTACTTAGTTTAGGAGCTGTACCCACCTCCATCAAGGATTTCTAGGCTGAACCATGGGGTTGATTTGTTGCACGTAAAAGATGATGTTCACAGTAAAAGGATGGGGTGTCTCTTTGTTGTAGCCCTGGAGAAGATGACGAGGAATGGGTCCCAGGGATGCTGAGAGCAGGTAGCTGTCATGAGTGTACCTGGTGAAAAATTAAGGTGAGGTCTGTATGCAAATGAGATGAGGGAGGACATCATCATGAACAGGTGCCTGTTTGGGGACTGTACATGAGTGATGGAAATGGAGTTTATTTGACCGTTAGGAAAATGGAGTACGATGAAAGTTTAGTTTGTATTGGTGTATTATTTGGGGTTTCTTTTTTATTTGGGGTTTTGACTTGAATCAATTTCCAAGTTTTATATTCTATTTCTATGTCCTTCATATATTGCTGCTTAGTCAGCTTAGCAGTTAAGTAATGCTGATCCAGTGAAGCTGTGGCTGGAAGTTTCCAAATAACATTTGGTTTCTTTCAGTCTGCTTAAAAGAAAAAAAGGCCAAATAAAATAAGCAGGTAAGATGTGGCTGGTGAGGCAGTTAGCATGGCCTACTGTTAGGACTACCTGCTGATGATTATTATATGTCCCTGATTTCAGTTGCTTCTGATATCTTCCAAAGCATTTAGCTTTTTTGGGGGCAATCATTTCTCCTAAAATAATTTAAAGATGCTTTTTTTTTTTCTTTGGGTTTTGGTTTGTTGTTGGTGGTGGTGGTTGGTTTTTTGTTTTTTTCTGGTTTGTTGTTTTTTTTAATTTTCAACCAAGTTGGCTCAGCAGTTTCCTAGACAAAGGTTGTGGGGGAAGAACTGCTCCAGGGTTTGTTCTCTGCCCTAGTTTTGGAACTTGAATATTGGGGAAGGGCTGGTGAACCTTTGCCATGGGGTAACTGAGGCACCACCAGGGATGCATCTCTGACCCTGTGAGGGCACCTGTGGGAAGAGGAGAGCCCACAGCAAATAGCATCATGCTGTAGTCAAAGCAGAGAATGGATAAGGTGTGGTCATGTCCAGATCATGCCAAAGGCCACACTGAACCAGGAAGGTAAAAGAGCGAGTATCTGTTTATTCATTAATTACTATGTTTTTTGGTGCAGTGGCAAAGGGTCTGACATTGAAATGATCATATTCCTTTACTATAGGATTTTTGGAGTTTGTTGATCTGTGTGTCAATGTCTAGGTGAAACTGTGGAGGAGATTAATAATGCAGAGGTTGAAATCAGAAGATTATGCATGGATTAAATCTGGGTTTGACCTTTAACTACTCTGTTAATAAATGTTCAGCCACTTATGCCTGGAAAAAAGTAATGGAGAGCACCATTTTCAAAAAATGGATGAGATATTTTAGGAATAAAACCATGTATCTTGATACCGTAAAATTCAGAAGGTACCTGTACCCTACAGGGATCAGAAAAATGCATTAAACCTCTGTAAAGTAATTTTAAAATTCTTTTTCAGTTAAACTGGTAGCCATGTAATGAGCTCATGCACTTGAACGCAGTTTGTGTTATAGGTAGGTGGGGAACAGGGTGTCTATCAGCTCTGTAAAACCTGACAATCTGTAGGACAAGTGGTCATAAAAGTATGCTAGCAACATAGTCTAATATCTCCTGTAAATTTTTTTCATTGTCTGTAATGATTTTACCACATATACACATATATAAGTTAATCTTTACTGGCCAGGGATGATTTATTGTTGTAGGTATCTATATCAAACATCTGGATGGTTAAATAGGTGCTATTAGCAAACCATTTCTATTTAGAGAGCCAAATGGAATTTTTGAAGAATGCAAAGGTTACTTTAGAAATGACTTTCACCTGGCTGGCATCCAGGGTTTCCAGTCAGGGAAATTTATGTGAATATTTGGCTTTAAATACGTGGCACAAACCCCTTGAAGTACGTGCTGAAAGCAGAGGGTTACTCCTGTTACTGAGGGTGAGAGCCTTGAGGGTATCTTGGTCCCACACAAGTCACCACGTTGGTGCCTGAGCTCAGGTGTTTGCCAGTGAAAACATCTCGCCTGGTAGGAATACTCCAAATGATGCAGCAAGTCTGTGTGGGAGGGGCTTCAGGGGGCTGTAGGACATGTCCTGCTCTGGGCTTGTCAACAGTTTGGGAGATTGTTTTAGTCCGGCACCATATAACTTCAAGGGTATGTGTTTTTTTTTTATCCTGCTGTGATAATCTGTTTGTTCACTACCATCTTTATCAGGGTAAGAGGGACCATAGTAAATGCTGAAGATGATGGGATACTGCCCTAAAGCCAGTAAATAGCAGCTTGTGTTTCTAAAACATCGTATTGTTCTTTACTTTCATTAAGCGTGAGCTTTCATGGTGAGGGTGGAGTGGCTAATCTGATACTCATCTGTGCAAGCAGTTGAAAGGAAATTCTAATTACTTAACCTCTAGTGCCGACTCCACACGCTCTGGTTTACCCAGAACTCATTGCTTGGGGATACAAAGTCAGCAAGAGTTCTGCCAGAGCTGCCTGCATTTCCCCTCTGAAGCAGGGCAGCATGTGGCAGTGGTGCAGTTTTGTTCATGTGTGTCCATAGGCTCAGGGGCTTCATTGCAGTCCCTTCATGTCATGTGTTTTTGCGTTTAATGCCTTACCAACTGCAGACTTTACAAATTTTATTTTATTCAGTCACATACCCTAGTGCCTTCCCAGAAACTTTTGGGGCTGATGATATAGTTGTTCAAATTTGAAGGGTGGTCGGTGATGGAACTTTTTGAAGGCGTTGGTGGAAGGTGACTTACAAAGCAAATAGCAAGCCCACAGCTCTGCAGAAAAGGGCATCATTCTCCCATCAGCTGGTCATCCCACCCTTGTAAGATCAGGTATTTCACCAGTTTGAATTGCAAACCATCCTTATTCCTGCAGGTATGGTTTGCATAACCTTTTACATACATAACTGGCTCCCAAGTGCAAGGCAGTGGTTACTCCATGGACCACGGGCACTCGTCTCGATCCCATTCCCAGCTGCTGCTGCCGTGCCAACCTGTGAGATAGGAAGGGTGCAGTTGGTGCCTGTGATGGGGATGCCCTGTGCTCAGCCTCAGCACCAGAGTGTCTGCTCCACTGTGTGATTCATAGGGCTTTGTACAAACTAATGATGTTCCAAAGTGATAGGAGGAATTTTGGCAAGCAACTCCTGCTGTAAAAAGCACACTAATCTTTGCAAGTACTGAAGCAAAATAGAGGAGGTGTTTCTTAAGGTATTCAAAAAACCCTTGCCAAGTATACTATATAGTATTCAATATAGCAACTGAACACTCAGAAATATACTCAGAAATGTAAGCACATCGGTGTTTTTGAAATGATCTGTCCAGTCCTCGAAGGCATCTGATGCATAGTTCCTATGCCAAACGAATGGTGGCACACAGAGAAAGCAATGGAAAGAATGTTCTTTTGGACAAAGCATTTTGTACTGCTGTACTATAAATGTGATACCTGGTACAGGAGCCTATTTGGATAGTATGTCCCTCAAAAATGGGGGATTATGTGCTTGCATGGGGTTATTAGTTAAAAATTGAAATCTCTCTTCTCAAGAAGTCCAAAACAGTATCGTTACAATAAACTCTCTGCACATATACTATATGATAGCACTTAATTACCTGCTGGTGCTTTGGTGTTTTCACTGGGTTATAAGAGATGCTGTCTTGGTGACGTTGGGCTTTTGGGCTGTGCCCACATCACAGTTGCTGAAGGGGAAGTTGTGTGTCGCGGCTGGGCATTTTGGGGTGCTGACGGTAATGACTGAAGGAAATTACAAGCTCTGGGAAAGCATATTAAGCTATGAATCATCAAATCCTCTAGTTCTCCAGCTATCGGCTGACAGGCCTTTTTCCATAAAATAAAACCTGTTAATGTGTCCTTTGTCATTTTCAGTGACTCAAAGTCTTAGATTTTCTGCGAACTCTTGGTCTAACAGGGGATTGTGCCTGATTTTAGCCAAACCCATTTTTGCATGAGTTAGTACTCCTGTGCATGTCCAGAATCCATGTTTATACCAGTGCACATCCTTTCCCCCTTGAATATGTGTGTGTCACAAGTAAACTTTTAAGGCATCTTGCAGTCAGACTGCATACCATCAAATCCACATTTCCCTGAGCTTTCTCACTTGCCAGCACTGCCAACATGTTTATCCTGCTCTCTTCTTCCTGTAAATTGCCCACAACCTCTCAACTTCTTGGTTGTATCAAGACATTGAGCGTTGCATGTATTATATATATTTGTATGTAGCAGAGAAGGAACATGATACTGGCCTTTTAAAAATTTTATTTACTGTATCTGGATGCCTCCTGTCAAAGAGTATGGTAGAAAACCTTTCTCCTCTGCATCACAAGTTCCAAGGCAGCATAGTTTAGATCAGGGTAATCTCAAGCTGATGGGTACTCGGCAAGAAATAAATGCACTGTGTCAGCTCTAGCATCTCTCTGCCAAAAAAATCAGAACTTGTGCTGAAACTTTTGTGATCACTGTAACAGTGCAATAGCGTGGCTGAGCACAGTGTGCTGTTGAGCAATTTTCCTGTTGTGAAGTTGATAAACGGCCCCTTTATGACCAACAGGGAGAGTGGTGATGAAAGTCACAGGTAGATGAAGGCATTAGTCCCCTCACTGGAGAAGGAGAGTGGGATACAGCTGTTGCACCAGCTGCAGCTCGCTGAGCTGTCAGCACACATGTTGTCTGCCCAACCCGTGGATGCACGCTGGTGAGCAGCATCTACTGCTGCTTGCCTGGCAGCAGTACCACAAAAAACACTTCAGGGAACCGTGAGAGACCTAAGCATGAAAAGACGGATCTCCATTTCTTCTCTTGCTTGTGGACTAGCTTGCTTCATGTTCGCTGTTTTATGTAGTATTTGGTTTTGGTGGAGGTTTAGGGGATTTTGAAATTTTGCAGTTGATTTTGGTGGACCAAGATTTTGTTTTCTCTATATCCTGGTGAAAATAAGCATAACACTTATTTGGGAGCTTAGTTTCTGTCTTTAGTGGGATTTAATTTCTGATTCTTCTTCGTAATATATAGCTTAAATAGTCAAATCCATCCTGTGTTCCACTTGGTTGTACACCACTTAACTGCTTGGTGCTAGCAGAATATATCGTAATTTAGTTGAATTGTTGTTACTTCTATGCCATTTTAAGCAGCAGTGATTGCCACTCATTATCATTAGGCTAAAACAATTGCCTTTAGAAGAATCCTAATAAGGAGGATGTCCCCATTAAGTAGAATGTGTTGTGCTAAGAAACTCCTTACAAGAAAAGATGTCACAGTTGCATGTTGTAATATAATTTAATTATTTCGTCTTCCTATAACATCTGCTCTAATATCTCACAGAGGTACTCTCTGCTTTGGATGATCATCATCCGTTTTGCTGAAATCAAATCCAACTCAGCTGGGACACTGCCCTCAAAATGGTCACATGTCTTTGGAAAAAACTGCTCTGCAGATATGCAGTTACTAAAATTTCCAATTGCAAGGAGCCAGAGACAAAACTGCTCAGACAAAACCTCCAAACTTGGCCAGATGAAATAAAAAAGTTGCCCTTGTGTATTCAAGAGGATGGTTCTCTGCAGTGAGTCTGGAAGTGAAGTCCTTGCTGGTGAGAACCCAAAATCTGCAGAGTTTATACAACTTCTGTTTGTCATTTATCAGTGGTTGCTGCCATTGATAATTTTTTGGCAGGTTTTGTAAGGCTCACAGTTCTTTCATTTTTAAGCATAATTCACTTGCTTTTCTACTGACTTTTCCAGGAGAGAAAGGGTGATCTCTTGTGGTTAAACTGCATAACTAGAGGCCTTATGCTCTTTTTCTGGTTTTCTCTGACATCTCTTATTTCACCTTGAATTAGTTAGTAAGCTCTCTACCGCTTTACTTTCACTTCATCTGTAAATTGGACATTAATATTACCTTTCCTGCTTAATACCAATGTTTTGAGGCTAAGTGGAAAGCTTATGCTTATAAATGTTTTTGTGTGTCTTCAACACTTACTACCCAAAGTAGTGTCCCTTCAGTCTCTTGCATCTGATTCCTGTGCCTGTTCCACCCTTCCTCTGCTGACTCTTAAGACCCAGATTCTTTTATGTCTTTAAACTTTATGTCACCGCCTAGCTTTCCCAAGCGCTTTGCATTTTCTCCATGCAAAGCCACTCCCTGTTATTTAACCAGGCTGGAATGAGTGGAAAGAAGACACTTTGCACTCCTTGCTTTGAATGTTTTCCTGGTCCTCCGTTAACTGAAAGCACTGGCTGATATGATTAGCATTAAGGTTTTCCCCACAGTCTCATTTCTGTAAGAAGTCAAGATGTTTTCCATCTGCCTGCTGGTCAGGTTCACAGGCTAAGCCCTAGAGTCATGGCGCAGGTTGCTTCAAACAATAGAAATCATAGGGTTCCTTTCCAAGTTTGAGCTTCTGCGTGGTGGTTTGTGTCCCTTTGTATTGATGCTGACTTCATGGTGCTGTCCCACACAGTGCTTCAAAATCTAGTGTGTGTCTGGATGGTGTATCATCCTCACATACTCATGGTTGCCATGATTGCCAAATGTGGAGTTTTTGTGCATGTTGGAATACCAACCATGTGGGGCTTGCTCCCAGGGAAGTGTATTGCTATTGCAAAGGCAGCTGGCAATGCTTTTGTCCATTTCATTTCTTTCCCATAGACTTTAACATTGTAGATCTAAAGAATACTCTCTGGTGCTGGGAAATATTTTGGTACATGAGCCTGTGGAAGAAAAGGGATATTTTTGATTGGATGTTTTGTGAGCTCTTGAACTTCACATGGTTCTTACTCAAAGACCTTCTAGTCCCATGTGCCTGTGTTAAAAACAAAACAAACCCACCTCACCATTGAATGGATTTCCTACTCCTAAATCTAGTCCTAGGTAAGGTTGGCATTTACTTGAGTAGTGTAATGTGCAACACTAAGTTTTAGGGACTGTTCAGGGTTAACTACCAATTTCAGACTCATTTTGTACAGCAATTTGCCTGATATCTGTCCTGCACACTTAATTTCTATAAACTCTTAGAAGGATCTAGCTATTCTTACAGTGGGAGTATAAGCTGTTTTCCAGGTATGTACATTTGTTTAAGATGTAATAGATAAAGAGGGAGGTCAAAGATACTTTGAATTATTTTCCCTTGAAAGTAGGAACACTTAATAACGAGAGCAGCAAAATCTTCATGTTACCATCCAGACTCTAAATTAATGTATATAAAGAAATCTGGCACACTTCCCAAAGGAACAAATGGTGAAATGTGGAAAAAAATATTTTACAGTCTTTAAGACACTTATATTTTTAGTCAAAACGAACACTTTTTTGTTCTGTTTCCTCTAGATGCCTCAACACAGATCATTTAAATCGCGTTGTCCAGTGGGCATTTTTATTAATTTAATATTGGAAATTTGTTTTGGTTTAGACCATGCAAATGGAATACTAAAGGAGAGGGAAAAGGCAAGGAATTCAAAACATGGATGACATTAGATATTGCAGACCCATGAATACAGACAGTACAGACTTCTTGCTTGCCTTGGTTCTTTACATATATATATATACACATATGTATACGCCTTATATATATATATATATGCCATATATATATATATGCCTTGGCCCCATATACATCTG
>JAOXNG010000001.1:59816931-59827482 GCA_028566535.1 Scolopax minor | reverse complement strand
ACATCATAATGGCCAAGTGTCTTTGCTGGGAAGTGTCTTAGTGACATCATAATGGCCAAGAGTCTTCAATGCAAAGTTTCTTTGTTACAGCATAAGTGCGACGATTCTGTGCAGGGAAGTGTCTTAGTGACATCATAATAGCCAAGTGTCAGACCTCTATAATACTTCCAAAATTATTGCAAATAAGTTCTCAAGCACGGGAAAGCACAGAATCTGTAGTTGCAGATTTGTGTGATAGCTTTTTCCTTAAGTGGTTCCTTAGCCACTTTTATCCACAGCTATATTGACAAAGTCCTCATTACTTCCTAACTCTCCATGTTTGCCATTAACACCTCATTGAGAAGCAGCCGCTCAGCAGCTCAGCCAGTTCAGAACCACACAGTAAATCTGCTCACGCGGCAGCAAAGTTCCTTCCCCATCATTTCCTCCACTGCTCCATCTTGGAGGAGCATTAACTCCCAGTATCTCCCAGCAGCCTTTAGCTTTTCCCCTTGAGTCTTAATTGAATTGATTACTACATATCTGGTTTTAACCTTTTCACTTCACTACTTTTCTCTGTATGTGGAGCAATCCCATAGGAAGTTCCCATGGGCTTTTTATTTTAATGCCTGCCTTGAACACATACAAAAATTCAGGTCCCCAGCACAAATGCAAATTGTAGCCTGTAGTAAGTTGTGATTAACCACAAGGGTTTGGGTTATCATCTGAGTTCTGCTTCATGTTTCGGATAGTTATTAGCGTACCTGGCTAATTAATATGAAACAATCCTCTTAATGAGAGGTTCTACTGCTATAAAATAGCCTGAACTCATCAAGAGCACCTTCATAACTGATACAGCTATGTCCGTTATATGGATTATACCTATAGAACAATATCAGTAAGAAGGTAACTAGGGAAATGTCCCTGATTTAAATTATTACATGGTACAAACTCCATGGGTAGGTCAGACTCCGGAAAAGCCAGCAAAGAGTGGAGGGAATGATGGGTAATGCTGATGAAGAGCAGGTAAAGTGCTAGCACTGGGAATGTGGACAAACATATTCACCTTGTAACGTATATCTGAAGAGGACATTACACATGCTTGATGTGTCAGTATGGCATATCCCTGTTTAACCCTATATCGTTTTATCCATTGCTTAATTGAAAAATTCAGACAGTAAAACCATGACCTCACTGAACTCAAAGTTAACACCAGCATTGATTTTGCTGGAAGCCTCTGAAAACAAATCCCTATTCCACCCTTACATAAATCCTCTAGATTTACATCCTAAATGTCAAACTTCCCACTTCTTAAAAATCCCTTCAGAAGTGGTATTGGCAGCTGCCAGCAGCATGTGAGACTGCACGTTACAAGAAATAGTTCAGGTAGTATTCGTAGCTGGGCTGTCAGACAGTATATTCTTGCTGGGCTGGGGCTGTATTCTACATTTAATTTATCACGCTAGACTTCGTCTGTCCATGGGATGGCTATAGGATTTTTTTAAATAGAGAAAAGTGCTTGCAGCACTGCGTAACCTGGTCCATTCTGCACCATGCTCCCAATGCTGGTATCTCCTCAGAGATATACTCTAAAGGCAGTTGTGTCAAATCTGATGTCGAAGCTGCCTGTGAAATATTTCCCTGTTGTGGTTGCTGGCTGAGCCATCACTTTGACTTGGTTGTGTTTCAAGTCTGAACCATTACGGCTTTTAATGCAGGAGAGGCAATGGGGACAGCTCATTTGAGCACTGGATGGAAGTTCAAAAACCATGACTTGCAGATACCCTTGTGTGGTCTCTGAGGCATCGATGTCTTGGTACATGAAAGCCTGAGAGTCAACCCTCCCTCTGCTTAGGTTGGTCTCACTGAGGCTTGTGTGAGAGCAAGAATTGATCCTTCCGCCTGAACAAAATGCAGAATTGACTTTTTCAGAGGCTGGTTTCTTGGGTCACTCTTAGCTGGGCTTCTGGGGTGGCAGAGGAGGTACCTAGTGTGGGAGAGCTGCGTGGGCTTGTGTGGTGCATCAGTCAGCACTGGTGGGTCCCTAGGCAGGAGTGGGGCTGGCAGCCTTCTGAAGACCTCAGAAAGTATTTCATTGCCAGGAATACAAATAGCTTATAGTGTTAATATAAAATATTAGTTTTGCAGCCCAGAAATCCATCTGAAATGTATGCTAAACATTGGAAAAAAACCCATACTTTTTTATCCTCCAATAACACTAAAATCGGACTAGCATTGCATCTATGGTTTCATCGTATGTTCTAAATGAAAACTGTCAGAAGTGAGAATGCTTTTTGGTTTGTACGCTGGGATTTTCTTAGAAGCCACTCATAAAAACATCAGCATAAAACCAAACAAATGAAAAGACCTTTTCCTAATGTAAAAGTTGCTGACTCATATCTGCAAGCAGAAACATCTCCCTGTCTTTGTCTAGATATTACAAAAATACAGCCTTCAGCTTCTCAGAAGTGCTGTTAAATCTACAATTGTAAAAGCAATCGGTAAAACAGCAGTGACCTGCATGGGGGACTTTGGCTGCCATTGCTGTGCAGTTTTGCAGTCACCACTCTTTGGCTGGAGTGAATGAAGAACTCAACACCTACCACAGCAGCATCCTCCTCAGTAGCTAAAAAATCCTGCAAACAGGAATAATCCAAAGCAATTGCAATAATTGAACCATACAGAAGGTGTTAAGGTTAAAGCAAGGTCAGGTCCACACAGCTGTGTACACTTCATAGCTGGTGAAACTGAGGTCAGGACAGTGTGAAGTGGCTGTGAGAATTCATTTCTGAATAGGATTAGCCATTGGGAACTTCTGCATTCCCATCCTGATCCAGACCATCAAGCCAGCGATTGATTTAATTTATGCAGGGAGTGTGTGCGTTTGGCAGGGCAAGTGCTCGGAGTCTGAAGAAGAGCAGTGTGAAGTGCCCCTTGAAATAGAGAAGCTGCTGTGCTGCACTTAAAACAATGATTTTTTTCTTTAATCACTGTGATTATTTGGGAACTTCTGCGTGCTTGATGAGCTGCTGGACCATTCTGCAGGCTCTGCTTTGAACAAGGGCCTGGTGGCCATCCTCAAATACCTTTGAGAGAGGTGCTGGGCAGCAGGAATGAGGAGGGATACTTCATGAAGGGAGAAACTGGAAAAGTGAGGGTTTGTGGGGCTCTGATAATTCACCTTTGTGTTGAAGTAGGGATCAGGAACATAGGGCATAGAATGGTAGAATCATATGCTTCAAGAGGAACTGGTTGTCCCCTTGCCAAGGATGATGGAGACAGTGCCCAGAAGGGTCCAGCCCTTTGGGATCTGCTTTTTGTTGACTTCTCCCATCCACCTCCCACCTCCTAGATTTTTTTTTGCATGGGATGGGGATTGATGTGTGCAGAGACCTCTTCCTGCATCCCCAAATGGCATCTTTTTCACCTTAGATGACAGTTCAGGAAATATAAACCTGTCCCAAAAATCCATTCTTTATTTGGGACATTGCTGAAGCTCATGCTTAACTTTGAACTGCAATGAATTAAAGAGGATGGGAGCATGTGTTTAAAGTTAAGTGCAGATACAAAGCTAGGCTGGAGGAAGAGATCAGGGTACTTGCCCACCTGCACCCCTGTCAGATGCTTCTGCAGTAGTCACGTTGCTCCTGACTTTCCCCATTGTTCAGGTTAGAGTCAAGCCTAGCACGTTCTTACGTTGGTTAGATTAATTTAATTAAGGCATGGGCTTCCAAGACTTATAAGTAGGTGACTTACCTGCTATGGGTCTGCCCTGGGCCACAAAAGTATCACAGTTCTCCTGGTTGTTACCTGCCTTTGTACAGCAGAGATAAATCAGTATACGCCAATGATGTGATGCATTTGTTTTTTGATGCATAGTGTCATTTGAAAAGTGAAATATGTCTCACTGATATCATGCTGTCTTGTGGGTTGTCACGTCCCTATAAGTTTGTGTTCCTCTTTCTCTTTTGGCACACAAACATTATTAAAAAAAAAATTCCCTTCATGTGGAGCATTGACTCCTGAAGGGTATTTTTAACCTATTGTACTCAAGCTTATTTGATTCTCTTCTCAAAATACAAATTCCCTGACATACTCAGATGTACAGTGATTGGGTGGTGGGTTTTTATTTTGCCTTGGAAAAAGGAATGTAATATATTCTGAGGAAGCCCCATGTCCTTATGTAAGGACTGAAATTGGGCTTTAGAGAAAATCTCTCTGCTTCAACCGAATGCCAGTTCTCTTCCCTTGTGAGATTTATTGCGTCAAATAACTCATTTCTGTTTCTCAGTTGAAGTTTTCAAGACCAGGAAAGGGAAAAAATGCAATTTTATCGTGCTATTAGCACAGTTCCTGTAAATAATTTTATTTTCTCTGCTTCTTACTGTAGGGGCATATATTTTCTGCTGTATGAGTTTCTCACCTGCATGAGAGAGGAGAGTAAAGGGTAAACCCCCAAGTCCTGTGTTCAGCCATGGCCCTCTTCTGTTCATCCAGCAGATGCTGTAGGAAGGCTCCATGCAAGTCTGTTTTCATTTCTCTGCTCCAGACTACATTTTCTCATGCAAACCATAACCTAGAATTAAGTTTCCCTTGAATTGTTTTCCTACCATCAAGTTTTGTGGGTAACTATATGCGTTTTTACTTTTCCATGTGATTTGCAGCTCCATCTCTGTTGTTTACTCAGGAAGTGATGGAAACACCTCCCACTGATCACTTATCCTCAGCTACTCAGTGCTGCAAGAGAAGGGTCCCTTCTGTTCTGGAGACATGTGTCACAGGTGACCTGGGAAGCAGGCCACCTTTCAGGAGCAGATATACCCCTGCTTCTCCCCTCTCTCTCCTCTGCTGTCACTGTCACGACAAATGATCTGGATTATGGAAATAATTTCGCGGAAGCTGTGGGAGAAGATGTTCTGTCCTTATCTGCTTCCCTGTGTGGCTGTGGCAGGTCTGGGGAAAGCAAAAAGCCTTGGAAACAAATGCAGCCTGGTCTTGAGGTGACAGCGACGTGTTTGATGAAAGTGGCAAGTCACTCAAAGATGTCATATTTCAAAAGGAGGTTGTTCACTTAAGCAAGCACCTGTGGGATTTGGGAACCTGGCATTGCAGGGAAAGTTGGTGGCCTCTGGGCTTCTCTGTCCTTCTGTGCTTGTGAAAAATAACTAATCCCTCCTCAAGAATATTAGTATTAGAACTGTATAAAGTTAAGACTTCAAAAGAGAAATAAATGGTATAAAGAGCTATAAATAGGAAAAGGATATTCCAGAATCAACATCTTCTTAAATAATTTTGCTCTGGGTAGATCCTTTTGGGGTAGAGTTGTATATTTAATATGTAAAGTGAGCTAATAAACAGAGAGAATACATAGTTAAAAGGAGGGGGAAAGGGAGCCACATAGGAAATTAAACAAAAGAAAAAAGTTCAGAAGAAGACGGTAAGAGCAGGTTATAATTACAGACTCTTTTTTATCCTTTTTATATTACAGTAATCTCTGTTAACATCCCTTAGCCGTGGTATCTACTTAACAGTGTAGATGAAACAGTTTCACTGTGTCTAAATAGTTTTTAGCAGTCCTGACTGAATGCAGGACTTGGAGCATAGTTTTCAAGTAGCTCTTGGACAGATTTAATATTTTTTTAATGACTTTGCAAGTTTTAGAGTTTTATATTATATTTTTATAAAGAGGGATTTCTTCTACCCTTCTTCATCCCTTCCCCACACAGACTGTGCTTCCTGTGTACAGCTGCAGAGAAGGCACCCACATTGGACAGTCCAGCTAGGTGATGAAGCAGGCATGAAAACCTGTTGAGGATGGGAGGGCAGTTGCTGCAGCCTGGGCTGCTCTGGGGATTTTGCTTTCCTTGACCTAACAGGCAGAGGCAGAGACCTTCCAAGATGTTCAGCTACAGATATTTATTTACTTTTTTAACTCCAAACTAGGACTTGAAGCTATAGTTCTCATTTAAGGCTTGTCATTTTCCACTTGATCCCCAAATAATTCTCAGTGTAGATGGGTCTATCTGTATGCTGTGTGCTTTACATAAGGCATGGCCATCTCCTGCTAGGACATGGGCTGTCCAGATCTTGAGTACTGAAGGACTAGATCTCCAGTAGTGGGGGGCTATTGCTTGTAACTCCAATAGTTGCTCAAGTGTCCCAGAGACCCATCATCCACCATCCACACAAAACCCACTGTTTTTGTGTACTTTTGACTCAAGTGGCAGAACAGCTGGTATGCAAAGGTATAGTGGTTTGATAGAAGGAACAGTGGGCTTAAAAGTGAAACAAAATTGCCTGATTTCTGATGCTGCTCACCAATAACCTCCACAATAAAGCTGGATCAGCTGTAAAGGTCCCCACTTTCAGCACTGAGCGCAAGTCATGCATTGCATTGGCAGGAGATGCTGGAGAGTTTCTTACGCATCACCTCTCCATCCCTGGCATCTGGGGTGGGGGCATCTCCTCTGTTTGCCCTGGTTCTTTTCCAGATCCCCATTGAAAAGTGGCTGGGGAGTGTACCAAGCCTGGCTCGTCAAACCGACCAGGACACAGTCCTGTGCCAGGCTCCTGCTCTCTTTTTGGGATACTCAGTGCAAAGTATGAAGGAGGAAGGGAGGGCTTGCTATGCGAGTCGACTGACCTCTCACAGGAGCCCCATAAATGAGCGTGGTTCATAAATCTCACTCTTCAAATAATTCTGCTCTGGAGACAGGGTGAGACATCTTGATTTAGACCTGCTTGAAATTTGCTGAGCTGGTTTGCTCTGCCATACTTTCGTTTTGCTTGTTTCCTTCTCTGTGTGTGTATATTCTCACACGTATATACATACAAGCAACCCTCTGCTCTCTCTCTTCAATAGCTGTTATTTTGATAGTAGTGTGCTGTAGCATTCATATCTCTGTGTGTTTTCCCAGGCCGTTCATTGTGCTGCCCCCCCTGATGGAGTGGATACGGGTTGCTGTGGCTCACGCAGGGCATCGTCGCAGTTTCTCGGTGGACAGCGATGATGTACGGCAGGCGGCGAGGCTCTTGCTGCCGGGAGTTGACTGCGAACCTCGACAGTTAAAGTAAGTCCACAAAGAAAAGCAGCGGCTTTCTGCGAAACATGTCTCTCTTTCCTAGTGACAGTGAGCGAGCAGGCAGGCAGGCAGAGGGCTCTGTTATTGCTGGGAGAGGTGCATGGATGCTCCAGCTCATCGCTGTGTGCGTTGCAAAATCAGCTCCAGGTATTTGCTCACATCCATGGATAAACCGGTTGCATGGTAATGGGTGCCTGAATATCTCACAGCTGGATCAAGCCTGTAATTGTTGTCTTTTTTCTTTTTTTTTTTTAAATTATTATTTCTCTTAGTATTAGGTTCTGCTTACTAATGAGGGGCTGAAATTGTCTGATAATTGTCTGCTTCACGTTGCTTTGCTATCAAATAGCAAAATGTAATTGGCAGGGCTGCAGATATTTTTCAGGGCTTTGTTTTCAGCATTAATGCTTAAAGGGCACATTTAAACTTATAGGTAAGACTACCTCTTGCAGTAAAATTGTATTTTTCATGCTAATATCGCTTCAAATTAGTTGTAAATGTCAGTATAGATAATTTGACTTTTTCATGTATCAGATGTGACCTTTTGGATTTGTAATGAAGTCTTAAAGTATTTATGGCCAGGATATGTTTCTAGTGTCTGTTTGCCTTATTATTATGTACATGTATAAAAGCACGATGTAGGATTGTTTTGGAGTCAAGAATATATTTTGTTTTGATTTTCATATGAAAAGGCATTCTGAATCTGCCAAAGTAGAAATTACTCACTGTTACTGCTTCACAAATTTGTACATAAAGCCCGATTTTCAGCAGTCTGCCTCTTAATATAGCAGTAGATAGATTCTTCCCTGCAACACAGAAAGCAAAGGGGTGATCTACGTGATTAGCTGTGACAACCTGCATGGGAGCAGCTGCCTTCTGTTGTCTCTGGCCTTGACATGCCCTTTCACCACAAAGTATAATACTTTACTTTGAGATCTGCGTAGGTTTTTTATAGTCACAGCTATTCAATATTTAATTGAAGAAATATGTTGAATTTCAAAACTGAAATCTTGAGCATTTCAGATTTCAAATCTGTAATTGCTTCCCTTTGGTGTGACCATCTTGGCCCTCGTTTCCAGAAGTACAGCATTTTGCATCCCTATTGAAATGTCAGAACTTATAAGTACTGTGCACTTTCTGAAGACCTAGCACTTGGTTTTGAAAAGGCACAATTAATTTAATACCTCTTCTAATTAATATAATACCTCTTCTAGTATTTAGGTAAGATTGCAAATCAGGCAATGTTTCTACTCTGCATCTTTTATCAGAAAGTTAAGGTAGAGACAGTTAAATATCTGTGGATTAAAAAAACACAATATACCATTCTTAAAGTTGTATTTTGTTATTGTATGTGTGTGTGTATATATATATATATATATATGCCAACAACTGTTAGGCAATTTTCCACGAGTTTCAAAATAATTTGAAGTTGGGGAGAGTTGTATTATACTGCAGAAGAATTTATTAATTATGAGGAACAAATCAGCATTTAGTTTAAAGTTGCCAACAAGAATTCATTTCATAAAGAACAGGAGTGATTGCTGCTGTTTTCCTGCTTGTCTTGCAAGTGGGAATGAGCCTGAAAAGCACAACCTGGGATTAATCAGGTGGGAATGAAAAGAGAAATCATTCCTGAAACAAATTTTGGATTTTAGAATGACCAGTCTTTGCAATGCATCCTTATTTTACTTCAGGGGCCCAATTCATTCACCAATGTCCCAAAGTGACAATCTCACTCTGCAAATAAGTGTCTGTGTACTTTGGGTTTATTTTAAAGTCTGTGCGTATTGCCAGTGTAGTGTAGCAGGTTCTTTGTGCAGCTGCAAATCAGGCCCTGTCTGCCTGTAATCCTGACATCAAAGGAAAGACGGAGCTTTTCTGAAGAATAATGTGAGGCATCATGATGATAATTTGAAACCTTGCAGCTTGGAATTTTTTATTTGTATTCAGACCCTCAGCACTTGTCATTTTCACTAAGTCAACCTTTAATGCCTCCCCATTAGGGAGGGAGAGTTTCCAACTATCAACTCCTCAGCAAGCACCAATTCCATAAATGCAAACACTGGGGTTGGGGAGTGGGAAAATCCAACAACTTTACAGGAGATGGCTTTTTAAATAAACTGTGTGATGGATGATAGCTGGAGGATTTTAAATACAGTTAGCTTGATATATTTTGTGACTTTTATAGAAATGGCTTAATAAGTAGAACCTTGAAGCTGGTTCAGTTTCTAGGCTTTTATTAGCATTCTTATTTTAGTCTCTAAAATATAGAGACCTGAACCCAAAAGTTCCCATCATCCCAAGTGATATTGCATCATTCCATGGTGTTGATTCACAACCTGTCATTGCAAACTCATAAAGCAAAATCAGCTTCCACACTGGAAAAACACGCACAAGCAGAGAGCGGGAGAGAGAGATTAGCAGGATCTCAAAGGCTATGAAGTTCAGGATCAGCTTGGATAAAAACCAAATGTTCATTGTTATCGAACTACTGCATGGAGGTCTCCCAGCAGATTCGTCTGACACTTCCCAGCACAGTCACATACTCCAGCAGTGAGATTCCTGATATGTGGCTTTGTAAATCATCTCTGCTTTCTTCCTGCCTTTCATTTGAGTACTTCCTCTCTTTCTCACCTCTTCTGATCCTTTTTTAGAAACGTTTTGCCTTTAATTTCTTGCAATGTTTTCATCTCCTGAAAGAGGAGCTGCTCTTTCTCTGGGTAGAGGAGTAAGGGAAGCTGGAATCAGGCAGGAGCTGCCTGTCTCCTTTCTAATCTCTCCTCATTTTACAGCAGCAGACATGCCAGAAAGTTTCTTCCCTTTCTCCAGCCTTGGGAGGTGAGCAGGGATGTAAATGTTTGCCTTCCCCTGGGGGGAAAGCTTTAAGTAGAGCAGTTGTCTCTGCTTTTTGCCAGGAGATAGGTTTCCTAGATGGATTGACTGCTGGATGCACAACAGCTGGCTGATACTAAAGCCCAAGTTGTGTCCAAAATATTCTTTGTCACAGGAGGAGACCAGGCTTAAATAAAGCATTGCCTGTCCCCAGGCCCTGTTGGGCCACCTGAGGTGGCTGGATGTAGCCAGTAGAGAAGTGTGTGAAAAGTAGCTCTCTGCTGACATAAATCTGGTGAAGCTGGATGCTCCACTCCCTGCTTTAGACCTTTTATTAATTAAGACATCAGTGTTGAAGGTAATTTGTTTCCAAAAGCAAGCATGGTGGTAGCAACTGTGTTGGACCTGCTCCTTTCCTGCAATAAGGTAACATGGCTTCTCAGTCTGCACTGGATCTGGCTGGCTGCAAACAGATGCCTGGTTTTGGCTGCTCCTCATCATTGCACATGCAAGGGCTACCTTTCCACTTGGTCCACCTAAACACTAGAAGCTCTTTGCATGTCTCCCTCCATTCCATGGGACATATGTTTAAAAAAAAAAAAAAAAAAAGAAAGAAAGAAAATTAGACAAATGAGGGGGAAGATTGCTAAAGGATGAC
>JAOXNG010000001.1:59641991-59652208 GCA_028566535.1 Scolopax minor | reverse complement strand
ATACATTAATCTAGAAAACATTCTTGAAAAGGCTTTCATCAATTCTGCTCAAAAGCACTGCCTGGACAGCTTTCTCAAGTGTTCATTTAGGAATTATTATTCTGCTCGCACCTAGGTAAAGATCTGTGGCACCTCCTGAGGCAGCAGAAGCTTACCTCTATCTGCTTTAACCTCCTATTAAATTAGTACTTAATCTATCAGACCAAGAACAGTTATGCTGTCCTCAAAGAGGCCTGTCCTCAGTGGCCTAATGAAATTCTGCCTTTTTGGATGGAGCAACGCTTGCAGTGAAGCAAACCATGTTCTGTGAGCTCTGAAAAGTTTTTAAATGAAAGATACTTTTAAAGCTTAGCTGTTATACCTAAGCGTGGAGAGTATCCTGCCAATCAAAGTACCTTCTTTGCAGACTCATATGTTGAGATTCAGATAAGAGACTTGCTGAGTGTGACCTCCTTCCTCGAGTGGCACAGATTTTGATGGGGAAAATGCCTTGGAATTTCACGGTACTCCAAGCGGCAGAAATGTTTAGATTACTTCTTTCTTTCTAACACAGAGAGAGGGTAAGGTACATCACTAAGAGTCTAAGATTTATAAGAACGTGCTGCAGAGTAAATTGTGCTGTCAGGCAGAGAAATAGCGTGGTAAAACAGACCCTCTACACGAATCTTCTGGGGATCTTTGACACCGTGTGCAGCAATCACTGATCTGCTGATCCCGTACAGACAGGAGGCTTTAGCACTCTTTATAGCAAACCCCATGTAGTCAATTTTCCTTGGCATTGAAACCGTAACTATTTTGTGTTTGGGTTTTTTGTTGTTTTTTTTTTTCCCTCTGCCTTATATTTTTGCTAGAGGTGAATATTATTGGATATTTGTAATCTTCATTTATGTGAATATCCTTGATCATAATGATTTCTCCGATATTTTGGGGACTATATTTTTTTTGTGGTGGTTTTTTTTTTTTTTTTTTTCTTCTGTGGTGTGTTTCCATCTAGTTCACTTGGACAGGAGGGCAGAAGTCTCTCAGAGGTCACATATTGTTGTTGATAGAACAAATTGAGGCATTTGAACAAGAGAGTAGCAAAAATTTCTGGCATTAACTTCTGAATGCATCTACTTCTGGCTGAGATGGAGTTAGTTTTCTTCAGATTGTCCTGTGAGTGAGTGATTGCCACTGCATGATTGTTTTAGTTTGGCTTGTTTTCCTTCTTTCCTTCACTTATTAAACTATCTTTACTTCAACTGGTGATTTTTCTCACTCTTGCTCTTCCCATTCTCTCTCTCCATCCCACTGCGGGGGGATCAGCAAGCAGCTGTGTGGTGCTTAGCTGGTGGCCAGCCCGCCTCATAAACAATGCATTTGCCTTTGAAAATGTATTTCTAATTTTGTAAACAACTCAAAGCTTCGTGCAAAATTAACAATTCCAATGAATCACGCAACTGGCTACTGAATTAGTGAGGGCAGTATGAAACCTTGGAAAATAAGTGCAAATATATTGGCCTTTTATTTTTTTCAATTGTATTTTTAAGTTGTGACAATCAGGGTTGCCCAGGGGCAAAGATTTACTTGCCCAGCTGCCCCCTGTCCTTCGTGAGTGGGTCTCTTGCTCCACAGCTTTCAGGCACACTCCAATAGTTCCCCCCTGGCTCCTGGGATGTCCCCGTGCTCCAGCATCTTCTGCCTGACCTGCTGCTTCCTGGGGTACAGCGTGACCATAAGCAAAAGCAAGAGAAACAAGCTCTGTCCATCGTGGAGCTGAAATCAATGTATCAGCTCTTTTATGGACTTGGGTTTTGCTCAGTGTTGAATTACTTTCAATTTTTACCATACTTTACCTTTTTACTTGTAAAAACCTGAGCTTTTACAAGGATGATGTACATCATGGCCCTAGATTGAGTCAGGTGTACAATAACGAGTTTCTCTTCCTTTTAAACTTAAGAAAGCTCCTTAATTTCCTTCTGTCTCAGAAAGAACTGTAAGAGTTGGGCTTTTTCCAAATCATTGGCCCAACTGTTTTATTCTACCTGACTTTGAAATGGGGTGTGTGTGTGTGTGTGTGTGTGGTTTCCCACCATGTGCTTCTCCAATGTTTTTTCACAAAGGTTACCAAACAGGTAAAAGGATTAAGAGCATTAATATAATAACATAACGGTGAAGGGGAAACTAATTTTGTAGGTTTGAAAGGAAAGTGTAAATAGTTTACAGAATGGAATTTATATCATGGAATGTTGATGAAAGGGGCGGTGAGGAATTCCTGGGGTTTGTTCCCAACTCTTTATTTCTCTTTGAACTTTAAATATTTTAAACATTTTTGATTAGTTGAAGAGCTGCTTGTTAAGAGGATTAATCACCTTGTATTTTCATAATTAGTTGTGTGGCTTTGTCATTGCCTAATATGGCAGAGCTTATGTTCTTTTTCTTTTGGCTTTTACAGGTATGAATACGAGCAAGAGTGAGACAGTGAAAGAGCATCCATTAAAACCCTCTAGAAGATCTATGCCATGCCTAGCCCAGAGCCAAACACATCCTCAGAGTCTGAGCAAGCATTCGTCTTTTCTGCAGCCAAATCGTGTGCAGCCCCAGCCCCAGCCTCTAAGTGCAGGGACATCTACAGCTACGGTGGATGTAGTGTCAGAACGAGGTAGGAGGTTTTTCCCTCCAAGGAGCCCAACACTGGGAATGGAAAGGATCGATGGGAACATCGTTTGAAATCCTGTGGTGTCTTAGATACATTTTTTTAGCGTCTTTCATTAAATTATAGGGACATCTGACAAGCTTTGCTTTGTTTAGATGTCTACAATTTATCAGAGAGAAGCTTTTGCACAAAACAACTAGAAGAACTACGATACTGAGTTCTTGAGTGAATCTCCATAGTGTTTGAAGTGAGACTTATTTTTTCTTTTATTTTTCTAATTACAAGATTATTTCTCTCTCACTGAAAACAAGACAAAAAGGTGGTCCTGTATGCTGGGGAAGAGCATGAAGGTTTCTGTAGTCTGTCCTAAGAGAGAGAGAAAAAATAAATACTAGGCTTTAAGCAAGAAGTGTCTTTAAGCATGGACATGGAGTAGATGTGTTCATTCATGAACAGCAGAATCAGGGTAAAGCAGTAGGGAGAGAATCAGAAAAAAGGGAGAAAATCCCTATCAATTTTGGCTTGTGTTGGAAAAAAGAACTACTTTTATGTTAGGATTTCTATTTTAACAGACAAACATACCTTAACAAATAGACAAGTCTTGTTGGAGATCCCAATCATGGCATGAGCCACCTGTTGCAAGTTACTGCCACGCACCATTGCCAACTGTGTGTGAACCCTTATAGAATAAATTAAATTGGCTGGCTTCTGCTTCTAAATTTTGTTAAGTCCTTCTTTAACGTTGATAGAAACTAATTGTTACTTTTACTTAATGGAGTTGTACTTCTCTCAGAAATAGAGTGAAAGTCTTCATTAAAGTGATCTTGTTCTTTTTTCCATCAATGGAAAATGCTTTTCAAAATTTTACCCTAAAGTTTTTCATTTGAGTCACTGACAGCTTTAAAAAAATGCGTCCTTTACTTACAAAAACACGTGAATGGTGATATGGATATTGCATTTATTCCAGCTAAAGTGATGGAGACTTTGGAAAACAACTTGCTTAAGCTGTCTAATACAGAACACGGCGATCCATTTTTAGGTAAGTTTATGTTTGAACTGAAATAATAATAAATTAATGATTCTTCTGTTACAGTTACAGTATTTAAGTGTGGAAAGGCCATACTTACCCTGAACTGCCAGGTTCTTTGAAAGAGGAGATTAAATGTCCCTAAGGAAATATGCTGTATCATAAATTTCATTATACTTTCTCACCTCTTAGGCTAACAGTAAATAGGGACTAAAGACAGAGAAGTAGTTTTTTCATACATTCCCTTAAAAGTCTTTTGTAATGCAATCACTTGGAAGGATGTATTAGAAATTCCTTTGAAGTAGTTATTATTATTGAGCTGTAATTCCAGTATGGTCGTGTTATTCAGTATTGTCGTGTCTGCAGTTGTTATTTAATTGTTTTTGCTTTAGATATTCATGTATATTTGCTTTAGGCACTCATGTATAAAAAGTGTTCCAATTTGGCCAAAAAAACCAGTAGAAAAATAGCTATAATTGAAGCATATTTGTACATGTATTCATGCCGTTTTGATAATTTAATTAAGTCCAAGAAAATAGGAAAGTAATTCTTAGAATAATCCTATCCTTGCAACTGTAAAGTGAGCCTGTGTATACACACGTGTAGTAATTTGCAAGTTCCAAAATTAATAAATTTTGAAATTCCTTGGCCATGTATTGCTCATCTAGGATTGCTGCACCTTGCACAACTACTGTTAAAGATCTTTTTGCTCACAGTAGTCAATGTATTATCAGACTAGAAATTGCTTCTTCATGCTAAATGAGGGAGATCTGCTTTCAGAAAACTATTTCTGCTCTCCTCTCATGTTTTACCATTGATTTTTCTTGATGCCCAAAATACATGATAGGTACAAGGCTCTTCAAGGTCTCCTAATCAGGTAGCTACTGGAAATATGAATGAAATTGATACTTCCTCCAAAAGAAAATCAAGATATTCCAAATTCATGACACAGACCAAAAATCTGGCATGAAGTTTTTGTAAGAAATCCATGTGTCTCATTAAAGTTCCAGTTGAAGCTATTGCGTTCTCTTAGTGTAATTGGTTTCATTGGGTAGGCAAGCATGGGTACTGCAAGTATTAGAAGTATAGAACACTGTTATAAGTTGCTCCATTTTTTTTAATATCCTGTTTTATTTTTTACTAATTGCTTACACATTTATGTGCTGATATTATTGCATATTTAAGTATAGCAGCAGGAATTCTTTCTTATAGTAAGTGATGTGCTGTTTTTCAATCATGTCACCTAGTTTTAACCTGAAAAGAAAAAATGGAGGGCTCAGCAATTGAGGAGAAGATAGATTAAGTTTCACCAGATCAAAATTGTATTAAACTTTGGTGAGATGTTTCTCCTCTTTTGACTACAGTGATGCTCTTTGAAGAGACAGGAAAATATTTACATGATAGCCCTTTGATAACTTGATTTGTTAATTTGCTCTTGTTAATTCCAAACTAGATCACTGGAAACAGTTTTTCTGCATTTACAGAAGTGCAATTGGTTAGGATGTTCAGCTGCAAGCAAGAAAGGAAACAGAATTTATAAATAAATCTCAAAAGTCATTATTAAGGGTTGCCTTAGATAAAGTATCAGCATTATCTGTTAGGTTCATGAAGAGAAATCAGGGACAGTTAAAGGTACATTTAATAAATGGCCTTTCAATAAGCCTTCAAAATACTATTGAGGATTGCATTTATGCCACCCCGGCTGTGGCCTGAGGCAGCTATATACAGCATAAATAAAAGAGCATAACAATACCCTGCTATTTATGATCTACTGTCTCAAGACTTTGCAGGCCAATTAGCAGCTTTATATGGCCATATATTGACAACTGGTGGGCCAAAGGCCCATCTTGGAAGACCTGAGCAACTCTGACCCCATTCCTCTGCGTCCTACCTACCTCCTCTGCAATGGTGATGTTGAAGGCCCCTGCAGTGTAGTAAGCAAAAGAGGAGGTCTGAAAGAAATACTCGGAGAAGGCAAGATGGAGCATAGAGTCACTTTGGTCTGGGATAGCAAAAGGAACTGCCACACAGGGAGAGCCAGTAAAATTTCCAGCTGGATGGACTATCCCCTGAAAGGTATTGTCAGAGAAAAAAAAAAAAAAATCAAAATATGACCACACCAGTCTTGGCAAAAAAACCCCACACCAGTCTTGGCAAATAGAACTACAGGCAATTACCTTTAAGTCCAGGTCAATGAATTGTTGGAATACTGCTGGCAAGCTATTTAAGGAATAGTCTATTTCAGCCAAATCATCAATCTTCATTGGGACTATAAAGGGTGGCAGATAAGGCAAAATACACAATATTACAAAAACCACAGAAAGAATTTTATTTTTACATAAAATTCTGAGTTAGTTCCTGAAGGAACACAAGTTGTCCCAAAGAGTAGGGAAAACACAACCAGGAACCTCCTTACCATGCATTCTGATATAAAGCTTGATGTTTCTACTGGAATCTTCTTTAAATCACCTTCTTTACTTTGACTAATGTTTTCTTATAGTGGAAGTTTGGTCTAACTTTAAAAAAGGAAATGACTATAGCAGTGCTTCAGGGCATAAGGAAGCATTGGTATTTCTTGTCAAACAGTTCTGAGAGCATCCAGAGTGCCTTTAACTTGCAAATACTTTCCCAGAATGGCAGGTGCCTGATCTACTTACATACTTGTGCACTGGTGTCTGCCCAACACTTCTGGTATCTGAAATGCCCGCATTTCTAATCTAACCCAAAATGATTAAAGTGAGAAGCTTTTATACAAAGGAGCTTTTCCTTTTTGCCTTTGGCAAGTCTGATAAATAGGCAAGTACAAGTCAAATTTTCAGGCAGGCTTCAGCTTGTAAAGTACTATGTGTGCAGGAGGGCTCAGAGCAAGGGAAGGAAAGGAAAACTGCCTTAGTATCAGTGCAGTGTCTTTTAGAGGCATTTGTGTCTTTAGTGGTGTTTCTGACAAAAGTGCACACTGCCACATTTGCAAGTTGAAAATAGCTCTTAAATCCTTTTCTTCTCAGAAATATAATTTTCTTGTTCAAGTACAACTCTGTTTATTTAACTGTGGTCCTGTAAGCAAGGGAGAAGACAGATCAGAGGGTCTGATACCACTCCTGAAGGCTTTGCTGTTAATGAAGCTGCAGAATTTCACTGAACACGAGGGAGAAGACAGAAGGAAGAGATATCATTAGTGACTCACCATTCAATGATTGGAGGTCTTCATCTAGCAAGTGGATCCCAGATCTGATGTGGGGACATGACTATATAAAAGCACATTCAAGTTATGGCTTGATTAGCATGGACCTGTAAGCACCTCTCACCTTGGTGCTAGCATATATGCCTACTTATGTGACATACATTGCAGCATTTGTTTGTTTATCAAAACACCTAAATTAGTTTTTCTTCAACTAACTGGTTCCCCAAGGTTCCAACTTGGACCAATGTAAGCGTGTCCTATGTCAGAGCTGCTTTTAGGCAACAAAGTGAGAAGTTGCCAAAGGCAGCCTGATGGGGGTGACAAAACCACAGCCTTAAATATCACAAGAAGGAGACAGAGATGTCACATTGGTCTCACAGGTGAGATCCCTGTGAAAGATCTATGGGCTGAATCACAGCTATCTCAATTGACATCTCCTCTCAGAGGCCCTGGGCTGGTTGTCATTAGAACTACAAACCTCTTTGATATAATGAAGTTTAAATATGTCATACTATTAGGTGATGTACTACAATATATGATTTGTCTGCTGAGTATAAAAATTATTCAAATCCCAAAATGCCTGTAGATAGAGACTTATCCTGTATGGGAAAATAACTACATTTTCTGGCTCTCCTGCTGCCTTGGTTGAACCTAGCTGTGGACTAGTTAATATCTTGGCCATGATGGCACTTTATCTGGAAGCATTTCTGGCTGAAAAAACGGTGACTGTGCTGATCAGAACTATACTATTTCACTGACCTGTGGAAGTCATATTTCTTAAACCCCTCCCCTACATAGTTTGAAAGGCTTACATTAGTGACCAAGCTCCTGTGAATGGGTTTCTTCAGATACTTGATAAAGAAGTTACGCAGGAAACTAGAGGAAAGGAAGAAAGAAATTCATGGGTGAAATACGACAGTCAGCAACAGAAAATCAGATATCTCCAAGAAAATTAATTTAATGGCCTCCGAGTGTGATATTCTAGAACACAAGGGAGCTTTCTGAAATGTAACAACTATCAGAGAGCCACCATTTAAAAGGAGATAATTTCACCACTAGGCATCTCAGCAAGTTGTCTGGATAGATTCATCTTTTTGAATAAGGAAGTCTTCATGTTACCACCATCATGTATGTATAAACACAGAATAAATAAATAGTCTCTGCTCTAGGAAATTCCAAAACAAGTGGAAGTTGTGTTCCAAAATCAACCAAACAACCAAAAAAACAAACCTAAAACCAGATGGCAAGAGTTGTATTCAGAGACTGAGAAAAGCACACAAGAAGAATGAAATAATATTGCAGAGGGTCATAACCAGAGGAGGCACAACAGACAGCAGCCTGGTTCTGTTCAGTTTAGAAAGCACTGTGACTAGGAGTACTTAAAGCATAGTACAAGCATGTAGCTTCTAGCTAGAGTTGAAGGTTACAGCAGTATTTGGAAAATAGTGAATGCTCAAGAAGCACAAGAGATTGTTTGATCTGACCAAAACTGCTGTTTTTATCCTCTACTCAAGCGACAGTGTGAACAAATATAAAAACAGTGGTCAAATTTGGCTATTTTTACACTGGTCTAGGGCCCTGATTCTCATTTGTGCTGTCTGTAGAGGCCAGAATAGCTGCGCTGTTTTGTGAAGTTGTCTTTGTGCCATTCATTGACATTTATCTTCTCCCAGAGTGTATACAGATCTCTTCCACTTACCCATTTTTCCCATTCAACTTGATGTCTATATCACCAGAAGTTGCCCGGCAGCTGGTAAGTGATATTGATGTGTGGCCTGTATTATCCAGGAGTGTTGAAAAGATTGCAGTAACAAACACTTTTGAAATATACACAGTGCTTCTTCCACTGTCTTTGCTGCATAAAGTAAAAATAAAGAATTAACTGAGAAAACTATTTTTA
Organism: Scolopax minor; assembly: GCA_028566535.1. Taxonomy (NCBI): domain Eukaryota; kingdom Metazoa; phylum Chordata; class Aves; order Charadriiformes; family Scolopacidae; genus Scolopax; species Scolopax minor. Next base: position 59,643,465 of record JAOXNG010000001.1, on the reverse strand, counting down.
ATGAATGCTCAAGACTTAATTCTTAAATGGACTCTTTTCCATTCACTAAAGATGAAGCTATTTATCTGAATCCTTTTTATTTAATTGCTCATAATGAAAATAGATTCTAATAGGTCTGCAAAGAATCAAGTATTCCACATAGATTTCCAACTAGGAGTTTTGGAAAGTGATGGATTTAGAAAAGTAGGTAATTCACTATTTTAAATTATTTTGTTCCAGCTACCAGACCTGCACCCACAACAGAGGAAACTGGAATATGCTTTGCCTCAGACCTGCTTCTTCACTATGGACTTTCCTGGCAATCTGGACTGGTGGCTGTTCCTGGTCACTGCAACTAACCTGCTCTGCTTGCCTATCTTGGGTACTCACTGGACAGTGAGGGCACTGCCCCTCATGCCCTGCCATCGCCCTCAGCTTCCCTTGCAGCCAAGTGCAGACCTGAGACTGCTGTAATTCAGTCAGTTTAGCAATATAGGTAATATGGGGAAGAGGAGGGATTTCTTTCCTCTGAAACAGCTTGGGACTAGGAAGGTGCAGAGACTGCTCTAAGGATACTGACATCTGCTTGTCTGTTTTGCACCAGCTTTTGAACTATATCTCTTGGAGGCATAGCACAGGTTTTCTAACAGTGTAGCTGCAATGGGAGGGTTTATTATGCTGAACTGTGATTCACCGTACTACAGTTTTTCTAAATATGTTATTAGCTGGCAGTCTGGACAATGACAATGTTCAACTAGAGCCTCAACCCTTTACTATTCACAGAGAAGCTTCTCAGCCATAGGCTCTTTACCAGTGCTCATGGCTGAGTGGGCAGGGGCTGTCTCCCACCAGCAGACCTGTTAAGACACTCCTGGATTACTGCTACTAGCTGTTAAAGACCACCTTTGCCATGAAGGGGTCGCAAGAAAAAAAAATAAACTTTTCATTTTTATCTTTATATCCTCCATCAAGAAAAATTCCAGGCCACATGAGGCTGTACATACAACATCCAGGTCCTTATGTTCCAGTTCATATCAATGGTTAGAGAAGCATTTCCAATCACCAGTTTTATCCCGGTCCCAGGTAAGAGGGTTATGGAAGCACTGGGGAATTCAACAGCAGTGACATGTATTCTAGAGCATGAAAGAGATAAGGGGAAGAAAAAGAAAAGGACAAGTTTATATTTCATGAGTCAGGTGAACACAAAACAGGAATAAAATTTTAAATACAAATTTCCCTTAGAGAGAATACTCACTTTGAGATGTTATATTTGGCATTACCAAGCCCATATTTCTCATAGCCACTCAAATCAGGGAAACACTCCTTCTCCATATTCTGCTTCAGGATTTCCAGCCCAACCTCCTTGGCTACAGGGAAACAGGGGGGCTCCCAAAGTGCCAAACATCAGGAGCTGACTGTCCCAGGCAAGGAGCCTGCCAGAAGAACTCTGGCTTTCTTGGAGCTTCTCTGGGAACTCCTGGAAATGCCACCCAGA
>JAOXNG010000001.1:59610317-59630335 GCA_028566535.1 Scolopax minor | reverse complement strand
TTTTTTTTTGTTTGAAGTGATCCGAGGTAATTCCTGAAACTGAGCTTATGCCTGACTTTGTATTCACTCCAGCTGCTACACCTATTCAATCCAGCTGTGAATTCAGGCTGACTGTCAGCAACAGCTAGAAGAGGTACTAGTCCTATGCTTGCCCCTGTGCTACTGGAAACAGAAGTGAACAGAATCAGCTATGACGACTTGCTAGGTCATGCAGACCCGGGGCAGACATTTCTCTTTGTTTCAATTAATGTTACATGGTAATAACTCCATAACATTTGGAACCTCTGATAGAAAAAAAAAAAACACAACACTCTTATTTCCTCTTACTGGAGAGAAAAAGAAAAGCACAGAATATACCATTTCAAAGCAGAAAGAGAAGTGGCAGGTGATCTCCCCAAGACAGAACAAGAATTGCCCAGCAACAAGTTCAGATGAATTTATTTTATCTCTGAAGGGCTCATCTACCTTTACTAGGCACTGAAACCTACCTCAACTATCAACTTACCTCAGAGAGACCAAGAGTTGGGTGGAGCAGGGAGACCTGGAGCCTGAGGAAAAAAGGTAAAAGAGGATTCACTGGAAAGGATGAAGGCACAAGTTATGCATATTGCTTGAAGATTCATTTATGGAATTTCATACAAATTTAATGATGAATCATACATTTAACTTTCCCAAAGACTCTTTGATTCCCAACAGCTTTTAATCAAAACTGGCATGACTACAAATGAGTTCTAGAATCACTGGGATCCTTCCGATACTAATCTCTTCCTACAGTCATGTGTAGTCGTGGGCTGTAACTCTAAGACTCAGGAAATCAAATTTTTCTGTATTTCCATTTTCTGCAATAGATAAACTATACATTCCTAAAATGTTCATTATTATTTGAATAAACTCACATCCATTTCTAACCATTATGATTTCCCAACTGTTTCCATTTGATGTCTGTAATACCTCCTCAGATCACTGTAAATATAATGAGAGGGAAAACCAACATTCTGAAGAACAGAAGAACATATTCTTGTGTCAAAAGCTCTAAGTGAGTGGCACCATTACTTCTTAAACTTAGTCTGATACTGTGGCTCTGATCACTCTAAACTGGCTCTGATCAGTCTAAGCCTTCTTTTCCTGTTAAAAAGGCACAGTGACCAAAACTAAGAAAAAGCTGCTCACATTCTTCTTTAATGAAAATGTAATAGGTTGAAAATTATCATATATTCTAGAATTCTGCCCTAACTTGGAGTATAAAGCTAATAACAAGAAACTCCGATATGAGCTACCTGCCTGAAAGTCTGTGCTTCTACCCACTTGATGCATTTAGAGAGAAAGGGGCTGTCAAGCCAGTCCAGCTTGAAGTGTGAGTAAAATTTGTTCTAAGACAGCTGAGAATACCTGTAACTGTAGGTAACCAAAAAACCCAGCAAGATCTAAGCAAAATCTAAAAAGCTCTGAGCTTTTTCAAACTTTTCTAGTCTCAATTGTTTGATGGCATGGTGTCTGTGGTTGCAGTATGTGCTATGTAGTCTCACTTTTTCCTTCCCCTCCTGTGAAGCCATACAGAGGGCTAGTTGCAGTGGTCCAGTGCAGTGCTTGCACTCTGTCAGTTTTGTTTGTGATGCTCAGACATAGAATGGCAATAACATTTAGAGGGTTTTGAATCAACTATTAAACTTGATTCTCCAGCATCAGCACAGACTGAAAGATAACAGTCAGTTATCAATACATTGCCCATTGTGATCTGGAAAGGCGTTTAACCTACAGAAAGGGGGAGTATCACTTTGCACAAGAGACATGGTTGTTCCACAATATTACTATATTTCTAATTTTAATTACTACTATTTAATATTACTAAATATTACTAATTTCTGCAAGATTTAAACCAACCAGTTGAAAGTATCTTAGAGCCCTGAAAGAATGAATATAACTAGTTTTCTTTTTCTCATGATGAAACAAGCACTGTCAGGCTGACACATTGAAGTTCTGATGTGTCCTAATGTTGGGATTGTTAATGTTGCTTTCTGAATTTTCCTTGGTTACCTCTTCAGAAGTAATGAGATAATCAACTTCTGTTTGGTTATTGTCAAATTGGCTCTGGTACTGGCTGTCTGCAGGGAAAAAAACAAAACAGTCTTCTGTGACTGTATACACAGATAGATACTGTCTTAGATATAGGCACAAATGCAATTGGTTTTGTGATTGGAAACACAATGTCTAAACTTTTTATTTGGTCAATATATGTAGATAGGGAAATCATTTGTGAATTTGCTGCTTTCTGTCAGCAACTGAGATTGCATGAGTGAAGTGATAACATTAGCCAAAATGCCTCCTTATCATTAGGATCATTTAAGTTCTTGCATGGGTGACGTAATAGGTTCACTTTCAACCTAGTGAAAAAATGTCTGGGGACACACTGTACTATTTTATAAGAAACAAGTTGGGAAGACTGGGCACCAGATAATCACATTTTTATATATTAGAATTTATTCTTCAATAATCACTCAACCTCCCACATGGAAAAAAAGGGCTTTCATAAGTAGCTCTTTTCACCTGCCTATTAAATTCTACCACTATGTGGTGCATGTTTCCTCCCTGTGAAATACAACAGAATATTATGCATATTTGTGGCAGACTAGTATATGCTATTTTATGCTGATATCTATGATTTTCGAAGGATCCTGAAAGATTACTGTGTGATTTGTTCAGCCACAGCACTGAATGCTATCTTTTAGCTCATCTTACTTACTAGATTCCCTGTAAAGATGTAGTGGGTGGTTGAATTTCGCAGAACAGCAAACGCTTCTACAGAGCCAGTGATCTGGAGGATGCATCTGTCTGCGTTTAAACTGACCACAGGTGGTGATGTAGCCATCAGCTTCAGCAGCACTGAGCACACTGTTCTGTTACTCAGAGCAATCTGTGGAATTTCGAAGAGGTGAAAAAACACTGAATGAAGAATTAAGCTTTTATTAAGCTACAGCTTCTCTGGCTGCATCATAATCAGGTGCTATATACCAATCCTCTTCTTAATTAATCTATATTAAAAATACTTCATTTTAATTAAACCAACTGAAATGACAAAATTAGCACTGCATATACACTGAGTTTCAGAGATCAAAGTCACCGATATTGAACATATACAAAGAAATAACTTAAAGATTGTTCCTGAAAAAGGTATTTCAAGAGGAGGTGATTAGCACTGCACTTTAGCTTCATGCTAAAGAGATAAATGATTGATTACAGTAATAAAAAAAATGAAAAATAAAAAATGACCCAGACAACATAAAGAATTTGGAAAAGAGGCAGCCTTCCAAAAGAGCCAATCTTTTGAAAAATAGAGAGACTTCTAGAGGACAAAACTTTAGTTTGCAGTGCCACAGATTCCAACTTTCATAATTTTATAGTCAATGTTGCCATATTAGGGACTTTTAACGCATCTCATAGTATCTGCATTTCTTGTATCACATTTATAAACTTGGCTAATCACTAGTATTACTTCCCATTGTGTATAACCTCTGGTAATCATAATATAATCTCTGGTAATCATAAATCGGGTATCTTTGCATAGAGAAGTCATGCTACCAATAACAGAGATACCATTATCTTGAACAGGAAAAAAAGGGAGACTGATCTCACAGATGTTTACCACTTAGTCATTGTAACTGTTTCGGAGACTGAGAGCAGATCTAGAGGGGGAGAGAACAACTAAAGAGTAGCATGATATAAATAGGAAAAAAAAATAGAGTTTGATGGGATAGACTTGCAATAATCATAAATCACCTCGGTTTCCCTGTCTACTCCAAACTTTTGAAAATGAGATAGAATACAGATATCTAATATCTGTAAGAAACATTAGCTACTGTTCTTTCTTAAATGATCTATATAAGTAAAAGTACCCACCTCAGGAACAAAAACTTTGCATAAGGCCGTGCTTAGGTTGAAAGAAGTAGCAAGCTGTAAATAAATGAAATAAATTAGTTCCTTATATTGGCTTGAAAAATAGTTTTTCCTTGGGGAAAAAAATTACATATCCTGTTTATTTTAGTTTTAGATAACCCAGCTTTTGATTTAGTATTTCCGTGTTCCAGAATGATTCCTAGGGAACCCACAGTGCTCGATAGGACACAAGAGAGAGTTCTCATGGATGTGTTTTAGAAGCATGTACCAGTGAACATTCTTTGAAAGAATAGACATTGCATCCTGCTTCATTCCTGCCTTTGGGACTTTCTTGCATGAAATATACTGTTATTTGCCCTTTTGCTGCTAACCACTGATAATCTTTGTCACTGACATTTGTGTCACCAATTTTTATGAAGACCCCTTTAGCAAAATTTCTTGGAAACTCTTGACTACTAATGCCAGTGTGAAAACATAATTTATGAAAGATGTCTTGTATGTTCTTCACCCACAGCTGAAGCCCTAGTCTCCTTGTACCTGCTTCTTGCCTCATTTAGATGCTCTATTGAGTCTGAGAGTTTGTTATAGCTCTCAACCCATTTATTGTTGGGTTGAGAGCTATGCAGTCTATGCAGCAGACTGTGACTTCAGGATACTCTTTCCTGTCTTGCCCTTTCCTTTCCTAAGTGGAATCCATGCAGAGGGAAGTTTTTTTTTTGGTCTTTCTGCCACTCCTTGCATGCCAAATTCATATCTGTCATTCCTTGCCTAGTGCTGCCAAGAAGTTCAGACTTAGGTTTGAGAAATACTGACTATTTTAAATAATGACATACAGAATTAATGTCATTAATCCCTCCTACAAATGGTAGAATTGTGACCCAAATCTGTGTGAAATGGCAAACAAAATGTATTAGTCTCTTTTGCTGACTACCCATACTGCTGTTATTTTTAATTCTATTAGAGGCAAATCATACTCACCTCTTCAGAGATGGTAATGTTAAAGGCCCCTGCTCTGTAGTAAGCCAGTGAAGCAGACTTAAGAAAATAACTGGAGACTCCCAGGTATAGCATGGAATCATCCTGGTCTGGGAGGGCAAATGGAGCTGGCACAAAGGGAGGGTCTGTGTGATTTCCTACCGGATAGACTGTGCCCTGCAAAGAGTCATTATCAAGTATTTCGAGTTGCAAACATTAGTATCTGTCAGAATGCATTAGCAGTGGTTGAAAAGAAAGAATTCTTCCCAACATGAAGAAAAGCCTGACATTAAAGAAAACCTGAAGTAAGCAAACAAGTTTGCAATATGCCATGAAAATCAGCAAATTGGAAAAATACAGGTACTACAGAGAAAATCTGGACTCCATCCTTTCAAGGTTTGAATTTGAGACTGAAGTGAGTACTCTGAACAGTAGCTGTAACTCTTAGCCCTGGTCCAGCTGCAAGTCCTCTAGGACCTAGTTTGGGTGCTGCACAGGTGCGGGACCTTGATTCAGTTATACTAAGAAATTAACGCCTAAAATATGAGAAGGCATGTGAGCTCAGGCCATGTGAGATAAGAAAAGTAAGAACAGACAGTAAATAGCGTAATAACTGACACTGTAATTGTTAGTAGCTGAAAGATTCAACAGGAAAAATACTGACATAGAAAGGTATAAAACCTTAAGGAAAAAGTTGAGAGTTTGAAGAAAGCCAACTGCATCCAGGACTGCATCAAAAGAAGCGTGGCAGCAGGTCAAGGGAGGTGATTCTGCTCCTCTGCTCTGATGAGACCCCTTCTGGAGTACTGTGTCCAGTTCTGGAGCCCTCAGCACAGGAAGGACACGGACCTGTTGGAACAGGTCCAGAGCAGGGCCACAAAAATGATCAGAGGGCTGGAGCACCTCTACTCTGATGACAGGCTAAGAGAGTTGGGGCTGTTCAGCCTAGAGAAGGCTATGGGGAGACCTTATTGCAGTCTTTGAGTACAGAACAGATGCGGACAAACTTTTTAGCAGGGCCTGTTAATATAGGACAAGGAGTCATGGTTTTAAACTAAAAAACTACATTTAGACTAGATACAAGGAAGAATTTTTTTATGAAGAGGTTGGTGAAACACTCAAACAGGTTGCCCAGAGAGGCAGAAGATGCCCCATTCCTGGAAACATTCAAGGTCAAGTTGGATGGGGCTCTGAGAAACCTGATCTAGTTGAAGATGTCCCTGCTCATTGCAGGGGGGGGTTTGGACTAGATCATCTTTAAAGGTCCCTTCCAACCCAAACTATTATATCATTCTATGATTCTAACTCATAATTACCAAGAATCAGCCTGTTCCAAGGAGCACTGAGGATCAGTAACTTCCTTAAATGATTAATAACTGACTTAGAAAGACTCATACACTATCCCATTGGGGTATCAGAATGTTAAAGCTTAGCCTGTAACTTCTATTTAGCTATAGTAGCTGATAAATAATTACCTATGATTTTTAACCGTATATCCTGTATGTTATGTATATACTTGCAGATTGTGTTTTGTGGCTGGTAAAAGTTCCTTGAACAAAATAACCAAGAGGGAGAGTTTCAGCCATAGCTCTAGCAAACCTTTCTTAACTGAAGTCACTTCTGAGAGCAATGGGGATGCTCTGAATTATGGGAGATGCTCTGAAATGCTCAAGGACTGTTGAAATTGCTGGAATAGCTGGGCGTTACTGAGATATCTCTTGCCAACAAAGGTAAAAAATAGATAAGAAAGGAACTGCTGTGTGCTGCTCAAGGACTGTCTGTGAGAAGTCTTTTTTTGGGTGTGACTTATACATATACATTATGCTGAGTCATCTCAAAACAAATACTTTGGATTGCAATCACATTGGTAACCATCATTACATACCAGAAGCAACAGGTGAAGATCAATCAGCAGTGAAGGAGGCGTATATCTAAAGTGCTTTAATGACACTTTAATGCTGTTTATAAAGCACATATGAAGGGTTTCAGCTCTGAAATAATTGAATTCTAAATAATAGCTTTGGTTAATTAACAAATGCAGTTAATCTATTAAATAAACAATTATATCTGGTTTCCAAAACAGCTCTTGCCCAAAATATGCGTATGTCTTATTGCTTTTCTGATTAAATATTGGAGAGACAGAACAAGACTGCAGTGAAAGAAAATGAATCAACACAAAAGAGAACCAGAAAACCACACTGATATTAAAGATAAATTACCTTCAAATCCAAGTTAATGTGTGATTTGAAGACTGCTGGAGAACTAACTAGGGAGTAGTCTATTTGTGCAAAAGCATCAATCTGGCTTAAGACTAGAAGAATGATGGACAAAAACAAAACAGCCATTATTACAAAAACACATCACAAATAGTTATTGGTTAGTTAAAGGCAAAGGCATTAATAGAAATAATGAATTTGAAGAAGAGCAACAGAAAGAGAAGGAAGAAGAAAAGAAAATAACTTTTTATGAGGGAAAAAGTGAGTCTTCCCTCTGAAAAGTAACAGATTCCTTCTGTTTTAGGCCTTACTTTCCTATTGTTCACAAATGAATACACTTAGAAACATCTCCCATGCAGTGAAATGAGTATTTACAACAGGGTCCCCTTTTTTTTCTTATGTGTTTCCTCAGAGCTAAACTTTCCTATATGATTAGTCAAACACTGGTAAATAGTATAAAATACTTTGGAAGATGACATTAGCATAGTTTTACGCATATCAACGTTGCAGACAAAGGATGTTTGTTCACAACAATAGAGGGCACTTTATCCCACAATATGATTGAAGACTTTTTTTGAAAAGTGCTTGCATACAATTTTGGTCAGACTATTATTTTTGATTGGACTGTAAGGTCTCTTCATATTGTCTAAATAATCAGATGTTTTTAAAGAGAAATGGTGAGTTCACACAGATTATCATGAAATCCTCAATATGACAGCATAGGTTGGAGTGCCCTCACGCCTGAAATATTTAGGCTGCATAAGAAAATGTTCTTGATGACCATGATTTTCAGTAATATTTGCCAGTGCTTGGCACATATCAGATATAGGATATTTTAGAACAAAAAAAAAAAAAAAAGAAAGAAAAGGCTACTTACTCTGCTTCCTAATAGCATTAATAGCAGAGCAGATAATTGAAATATCCACAATGCAAAGTGAGAAGTGGGAACAACTCTGACATGAATTATATGACTATGACTTGGTGAAAACCACAAATATTCTTAGTCTTGGGAAAAAACAACAATAACAAGAAAAAGCTGTGGGATTGATTATAGTAGAAAAATCTTACATTTACATTCTTTTTTGACAAATGTATCTATCTATTGTCTTCATGTCTCTGTAAGAGTGACACAGGAATTGCTACTGGTGTGAAGAGAAACATGCCTAATGTGACACTGTCTGCCTGTAGCATCTTGTTATCTTGCTGAACTCAAGTTCAAAACAAGATGTGCTAGGTTTATGAGATCTTACAGGACCACAGTGCAGTATGGGATGTTTGCTAGGTCTTTAGTGGATTACTGCTAACTCAGGTTTTCTTATGTCCACAGTACCAAGAGCATAAAGGATCAGCATGAAAATATTCATCTTGAAAATCTAAGGAAACAACACAGGTCAGCTACAACAGTCTTTTAGATTACAGTTGACTTTCTATGGGCACAGAAGAAATCTGAATATTGTATATAAGATGCATGCAAGAGATTTCTAGGGTGGACTATGGAATAGGTTAAGGTACAGAACAATGAACGTATTTTTCTTCCTTCATTTTTTTTTTGTACTGTGAACACAGGAATGATTGGTATCTAATTAAAAAGTCTACAGTTTGAGCACTATGAAGATTACTTAACAGAAATCTGTTATCAAAAACTCACCTTGATGCTTTCTAAGCTCTGCATCCATCATTTGGATTTTGTATTTGATATTGAGGCACAGCTACATGAAAAGAGAGACAAGTCAGTAATGTAAAGACTATATTTCAACTCCTCCTTTCACTAGCAGAAACCATCTTTGCAAACTTACATTTTTATCCAATTCAGTTTGAATGGGCTTCTCAATATAATGAGACAGAAAGCTGTAGATCCAGCTGGAGGAAAGGAAATAAACACAATGAATTTTTACCATGGATTAAAATCTTCAAAGTGTAAAATCTGTCAGACTGGGGCATCAATGTCATTTATATTAATGAGAAGCAATTACATACTGGTAGACTGAACAGCTGACTTCTTATTAATTTGTGAGTCTCAGACAAAGTCTCAGTCTCATAAGGGTTATTTAGAAGGCAATCCGCAAAGTTGTGAACGTTCATGTTAATATGTTGATAAACAGTGCTCAATTAGCCATATTTTGTCTTTGAGTAAGACAAAAAAAAGTTCTAGAAAATCAAAATGAGGAGAACTACAAACATTGTTTCATATTCTCTTTTGAAATTTTTATTTTTAAATTGTAGGTCAGCTTGTCTGGACCACCTTCATATCTGCAAACCTCCATTTGCAATCTTGTACTCTTTAACATGCTTAAATGGCAATTTTTTTCATAGGCAGTATATCTAGTCAGGTTATTTGCTGGCACATGCACGAAGACCTGTAGATTAACCACACTTCACACACTTAACAAAGAAGCCTGGTTTTGAAAACAGACCTTCAAAAATCTATCTTCCTAGCCTCCAATAGTCTTATCGGGTAACTGGATCTCTAAAAATCAGAATTTGAAAAGTGGCCCTTATACTACAAACCTTGCTACTTCCCACAGAGCTATTAGAAAATGTACATACCTAGATCCTCCATTTAATTTGACTTTTACACTATTAATGCTCAGCTGGCAATTGTGTAGCAACACGGACAAGTGGCCTGAGCTATCCCGTGACACTTTGAAGATAACTGCAATAAACAGTCCTGAGATGGACACAGTAATTCCTCCTTGGTCTTTGCTGCTTGAACAGGAAAAACAAAATCAGTCAAGGGAACATCTGCTTTAAGCGAACAATTTAAGAAGCTACCTGTAAATCATGTTTGAAAGAACTTCTTGCTTCTATCATTTAGAATGACAAATGGGATTTCCAGGGATTAAAGTAGATTAGGAACATGCATGGTATTCAAAAACAGATTATATACATGAGTTTCCAGGACATTAATTTTCCAGTGTTGTGCAGAATTTGACAAGTTTGCAAAAATGTCACAATTTCACAGCAACACGACATTCCAGTCCTTCATGACTGATCATGCTGAAGGCCTGTGGAACTGCAGGAGCAGAAGCCAGTTATTTCATAAATATACAACCCAGTGGTTCTCGATTTTGCAATTGTTCCACTTTCCTGTTTCCTGCAAGAATTTTCAAGAAGCTCTCTAAATGTATACAGTCGTCCATTTTTTTTGTTCTGCTCCAAGCCCATTCATTCTCCTATCTGTAAAAATTCCTACTAAGACCCCAACAAAAATATCTTTACACCTAAATTCCAGCAAATTATGGTTAGTAGTTGTAGAAGCTGTAGACCAACCAAGCATGACACAGAAAGCTGAATGGATGTTAGAATAGCCTGATACAAACCTCATTTACCTTAGCAAAACTGGCACTGGAAGCATTACCCCTCTGTCCTGATTACTCAGGTTTTCTTTTCCTAGGCATTACTACAGTGGCTGCACCATACTAGAGAGAAAGAGCTCAGCCCAATATGAAGCAAAAACCATGAATCTCTCTGCTTTTCTCTTTATTTTTCAAGCTAAGAAAAAATCCTGGGGAGAGCAGTTGTAATCCCAAAAGATTAATCTTAACCCAGCCCCAAATAATAGACTACTCCTGACCAAGCCAGTAAATAGTATTGCCAGACACAAAGTCCCTCCTACCACCACTACCATTTTCAAACTCACTGAATGCAGAACTTCATTCCCGTGCTCCTCTGAAATCATGACATGCTGCGAAAATTGCAGCCTGTTTATCTATCTTGCTGTACTATCTGGCTCGCAAATACAGCAATGCCTACTGCTGATACCAGTTACACCATTTTGTAGTAACTCAAATTGTAGAGATTAGCACCTTACAAACTTTGCTGATATCCCAGAAGTTTTAGCCCTCTCCCCGCTCCAAGAAAATCTACAATATTGTATTAAGATTCTATTGCAAAAATGGTGAGATAAAAAAGTGGAAAAAATCAGTATGCAATCTCATCATTAAAGACAATCTCATACTGCACATGCTCATAAATCTAAGGCAGTTTTCCACAGTGACCCAAATTCTGGAGTTTCCAAAGTTCTGGATGTTTGTCATTGCAACAGTGCGCTTCCTTTAATAGAAGCACTTTGGAAGACAATATACATTGTACCAGCAAATAGAAAATTAGCTATAGAGATAACCTTCCAGTTATACTGTACAAAGACAGTAACAAATGTGGCCACTGCTCTGTGCTTCTGAATATTCATGTAATATCATGTAATATACAGTCTGGACAAACTGAATATGCTAACAGATGTCTGACCTGATATTTCCCCAAAGAGACAACATGTGGTGCAGAATAATAAAAAAAAAAGAAATAAAAATTAAGCATTATTTGGCAGAGGATGTTTCCTTCTTAAGAAGTTCATTCAAATAGATTGCTGCTAAATGATAAAGCATATCTGACCTGAAAAATAATAATTACCAACTAATTCCTGAATTTAATTTGCAATTCTTCTCCCAGACCTAACTGTCCCCTGCACCTACATCACACTGTACAATACTTACAGTAGCCACGTGTTCATTCTCCAATCTGCACTGATTGTAGCAGAAGCACGTGCCACTGACAGACTAATGCCAGTGCCAGGAATGAAGGAAGCAGAAGTTTCTGGGAAATCTACATCATCAATTCTGAGCCTACAGAATACAGAAAGGTGGATATTAGACTGCATGTCACAAGAGTAAGACGGACTTGTGATCCCTGAAAATCTTTCACGTATAAAAGGCAAAGTCTATGCTTTAGTAAAAGAATTTCTCAAAAATTAATGACCCTTGTATATCTTAGGAGAGAAAAACACCTGTACCATTACACTTAGTAGCATCCTTGGAAAAGGATCCTTGATATCTGGCCAGGAAAAAAAAGGATGCTTATCGAAACCAAAAACTTCCCCTTGGGAGAAAAACAAACTCCTTAAAGTGAAATGTGATTGCTGGAGGAAAATAAGTCTGTGTGTTAAACCCAGATACTACATCTATAAATAAATCGAGGTTGTCTGAATGCAGGAATTTGCAGAAGAACATTAAAGATTCTCTTTCCCCATCTGTATACCCTCCCCTGCCTCGGCAAAGGTCTCTGGAGAGGATCCATTTAAAAAAAAAAAAATCTCATTGAAGATTTCCCTGACAAATGAAATGTTTCTGAAACTAAAGGGTATTGTCTTGCAAATTGGTGTGTTGAATTGAGGTGAACTTTGTAAAGCTATCAGCTGTGATCTTATCATGTAGTATACACTCCTCATTGTTTCCTGATATCTGGGAGAGATCTCTGAAACAACTGCCTTTAATCCACTTTCCCTGGGGCAGAAGGCACCAGATACTTTTATTTAAAAAGACCATAATTTTCCAGTAACATCTTGGGCAGCAGTAAGGTTGCCTCTAGTAATCCTGTTTGCAGTGAGCTAAAATCAGATCATCCACCGGGAGGACAGCTAATTTCAAGAACTATGGTTGGGAGAGTGAATTGGGGTTTTGAAGATCATGTAATAATTTAGGTTGAAAAGGGACCTCAGGAAATTTTCTGATTCAACTCCTGAGCTCAAAACTGGGCCAGCTCAGGAGCCCTGCCCACTTGAGTCTTGCACACCTCCGAGGATAGACATTCCCCAGTCTCTGGGTAATTTGTAAGGAAAAGGAAGCAAAATGCTACTGAACAGCAGAGCAGCAGAGCTTGGCTTGATAATAATTTTAAAAGATCGGAAATTTTTGTGTTTCTCCTTATAACCTGTTGGAAAAGCTTTTGGTGGAAAATGGGATTGAAGGCTGTCAAAAGAAAAGCTTTTGTATCAGTCTCCTTATTTGGAGAAATTGCAAGAAAATCTATAAAAATGTTTTTCTACAGGCTGCTCCTTGTACAATGATTTTCCTCAACAGGATATAGGTATCCAGCCCTACTCCATCAAAATGCTGATTTACCATTGTAAATCCACCCAAAAAGATTCTGGAAGAGTGATCTTCCTGCCACGTCAGCCCAGATAGACCATCCTCCTGCACACATTTTCATTTTATCACTTTGTCAGCTTTTTCTCATCAAACACAAACAAATTAGTTTCACTGCTACACATCTTTCATAGCAGCAGACTATTAATAACACCAATTCTGTCCTCTTTCCCACCCATTTCCCCTGCTGTAACATAGTCATGCTTACACCTGTCTTGCCCCAAACTCTGATAAAAACTGACTAAAAAAACTAGCCAAGGTGCTCCTTCAGAAGCTTTCTAAAGCTCATTTAAGAGTGTGGTGGAAGGATGTATTTATAAAACAAGTCACTGTTTGGGCACTGGGAGCAGAATTAGATGAACCATTAACATTTTACACTGAACAAAAAAATGGCTGTATAATTATTACTATGTGGTAATAATAAGCTGTTTCATCCTAAAACTTTAAAACGTTTACTTACCTTTACTTACCTTGAAATGACATAGTTGACCTTAACAACCGAGAAAGTCTCCTGCCCACTCCAGCTTGGGAAGGTCTCCTTCAACACTGCTTGCTTCAGAAGCTCCATCCCAATTGTCTTGCCTACAGGGGAACAGAGGAAAGCACATGCCTTGCAGACTGGATTCAGGCACCCAAAGGTTCAGATATTCTGCCAAATAATTCAATCATCAGTTTCAACACAGTCCCTGAAACGCTCTGATTCTATGATCCTTACCTAGACCTCCTTCCAACTACATGTACATCATTTATAACTTCTGTTAGCCTCACATACACATCATTTAACTCAAGACCAAGATCATCTGTTAGGATCATCTCATCTTTGAATTTATTTTATATTGTAGAACTCTTGTCAGGTTTCTGAAACTGTTATACTTCCTTCACTTCACTCACAATGTGATATCGTTTGGAAAACACTTGGTTATCACCTTTACCTCAAATTGCCTCATAACTGCTGAATGAAAAAGCCAGTTAAAGAGTAGCAAAAGGACTTCCAGATGTAGTGTATACTTATGGAAAAAGTGTGATTTATGCACCTTAAGTGCTGGTATGTCAAATGCAGAACTATATGGATTGTTGCTTGTGTACAGGAAGTTGTTTGAGGTTTAAAGATAATCCTTTTAAATGTTATCTTCCCTTTTCTTTCAGAGTACATATATTGCACTGCAAAATATAAGGTACACTGCACCTTATCCATTACAGCAGGCTGCAGATCTCTGACTTATTTCCTTACCTTCCCTCCTTGCTTTAAGGAATCCCTATTTTCCTGAATGGTTCAATGCTATTTGTGCATTGGTAACACACACAGACCCTATCATCAACAAACAGAACATCTTTAAATTTAAAAATTCTTGTGTCTTCCTTCTTTTTGCTTATCTTTGATAAAGATATTGGTACAACTTTAATACTGAATGATGTCTTGCTTTCAGATATTTTTAGCATGAGTTTCTTTAGTTTCTAAAGTTGCTAAATAAAAAATATCTATTTTTTTCTCCTCCAAACTCTTAAAAATGAAGTGAAACCAATGAAAACTCAACACTGGAATGAATACCTTTTTATAAAATGCATCTTTTATGAAGGAGAGGTAAGTTATGATTCCCAGGGAATTCCTGCCTCCAAAGCAAAATATACGCTCTGAAATAACTTAAAGTTCTCTTACAACTGTCAGCGAAGGCAGCCAGTGTTCCCAGGTGGGATTTCTCTCAAGATTCTTGCAGCAGGCAAGGAGTGTACAGGCAGGTTCCAGTGCCTCAGCCTTCAAATATCATATTAGGGGAAAATACGTGACAGGTACCACCCTCTTCAAATACAAGAATACCATTGGAGGCACACTATTGAAGTCTGTTCTTCCTGCTAATGCACAGGTGTGCAAACAGCCTGTTCACTCAGTGCTTGAAAGCCAAGCTGGGCTCACACTAGGAAATGTCAGCCTGAGTTCTCATTTCTAAAGGCATGAGAGATTTCTAGGGAGCCATTGCTCCAGTGTCATAAAAACATATGGAGATCAGCTCTGTTTTGGGTGACTGATGTTTGCCCATCTCTTCTCAACTCTTCAAAAGCCTTTAAAACAATGCTCATAGAGAGAAATAACTGGACGTGATCCTTGTTTTCATCTCGAAGGCATAAACCATGAGTGTCTATTTTTCATCTCAAAAGTCCATTGTTTGCCTGTCAGCATGTTCAGTACATAAATGACGATTAATCCTTAGTGTGACCCAGCCTTGGTAACTTTTATTATTAATGTTAATTCTGTAACAATTGAAATTATACTGTGTGCCCTCCACACCCATGGATTAAGTCTTAGATAAAAGACAGTGAGAGTTAGCATGAGTAGAAAGAGAAAAGAAAATATATTGTGGAGATTAGGAGTATCACGTACAAGCTTGCTGACGTTCTGTTAAGGGGGGCACAATTATGGGGCAGATGGTTACTAGATTTTTTGAAAGGATGGCACATGCAGATACTATCCCACTCCAAATGGAGGAATGAGAGTAAAGGTGTGCAGTTACATGTCTGTTCCTAAATTGTAAGCTTTTTTCCTCAATTATGGCTTATTACTGTCAATTAAATATTGCACTTTCAATCAAGTTTTCAACACTTTTAAAAAACAGAATGATTACATGACTACCTTATTCTGGGTCTAAGAAAGTAGATCAATATGAGGAGTGTGGTAGAAACACTGTTGGACTGTAGGAGAATGCAATCCCCAATGTAAGGGTAAATTCACACTTGGGGTGCCCAAAAAGGAAGGAAATAAGTGAGAGAAGAGACAAAGAGTGTTCCTGGTGTGAGGCGACAAAAGGAACTTATTCTATTTCAGTATTTAAGGGGCTTGTTTTTACACTGCACCTTGATTAAGGAACTATATTCTGTGCATAAATTTATCATAAATTAACTTCTGGCAATGTTAGACATACCGTAGTCCAGCCCCTTCTGAGTTATCCTCACTTTAAGACCAGGATTAGCCTCAAGCTGCAAGGCCAGCAAACACAGCAGGAAAGAATACCACACCTTTAGCATCTTCGCACCTTTGTCACAGGGACCTGTTAACAACATTTATGATGCAATCGTGATCATAAACGATGCACACCATGAGTTGCAAAAAATCTGTATCCATCACTTTCCTCAATGAAACTGGGCCAAGCGTGGATAGCCAAGAGAGGTTTAGCCTGCAATTTTACTGCAGGAAGCAGACAATGTGGGAGAACATACAGATTTCTGATTACTTTGAAAGGATTTTGGTAGGCATTAGCTGTTGTTGAGACTGAATGGTTCTGCTCCACTACTCTATGCTTTAGAGTGGCTGATTTATTTAACCATCTGTCCTACCTCCTGCAGAGTGAACATGACAGAGCAAACACAGCCAAGGAGGGGCATGTCTGTCCTCCTATAGGACAGCACCCTTTTTATGTATGTCCCCCCCTTAGAATAGACTGGACTTGAGTCCAAAAGATTTTCAACTAAATCAGCTTGTAAAACTATATATGTGTATATATATATATACATATATAAAATAAAATACAGTAGGCCTCCCTACAAAACTTGCCTCCATCACACACACAAACCTATGATTTTATACAAATACTGATATATGCGATTGACATTATGTGAGAAGGGAGTGCAAAGGGTAAATTCAAAGCACACAAGAGAATTACATGGTGATCACACCACAGTAGAGAAGGGTGTCCTGGCATGAGCCTGCACACAATGCCTTTGAGCACAAAGTGAGACTATGAGCCGCGGTGTGGTGCTACATAACCACATGGCACAGCTTTGCTAAAGTTATGACAAATTCTTTCTTTCTGTTACATTTTCCTAGTACAAAGGTAAGGTTTCTTTGTTCAAAGTTCTTGCATTCATCCTCATTTTGACTACTAATGACAGCCAGTAATGAGTTTCCTAGAAATAATAATACTGTTTCTCAAGACAACTGCAAGTTGCATTAGGAAATGGATTATCAGGGGCCTGTGATAACTTTACAATGGCCTTACCACTGAGGAGAGTGGCACATCCTTTTCTAACATCTTTGATTGTGATCATGGTACATGCCTGTGTAAAAAATCCTCCTAATTAAGAAATAGCAAAAAAGTCTTTCTTGTCTCCCAAGTATTCCAGCCTATAAGATCATTCCTGGATTTCTAATAAGTACTGTATCTTGAAAAATCATTATCTTGAAAAATTCTGACAATTTACTTTATTATCTGCCAGAAAACGTTTAAATGCATTCAAACAAACAAACAAACAATCAAAAACCCAAATAAAAAAATCCTTTGGCAGCCTTTTTATGATGGAATTAATATGATCAGGTCAGAATCTAAACAGTTGCAAATCCAAGATCTACCTAGTACCTCATAAAACACTGCTCTTCAGTGGATTTATGAACTATATAACAGACAAAATGCATTATCAATATTGCCCTGATATCAGTTCTCTGAGGGAATCCTTACAGTTACCCCAACAGACTATGCAAGAAAAAGTTATTTCATGGAAAAAACATTCTGAAAACATAATACATATTGTGACAAAATTTGAAAATCTCAACTGGTCTTTCCATCTCTAGTCTTATGTTAGTTTTTGTTGTTTTTTTTTTTAATTTTCTAAACTTTAAGCAATTCATAATAAACAGGTACTTTAAGGTAGCAATGCTATATTATGCAGAACAGACAGTTGGAATCACAAATCTTTATTTTTTTCCAAAAAGAGTCTTAGCTTCTCCTGCTTTGTACGCTGATTATTTAAGGATCAATTAAAATCAATACAAAACCAGAAAGACAGATTTTTCTATCATTATAGTACATAAATAGTTACTAGATATGTATCTATCAGGATTGCTGGAAGCATTGATGCAGGTGAGGTACCTCATTCTCATTTATTTTCATTCCCATTGAGGAACAGAAAACAGTCACTACCACACTTTGTAGTTAATAATATTCTTGTTTGGCTCTTAGAGGTCTGCCAGGTGAGAAGGTAAAAGAACAAGCAACTGAACTGCCATGGCAGGAAAAGACAGTATCATTTCATACTGCTTTCTCAAACCAACAAGCTTTAATTTTGCACTTCACTGATATTTTTGGTTTCTTCAAAGCTCCAAGCCTCTGTCAGATGCTGGGTTTGATTGTACAAGGTTAGTCAGATGACTAAGACTGAGATGGAAACTGACAGCTGTCTAAATCAGGGCTTCTAATTGCATTGTCGATGACAATAGATGGCAAACAAATTACTCTGATTTTTATCTTCAGTAACTGAGCACTCATGACCAATTCCTTTATGTAAATCATTCTCTTAATTCTTTTGTCTTCTCAGAGAGAGTGTATTCAAGTACTTAAAGTAGAGGAAAGAGATGAAAAACTCCTTTGTTTCAGTCTGTCTCACCATAATGAAGTACTCTACTTACCAGAATGTAGATATCACATTTGGTTTCTCTGTGAACAGTCTGCAAATACTTTAAATAAATCTTGCAATAAAGATTAGAGTTGAAATCTGCCCAAGAACTAAGAAAGTTTCTGATGCAAAAAAAGGTCACTATCATTGTCTTCTACAGGTTTAACACAGACATAAAACCACGTTATCTTAAACTAAGCAACCTTCAAATAAAACAGAGTATCTTTGAAGAAGAATTTTGTCCTTGTCTTGCTTTGGTCTTGCACAAAACTCTCCAGCTGTAGCCCATAGAAGAATTTCTTTCAGTTCCAAAAACTTAGAAAAGAAACCTCAATAATTAACAAACACAAGACAAACATGATAGCAAATATAGTGTCTACCCAACCTGAAGTCCAGAAAGAGCCCTTCAGTTTCACAAATCTCCCTGCTGTTACCACAGAATTGGGGCTGGATTTTTCATTTTCTCCCTGTCTCCACAGTTTCAATTTACTTTGCAGTATACTCAAGAACAGGTAGGTTTTCTGCAGCTCACTCAACAGTGACAAATCAAAAGGGAGTCATAGCTTGAAGATTTTAACCCTTCCTACACACTGATATTCCATATGAAAAATCACTTCTGAGGTAACAGAATGTATACGGTTGACAGTAGAGATATATTGGCAGGAATACTTAAAGATACACAGCAAATGATACAGAGAAGAATTTTGTAAATGACATAAAAGCAGGTGATCTCTGCCTCTCTACAACTACTGGAAATATCCATGGGAAAAGAAAAACTCCAGTAAGTTCCTGTTCACGGTTTCCTTCATTCAGTGTGGAAAGCAATGCCATTCACTTCCCAACTCATGAAGCAGCAGGCGATGTAGCAAAATGAAATCTTTAGACAGAATCCATAGGAGGCAGTAGCCACCTCTGCACCTCCAGGTTATATTTGTGAGTAGGTTTGGAGAACCCCCCACAATCTTTTGGAGGCTGTGCAAAGCCACAGCTTTTCCTGAGTGTGGCTTGCCTCCTGATTCCCTTCATAAAGGCTTTCAAAGCTTTGGAGAATTGCCAGAGAACTATTAACCTGCAAAATGAAGAACATATCTGCAAAGCCTATATAGAATCTGTTAACAATGGATAAACGTGTCAGGAGGCAGTTGTCCATTGTCCGATGAGCTGATGGAAAAAAAACACTTTCCACTGGTTGGATCCTTTGAGTTCATGATGCGGCCTTCTGTAACTGCGCTATCCTAGCACCTGAGCCAGGACTACTAGCTCATTTTATCAAAGTCCATTTAACAAAAAATTCAGTGTTCTTGTTCTAGCTCTGCACTGCACACTGCCCTCAGCCAAGGATTTTAAGGGTGCTCTTAAGCTGGTTCCCAAGAGACAGGGGAAGAGTAGGAAATATTGAGACCTTTAACAGGGTCCTGATCCACACAATAGCCTATGAACATAACTGCAATAGCAAGGAATAAAACCACTCTAATAAGTATTATCTATTCACTTATTTTCATGGAGCTGACAGTAGGATGAGGTGCTCTCTCAACCTATGCAGGCCCTAGCTGGGTTGTATATAAATTACAGTTTTGTAAGAATTCACCATAGATTCCTAGAAATTGGATGCAGTAATCTCACTAAGAAAAACCTGACC
>JAOXNG010000001.1:59543197-59553276 GCA_028566535.1 Scolopax minor | reverse complement strand
GGCAGGACCATACATGCTTGTCTTTAAGGTTAGCATACCATAGTAATCTGCTTAAAAGAGAAAAGAGCCATGTCTATATGTCAAGGGCTTGATCCAAAGTCTACTGAAGTAGGGCTCCTGAAGATAACCAGGCATTTTGAGTCAACTCTGAAGTATAGAGAACAGCCACCTTGTGCCCTGATGGCTTCAGAAAGTCAGCTCATTTCAGCATGGTTGCAATTTTTTTTATTAAAGAGGACCACCATGTAAGGGTGAATGTGTGACTACTTACAAGAGTCTTGTTATCCCATTCAGAAGGAGTCTCTATTTTAAAAAGATCTCTTCTTTATCTACATACTGTAGACTAAAACTATTTAGGATCAGAACAACTCTCAGAATCAGATTCAACTTCTAGACTAAACTGGTGAACAATTGCCAATCCTGCTGGGTTTTGATTGAAAGTTAGCATTTTACTTAAACAAGGGAGAGGCGTGGAAGTTCAATTTTCTTCCAGAAAGTGAAAAAGCTTTCAATCAAAAAAGGTAAACCGGAATTTTAGTGAATACAAAAGTAGAAATTTGACAAAAGAAAAAAATAACCAAAATCATTTCCTTGAGAAAAACATCTAAATTTCATAAAGCTTTGTAAGTTAAAAATGGCATTCAAACAGCATGCAGTAACTATCTAATTGTGGTAGCCTGTCCATAAGAAACAAAGAGTAATAAATGTCTGTATTTTCTTATATAAAACGTATATCTTAATGTTTTAAGAGGCAATTTCTCAATTGCAGCTAAAATCTAAAATTATCAGTTTGATCAATGTTCTAGGTAGATGAAAAGTCTGGTCGACCCATTAAATAAGAAAGTTAATAAGAAGAGAGAACCGTCTCTCACAGTTCATGAAATAGTACAGCAAAGTATAATTTTTCAAGTCTTAGTAATTATGTTGGCTATCACACCATTACTGATATAATGTGAAACTAATAAGCCAAGTAATTAGAATGCACTAGGTCAGAGTTTTCACCTTAATATGTGAAGGGTAAATGAGAAAGAGACATTGTAATATTTAGCATATGGCTAAAACTGTACAAAAGCAATAGAACTTAAAAGGTTACTTTTTAGAGTGAAAATGTTCATCGAGTTGAAAGTTGTTTGTATTGACTTACATGCTGGGCCTAATGAAGGTCATTATGGGCATTTAATTGTGTTACAGATGCACTGGAGAGGTCTGACTAGCTGAGGTTCTCCTCTCTGAACCACTTGCTGCATTCTGCTGCTACTGGCCAAGTTCTCACAGGCTGAATTGCCTTTCTCACTCACAGCCGCTTACAAATTGAACGCAACACTAGGAAAGATTGTCTTACACTAAAGACCCCAATTAGTCCTTACCTCAGGAAAACAAGTGTGATATTCCTGAAAAGCACGGAGGAAAATACTTCTTTTCCTCATGTTTCAGTTCACAACATTGCCAGACCTAATTCTATTATTTTATGTTCACACCATCAGACTATTGAGCTGTTTTTGAAAGAAAGCTGAGTACAGATCTCAGAGTCCCTAAGTTTACCAGAAAATAGTTATATGTACTCCCCAGCACCAAGGTTATTTGCTCTCAGCTGTTTACTGGCACAAACTACCAGTTTGCCTTTCTCCTCAGCCACAAATAAAGCAAACAGTGGACATACAGTTTCAAAAGATGCTTTGCTTTCAGTCCTTGAGGAGACAGAATGAACAATTCCAAACAAATATATAAAATGTAGAGATTATAAAAAAAAAAAAAGTTTATGAAAAGAACAAGCTGGGAAGGGGGTCTCAATTTTGCAGTGATAAATCATGTAAGATACCTACCCTACACCACCACATTTTACCGTGAGGGGGCCTTATAGAGAAAATTAAGCCATTTACTGCATTTGTTATGGGGCATGATGATGCCTCACATTTGACTGTGACGCCTTGGGCTGCCAAGCATGATGAAATAGAAAGTGGCACGTGAGAGTCAAAACCTTTGCTTGCCTCTGCTTTGCAGTGAAGTCTCTCTATTTGATCCCCATTTGTCAGTATCAAAGAAAAATGAAGATCACGAAATCGGTCTGCAGCAAGAGTGGAGAAATGCAAAGACCGAATTAAAGAAGTCAATGGGAGAAGTCATTTGAATTCTTCCAGCAGAGCCATATGAAAAAAGACTGCCTCCCAGAAGGTTTTGAATTAAAAAGGTGCCTTTGAGGTTTCGGGCTCTCTTCAGCCTGCATGTTGTAAGCGATATGAAATGCTAAAAACATTAAGAGCTCTGAGGAACGCACATTCCTACACTTTGCTGCACAGCCTTGCTTTGAAGGATGGGTATGTAAAGTCCTGAAAAATCACTTCAGGAACTGAAAGGGAAACTCACTCTGATGGGACAGAGCTTACAGCACACTTGATCAATGCTGAAAACATAGGCATTGTCATACGTGTGCAGTAAGGGTCTCTCTCTGAGTACCTGAGAACGGGAGGGAAAGTCTGCCTTCATCCCTTATCCACATTACAGAGGATGGCCCATGAAATGTCTAGGGAATGGGCTTATTTTTAAAGAAATAATTTCAACAAATGCCCTTCTAGAACAATCATAAAAGAAATAACATTTTAGGTGGAAATTGGAGCATGCCCAGCAAATGAATAATAATAAATTAGTCAAATTAACTGCTTCATCTTCTCTAAGGAACTGGTACACAATGTACTGTAAGTTGGAAATTTATCTTGTTTATCAAACATAATGGAAATACAAACTGTTCTAACCTTAGCAAGATTCATAGCCTGAATTTCTCTTGTTCAGATTTGAATTAAATCCTCCACGTTAAATAGAAAACCATGGAGGGAAACAGAGACTAGGTCCTCGACATCAACCTCATTCATACTGCTTTTACATAGCTATTATGGAGAGAGCATTTAGGGAATAGGGCCTGACCTGACTTCCACAGCCATGGAATTTCTGGAAGAAGGAGTGGGTGCTAGATGTTTTCCGAACCTCAAAGGAAGAAATTTTAAGGAAAAGGTACAGTCTTCTGAGGGCAGCAGTACTACCATCCTCAACACCTTTTTGCTTGCAGTCAGCCCAAGAGAAGAGGTTTGCTGAGCAGCACAAGCAGCAGATGAGGAATGAGGACAGCAAAGGGTAGCCCTCACCTGACTCCCACCTGACTCAGTGATCTGGAAGCTAGCAACAATGGTGGAGCAGTGGGTCTTGCAGCAAGATCTGTGCCTCACAAGTGCTCTGCAAGGGGAACGTGTCACCCTCTCAAACAAATTCCTAAGTGACCCTCAGGAGTCACTTGCCTCCAGTCAAGATCAGATGCACGGGAAGCAGGTCTTCTGATTAGTATTCCAGCACCACCTCCTCCAAGCTTAGGAGTGGTGCATCCCAAAAAAGAAGTCAGGCAAAAAAGCCAGGAGACCTGCATGGATAAACAAGGAGCTCTTGGATAAACTCAAAAACAAAAAGGAGGTCTATAGAGGGTGGAAGCAAGGATGGACAGATGTAGTGGACCATATTGAAACTGAGTGGCCAGGAACCAGATTAGGCAAGCTAAAGCCCAGATAGAATTAAATCCGTCCAGAGACATCAAGGATAACAAGAAAAAAATTCTATAGGCATTTCAGGGATAAAGGCAAGACTGGGGAAGATATGGGCCCTCTCTGGAAGGAAACAGGGGGCTGTCTTCTGTGTGTAGTGTCACTGCAAAGATCACTTTGCAGTTAATCAGTATTTTGGCACTGCTGTGTAAAAGTGAGTGCTGGTATGCATACATTAGCCTCTATTTGAAAACACATGGCTGTAAACTATGACACTTTACCCTTTACCCTCTGCCCAACAAATAATGAGATACTTCTTGTAAATATATGAACATTTTCTGTATTTACTGCTGAGAGAGTAGTAGAACAGAGTTGGATATAAATTGATCTAAAGGGAGGAAATCAGATAAAACCTGATCTATCCCATAAATCCTTTCTACTCTTTTATTTCACTGAGGTCCTCAGGAAGCATGGTGGTCTCAGGTCTGTGATTTTGTGTACATAAACAATGCAGAATGTCTCTTTTGATCTCCTTCTGCCACGTTTAGTTTTGTCCATTAGTTCATATTATCCATCTCATATGATACACCTCCAGTTTCCAGTTGTATTCTTTCTCCTGCAAAGCCTTTCCAGTCAATGCTAAAATGAATAGTCCAGGGTGTCATGACATCATGGATAATATTAGGAAGGATCTGGGGAGGCAGGATATGGAGACATTATATCTTTGGTCTCTTCGCACCAGTATTGTATAACTGTAGTTTCCAATCAGACCAGAAGGCCCCATAGAACAAGGTACTGTAATTTTTGCTTTGCCCTTCTCCCAGAAGGAATACTGTGAATTTTTCAAGCTTTTCTATTCTAAATCTGACCTTTCTGTTTATTTAGCTGCCTTTGCTTATATGATGACAAAGTTTGCTCTGGGTGGGTACCTAATGAATTATGGGAGTGTTGTTCATGCACTTGAGAGCTAAATGTTGAAAATATGTGTGGCACTTCCCTGGTGTAATTAAGTTGGAGGAGCAGTGAATATATATGATTTCCTGTAAAAGCAAGCAAACTGATTCAAACCTACAGGAAAGTAATGATGTCAGGACACAATGTCATGTGTGTTTATGGAACTATCTTACTGAAAATTTGAGCTGATGATCAGCAGTGGTTGCATGCCAGCCTTGCCAGGCACGGCCAAGTCAAGGCCACAGTATAGTGAGATACAGATGAAAAGCAGTAGTGTTCCTTATTGTTCACTTACACTCTCACAAGTTGATGTAATTACCAACTGCATGCAGAATAGTTTGCTCAGTGGATTAATACTGTGGTGGCCAAGGACTATGACAGACAAATCCTTCCTCTCTGATGTTTACCAGATCAGAAATAGTGTAAGAAACAACAAACAACAATGGGAGAATATGTTGAACAATGAGAGTTGCCAGCATTAACATCTGTGCTCTGTTAAAGACACGTGATATGGATTCCTTTAAAACACACACATGTGTATTCATTATTGTATTATAATTATAGCACAATGAAGAAAAAACCATTAGCTGTGGAAAGAGGCCTATGCTTCCAAGCCAGTAAGTAAATACTTAAGCTGAAGTAAATCCTAAGGAGGAGTGGATATCCTCAAGGGTCTCCAGAGAAAGGAGAAGATAGGGGTTATGATGAGAAAAGGGATGAGATACTTGTGACAGGAAGAGTTCAATAACAGCTGGATCAAGATGGTGTTGTACAAGGTAGGGCCTGAAGCAGTATGGTGATTGACAGATGGAACAACAGCATGAATACAACAGCACTCCTTCTAGCAAAAGAGGAGACAGCATATAATTTTAGGATGGGTTAAATTTTACAGAGCTTTACTAAGTTGGGGTGACAAAATCAGTGCTGTGGATGAGGTACATGATTTAATTCATGGTAGTCTTAGTAGTCTGTAAGGGAGGCTTGTAAAATCAAATGGAAATAAACTAAGACACTTGATGTAAAGCACTGTGAGGATAGAGAGCAAAGTCTTAGCAAGCATGCAAGTTCTGGAGGTAGCATAAGGAAGAAGCAAGAATAAGACTGCTGATTAAAAGATTTTGGGGAGCAAAACCACTCAATAATTCAAAGAAGACCTAACTGCTGCAGGTCTGGATATCTCTGAGAGCAATGGGAGGACCAGGAATGAGTGCAAAGCAAAGGGTTAAATTTAAGATGCTTTATATGGATGGACTTTTCATGTCATTTAGCACTGGAGCTGAGACCTCCAGCTTCAGATAATATAGTAAGTAACTAGGTGGAGATATAGCATAAATTAATTTGTGCTACTAACTGAAGTCAGTGTCTTAGGGCATAAAGATAGGGTGGTAAAACAATTATCCTTTGATTCTATCACTGCTTTTATAAAGCACAACACACACACACAAAAACCCCCAAAAAACCCAACAGCAACATGACTTAATCCCCACATCCTAGAGTAACAAACCTGAAGCCAATGTTTCAGGTCTCCAAACACTTGCTGTGGTTAAGACTTGTCACAGAAACAAGTGGAAAGGGTTAAACGTGAAACGAAGCATTTTATCATTAATTCCACCTCTAATGTTTCTTCTCCTTTATTTCAGACAGGATACTTTTAGGTCCCCAGTTGTCTTGCTCAGCATTTGGAACATAAGAGTGTGAGAATTTGATATTATTCTCATTCCCTTGGAGCTTCAGGTGTGAGAATTATATGAACATATCCAGACAAGCAGATGCTCAGCAAAAAAATAATACAGTATGTGTGTGTATGTGCATGTGTGTGCTTGTATTCACACACTTATCTACCAGTCCTGGCCAATAAGTCCCCATTACCACATCTTAAAATACAGGCAACATTTAAAAGATTGGTATGAGTACATAGAAAAGTTAAATTCCTTAATGCATGGTGTTTGCTTAGCCAGTATTTTGCAGTGTTGCCTTTAGGGAAGCCTCTTGTCTTTGCATGCTAGGAGAGTGAATACATTCCCCCAACTCCTGATGCTGAAAAACTGTTTAAATATTTTTGTGGGATGCAGTGGAAACTAAGAAGAAACTCCTGTTTCCTTTCCCCTCTGACTTGAATTGGGTACCTTTTGCTGTGTTTTTCTCTAATAAGAAAATTCTGTTCCCCGTGTAAACATGTTGTGGAGAGAGAGATGTTGAACAGCAGTTTTTGACAAGGTGGTGAACTCTCTGGGAACTTTTTTTGATGGGTTACCTTTGGGCAAACTGTAGCACCTAAGTTGTGGTAGAAGTCAAAGGAAGGAGGCAGAGGGGAAAACAAATACTCTATGAAGTTATGCTAGTGTCTTCAAAGCCATTTCTCTTCCAAGGACCGCTAAGGTTCAGAAGCCACTTGCCAACAGAGCTCTCTCTTCACTCAGAAGACTGAAGTCTTTTGGTCAAGCTCTGACTTATCATTGGTTTCAAAATGAGCGGCATGGGGTTTCTTTGGACAGAACAAAATTTCCCTGAATTTCACAGCAAAAAACAACCTTCAGCAACAAGCACTGCAGGAGTAATTAGGTCTCACTGAAGCCGATCATTCAACTGTCAGTGCTGGTTCCTAACCACACCAGGCCATCAGCTGCAGGTGCTTTTCTGTCTCCAAAGGGTAAAGTGAACGTGGTTCTCACTCCAGCTTTTATACAAAGTGAAGCCACGCACCCTAATGGTAAAGCCCAAGAGAATCGCACACGACTCCAAGGGCATGGTTGTGATTTCACGACCTTCTGTAGCACATTTGAGAGTGATGCCTTTATGCCAGCATGAAATGAGAAGTGGGCCCTGGGCATATTAGTACATTTAGTGAGAGATCCTCTGCCTGACACAGAAATGGCTCTAATGTTTTATTGTAAGGCTCATACTTTGTAACTCTGCCAATGACCCTGTGAGGCCTTGGCTGACTTTGCTGTGTCAGACACTGAGGGGAAGAGGGCCACAAGCAGTGAGCTGCCTCGTACAGGGAACGGGATGCTATGGTCCAGTGGAACACTTGAGATATCCTCTAGGTTTCTGAAAGCTGTTGGGCAATGGATCGCCAACTCCTTTCTTCTTGCTGTTCTTCAGCACTCAGAGCTATACAAATCACAGCACAGAGAACCAGGCAATCACAGTTGGATTTTTTTTTTAAATCCCTGTGTACTTTTTATACTTTTTAAAAAGTATAGCTAGTAATCTTGATTAATGCTCCAGAGCACAAGAGACATAAAGAAGAAACATGGGAAGTATCACCCTGCCACTAGCATCTCAAGCTACATCTATATGACTAAATAAAGCAATGACATAGCAAGGACAATGACCTGTACTGGTAAATTGTTAGGCTGATATGCTCAGGCCAAAAAGCATTGCCTCCAGACAATTTCCAAGTACAACAAGGAAACCAGCATAAGTCTGCTGCCATACCCCAAAAGGACACTTTGGAGGCTCAGAGAGTTTGATAGTATGCTGGGGTTGAACCATAACAGAGTTACCAGAGAATGGAACCGTTACTGTGTGGTCTTCTACTGTTAATGTAGTCCTACTCGGTCTCACAGGGTTGAGCAGGTCTCCTGCTCAATGTTTACCTCCCATTATGCCCTATCTTTGTATGCTTTCACATCAGTATTTTATTTCAGTTGAACAGAAAAATGGTCTATCACATGCAGCCATATGTCATACCATTCCCATATGATAATTTCCACTGATTCTTTTTCAGGCCAAATTCATAGTGGGTGCATTTTTTACCTACAGCTACGGATATTTACTCCACATTTCTTTTGTCCACTGACCTGGAAAGTCAGGTATTACCTCACATGAGAAATGTTTAAGCTATGGGCCCAGTTTGTCTTATTTTACAGACAGATCTTAGTTTAAGCATTTTAAGCCCTTAGGCTCATTCAGGAATTCAAATACTTCACTAATGTGTCCTGGCAGTGAGATACACATCCCCTACTTTTTGTGCTCACTTCAGCTCTCTGGGACATAAATGTGAGGAATAAGTGTTTCAAAAGCCCTATGGACCTACCTCCTTCATGGGCTGTACATGGGGCTGAACAGTGGCAGTAGCCCTTCTGAACCCTGAAGTTGTTGTGGTATCTTTCAGAGGCACCTATAACAGGTGGGGGCTGCATATGTGCCTTGTTCTTCCTATATCCTTTTTCTTGTGCTTCATAGTCTCAAGTTTCTTTCTCTAGATAAAAATCTTGTCTGTTTTTCCAGACTAATTTTTGCCTTATGTCAGAGACACCGAGGACGTGGAAGACAGCCATTGTATCCTATGATTGAATTACTTTTGTGTCTCTTGAGATTTCTTAGGAACTTTCAAATTAGATGATTTTGTAGGAGCCAAATACTGTAGGAAGGGCTCTATTTCTCTAATTAAGCCATTGCTTGGGGAAGAAAATAAGTTTCCAAACCACAAACTTCATATTTTCAAAGATGAAAGTTTCATGTTCCAATGATCCTGTGAATGAGCACTAGTTGAAATCTTGAAACCTCTCAAGAGCTAAGAAAACCTTTTCCTACCCAGGCTTTAAGGGCATGAGCCCACGATGGCACCACAAGGGTATTTGTCTCCCCCTTGTGGCTTATTCCATGTGATAAGATGTGATCCTGCTCCACCTGTTTGCTAAAGCCATTAGAGTTTTCAATGAAGTGGAAGAAATGTATTCTGTGTATGACCTGTGCAACCATCCTATACACAAACTTTGGCTGTGATCTCAGTGTCAAGGGACAACTGAGTTTGCCATTAGGAGTCAAAAATGGTAGGGGAGTGGAGCAGGCTCCACACAGGACATAGGTAGAGTTATTTTCAGCTGGGCCTGGCTTCTGTTTAGATCTTTCCCAGCTGTAACAAGAAAGGAGCTCTTGAAGTGAACACATTCAGAGGAAGACAGAAGAAACCACTATGTGGGTCAGCCTTTTTCATCTCACAACCACCACCTCAGTCAGCAGCATTTTTCCCCTGCTGAGCACACACATTGATGTACCGCAGGCTGCAGCAGCCAGGAATGGCAAGCAGCAGGAAGCAGAAAAATTCTTTTTGGAGTAACACATAGACTCTCTTCTTTAGCTTGGGCAAGCCTGCAGTGGCAAAGGATGCTGTGGTCTCCATGAGCCCACTCCTTCTGTTTTGTCTAGAAAGAAAGGGTTTGCCGTTTACTGGAAAAAGAGGTGGAGATCTGGGCTGATTTCATCTGTGAGGCAATATCTTCTCTGGGATAAATGAGACAAATGTGAGTGAGCTGGTCCACACCCAATACAGGAAGGTATTTGTTTCTTTCCCAGGCACATTACTGAGGCTGTCATGGGATCCAGGTACGATTTTGGAATGTGGGCAGAAGCCAGCTTGGAAGTAAGTGGGCATGTGCCTGAAGGAAGGGCTGACCAGGGAAGCTGAAGGCACTCTGGATGGAGGCAACACCAGTCACAGGGGGTGAGGTATGAGGAGCAGATGCACCATTTGCCTGTGCTACCTGTTGACATGGAATGCACTACCCTTCCATCACTGCATGAGCATTGTGCTTGCTCACAGGCAATGTCTGAAACTAGTCCAGAAAGATGGGTAGTTGTTTTCTTATAATA
>JAOXNG010000001.1:59357892-59371929 GCA_028566535.1 Scolopax minor | reverse complement strand
GATTTTAGGTCAGATAAAGAATGAAATCCCTCCCCGGCTAGCTCGGGCCATTCCCCTGGGCGTGGCTCACATGGGATGGAATAACTGTGTCCCTGCTAGGTCCTGGGAACAATTAACCCTTTCCCCACCAGACCCAGTACACTGCCTGCCACATGCAATACTTAGTAAGCCAACCTGTCAGGTGAGTATCTCGGTTCCTCTGGCTGACTAATTCACCTCCTTAAAACAAAGACTTCAGGACCTGGTTTCTTCAACTCAGATGCCCCTAAAATATCTCTTAGCCTGCAAGCCATTTTCAGCTAGCAGAACAATTTAAATCGAGCTGTTGTCTTTCTTTGATATCAAAAGGCTTTTGTAACTTGGGCATCAAGACTACAAGGCAAGAAATACACTTCTACTTGCACAAGCAAGACTCCTGACAAGTAGCTGTGCAGAGTCATACATGGCTGCCTGGGACTGACAGATTTTCTGCTGAAACCAGAGCATGGTTCCCTTGTGAAGAGCCATTGGTACCGTGGAATGTACGCTTTTCCTACATTGAGTCCCCAGAGAAGAGCAGCTTAGTTTGATTGGACATGCAGCAGCCTGTTGTCATCCCAGCCCTTTACCCTTGATAAAGCAGCTGGTCCATAAGAGCAGCAGAACCACTGCTGCCCAAAGGAATGACTTGGTCTAAATGTCTCCAAGTAGTTTGTGTCCCATGAAAAGCTGATGGTCTCGGCAGCTTATACACAGGGCAAAACTAACAACCAGAGGAGTTGTCATGGAGTATAGCAGTTTTGTCCACAACTATACCTTTCAGTCGAAGTTAACAGCATAAGAGATGAAAGTGGCCTGCTGGGTCCCTTGAGAGGCAGAATTGCTGTAGATTGTGCCACAGCTGTTTCACTCTCTCTTTGGCAGAATTACTTCCCAGAAGTTGGGGGATGGGCATGACTGCATATCCAGACTGCTGCTTATGGAGAAAAATGCACTATAAAGGAGCAATGAAGAATAAGGATGGCCTATCAAGATGGCAGGAATAAGATGAAGACCCCAACGTATTAGCCAGGCATGGCTTGCAACTAATTTGTCATGGTTTAACATCAGCCATTAATTTTCAGATGCAGTATGACAAAAAATTAGGAACTTGGAGAATTTTAACAACTGAAATTTAGTAGGAAGCCTGGATAAAAGCAACAGTCTTTCATTAAAACTACAGTAAATTCTCAGAAGAGTTTGAAAGCACAGTTTTTCAATCTTGCGTTTGGGCAGATTTGAAATGTTAACCCTATCTTTTGAAGAATGAAAGATGTAATTTCTGAAATAAATTCAGCAAAAGGATTCAAAAGACTTTTTCTGAAAATGTTTTCTTTCAGTATATTTCCATATCGCTGGACCAAAGGAGAACCTAATTTGGAAATATTTGAGCTTACCAGGGGTGAAAGCTTTATTTCTGCGCCATCTTTACTGGTACATCATGTGTCACTTGGTCTTTGTGGAAAGAGGTTTGAAACCACCTTTCAGACACACCAAATGAAGACAGCCCAATTCTGCTCTTTGGTCACAGAGTTTAGCATCAAATAGGGCTGACACCAAAGAGTGTTTACATCAGAAATGACAGATGGCAAGATGGTATCCACCACTGACATTCGTGCCACCAGCTCTTGAGGCTGAACCTGCCTGACACAAGGAGATCTCCTGTTTATAACTGTTAAAGCTGAAATGATATATTTTTCATGTCAGCAGAGTGGAACAGTTGGTAATTTTTCCACAGCAGAGATTACAGGAAACTGCCAGGCAGCCATCATTTCTGACACACCATTGAGAGAGTCGCTGTTGCTGTGTACTGAATGTCTAATCTACATCTCAGGAAAGAACTGGAAGGTGGAATACCAGTTGATACGCATATAATAAACTGGTATTTCTGCAGTGTGATTTTTCTAAGTCATTTACAATTATAAAATATGCCTAACTTCAGCTTTCAGTTAGCTGAAAATGCTAATATTTAGCCAAGATTTAGTCTCATATATACACTGATGTAACTTAAGAATTCAGGTACATATGTTTAACAAGTTCTACAGATACTTCAGTTAGTCCAAAACATATAAGTCAGTTTAGTTTGGACATTACAAAAAAGGATAGTAATTTTCTGCCATTTTTCCCTTTAGCAGGTAGGGAAACAGCAAAGTGTTTCTTATTAAAGCGCAGACTTAGGCAGGGAGACAACACTTATAGAAGTCTATAGGACTGGCTACGGACTACTAAATTAAGCCAAAACCACAGCTCTGTATCTGAAGTGAAGGCGTATTTCAGACCTGTCATCAAAGTACTGTGGTACACAAAAACACCACTTAGTTAACAGGTTGCGGCTAGAAAGGAACACAGCCTGCCTAAACAGCAACCAAGCCCTTTCCTGATTATCCTGCTCCCGTGTGAAGGCTGCATTGTCCTTAATATGTCACTGGATCCACTCTCCTGTGGAGAGAAAACATCCCCGAGGAAACAACGTCTTGGCTGTTCGTTGTTCGGGCATGTGTGCAGAAAACTCTCCTGCTCCTACCCTCAGAAAGTCTCCATAAGGCTGACTCCTACTGTTCTGGGCCATCTGGATACATCAATTCTAAAGTGCTGTAACAGAAAAGGAGTCCATAATGTACTAGAAGACAACATGCAGATTTATCTGGGCACCAGAGAGGAATTAGATTAATTATTCCCCAATAGTTTTCATGTGACATTTGTGAATGGAGGATCTGGAGGTATTTAACAGATACCACTCACACTTGAAGCAAGACCTCATTGACCAATGATACCAAGTGTTTTAAAGTTAATTTAAAAAAATATCCATATGACCTGTATAGGTTTAATTTACTATTAACTGTGAAAAATAATATTAGGTCAAATTTATCATTTTTTTCAACTTAAAAGCCTTCCAGTACCCAACAAAACAACTAGACACTCCAATGGAGATCCCTAATGGCCTTAAGACAGTAAACACCACTAGGAAAAATAGAATTGCAGCGGCTATTATTTTTCATTCTTTAATTAAGAAAATAACCTAGAAATTGGCTAAAACATCTTTCCTGGAAGTATGGTATGTGAAACACAATATATAAATTGCATGCCGTCTTTTTGGTATTCAGGTCTAGTAACCAAGTAAAAAGGGCCTTACAGTTACTACAGGACATTAGCTCTTACACTATTATGTGCCTAACGCAATTTGCTGCCTCTATTACAGATGGAAACAGTGAACATCCCACACCAATATTATGTGTGATTTCATTCCGTCCAACAAGAGAGAAATTATGATATTGCTATGATGCAAATACATTGGTGGGTAAAAAGATCATCTGCTGCCTCCCTTACCATTTTCCTCACAGCATTTCCGTCATCCTAATTTGCTACTCTTCTGTCTGCAGAAGTGAAGGATAGTCCTTTTGTTCAACTTCTAATTCCACTAATTTGTTGATTGAAGTAAAAAAACTAAATGACTTTTAATTTCATTTTGAAATAAACTGTGCTTTACAGCTCCTTGTGCAGAAACTAGAAAGAAGTAGATTTTCTTCTGGATCATGTTGTTCTTTCTTAGCATTGTGTGCTTGGTAAGTCATATTAGCACAGCATGAAGATGGCTCAAGATATGTGATGCAGCCTCAACTATAATATCAAAGTTGTTTGGCTGAAAGGAAAAAGGATATTTCCCCTACCACTGTATCCATGATATACAAGGAAGAAGAAAAACAGTTTGGCCATATTCTTTAATTTGTCATTAAAACATATAGATATATTCTACAGCAAATTCATTTTGACTGTTGCTAAATGCATGACTAATTCTGTAAGCTGAGATCAGAAGAAGTGACAGATTATAAAATTTGCATTAAGTCAGTTTTAATGTGACATATATTGTACTTTCTTCTCTTGGATCAGAATCAACGGAAGGATGTTACTTTAAAGAGTTTTGCTTGATCTCTGCAAAAAGTCCTGCCAACGGTATAAAGCAGATGGGCAATAAAAAAATCCAAGGTAATTTGTTCAAGATCTATCCTCATGTATTTCTTGTCAAAAGGAATAACTACAATATTTCCTCAGGGTAGAATGTCTTTAGCACATCTCACTGGATAAATTTGACCAAGACACTCAATCCACTGAAGAGATACATTGGCATCAAATACCCATTTTCCCACTCCCATAAGATATCTCTGGATTTCAGATAAATTCAGATACCCTGAATTAAAAAAAAATCCATTGAAATAGCAAAAATTTTCTTTTGGATCAATTTGATTTTGAATAGCTGGTTTGTTTGTTAAAGTTTTCAGTTAAAAAGAGATTTGATTATGATGAAACATATCAAAAAAGCAGAAAACACTTGCAAAAAGCAATAAAGAGGCTTGTGGTTTTTTATTGAAGTTCTCTCTAAAATCCTCTACTCCATTTTCATAACCAGCTTTGAAACTTAAATACCGATTATTTCACATAGCAAGGGCTTCAGGCTTACTGAAGATC
This sequence comes from Scolopax minor, assembly GCA_028566535.1. NCBI lineage: Eukaryota > Metazoa > Chordata > Aves > Charadriiformes > Scolopacidae > Scolopax > Scolopax minor. The sequence goes on along the minus strand of JAOXNG010000001.1, from coordinate 59,367,447 downwards.
ATAAAAATTTAGTTATCTTGAAGGGACTTTCCACCTATCTTATTCATTCTAGTAACGAGAAAACATTTCAGAAATAGGTTTAGAAACAAATTAGCTGCAGTTACCCAAAGCTGGTACTGCTGACACTCAAATTCAGCTGTTTCAGCCCTGGGGGAATCTCGAATCACAGAAAACTGGAGTTTTTCCAAGACCTTTGATATAATTCTCCCAACATCTTAATTATCCATGAATAATTCTAAGACACGGTGGAGTAGGGCACAGACAAACCTGAAAGAAACAGTATGATGATTTGGTTTCATTTCAGGTAACGACCACAAAACATCTCCTGACTTGGTACCTTGGACAGAGGAAAGAAGGTGGGTCGATAGTCCTGGGAGAGGAGCTGCATTCCCATATGTGAGCCCGTGCACGAAGTGGTCAGAAAGACTCCAAGAAGTCCTAGAATTTTGACAGTAGCAACAAGGAATTCCTTATTTAGGGAATAAATATGAAAAGAAAAAGTGCATTAAGTATGAACAGATTATCTGCATTACTGGTAGGGTTAGTAAAACTCTGCAATAGCCGCAGTGTAAATGAGATAGAGAGAACTTAACCACCACAATTGTGTACTGTTGACAACATTCCAAGTCCACCAAGGACAATCCACAAAAAAGGAAACCATGTAGAAATAAAAACAAACTTGGGGCATGCTACTCATGATAGCACAGCATATGTGGTAATAACACGGAGGTGTTCTCTTTAAAAAAAAATAGGAAAGAAAAATAATATTATAAACTCATTAGAAGGGAGATATCCAAGTCATAAAATGAATCAAGACTCAGTGAATTCTCAGGAGAAAAGGTAAAGAAGACACTGAAGTGCTCGAGAATTTCCTAGCTCTCCTAATCTTTCTTTTTTAAAGGCAAGTTTCAAGAAAAATAAGGCCCTGGTTTTGTCAGTCTTACTCTTACTTATAAACATCAATGTATTCACTAGAGAGGGACAATTAACCTTCCAGCAAAATTACCAATTAATATAATGGAGAAATGCCGCAGAATGAGTGATGTGCAGTCTGAAATTAAATAACAAAAATATCCCAAAAAGCCCATGAATAGACTAGCGAAGACAGATATTAAAACAGAAAGAAAATTTCATTGGGGGTGTTTGCTTAACAGATCACATCAGTCTAGCCACAAGAATAGCCTCCTAATTACTTATCAAAATAACCTGCCATCTACTGACCTAGAGAACTTTAGTCTAAAATATATTTTAAAGATGTAACTTTTCAGAAGTACTTTCAGACTACATGTGTTTTTATTAAGGTGTAAAGAAATATGGTCAAACATTTAATTAATCAAATGGGAGCTGACAAACACCTTCAGTGCCACGACAGTTTACTGTAACTTACTTGGCAAGAAACACTGACAGCTTAGCTAATATCTAGAGTGCAAGTTTGATTTTCATCAGCACGGTTATTCTGGGTGCTCTCCAAAAGGATTTAACCCCACTTGAAAGGAGTGAAAATGACTACAGGGTTTACCATCAATGAAGACATATACACTGTGCAGGAAATCAGTTCATGCTGATGTATATGTCTTTAAAAAGGCTCAGATTAGGGTTTAGCTGTTTTGTTTTTTTTTACTTAGGTAGTTTTGGTTGTTTTGGTTTTTCTCTATGCCGCAGTTAAGAGGAGCCTGAAAAAATTTCCGTATCTGTTTACTCAAAGAAGAAAAAAACAGAAGATAAAAACATCAGCAAAAAACTATGAGAACTTTTGCGTCAGAAGGAGATTTGAATTTTGAATTCAGGCAAAAACTTCCCCAAGAGAGAAACAAAGCTGCTACCAGAGCAGAATGTGTGAGTCTTCCATTTCAGAATGATATGTAGAGAGACTAATCTTATCTTTGCAGAAACATCAGTAGTAAGCTGTCCAGAACACAGAAATATAGAGCTCATGTAGATGCACACAACAAGATATATAAAAATGCATAAAAAAAAAATAAACTGCAAAAAGCCAGAAGTTGACTAGATTTCAATTTCAGGTAGAAAATCAAATCCACTGACTAGTCAGTTATTCCCACAGGGCGAAGGCCAGATATTTTTTTTATTTTCACTCAATATTTTCTAATCTTCAGTTATCATTCTTAAGTACTGTGCAGGGCACAAATATTTCAGCATATGTTTGATTGTTTTTAATGAGGAAGAAAGTGCATAAATGCAGTATTTTCTGAGGGATTCTGAGGGACTCTGTAGATTCGGCCAAAAAGACTGAATCCTGGCCTAAATCAATTACTGTGAGGAATTTAATTACTTCCTCTTTTTAGAGAGTTTCTTATATGCAAAAACATCCAACAGACTGAAACTGCATACTCAGAACCCATAGCTGAGTTATATCACATATCACATAAAGCGTGCTCACTTTTAAATGATATAGTAATCAAAATCTAAAAATCTGGAGCGAGGACTAAGAAATAGTGAAACAAAGTGTTCTTCAAATGAAAATGTAGATGTGTCAGATCATCTATATTATCCACAGGCAACAAGCTAAGCCATGTATAATCTCTGCAGAATGAATGCGTCAATTTTACCTCTGATCCTTTTATCAAACTACACCTTCTAAGATTTCTACCATCTACGAAAAAGAGCACTGAACTGCGAAGAGTACCCAACATTACTTGACCAGCAGCTAGAGAAATGCCTTCAAGTGTCTTCCCCATAGATGAACTAGATTTTGCCTATTGAGAAAAACTGAAGACTACAAACAGACATGATATATTAGCAAAAAAGTATACCAGTACACTGTTCCTCATAACCTGCCTCATAGCAGTTATTACATCTCTTGTGCTTCGAGAGTCCAGCTGTTTATGTTTTGTGAGACAACTTTGCTTCATTCACTACCCACTAATATACTGACTAGAATGTAGTAACTTGATCAGTTCTTGAAGGCCAGTAAAAACACATATCTGCATTGCCTACTACTACTTTAAAAAAAAAAAAAGGGGGATTTTCAGTGAGTATTGGAGAGACAGCTCAGCCTGTGTGGGTTGCAAATCACTTTTGGACCTGCAACAAGCCCAGATGAATCACAATTATCTCTCTGTCTCATCTGCAGAGAGAACTTGTTGTAGTAGTTTACTATTTAGAGATTAGGACTGGAGTGCTCATGTTTAAATTTTATTTCTCTCACTAATTTCCTATGTGCTTGAAACTAGCTGAAATATCTAAGTCATAGATATCTGGCCCAAGCCGGATAAGGCTTTGGGCAGATGTCTTTTTTTAAAGAACTTTGAAGCACTGTGCTTAATCAATGAGGTGTCAAGGTTTGTGTGATGCTTCCTCATTAAAAAAAATAATTTTTCTGTGGCAAGACGGCTAGGAAAGTGAACATTTTCTAGGTTCTTCTGAAATATGTTACTGGTAGGAGCCAGTATATTGTTTCCTATATGGTTGTAAACAAATTCAGTATAGCGCAGGTAACTCAGCAGTACCCGCGTTCACCATGGGCAAGCCGAAGGTCATCAAATGAATAAGGTTCAATCAACAGCTATTCTGATGCAGTCACAGTGTCTGGGTCTCAGATCATCGCAGGCCTGCGACCTAGTTCTTATCCTGTTCATTTGTACAGCAATTTAGACTTTTTAAAATCAAATATCTCATGCCATATTAGTAATTTTACTATGTCAAAGCCATGACACTACTGAAATGCAATATATAATACGGAAAAGGTGACAGCCAACTTTACTGCTGCAAGGAAAGGAAGTTTTGGCAATAGATTCTGCATTTCTGAAGAATATCTGAAGGAACTTTGTGAGTCTTTAAGCTGTAATGTACAGCTTTCCTCCAACAGACATCATAAAGACAGTTGCAGTGAAAACTTTTCTTCTTCTAGGCTCAAGTCGACTACATTTTTGAAGTCGGCGACCACGTTCATGGCATGTTATTTCCACTAGAATTGATATAGTGATTGCTTCAATGGTTGAGGGATCTTTACCTCCATAAGGTTCTGGAGTACTTAACCAAGTTCTGGAGTACTGGAGTTTTTCTGCTTCCAGTAATAAAACAGGAGTCTACACCCTGACATTATATAAGCCAGCAGTTCCATAGAATCCATACAATATCATCATTACATATAAAATACTAATTATTTTATTTCTAGAAGTATAATTCTGGAAGGATGAAGCTCCTCCCACATCCAACTTTCATTTCTACCACAAGAAAACTATATTCAGCAACTGCTAAAAAAATATCTGTACTAGCTAATTGCTTATCGAACAACATTGATTTAATTATGTGAAGATTATTATTCAGCCAACACATATAACATCCATAACAACTCCATCATTAACACCAAGTATAACTTTTATTATTCAAATCATACTTCATGAAATTACTTAACCACTCATTAACTGTGTAGTACAGTGCATTTCTTGCTGGACAAAACCTCTGTCACTGATGGAAATGTGCTGGAAGAAGAAAACATTAGTGCTGGCTTTTTAAAAAAAGTAAAGAGGAGAGTTGTGCTTACATACTCCAGAAACAGCAAGTTAAGATGGACTTATTAAATTAGGAGTAATAAGATTTCTAAGGAAAAAGTTGGGAAATATGATCACATCTTAAGATATGCTCATTAAAATATGCAGTACACTCCTAAGAGTACAGACACTGCTAATAAATAGATTGCAAGCATATAGATGAAATTATTATATCAAAAGGAATATAATTGGGAAATTAAAAGTGAGAGCTTTTTGAAGGAGTGAATTTTTATTATGCAGTTATTCTAAATGTTCTTGCACTGCTTTTAGAATGAACATTTTACAGGTGCTTTACATGATTTCCTAACGCTCCCATACCAGGCTTCAGAAAAAAATCTCCCCCTTCAGGTTTCCCCATCTTAGACTTCACATCTAGTTGGAGTGTCCTGCTACACATGTTTTCCATGCATAAAAAAATTTATTTCAGTTTGGAAAACTACAAACACTGGATTTCTCAATAAAAAGTTCGCTTTGTCAGGCCAACTCCCAAGATTTCAAAGCAACAAGTTCCATTTTAAAAAATAATATACAGGAAATTGAAATCCTCACCTTCCCTCACCTAATGAGGTTAATGGTTGCCAAACTCCATGGGAAGTCAATTGTAGCTTTGAAGTCTTAAATGGCATGCTATTAATTCCATAGTTTCCACACCAAATGCTTAAATATTTGCTTGACATGTCTTACTATTTCTCACTGCTGAAGGTTTAACTTTGTGAAGGCACCCTGCTGTTGAAGTCCTGCAGGGAAACAGCAACCAAAGACTTAAAGCTGGAAACAAATGCTATACACAAAATAATTGTATTGTAGTGCTCATTTAGGTCTGCTTATTGAGCATAGCAGATTGTGACACAATCTCACACAAGTGAAAAACCCGAAATGAATTTGATGCATTCCTTTATGGAATGGCAGGGTTTTGTTTTTTTCTGCCCTGTATGGAAGAGGGGATTTCAAATGTTTAAGGAAAAAAAACCTGAGAAGGCAAGTAGGGTTAAACAGCTTAGATGGCAGCTGCTCCTCTCCCTGAAAAGAAACTGTTTCAATTATCCATATTCAGCTTAAATTGAAAATGAAGGCAGAATTAACAGAATAATTCTCCTGCATTATGCATACCATGGAGTGAGGAGAGTCTCTTCAATGAGGTGTTTTTCCACAAAGATGACGCCAACAAATGGGCTTGTTCATAAACTCAATTAAGATTGTGTGTGAGATTTAAATATGAAAATCCATTGAGTGTTCCTGTGGGCATAGATAAGGCTTACAACATCTACAAGGTACAGAAGCTTGGAAAAATCATTGAGTGAATTTTCAAAAATCAACAGAAGAAAGCAGTGAATTTCCCATCTCCGGTGTCTGGTAATTATATCTCTTGATCAATTGACAAAGGTAAGCCTCCTACTATAGGTAGATTTCCAAACTAGTGAGCTCAAAGGACAATACCTGTCATCACAGTGGAGACAGAACAGAACGGACCTGTAAGTTAAGACCATAGATGACAGCAGATCCTTTTAGAACTTCACATCTCATGAAACAGGAAAACCACAATCTAATTGTGATAATTAGACCCACGTTTTTAACCAAGATTTAAGTCACTGTGTCCTCATATCCTCCCTGCAATTATACATCTCATTAATGAATTATCCTCACCGTTGGAAGATGGAACTCAATTTTTAGTCAGACTTTGTTTCTCTTGAGATGCCATGCACTGTGTTTAAGAATTTTCTCTTAGGTTAGAGAGCCATCTAGCAGTAGATTCAGCAATTTTTGGAATTACTCTTTTCTCATAAACAAACTACATGTGACTTTTGCTACATACATTTTACTGAATTAGCCTCATAAATATTTCCTAAGCTTTCCTAGACCTTTTCCACCAGCAATTATCCTTTCTGAAATGTTGGCACCACAGACAGAAGAAATAAAAGTAATTAATACTATTTTACAGCATTTTACAACCCATCTTATGGGATATGATTTTACTTATTTCCAGGGTTGCCTTTTCCCACACAAACCATGGTCAAATATTTATCTGTTTTGTAGATGTACTTCTTCATCAGAAAAGTGACATACCCCACACTTTAGCCATAGGCCTTGAATAAACATCTTGATGTAGGTAACCCCAGATTTAAACAAGATAGAATCTGATGCTGATCATTTCAGAAGAATCCCTTTTAGAAAGACACAGACATGAGGTGATGCCCTGCTAAATCTTCCTGTCCCGTCATCCACATCTTCGGTTCTCCATTACGGAAAAAAGTAAGCTGGCAACGTGACGACAGAGGAAAAACAGGGACAATGACAGTAGAAAAGTGAAACCAAGGCCTTTATGGTTAATCTACATCTGAATCAATATATTTGGTCTGAATCATTAGCTGTATTCATGCTGCATACTTGAATGCCAGGCCGCTCTGATCTTACCTTTGTAATTTATTTTAAAAAAGAAAAAGTATAGGCCTTACTTTTTTTTATGTATGTATAATATGACAAAAGATTAAAAAGATTATAAAGATATAAAAGATTATTGTTATTTTTTTGCCTGCTTTGCAATGTCAATGTTAACTAAACCAAACATTTCTGAAACACTGCCCCTTTTGGATAGTTTTCCTCTACACATGGCTTACAAATTGTATAATGCAATTTCTTCATATCACTAAGAGGCTGCAGGATCAAGGGATCACTTCACCACCTGTTACTAATTTACTTGCATAGATTTTTAACAAGAATAAGCTACTAAATTTCCTCCTATGCTGAAAGGAAAAAAAAATCACCATTCATTCAAAGTCGGAAAATGGCTCTTCCCTCTAAGCATTCTTATTTACTGGGGAGGGTAGTGGAATTTGTCACATAACACAGAGATAAATACTTCCGTAGCCTTATATCTTTTAATAAAACAAACCCACTTTCACTTGTGGATCATCTGCTGTGCTTGCAAAGGATTTCTGTGAAGGATTCCTGAGGAACAAGCCTTCATGCCTATTAGCAGAAGTACCACACGTCCTCACATCGCCAGGCAGGAATGGACTCGTTCTGCACTGCCACAAGCTGCCCACCAGCACCACTGACCTTCCTTGCTCTCTGTTTTCCCGGATAAGCACTGCTATTTTCCCAGGAAGAGCAATCAAGAGGTACCCTCTAGTGACATCTAGAAACTCCAGTTTTTCATTTAGTTACAGTTTCTCAGGCTCACAGAAACATTTTGTCTTATTATCTTCCAGACAGGGAAGGAAACTTAATGTAAGGAAGGCAATACACTCCTGCAGAAGCAGGTATAAAAAGAAAGTGTCCTGGACATCAAGCTTAACAAAAAACTAAACAAGAAGTTAGTGCACAATAACTGTTAAATGGAGCAGAGCACAGGGGTGTTACCCTACCCCAGAACATTTAGGCTTCCAGAGATTTAAATGGTAAGTGGTAAGATCGGATATTTATCGTATCAAAGCAAGGGCATGCAAAATATATTGTATCTACACAAAACCATGGCCATAAAAACCAGGTAGCTTTATCAAAGGATAAAAATCCATTTTGTTGAAATGTCTGTCTAATGTACTAGTCAAAGGATTATTTGAAAGGAGTTTAAAATCTCCTGGATCTTTTTAAAACCTACATTTCCCTTCATATTTCCCCTTTGAAGCTATTTGTATCCCTTTCTCTATATATCTTCAGGATTAGCCAATGAAGCACACAGTGATGTAAACTAAAACCCCTATCTTGCCTAGAACTTAGCACTGGCAGTCTGTCTTTAGTTACATGCATTCAAAAAATTTATTAGGAGATAAATTCACTGTGAAATTCATGACCTTCAGTATTCCATAATAACACACATAGATTCTTGTTCCTTTGCAAATACAGGTGAAACGTACCTTTTCTATATGTGCCAATCTGTGCTTTGAACCTCTGCAATAGAGCTTAAAAAAGCTCCATAATGAAAAAAAATGAGAGCAAGACAAACACTTGTGTCTTTACAAATAAAAACACAGCAACAAAGAGACATTCCTGATCAGAAATTGCCTGTACCTTACTTTCCCATGGATGAGCCAGAATGATGCCAACCTTTCATCCTGCAGAATTGCGTGGGTACCACATGGCACTGGATGAAGTCTTAGGTGCTTTGGTCAGAAGATGTACATTGGTGACATACATTGACTGGTGAGGACTGAATATTCAGGAGTGATCCATTTGTGTCCAGATAGACAAAATTCTCCGTCAAAGATTGTTATCATATCCTTAGGTCCTTCCCAATGGTAAACTGATAAAAACATGGTGGGATACTGAGGGATATTGATTTTTTTTTTTTAAATGTCAACTGAAAGCCCCGAGGAAAGGGAGAGGCTAGGAATTGCCTGGAGGTAAGATGTTGATCATTCACTTTTGCAATACTCTGTTTATCATAATCCAAAATCCAGAACTATGAGGCTGTTTTCCATCCAAGATAAAGTGGTCCTTATCCTAATTTTAATCAAGAAAAATAAAATGCTTTGAAAATTGCATTTCTTTCTCTTTCTTTCTTCACTAACTTTTTTCTGCCATTCGGAGTGCTCAAAACAATAGTCTTGTTTGTTCCTCTTACATTTGCCTGTACATCCGTGGTTACTTTACATACAAGGCTTCTTCAACGGAGGAAAACATTGCTCTAAAAATTTATAATCCTGCACAATACAAGAAATAATTAAGTAAACATAAATTTTTTTACTTGTGGTGTTCTTATATCATCCAAAGACTGTAATGTCCAGTTTCTTCAGTAATGATTGAAGCTGAGAAAGTGTTAAGAGTTTTCTTATGTGTTTGCTTTGCTTTGCCTCCCAGCACGAGGCTACTCTATTTTTGCATATGTCTTTCAGTGTTATTTGCCACTTTTCCCTTATCAGTTTTTTACCCTTTTGTGGCACCAGTATTTTGTATATATAACTAAAAAGCGCAGTCACTCATTCCTTTACTCTCCATCCAAAGAAGAAAGCAGCTCCTTTACTGTCTTTCCAAAGACAGCTTTCAACCTGTAGAGATGATTATATTTATAAAAATAATTGGATTTTTCACACCTGTAACTATGAAT
>JAOXNG010000001.1:59258431-59270417 GCA_028566535.1 Scolopax minor | reverse complement strand
GGTGGGTAGACAAACCCATGTATAGGTGGGTAGACAAACAAAGGAGGAACAAAACAGGAGTACTGAAACCATAGCAGGCTGGACAGTCAGTTTGATGAGAGTAGTTAAGAAGATTAATGTATACTCCAAACTGAACTCTCCCAGCCAGCCAGCACTCAATAATTTAAAGACAATACCAGAGCCTTTACTTCAAGGTGACAGAAAATTCTGATGATGAAAGAGGTAGCTGAAAATTTACTTTTAATTAAAAAGCAAACATGCTGAAGCTTCCATATGCCTAACAGGAAGTAATACCATTTAGAAAACTGGGGATGGATTATTATTTAGATAGTTCGTTTTATTAAATAAAAGAACTGAAAAAGAACCAGTAACAATTTTTCTGACCTAGTATCCTTAATAAAAGAAGATGATTACTCATTGACTTAATGAAAATAAGTTTGAGGCTAAAGAGAAAGCAATTAAACTGACAGATTTATTACTACCAAGAACAGATATCCACAAATGCAGAGCTAGAATGCATTAAATGACCAGAATAATTCATGAACATTCCCAGGATGATGAATAAATAGATGAAAAAGCCAACATCTTTTACACAATAGAAACAGGTAGACAGGTGACAAGCAAATTGATGTTCAGATGGACACAGAGGTGACTAATTCCTAAGATTCATAAAAATTGATCAGAAGTATTATACTAACAGTTTATGATACATGAAAGCTCAGAAATTGGGCAAAAGAGGCCTGATTAAAATCCATCTTCTACAGAAGCTGTAGGTTTCCAGGTAGCTCCACTCTCTTGCTATAAACACTTCTAACTTGCTGAAGTTTAGTTACAAAACTATTTTAGTGTTAAGAATTTTTGAGTTGTGGGCAAGAGCTTTTTTTTTTTTTTTTCCTAGGGATCATTGAGCTCTGCAGCCTCACTCATGCATGATCTGCTACAGCACATGCTAGTGGAGAGTGGCAGTTCATCATGGTAACCTGTGACATTTTACTGACTGCTCCATCTTTTTCCCAATGCTAAACTCAATGATCTTAAACTTCAGCTTAAATTTCAGCATCAAAAGGCTAATAGGAAGTTAGTACACTATATCTTCTCCTCTGCACTTGGACAGACCATATCTGGCAGATACTGTTCAATGAGGGGAATGAAAGATGATGTTGGTGGAGAACAACACTTGTCCCTGAGTCTATTATCCAGGATAGGCTCAGATGTCACCAGCCCTAACTCAATGCTGTATCTCAGTGCATCATCATTTGCAACCATGCTGAAGTCAATGAGACTACTCATGATCTTTTACACTTCAGCCTATGATTAAGTACTTCACTAAATAAGGTTATTAAATTTAAATTGTAGATGCCTGCTAGGTACTCCTGAAGGTTGTTCTCTCACCTGCAACATATTCCCTTCAGGCTCATGGCTGGCAAAACAAGTGGCAAAATAAAGTCCCAATCTGCAATCCTCCCACTAAACTTAAGACATGGGAAATTGATTGATTCACGAGGGAGCTCTGTTTACCCTACTACTGATGTAGGGAAGAACAGTAGCTCTCAGAAAGGGATGAGATTTACAGAAAAGCAAAGGTGTATGAACCTGACATACTGCAGTGTCTTGAAGAGATATCTCAGCTTGTTTGAGTAGAATCCATGCAACTGTGTTAATGCAGTATTTTGCCACTGTGTATTTTTGCCACTTCTCAGTAGAAATAATCAGCCCAACACATTACTTCGCTAGTGCAGTTAACTAGCTTGGGTACACATGCATGTGTTTGCCCCCACAGAGACATATCACAGAATCACCTTTTAAGATCCAACCAATGGAAAAAAAAAAAGCACACACCCACACAAACCCCACACCACACCCAAAACAACACCAATCCACTACTAATCCATATCCCCGAGCACCGTGTCAACTCATCTCTTGAATACCTCCAGGGATGGTGCCTCCCTGGGCAGCCCATTCCAATACCTGACAATCCTTTTAGTAAAGAAATATTTCCTAATATCTAACCTGAACCTCCCCTGGCGCAACTTGAAGCCATTACGCCTTGTCCTAGCATCTGTGTCATAGGAGAAGAGACTGACCCCCACCTCTCTACACCCCCCCTTCAGGTAGTTGTAGAGAGCAGTAAGGTCGCCCCTCAATCTCCTCTTCCCCAGACTGAACAACCCCAGCTCCCTCAGCCTCTCCTCATAAGGCTTGTGCTCCAGACCCCTCACCAGCTATCCTAAAGGTTTCACATACCACTTCCAGAAGCTATCAAGCAATTTTCACTTCTCTCTCAGTTCAGCTTCTACTCCTTAAAGCAGCCCTCTACCCTGCTTCCTACTCCCAAGCAGGATATCAATCATGAAGTGTATGCTAGAGCCATAATGCAGATATCAGACCATTAAAATCTCAAATGAGACTGCTAAACACATTTCATTAATCATAGCACAATCTAGTCTTGAACCAGGAGCTACAGCTTTGGCAGGCTGATAACGAAAGGCTTTTTTCTACTCATTTTTAGTGACTGGGAAAGGGAGATCGGCTTCTAAGCTGGTTACCTGAAACCTTTCACCCTTCTTCTTCTTCCTCAGGTGCATGCAGCTTGTAAGGGTTACATTGCTGGGGAACAAGAGTGAGCAGAGCATAAAGAATAAATATAAGAAAGCTCTTCAGAAGAAAGAATGTGAATGCTGTTCAGAGAGCCTGATCCTCAAAGGAGTCAGAACACAACTCACACCGATTATAGTAAGAGCACTTCTGAAAAAAACAGCCAAGCTGGCTCCCTCTCCCTGGAAAACGGTCTTTATTTAGGGATTTGACAGGATATCAGAAAAAGGACTTACCTTCCTAGGGGCCTGGTCCCAGTGGTGAATCTACCAGCATAAAAGCACAATAAGTTACAAAAGGAAACATTATGAAAATATATGCCCCCTTTGCACCACTTCTTATTGTTACATCTCTCTCATTTCTCAGTAGCTTCCCAAGCCCTTTCCAGGGAAAGTCAGCAAGTTACTTCTTAAATGCTAGGCAACTGGCAAGTTAACATGAGTTACTTGCCAAGCATATATGGATGTTTAACCCTCCCCGATGCCACATGCATCTGCATACTAGCATAAAGGGGGAGGAGGGGATACTTTTTTTCCTCAATTAGCAGGTTGGAGAAGGTGATTTCAGTTGAGATAAGTCTTTTCCTTGAACAGCAGAGACAGAAGTTATTATCAATAAAAGACTCTACTTTAATAATTAGTTGGAAGAAAAAACATGCCAGGGTTGAAGGGACCTATCAGTTCAGGGTTCAAATTTAATCCTAGTGGAGGATTTGAATCAACAAACTTCTTGTGAGGATGCAAGGTTTTTTTAACTTAACTTCACCTCCTTGTGGTCATGCTGAACTCCCCAGTCTAGACTTATAAAAGACTCTTCCTAATGAGTAGAGGTCAGTTGCTGACATCAATGGATGGAGTTTATTATGTAATGTTAAAAAAAGGGAAAGGAATGTTGAATGCAGAATAAGAGCTTTCAAAAACACAGCAAAAGAGGTTTGATTATGCCAGCCATAAGTTACTCTATTTTTTGAGCTGATTCTGTTCACAAAGGTATGTATTTAATATGTTATCACATAATTCCCATATACTAAAATGACATAGCTCCTATTCCAATGAGGTGTGTCCCAGGTAGGATTCTAAAGTGCTACCAATTAAAAGGCAAAAATAATTTCCTATGTTAGTAATCCCCTGATTTCTGTTATTTTTTGGGGAAAGAGTTTTTGTTACTTTATGCTGTCTGAAACTTTAAGATCTGCAGTACCTATTACTCTTGTGCCCTGCTAAATAGAGTTATTTTTAGAGGATTAAAACTCACCTGTAATATCTGCCAAAGAACTTTGACCGTACTGTAAAATTTCTTGAGCACACTGTGCTTTATAGCAGGGGTTGGAAACAGTCCTAAGAATTTGGAAAATGAAACTCCTGTAAATTAATTATGGTTCTAGAGTCCAATATCTTCCTTCCTCTGTGGGGCTAGGCAGCAGGAACACCACCAGACCTTGGGGGTGTTTTATTAGTATTGAATATTCTAGATGTGTCTAATTATGGGAAAAACTAATTTTTCTTCTGCTTTTTTAAGAGTAGGCTTTTTGCTGTTATGATTGCTATGAAAAGCAAGGAACTGTAATATAATGAGCCAGACAAGAAAGAAGAACTGTATACTTCCTTTTTTCTTAACATCATGATTTTTAAGTAGGTTTCCTGATCTTTGAGGGTTTTATCATGGTGGATTATGCCTGCTAAGGCAGGTCTCAGGAACTATCCTCTCAAAGTCAGCATTTCAAGACCATGTATTGCTTCTCACAGAGGAATTTTTTCTCCTGTGTGTAGAAGGTTATGATGACACTGTTACTTTCTCTGGCACAGCTATAGGTATCTTTTCCGATGCCAAGGTTTTGCAACAGAAGTGATATTTTCTTGGTAGCCATCAAACTCTCACGCAGGCAGCCAGGACACAATAGAGATAAAGAGATACTGGTCCCATACTGATAGCTAACTGGCAGAGCTTTTCATACCTGTGTTGTGTGTTATCCCCGGTGGGTGGATAAGCACCACACAGTCTATCATTCACTCTTCCAACCCATTTTTGTTTTCCCCATTAAAAGTACATGCTCTAAAGATTTCCCCAAATTCCAGCCACCAATGCAAAATGCTGCACTACACAAAACCAGTCTGCCATCATGTGAAACAACTCTTTGGTTTCAAGCAAATGCAAGGTGCAGTTCACATTATTTAGACTACAGACAGGTAACACCAAATGTTGATAACCAGACTTTTAAGTAACTTCTCAGTGTGAGCAAAGTGAAATACATATGCAAATCAGATTAAATGAGGCTGGTATACAAAGGGTCCAAGTAATGCTGAACATTTTTGATGAGAGAATATCCAAAGGGAAAACAGGTGAGAGCATTGGAGCTACCCTCTCTTGGAGATCTTGTTTTCACTTGGGTTTTGCTGCAGTATGGCCTCTTCAAGAGACCTGCCAGTGTTTTATGGATACAACTTCTTCCTGCCAGCAGCTGCCCATCTTTGGAGCTATGTCACCTTTCTCTTTCTGCAAGATCTACCAGAGGGAAGGAGAGATGACTGCCCCATTCAGACATCATAAGCTACTGCCCATGGGTTTCTTTTGCTACAGTCTTTTGTCAGACCTTCATGTAAATGTGACCCAGGCTTTGAGTGAGGGAGTGACAATATTGGGAAAATGGAGGAAAAATTTTACCATTGTAAGACTGCGTGAGCCAGGTGAGGTATATCAATAATTAAACATTACAAAGAAAGAAGCAGAATGAGTGTGGATTAGAGGTGCATCCCAAATATGGGCTGGAACTAATGAAGCTTTTCTTTAAACCATTAGATAAAGTTTATTACATCTACTTCAAAGGCAATTGACTTAGTAAGCAGTGGAGGTGGGTCAGACATACATCCTTTACAGTGACACCATAATGGTATGGCTGAACTGGCTATGAAAATAATAACCAATAACTTGGGAAAATTTTAAGGAGAGGATTAAATCTTAAAATAAAAAGAGAGGGAAGGGAGGAATGGCATATAAAATGAAACCATTATCCTGCAGTTATTTCACAGCTACAAAAAGTATGTGCTGATGCTGTACATGCTTCTCATTTGGAGCTCTGGCCAGGTACATAAATTCTGACCTGTGTTATACCAGGCTGTTAAAATTCCTCTACTCTCTTCAGCTGAGGCTGTCCAACTGAATATTAACAGTACTGGAAGTGGGATAAAAAGCACCCTGATTACCAGGGTAAGTGTAATGAAATTAGGACCCACTGCACACATTACCAGACCAGAAATGTTACAGAGGGAGGAAACAGTTAAGGATGGGGAAATAAGAAAAAAATAATCCTGGAAAAAGTACAGGTTAATAAGCTTGAGCAATAGAAACAAAAAGAGAGAGATATAGTGAATGGGGTGGAAATTGGTGGAAAGCAGTTTATTAGAAAATAAGGAGGGAGAGCTATGATCTGTTGTGATTTCCACAGGAATTGAGAGACTGCTTGGTTCTTGTCTCACTTGTGAAGCTCTCTAACACTGAGACCCTGTTTGAGTTAGATCATCCCTCTTTCCTCTAATGCTGAGTCCTGCCTGAACTTTAAGTAATGTCAAAAGAAAAAGCTCTGGTCATTGCTGACAGTAGTCAGGCTCAACAGAGCATCTGTACAGTACCAGACATCTAAAACGCTCTCATAACAGTGCTGTACAGCCAGACAAATCTAGCTGTTTCTCTTGCCACCCTGTAGCTAAATCTCCTTGTGATTCACAAAGATCTCATCAGTTTGGCGAGTAATTATCAACAGCCATTGATACTAAAATGGCATTTCAGGATCGGGACTGTGGCACTATAACATGGGCTACAGTGTATGGAGTAAATAAAGGAAACAGTAACTAGAACTCAGGCATAAGCAGACAAATTCCACACTATTCTGAGCTAAATGAAAGCTGGTGCATCTTCTCTTTCATGATCACCAAATTTGTCTATATTTCACAGTTTCCAAAAGTTTATTTCCTTATTTTTTTCTTGAATTTTAATGGAGTTTCATGGGTTTTTACTTTTCAGAAAAAAACAAACAAACAAACAATGTATCTGGGTCAACTGTTTTCCTTGTTTTATATTGAGCATTGATGGTAAGACTACTTCTGGGAGACCTTTGCTGCCCACTGAAGTCTGCTGTCTTAGAAAAAAACACCACAAGTGCATCTCACTTATGCACCGTTTTCTAATTAAAAGCTGGACTCTCATCTCATTTTCACCAATATAAATCCAAGGATAACTTAAATAAAACTAATGGAATTACTCTGGATTTGGTCTATGGTAAATGAGACAAGGCCTAATCTCACAAATGTCTCCCTTAAGATCTCCCTTAGTATGGGAGACTGTTTTTTTAGTGAAAATGCATTCTTGCAAGATTCCCTGGTGGGCAAAAATGCCTTTTTTTAGTACCTTAATTCTACACAATTACATAAAAACTTTTAGTGAGATCTCAGGGGAAATAGTTGCAATGTCCTGCTATCTCAACATACTTCCTCACCAACAGCATTAGAAATAGATAAAGAAACTCTGCAATAGCCCTGACATATAATTAAATAACTGGTTTCAATTTGTGTATATTTTAAGTCTTTAAGGGGAAAGTGTAATTTAACCACACCTGTTTTCCCTCATAAGTATCATTAGTACTAATTACTTACAACTTCACTCATGGCAATCGCTGGATGATATTCAATTGCTTTCAATATATTGCTGAGAGATCCTAATTCCACTTGCAAGGCAGGAAATGGGTATCGGTAATTGGTAAAGTTGCTTCAAGCTTTTGGGCTAGTAAAAAAATTGTGGTAGTACTTTATCTGGATTCATCTGGAAGAGTTTGCCTCCACTTTGCCTTTTGACAACCGACCCAGATGAACAAGGCTTCAGAGCTAAAACACTCCTAGGAACAAGCTCATGTTTTGCCTGACAGCTAGTCCAGACAGAGGCAGTCTTTGGAGAGTAGAACCAGAAGTACTAGCTATTTCGGATGAAGAAGCATATCCTCAGTGCATTTTTGCATGGGTGGACACGCAAGCGTGACTTTCTTTTTTTTTCTTCCCCAAAGCTCTCAGCCTTAAATTACAGATGTCCTGTCTCTGGAACTCTAGTTGCAATTTCTTTCAGTTTATCATTGCTTTTTCAAGTGCTGGTCACACGGGGATGAAAATAATGAAAGGTGATCTCCAGGTCTCAACACACTTTCCAGAGATTTCTAACCCAGTCTTTAGTTCTTAATTTTGACAATCTGGAGACCTTACATATTGTTAGAGAAATGATTAAACATCTTCCTCTTACCAAGGGATAAATTAAGATTAATCATATCTTAGAATCATGAAAATCAAATTTGTTCTACTTTACATACTACCTTCCAAGCTTCTTCAAAAGAAATTAGCATTCCCATCTGTCTTCAACATGAAAGTCAGAGCTACACAGCAAGGTACCTTAGAGCAATATATTTCAACCAAGTTAGTCCAAGTCTGACTCCAACTTGTCTGTGTTCATTAGTATACAGGATCTGTTCATGACTGAATCATCAAGCAGAGCAAATCTGATACATAATCAAATGTGGGCATAGAATGACATTTCTATTGCATTAGCCAAAACACATGATTTAGAGTTTATGCTGACTTTAAGCTTACTATGGAAAGACAGATGGTATATGATCCAGGGTAAGGTTTCTCAGAATAGTTAATCCATTAATATTTTGGAACAGAAATGAATCAGATTACCACTTCGTGATAGGTGTCTAAGACATTTTGATCCAGTACTATGATCTCTAGTTTTCTATTCTACTCTATTCTATCATTAAACACTGGCTTTCAACAATAAGTTTCAACACCTCATAATTTTGTGCCTGTTAGGGAAAGGTTATAAGTACAGACCTGGGTATCTGGTGAAGCGTGCCTCGCCAGTTCAGAAAGAGTGTGTTCCAGCAAGAAACTGCAGATGGATCTCAGATGTAGGCTGCTAATGTTATCAATGTTCTATAGAAAACACATGATGACGGGATGACAGGAAAAGGGTTGTAAACCATACGGTGAAAAACAAGGCAGCTCAAATGTTGTCACATCTGCAAAGACAAAACCTGAAGCACATGAAGAACTATTGTCATTGAAACACACTGATATTCAAGTGTAGTGTTTGCTGCCCACGTTTAAATGGTACTGACTGTACTGGCTAGGTCAGGCTAGTGCTGATTATATGTTCTCTACTGCCAATACAATGAGAATCCCAGGAGAATACAGTGGGTTAGAATAGCTTCTCTTTTGTTACAGGGCTGGCGAAAAACATATTGCAGCTTGTAGCTCTGCCTTACCTTTGCTTCACTTTATAAGGAAAGCTCCACAAATTCTCCCTCTGCATATGTACATATTCCAGACTTAGATACATCCCTGACATGCTCCCTGGGTCTACAATCTTGCTTCTTCTCCTGAACTTGCCTCATACAGCAATATCAGTCAAGTGAGACAGGAAAAAGTCATAAAATTAAAGGAAGGATTGTTTGTTGATATAGAGGGCTCCACTAAAAATGAAGCTTGTATAAGCATTAGTGCTGGGTAAAGCAGCAGCAGCTTAAAATAAATTAGGGTATGTCTATTATTTGGTTTGATATTATTGCTCTTTAAGAACCCACACCTGCATATATCCTGTTCAACAGTGAGTCTTCTAATTGTTAAACAAGTGGAAAAGATGGCAGCTTTGAGTATCTGTGCATAGTTCAGCTCTTAAGAAAAACAAAATTATTCTAATCCAGCCATAAAACTCAACTACAAACCACAGTGTTTGCAGGAAAACTGGCAAAAAGAAGAGGCTATGGCAGCCTGTTCTGCATTAGAGATGGAAAAACTGATCAAAGAATGGACTTGTACTGAATGTAGCTAGTCAGTAAGATTAATGAGTAGAAATCACATTGCATGGTGGTTAGTCTTCAGTAACTTAATTGAAATAGGAACTAATTTCAAAATTATATAAAAGTCCCTTGGAAGATTGGCTACAATTTTTTTCATGCAGTAGAAGTCCATATGTCATCAGCACGTAAAGGAAAAGGAGAAGCAAGTATTTACATTTAACTTTAACTCATTTGAAACGTATTGGCTAGAGAAAGGAGTTGTGGAAGAGCAAGTAAGGAATTGTGTCCAGCAAATCTTGTGTAGATTACATGGAACAGCCTCATCTGAAAACTTCAAGGTCATGAAGGGCATTTCCAATACCATAAAAATGAAGGATAAGGAGCACACTAGGATGTTATGTCTGTGAATGGTTTGCAGGGAGGCATTCATAAAGCAGGAAGGAAATCCTGTTTCTCACTAATCATCACTCCCGTGTAGGCCGAGGAATCCATCATGGAGCTGGGAGAATTGAGGGTCAAATGAGAGGAAATAATAGCAGACTTGTCTATGCTGGCAAAGGGGTCAATAACTATAAAGCATGTCTGAACTATATGGCATTCTCTGCTGCCTGTTCACCCTTAGCAAGGGGAACTCTTGCAAGATTCTAGCTAGAAGCTTTTATGTTCTTTAAAACATGCATATTAGGAATAAAAAGTTTTTTCATCATTGATGCAATTGATTACAGGAAACTGATAGTCTTGTGCGTCCCCATAAAAATAACAACCAATAACAATCTCCACGGCCATCTGGCTATGCTTGTCTGTCTAAGTTGTGTGGCTTGTCATAAAATTATGAACTCCCTGTAACAGTGCACTCTCTAGTACAATGGTTTGCTGGGACAGAGTCAATGGTCTGCGACTGGTCCATAATTTCACTTTGAAGTTTGATAGTAAAGACGCTCAGTAATCTATTAGAAGTTAAGAGAGCTGATAAGCTCCACTGGTTCACTGCTCTAGGAGAGCCAAGTAACAAGTAAATGAAGATTCAGATTTTTGGAAGCTCTATTACCATTCTTTATGAACCCAAAAGACTTTGCAGAGCACAGCTGTTAAAGATATCACACAAGGACTGGGAAAGTCCTCAACATAGACAGATCCCAAACAATTTAGAGCTTGCCATATCACAACCAACACCCTGAAGCTCTCAGGATATCTGTATGCAGCTGGAAGTGGCTCTCAGCATGAAGCAGAGCTTTATAAGAGGGCTGCCTCGTTCAGCAGTTCTCACTCAGCCTCTGAATAATTTCAAGGAGCAGCCCCATGCAGAGAACATTAAAGTAGTCCCGTCTTTTGATAACTACAACTATCCTGACAAGTTGTTTTTATACTAACTCCCTGATACATAATCTAAACCCTAACTCCTGTTTTGCAGTGGTTTTGTTTGAGTATTTACTCATATGGACTGATTGATTAGCCAGCCCTGCTCTAAGCTCAATGCTTCTGATCTCCAAGTTAAGCAACAGGAATTTACTTTTACTCTTTCTCTGTTCTCAGTCAACCATGACCCTAGATTTTCTTCCTGGATTTAAGTATATGCTTCATTTTTTGTTATTACATCATTCTGACACTTTATGAAATCCCTGTAGCATACCGTGATATATCTGCAAAAAGGCTAGTGTTAAAGACAGTATGTGAAGAGGAGAGAAAAAAAAAATTCTCATAGCAGCTGTCACCCACAACAGCACGTTTCTATGGTAATATAAGGACTGCTTTGTGTTGTTATGGCAACTAAACCTTTAAAAGCAATAGCATAAAACCAAAGCAGGAAAAAAAAATTAAAAAATGGAGATTCAGCACTGCTCTTTTCAATTTTACCTACCTTCCTACCCCACACGAAGACCAGATTTGGTGTTACAGTGACCAAAACTCTTTAGGAAGAAAACCAATTGGCTTCACAGCAATGGGTGTGCAGAGCCTTCTTACCCTCTCTAAGAAAGAAGGTCCAGAAATGCTGGTCCATAAGAAAGCTCTTGCACCACAGAGCAAAACAAATAAAAAACTGGTAACCATGACAGTAGGACGAATTGCTGCCTGCAGCCAAGTAGGGATGATCTGCACTACCCACCTCATGAAAGAGACAGGCCAAAATTGTACTGAATTAAATGCTGGGTTAGCTGCTTAATAGTACTGTGTACTTCATTACTTCCTTGGCAAGTTTTTTCTTATAGTCAGATGCTGCTGCCAAGAAAATGCAGGAAATTGCTAGGTAGATACACTTGCTTCTATATAGCTTCCTGGAAATTTACTGTGATATATGGCGGTTTTAGCTAATCTCAGATAGGTTTCAAGATAAGTAATCTTGACTAATTTAGGATGTGTTGTCACTTCTCCCTTTTCCTATTCTTTCTTCTCTTGCATATTCACTCCCACTTTCCATCTCCACACTGTTTTCTGATTTACCTATCAGTTATGTCCACTTCCTATTATTATGTTTGAAAGAATTATATGACCATGAGAATGAAACTGATAGTGTGTAAATATCTTCTAATCCTGCCGAGGTGCTTCAAAACTTGTACC
>JAOXNG010000001.1:59226512-59241798 GCA_028566535.1 Scolopax minor | reverse complement strand
AAAAGAGGAGCCTGTTGTAATTCTTGGGCAGAGAGAGAGCATCCGGCCCTCGGGTGGACTCTCTCCATTATGTCCCTGTCTCTCTTGTACTGAGAAGCACAGAACTGGACCCAGCACTCCAGGTGTGACCTCACCAGTGCTGAGTCAAGAGGAAAGATCACCTCCCTTGACCTGCTGGCAATACTTTGTTGAAGGCAGCCAAGGTTACCATTAGCCACCTTTGTTGCCAGGGCACATTGCTGGCTCATGTTCAGCCTGGTTTCCACCAGGACCCACAGGTCCTTTTCTGCCAAGCTGCTTTCCAGTTGTGTGGCCACCAGCATATATTGGTGTATGGTTTAGTTCCCAGGTGCAAGTCTTTGCACTTCTCCTTGTTGAACTTCACAAGGTTCCTGTCAGACCCTCTTTGTCTGTTAAATAATATTTTTTTCCATTTTCTGAAGAGAATTCCTCAGTGTCCCACAGAATATATAGCACTGTAGCACTCCCTGAGCTACAAAAAGTGCTTCCTGTTCAGTGTGGTAAGATGAGGGAAGTTGGCTGATGAAGTGTTTCCCTGGCAGCATGTCCTTAAATACTTTACACTAGAAAAATGCAACCTTCAATACTGAATTGATTTTCTCAGTACCTTCACAGCATCTTCATAGATATGCTTGGAAAAAAAAATTAATCAAAATAATCCTCAGCTATGACATGATATCCCCATCCCCACTCCAAATAACAGACACTGTTTCTGTTCAGCTGACTTCACAAAAGTACCACTAAGGCCAGGACCTTGCAAGAGCCTGAAGGTCAGATTGGGTGGGTTGATGCACCAGTCTGAGAAACAGTAAGCCTGGATGCAGAAGGTGTCACTTGTGTGCACCCTTCTCAGATGTGGGCTAATAAATGGGATCAGATAGACTGAAATCCCACTGCCATTCAGACTTAATGGCTGCAGATTCACTGTGGAGGGCAAATAGCCAGCAGCAAATAGAAGACAGGAAACAGAAAAGGCTGGGAAAGCTGAAAAGTCAATCTGTAAGTAGTTTTGCCTCCTTAGAGCTTTCATCCCAGGTTTGGTATAAAAAATATCCGTCATCTGGAATATACTGATTGAAATAAAGAGAAATGTCAATTAAGCTTTGTAATCAGTGACATGATGGAAACCTGGATTTATAAAAGTATTCAGCCTTTGCTTGCATCTATGGTGCCAACTTCAACATGGGCATCATCTTCCTGAAGATTTTAACAGTCAGGTGATAAACTAACTTCAGGATCTTCCAGGCCACGGTACAATCATAAAGAGTGTTGTAGATCTGCTCAAATTGTATCTGAATTGTTCTGAGCTGTATCTGCCACTGATCTGAAACAGTAATCTACACAGTGCAAGGACTTAGAGCTGGAAGAATCTCTGTGAAGGAAGACCATCCAAACACTTTGGTAGCTGCTGGCTTCAGGCAGCCCTTACAAATGGCGCAGGTATGGGAACTAGCCCCAGAAACTCTGATATGTGAATTAGACAACAACAAAAATTGTTATTTCCTCAGATCGCATAAATAACTTCCTAGACACAGTTGATAACTTGTTTTCACAGCTTTTTCATTACTTGTTTAGTGCTTTACTGCTTCTATGAACACTAGAAGTAGCAAAATATTTTTTTTCATCATGTGACCTTCATTTAAACAAAGCTAATAGAACTGGGGCTTTTATGTTGCTTCTAAACTGAAGGAAAATACCGTCACCATTTTGATGACGTTACTACATTTTTCTGCAAAACAAAGCATAAAAAGAGGGGGAAAACAAACAGTTTCATATTGCTAGCACAGGACAGGAATTCTTCTTGGTGCTCAGTTTTTCTCATCACTGTCTTTTAATTTCACACAGGAAGAACTTCATCCTCCTGTGAATTCTTGCTATCCCTCTTCTCATATTCATGAAAATTGAGTCACAGCAGCACTAGCACAGATCAGGGTTAATTTCAGGATAATCTTTCCCATTTCACATTGACCACACCTCACAATACCTAGATCCTTTGCAGGGATCTGGCTGACCCCCTTTCTCACTCTCTTGTTTCCAGGAAAGCAATATCAACATCTTGTTTCTGAGACTGGGTTAACTGAATCATTGAGAAACGAGTGGGGAATAGCAGGTTAATGTTTAAATATGCGTAATATTCATGCCTGTCTTAAGCCAGCTGTATTTCTTTTTTACAGATAATAATAATAATAAAAAAAGAAACTAAAGAGAGAGACCAATTCTGAGTGACCAAAGAGCCTGGGAGGAAGAAGGTGACTGTCACCTGTAATAGTTTCTTCAGGAGGAATGCCAAAAGGAACCTCCTTGCATCTCACCTTTGGAAAATCACTGCCTTTGCTCCATCCTTGTCAGGTATCCAGCAAACATTAACAGAAGAGCCTTATTTAAACAAAACCAGACTCTTTTGTTAATGTGTGCTGGATAATTTCTAACTTCAACCTTGAATTTAATTTTTTCCTGGGTGATTCACAGGTTTCAATTATACTGATGTTCTCCCCCGCAACTGGTCCTAACTATTTATATGAATGGTTGTCAAGGAAACCAAGAATCCAGCAAAGCTAGGGAACTTTTCTAGATTCAGAATTCTGGTGCCTGAGTACTAAAAAAAAGAATAATAATTCACTCTGAGAAACAACTGTAAGGAGACGGGAATTTATACATTTTTGCTAAAATCACTTTTCAATTTCTGCTGGTCTTTGCTGCTATTGTTCTTACTCATCACAGAAGCACTGGTGACTTTAATAGAATTCTGCCTCATCTCTTGCTTTATGAGCAGATGATATCTTCCACACATACATGCAACAAGTCTGGATACAAATAGTGGTGAGACTATCTGAATCTCTGGGTCCTGGATAATGTAGAACAAATGCAGAAACTGTGGAGCAAGTCACAACTGGAAATGAAGATTAGATATTAAAAAGGCAGAACAAACAAAACCTCCCAAATCAGCATCAGCATATAGCAAATGAGAATAACTGTAAATTAATTTTCATTTCTGTAGCAAAGTCTGTAACATAGTCTGACTGATGCTGATGCAATTTTTCTTTTTTTCCCTTCTTTTTTTCCCAAATATCTCACCAATGCACACATATACACAAAGGGCAGACAAGTGGGAAAAAACTGATTTAAGAATGCTCCTTCAAAATAACTTCCTTAATAAAAAAAGTAACTGAGGGGTTAAGCCATGCTCTGTGTTTGGAGTCAACATGCTTTATATGGATGAAACTGCATTCTGTTACATAAAGGAAAATGATTTTTTTTCCTCTGCCATTTAAGTAACAGGATATTCAGTCATACAGCTTCTTCAGAAAAGAAATGAGCAAATAGTAATTCACCTCCTAAGATCTTTGAGGATTATCTCCCTCTCTTTAGGTCTTTGGATGACTCCTCCACAAGGTTTCCATTCCTCCCTCCTTCCTTAGCCCCACCAAACTCAGATGGCCAGTTTCCATTTGAGTCCGAGTCCTTTTCTTTAATCTCATCTGAAACATTCTTCATTTTCTCCCCTGTTTCTTGCTATCTCCAAAATGCTGAATGCCCTCTTTGTATTTCTCTATTAATTTGTGCAAGATGAGACTGCAGAAGAGTCTGTCCAGTCTCAAAGATGTTTCTTGTTCCTTTGGGGTCTTTGGCCTCAACACCAGCTGTTTTCAGTGTGGTAGTCGAGGGTAGAAGACCTACAAGAGTCAGAGCACCCTGAGAGAGGTCAGGAAGAATAAGCCAAATACGAGCCTCCCAGTCCTACCTCTCCAGCTGAGGCAAGAGTGCAAGTCTTCGCTAGAAGATAAGATAAAGCCTTTCTTTCTTTTTTTTTTTTTTCTTCCTGTCAGTGAAGAGGCACACAAGCTGGACTACATCAAATGGCAGGAATCCAGATCTTTATGCTGACAGCTGACTGACAGGTAGATCTGGCTAGAATTTGGCTAGTGATCAAAAGCAACTCATGGCTGCCCTTCTCACTTCACCTCTATAGGAAGATAAGAAAGATCAATTGCATGCTTTAATTGCTAGTGAACTCACTCAACAAGCTCTTTGTACTAATTCATCAGGGACAATACAAATCCATGAAAATATTATCATTGCTAACTTTTTAATTTTAGTAACTATGCAAATACATGCACATTAGCTGCAGCCATTATATGTTCTGTCAAATTTCCGTGCATCTCTTGGTGTCAAAGTCCAGAGGCATTCAATCTGTATTTCGCACAATGACAGGATATTAAACAGGTGTCATCAAGATGCACTGTCCAGAATAAAAAGCAACACCATCTCCTGCATAAACACATGTTATGTTGGATAGACAATAGCCTCAGCTCAGTGACAAAAATGTATCTGAAGTGGGATTTTTTTCACTACTGAAATTTGGGCAAGTGTCCTTTTTATAAGGATGATGAAAGAAGGTAGCAGAACACTTACAGTGACTATTATTAATCAAGTAATGCCTAGCAGGAGACTGCAGATGTCAAATATTAGTTGCTGTGTACAAAAAAGCCCCACTCAGATATAAATACTGAGGGAAGGACTTCCTTCTTCCCCTTCTAAGACTGAAAGATCTAGTCCTTTTTGTATCCAACACAGAACAGAACAAAATGTA
This sequence comes from Scolopax minor, assembly GCA_028566535.1. Taxonomy (NCBI): domain Eukaryota; kingdom Metazoa; phylum Chordata; class Aves; order Charadriiformes; family Scolopacidae; genus Scolopax; species Scolopax minor. The sequence continues at coordinate 59,237,186 of JAOXNG010000001.1, read as the reverse complement.
CTTCAATGCAACAGCTAAAGTTGCAGAAGATTATTTTTGGGAAGGATGCGGGAATATAGCTTTCACCACATCTCTGACATACTAATAGTAAGTCAAAACACTGCAAATACATGGAAGAAAAAAAGTTTTGTTCTTCTATCCAGAAGGAAATCACTAGCTACTGTCCGGCATCTCACCAGTAAAATCACCTTTCTCCAGACCTAAGCATTCACTGTTTCTACCTTCAGAGCAAAAATAGTGAAATTTCAATAGCTGAAAATGCTGCACTGAGAAAGAGGCCATTAGTGGGTGAAACACACATCCAGCTGGTGAAATAATTGCCATTAGTTCTCTTATTTTCAGCAAAAGCAAAGAAGTTGCAGGTAAACAAATTACACTCCATCCTGCTTAGTTGAAGGCCAGGTGAGTGGGAACTTCTTACATCACAATTATTGCTTCTAGAAAACAAAAATTACATGAAGCAGTATTCTTTTCTCCAATGGTAAATATAATAAATCAAAACTCCTGGAGAAGAAAAGCTCCAGGAATAGCTTTGGGATATAAAGTATAAAATGTATTACGATTATGAACAAGCAATATTAATAATAACCTAGTATAAGAAGCACTGAATGAAGTGGGGAGAGGGGTGGGTAAGTATTATTCTTCTTGTTACAAGAAAGGTATAAGCTGTCTCTCAAAAAACACAGCACTAACTAGAGAAACAATCTGAAGAAAATAAGGATATTATTGGGAAAGCTGGGCTCCTCCACATCAAGAAATATTAAGTTTGATGTTCACGACACCAGTCTAGCTTCTTGCCTAGGTTCTGATAAAATATTGGTCAAACACTTCATATAACGGTGTTTAAAGGCAGTGTCCATGTAGCAGGCATGTATCTCAGACTTCTTGAAACTTCTGGTGTGATGGCTTAAGGCCAACGGTGTCACCCTAATTCCATGTAATCTTGTAGCTACACTCTAAGGACCATCAGATAAAAGTGCAGTCAGATAGGCAGTTGAACACAGATCCTAAATGTCTGATTAATACCACTGGAACTATTTTATAAAGGCTTTCAACTATATCAGCTAAAAACTGTGGAATCCACTTAACTGTGAAAGGGGTCAAACCTGAAGTAATGGGACAGTATATGGGAAAATTATCAGGGGATAAAAACTCTGCTGAGTTTTCATCTTTGCTGCTGAAAAGGTTAGACATAGACACCATCATCTTACCCTCAAAAAATGAAATTTCACAATTTAGGAATTCAAGTGTTCTCATGTCAAGTAGACTTAAAAAGAGGTACCATCAGCGGCATCTAATTAATAACCTTATTATATATCTCCCCTTTGAAGCCGGTGCTTAAATGCCAGATTAGCCTGAATGCCCTTACCCAGGCTGAGATGGTTTCAGAAGACCTATGAGAAGCCTGACTTCACTGTATGCTTGTACTACACTGTGCTACACTGTGTCAGATGCACAGCACCGCTTGTGAAAAATGCTGTGAAAAAGTGTCATACAAAGAAGTGTGCCCAAGTAAAATGAACTTTCTTTTCCATCACAAGAATGACCTAGTCCTTCAGAATACTTTCTGCTTACACTTCCTGATGAACTGCTATGTGGGAAGAAGCTCACATCTGAAGTGAACCACTCTGGAATTTCAGTTGTTTCTCAGAAAGAAGCCAATGCCAAGTACTTCACAAATGATGGATTCTAACAATTCCAGCTCCCTGCTGCTGAATCAAAGATATTTTTTGAGTCTTTTCAGCCTGCTATATTTTTTCAGCTTATCAATCAAACATGAAAATATATACATCTAAGTTCTTTGTAAATCTAAAAGCAACAATCACTAAACATTTTTAAAGATGCTCACATCAATACCAATCCTGAATTGGAATGCCTTGAACAGTTGCTGTTTTTCTATCAGTAATCGAAGGCTTTCTGATGGGGAGTTATCCTTATGAACAAATGAAAAGCCACTAACATCTGTGACCACAGTCACTATATGTCTTCCCAGCTTTTTATCTGTTAGTCCCGAGGAAAGAAATTGTGCAGACACACAGGATGACCATTAGCTCTTCCCAGCAAGAACAGGGGATCTACAACCTATACCCGTTATGTGGATCAAAGACTTAAATAATTTCCATATGTCCATGGTTGGACAGCAAAATGCGTTCATTTCTCACAAATGGATAATAAAGTTCTGAGAAAGCAGTTGCTGTAATGGGGATACATAGGACAAACAATAGTTGCAGCAGTCAGTTTGAGGCACTGTGTCTTTTTAACTTCTTTTTTTCTAGGGCATACTGGATGATTTTTGCCAAGCTGAATATTTTTTGTAAAATCTCATGTGCAGTAATTCACCTTTTTCCCATTCTCTGCTAAAATAGCCTGCCCTGCACAACTTGCTGCAATAAGAATAATGTTTAAGAAGCTGAATGCCAAATACGAATCCTTGCTATTGAAATATCACAGTCAGCTTCTATTATACAAATGTGGGTGATGGCAGTGGAAGAGAGTTGGCTCCTTATTCCTCACTTCACATATTCCAAGGAACAGTTACTCTGGCTTCCTGATGGAGGTAGCAAATAATGACTGTACTGCTTTTCCCTAGTATCAAGAAAAAAGTGGAACTGCAGAGAAGCCCACAACAGTTAAAATCAGTTATAAAATTAGGAAACTCCAATGTTTCCAAAACACCAGCAACAGTGGGAAAGTATAAGGGGTTTAGGCAGGTATGAGGCTTTACTTTAGAATAGCCAATTATACAGTAGAAACACTGCACAATATAACACACTAGGCAGACTGGGACACTTGAAAGAGGCCCAGGAAATGCTGTGCCTTGTTGCATCACACTGGGCTTCATCTCAGGATACCAAATTCTTACAGGTCCAAATTTTAAATTAACTAACAACACTTGTAAAAACAAGGAGAAATTACATAAAAATCTGCAAAATGCTATTCTACCTTTGGCATCTTGCCTCCACAGCCAAAGTCAGAGGTGAGCCTGCTCATGAAAGCTAGATATCACTACGCAGATGATAGCAGCTGGAAGTAGTAACGGTACCATGACTCCCATTCTCATGACCAATATCTGACCTGCCTCACCAATTTCTAGAGCACTTCTTTCATCCCCAACTGTTCTGAATAGGCAGAATTTAAGACCTACTGTGATTTTACATAAATTTACTTTTTTCATATTCTGGGTCTGAATAATGAAAACTACATCTATTTTTAATTTTTAATGTTGCATGGCTTTTTTTTTTGTGCAGAAGAAGGACTGGAAGGGCACAGGAAGTACTCCTTAGGCTACACAGTCTGTATGGATAGATTCTGACCACTTCACAAAGGTTCCACAGAGCTGGGGAGTTTGAATTTCTGTTTCTTGGTGGATATCCATTTCCTCCCAGCAGTCTGAAGGAAAATATCTTGGCTTACAAAACCTGGTCTGTTAATGTCCAGTCATCTGAACTTAAAACCATGCATAAAAGACCCTGTTCTTCAGCACAGTAGCATTGTGTCACTACTACAAGCATATTTTATCACCTGGGACTTCATGTTTCTGGTATTCAATATGTTCACTAGTAAATACAAAAAAATCTCAATTATAATGTGGAAATTCAAGTCTAAAACTGGGCTATGCAAGTTATGAAAATCTGTACAATGTTTTGATTATAGACTTTGTTTTTCAAAATCTTAAGTTTGCATTTAAAAGAGAAAGGGAAAGGGCAGGAAGAAACAGCAGTCTATACCTATTATTTCAGTGGCATGCAGTAGACCAGCTTACAGAAAGACAAAAGACTGGTGAAATGCAGGGGCATTGCAAGCCCATCATAACATGTGACAGTATTTGACCAAACATGCAGTGCTGTAGAAACACTTTAATTTAATATCTAGCACTGCTTAAATGAATGTAAATATAAACAGATGCTATGTTTCACATCCTGGATTGCATTAATAGCACATAGATCTTGCATATGAAGTGGAAAAGAAAGGAAGGAAAGTAATGTACATCTGCTTTATAACTTTGTGTGTCAGCCTCTGAGGCATACAGGGAACTACTTAACAAATAAACAATATATATATATAATCTGCAAGCAGTGCAATGCAAATATAGTCTGTTATAATCCATGAAAGTTAGTAGCCAAAATAAATTGTTATGGATGGCTAGTTCCAGTGAAGCTGCTTGAGCAGGAAAATGGTGGAACACACGACAATGCTGGTCAGTTTTGTTGTTCAAGGTTTTATCAACACTGCTGTCATGGTTACCCTCTGCAGTTGATGTGACTGACGCCAAGATAATAATCTGTATCTTCCCAATTGTGAATCAGCTCCCTCCCAGGTTCAGCAGGTGGTATCTGCATTTCTGTCACAAGTATTTGCTTGGACACAGTTCCAAAATTGGTATATGGCAATGTATGACACATACAGCCCCATCAATGCTACCATTCATCAGAGCACTTTCCACTGGTAGCAAAAAAAATCATGACAGTTGATTTGCTTTTGGTGTCATTTATCACACAAACAGTTACAAACAGAGCACGTGTTAAAAAAAGCTAGCATTATTGGGATATTGCTTAGGGTAACATTTGCCTGGATAATACAAACAGAACTTGGTTGCTGTCTAGATGGTGAAGGGAGTCTCCATTGTAAAGGTCCTTGCATCTTAGTTGGATTTGGTAAGACTCCCTAAAACATGGTTCTGTCTGAATTTTATAATCCAGCTGGCCTGTGGTCCTACAATACCACTGCTGGACATGCATAATCCATCACTATAGATTATCTTAACCTACATACAAAACAGTTCTTAACTATCTTAAGTAGTCCAAAAGACTGCCTTACATGATCATTTCTACTCATGTAGGAACTATTTCTATTTCTATTAATTGTTCTACCCCTGCACAACTTATTAATTTTGCAGCAAGAACTGTTCAGAAATTTCTGGGACAACCAGATTCTCCACCCAGGATGTTAATCAATACATTTAAGCATACGAATTGGTCTAGGCACAGCAGGGATTGCCTAGGAAATCTTGAGAATGGTTGGAAATTCCCACTGTGATAGCTCCTGTAATAATCTGTCAAATACTTTTTGTGCAGATGGACAGCAGTTCAGTCAATCACTTAATTTCAACATGGTGAAATCAGCCCTTTTCCTTATCTATGCAGATGACTAGCCTGGGAGTTCCTGGACCACCCAAGGAATTAGTAACTTAAGTGCATTGGGAATGCACATAGGCACAGCCCTGTGACCCAGCTACACTACAATCATAATTAAAGAATTGAACTTGATTTTCCTGCTTAAATCTCACAGCCCTTGTCCATCTATCTGACCAAATGATGTCAATGTCTGACATACTGAACTGCCTACACAGTTCAGATGGAAGTGGTTAAGGAGTGATTCGTGTCCTGCTTAAGTAAATGCCTAAAGTTAAGTAATATATATGCCATACTTTATGCTACCTTAGTTTTGCTCTCTAGATCACAGAGATTTTGACTGAATGTGCAGGCTACATCAACATTTCAGATATGAAATCACCTAAGGCAGCACTGGCAGTGAGATTTGTGTTCTAATCTTTCTGGAAAGAGTAAAAGCTGGAATGTTGTCCATATATGCAGCAAAGTATGAAGCTTTTCAACACTTCACTTTCAGGTCAAATGCTCATCTATTGCAAACCCCTACCTTCAAGATCACAGAACAATTGCAACATGTTTGTGGGCTGAACTATTTCAAGGGCATGGCTCTTCTGCTTTGCTCATGGTGATGAGACTATGTTTATCTGAGCCATAAAGATTCAAACTCACCTCATCTGTATTCCACACAGCACACATACAGTTCTGCTTTATCAGCTGCTTCTTCTGCTCTGGACCAGTGCAGGTCACAATGGGTTTAGTACTTATACACTGACACGAAAGTCCATGTTGAATAATGAAGTGTAGAAGCTAAATGCTCATGTTGCACATCTTCAATAGTTAGGACTGGAGTTTATTCAAGTAAGACTGAACTAAAAAAAAGCACAATATCATGCAACCTCAAACTGGGAGAAGCTGATATTTGCAGCCACAGCTGTAACGGGTCTTTAGATCAATGTTTTCCACAGGTATGTTTTTTCTTTTATTTAGTGTTCAAAGAAGACAATTTTCAGTTTCCAGTTATTTTGTGGAATACAATGTTGTAATAGCTACGTCTACTGCATTAGGAACAAAGCTGAATAACATGGCTAATGTGATGGTTTCATATGAAATGAACCTACACTGCCAAGTAATGTTCCAGTTTGTAGTCACAGCCATATGTGACCACAATAATTTGGAAGAGTTATGTGTGGCCCATATTGAGTAGAACAGGAATGAAGTCTGCAGATATAGAATGACACAATTACTGGCACCATTATCAGCTGCCCACACTTCAAGGATGCTTATGCCTGATTACTAACTGCATGTAGCAAGTACAGTTAACGGGAGAGAGAGAGGCACTGGCAGTACAGTTCACAATTTGCACAGCTTCTAAGTTGAGGGAGAGCTTTTAAACACAGATTTCCCTTGTGGTTACTAGCAAGGCAATGATGATACAGGCCAAGATATGTTGGAGGAGGCTACAAGCATCTTAGTAGAACTGTCTGTTGCAATCATTAAATTAGATGTTTAAAGAAACAGATCCTGCAAGCTCCCAACTCAACTGTGTCTGACCCTTTTCCTGGAAACATTGTTATCTTAGCTCAGTTCCACAGCCAAGTGTCCTCCTCTTTTTCCTCCTCCCCCATCATGTGCCTCAAGCAAAGATAGACCTCTTCCTAGTCATCCTTTCCAGTGCTCTATTCCTCTTCCAAGCAGGCTGGTGTTGTTTGGCAGCAGCCGCACTTGAGAGAATGAATATGGGCTCTTTTTGGTGCAGGATGAAGATGAGCAGCTGTGTCACCTTGCAAAAGTAAGTCTTCTCTAACATTTTAAAGGACGTGTGGCATGCTTAATTCACAGCAACAGATGAAGTAGATATATTGGTTTGCTGGTACTAGAAATTCTGGGATAATCAGTGGTCTGCCCTTACTGCAATGATGCATCTAGCTCTCTCTAAAATCTGAAAGAAAACAACACCTACTGCAGAGCCTTATTTTCTGCTTTCCTTCAGGACACTGGCTACTCTAACTCAAAGCTAAAGAGCATGCCTTTTAAGAACTAAAGGATATATTAAAGAAACATTGCCAAATACTTTAGTCTCAAAATTCTGCCTTTTAAAAAATTAGTACTCTAGTGGAAAGTGCTAACTGAATTCTAAATAGCTACTTGAAAACAAAAAAGCATCCATACTATTTATGGAGGATCTAATATTATGTGCCCCCTTCCACTATTTGAGCAGGGGCAGGAGAAGGAGCAGGAATTTTCCCAGGACTTAAGGGGTTAAGCTAACATGCCAGCTCCTTCTGCACTAGAAGTAGGAAGCTGGAAGCTCATACTTACCCAAAGGGAAAAAAACAAACATGAACTGTAGCAGCTAAAATGTGTTTCAAAACAATGAAACATTGGTGAATGAAATCTAAGCAGAGAATTCTCAAGCTACTATTCGTTTTAAACCCTTTTAAATGTCAACAATTGATATTGAGTAGAGGTTTCAAAAAGAGCTATGGAGTATCATTAAAACTAAAACATAGTATATACTCTAACACTGGATTCATAGATCACTTTTGAGAAAGGTAGACCTTTTGAGAAAAGTAAACATTCCAGCATCAGATCTATGTTTTCCTAAGACCGGACAGCACAATATAGCTCCAAAGAATACAGGTAAAACACGTTAACCCAAAATAATCATTAAATCCTCTCTGGAGGCTATGTAGGAAACAAATGAGATGAGCTCCTACAACTGTCAATAACCAGCTCCTCTGTCTTTGCTAAAACTTGCAGGATTATCTGGATATGAGCCAGCATCATACCTGTTTTGTTTATTTTTTAATTCCATTTATATTTATACTCTCTGCTGTCCTTTGGCAGTGTCTGTCACGCTCACCTATGGCAGGTACAACTTGCCCTCCCCACCTCCCTTGGAACGTCCCTTTCTTCATATTCAGTCCTTTGAAAGGGTATCCATATAAAAAAGCTAGCTGTTTCAAAATGTAGTATTAATACCTCATCAGAGAGTATGTATTTAGGGTGTTATATGCCCATGCTTAAGGAATGCTGGAAAGTTGAGTGTTTCCAGTAAGAATGTGTAGCATTTGTGTTTGTTTTTACCTTGAGCTCATCTGCATCATAGAAGTCTATGTGCACAGCAGGGACCATCCACGTCTGGAACAGAGTTGCCAGGATCTGTTTGGCAATTGCATCTGCGATGAGGTGGAAATGGAGTGGGTTTCGCCTTATATGAGAAGAGAAAGAAATGCATTAGTTCAAAGGATCCTATTGTAAAAGGACATCAGAACTTATACAGCATTATCTATGTCTAATGTGTCTAATGTCTCAAAGTAAAGCATACAGCATGTTCAATGGACATTGAACTCTGTTGCCAAAATGCTGAGACACAATTTGAATAAACATGATGACAATAATAGAAATACTGGATCAGTTTCTGGGTGGCTGTAAGTAAATACAGCTCCTTTGACTTCAGTGAAATGTGAAGATTTACAACAGCTAAGGATCTGGTCCCATCTACCAGCTCCTTAAAAGGCGGACAAGTTAATCCCTCTTTGGGATTGATTGATTGCTTTCAGTTTCTAGGTTAACCTCGTAATTTATCTTTTTGGTAAGAACAGTGGTCTGTAGAGAAGTGGGAGTGGAAAGGAAGGTTAAAAAATAATCATCTAAATGAGATAAAATTCCAGGACCATTGAGTTTACATGCATCTTTTCTACAAAGCAAACTTGGGGTATCAACAGCTGTCCTATGGGAATCCAAAATTAGATGTTTCAGGTGCATGCCTTCTAGCCATTGGCTAGTGAATAGAAAAGAGACTGTAGATCTCCCCACATCCTCGTTCCTAAGAGAGAGGGAGGGTTGAAGAAAAGCAGGAAGAAAGAAAATCTTTTGCTTAAAACCACCAGATTTGGGTTCACCTTTGTAATTATAGGCCTTGGGCTTTGTGAAAAGCTTCAAAACAAGATGAGTGAAGCCAGTATTAGCAGGACTGGCAGGGGTTGGACAAAGTGTATAGATATAATATATATATATATAGTAGTCTGTACTAAGTTCTCTTGTAATGTGAACTCAGACATTACAAATACCCTGTTTAAATCCCTTAACCTTGCTTCTCTCTTCAAGGGAAAGCAAGCAACAAAGTCTGCTCTTTACTCAGCTTCCTGAAAACCTTCCAGTGGAAGTTTGGAATCATCAAGGAATGATTTGCAGTTTTCCATGCTTAGCCCTAGGTTAGCAACTTTCTGTGACAGCAGAAAAGGACAGAGTTTGCAAAAGCCACTAAGAAGACAGATGGTTCATTTAAACTTTAGCATTAGCTCAACCTTTTTTTGATCCCTAGAGTGGAATAGTGGAGTCTCATCTTTGTGAAATTTATGAAGGTAAATGGGTGTACTTGTTAACAGATATTTTTCATCTAAAAAGAGGAGCATTTAGTTTCAGATGCTGGTTAAAGTGGAAGATAACTGATGCTACGACATTCTGCTGTGTGAACGAGAAGTGAGGAAATCTATGTTAGTTCAGGCCAATGTACTTCCATTACACTCTTGGGCTTAACCCAAAAGATGAAGGTTATTTATTTGTCCTGCATTAATGAACAATAAGTGCCTTTCTCTTTAATGCTACTCTTCTTGCTTTGATGAGTAATACTGCTTCACACCAAACAAAGTCCACAAAAAACTGTAAAAATACATATCATATGTGTTCATAGTATCATAACACACCTCTCAGAATAAACAGAAGATTCTTGTGAGAAGCAGTGTATGGCTGGATTTTGCAGTGTTAGACATACTGCACCTAAGATACAAACCAATACCCAGGGATGTCAGTGAAACTGTTGTGTTGGCTTCAAGGGCACTGTGGATCAAAGTACTTGCTTAAAGGAAAGCAGAAAAGGTCTGTTGAGAAGGATCATATATGAGATAATTGTGATGGCAGAATAAACCCACAGCTGATCTGCATTTAACAGTATCCAAAACACTAAGCCACAACATGCTTTCCAAAAAGACAAAGATCTTTCAATCTCCAGCTTGCCCTGGAGTGAGGAGAGGAGAGGGAAAGGCATAGGCTGCCAGCTGCTGAGTGTTCCATTACCAAGCTAAAAGGATCACAGCAATTATATCTGCTTCACCAGCCCAGCAGGGGAGAAGAAGAGGACATCCTGGCTCATGCAGATTCTGCAGCAACCGGGCACCTTGCCAAGAAAAAATTGGGAAATTCCAGTGATCAGGAAATACATTTCATTAGCAAAGAAAAGTTTGTTAGTGGAAGTTGAGTGGCATGAAACTGAATAAATATGATGCTCTGGTTAAATTAAAACCAGGCTTCTTTCTGTTGTGGAGTTAGATCACATTATAAAAAGTATTTCAATGCTGTGGTTTCCTGCATTCACTGAATTTTCACTGAATTTTCACTGAATTTTTAGAGTTGGAAGGGACTGTAGAGATCATCTAGTCCAACTCCCTCGCTGAAGCAGGATTGTCCATACCTAGAGAATGTTACACAGGACTGCATCCAGGCGGGTCTTGAAAACCTCCAGAGAAGGGGATTCCATGACCTCCCTGAGCAGCCTGTTCCA
>JAOXNG010000001.1:59212515-59225533 GCA_028566535.1 Scolopax minor | reverse complement strand
GTTGGCCTTCCTGACCACAAGAGCACACTGCTTGCTCATTGTCATTTTGCTGTCTACCAGGACCCCCAGATCTTTCTTTTCGGAGCTTGTCCCCAGCAGATCCACGCCTAACCTGTATTGGTACATTCTTCTTCCCCAGGTGCAGGACCCTGCAGGAGTTAATGTGACTCCCCTGCGGGAGTCACAGGGGAGTTAATGAGATGAGCCAACAGTTTTCTTCCAATTCCCTGAGTCTTAGGACAAGCCATCTTTCTTGGGTTAAAGGGAACCTGGAATGAAGACTCAGTGAAAGTGATGACCAACAAAACCTTCTCTTCTCTCCTTCTCCCAAGGTCTTCGAGGGGGACTTTGTTTGACTTCATTTCCTCTAATGAGTTAAAAGCACAGCTGTATGTTGTGTTTATTTTTAATGTATATTTTAACCCATATAACTCATTTTCCACATGGCAAATCAACAGAGTGAAAAAACCACACATGGTAGAGGTTGGTTGTATCTTATATTGTTTGAAAGCACTATACTGTAAATGGTGACAGTGCAACTATGTATATAATATAGGTCAATGTATGATTTTTTTTTATAAACTTCTCTTACAAAATTAATAGCTTTTTGAAAATTCCTGGTATTCATGTGAATTCAAGTATTTGGAAGTTGAGGTTTCTAGTGTCCTGGGTTTCAGAACAGACAGCCCTTGAACTCTTATCTTCAGGTTTTCCAGATTCTTCATTATAGAAGCAGATATAGAAGCAGCCAGAGAATTTCTCCTAAGGTCCAGAAATATTTAATCTCATTTACCTCAAAATTTTTTAATTTGAATGTTTGAATTTTTACCAACTACAACTTTTCACAGTTCCTGCTATGTGGAAAATGCTGACATACCAATGTCTCAATGCACAAGAATGCCATTTCAAAATATGGGTATTTCCCATCAACTGAAAACTCAAGTTTTTAACAACTCTACTTATAAAACTGCAAATCTTCCTACATTAAATTATTTATACGTCTTAAGATCAGGACACTATCTGACAAAGTAAACCATACGTAAAGAGCAGACATTTACTTACTTAAAATGCTTTCCTCAAAAAGGAATGAAAAGAGATTTTGGCCAAGAATTTAAAGTGTGAATGCTTAAATATAGGCTCTTAGGTGTAAATATATGAGCTTAAATGAACGCTCACATTTTCAGAATTGCTGAGGTTCTATAAAATTAGTAAAATGAAAAGAAGTCAGTAATTCTAAAAGTCAAACTATGAATTTACGAGCCTATTCTGAAGTACCCTTGTCTATATTTTTTTTATCATGATGTCTTATTTTTACATTTCAAAACTTCTTATTCTTCATCAGAGTTTTGATCTGCTTGCTCAAGCATTTGTGGCCCATTCTTTTTGAATAGCCACTGCCACAGAGTTAAATACAAAAATCTACACAATTGAAAAAGGGAGTAGTGAACCAAGACTCGCTCTTCCCTTCATAGCTCAATTGTTAGTAATTCAAAAAGCAGCTGCTTGGTTGCACAGTTCCCTCTCTGCAACAGAGGAATTTCATTTTCTAAGAATATAGACAGGTCAGTAGCTGAGGAGGTTTATTTCCAAAATCTATACTTTATTAAAGGAAGCACAACAAGGTAACACCTTTTATATCTGTAACAAATGGTTACAAGAACTTCAAACGAAATTATAAAAAGCAGCTTGGGATTTTTTTTTTCCTAATGTTCATGTGAAAATCTCTCACTCATACAGGGAGAATTTTAATGTGAAAATCATTACAGATTTTTCATATCCCTTCACATCCAGTATTGATTCAAATGCTCCCCAAACTATCAGAGAGATCTTAGAGATGCACTAGCTGCCTCATTCATGGATCTTCTTGTTTTGTGTTAATGTATAGAAGCACTTTGGGAAATAGTAAGAGATTTCATGGGCAATTTTTTTTAAACATTGCTTCCTCCATTATGCCTCCATTGCTAGGACAGCTGGAAGATACAAAAAGAACTGTGCATTACTGATGCATCTATATGGATCAGAGAAATCAGTTCAAGCTTTATAGTTCTTGCCATAAGAATCTCCTACAAAATAGATTGACATGTTAGAAAAGTTGGAAGCTATGGCAGAGGTCTAAATTCTCAAATTAACTCCATTAAGGCAAAGTAGTCTCCATGGAATACAGCCAGTAGATTACGTAAGCTTTAATTACCAGCCAGTGTTGACTTGTGACTCTTACTTGGAAATTACATGTCATCCTTTTTATTTAATTTCGATTTTCATTTGGTTTGCCTTATTCTACTTACTCTAAAAAAAATAATAAAGTTTATTATTCATACAGCAATCTATAACAGTGTTTCATATTCTAATCTTAAAAATGTTTAGACATATATTTAAATTTAAGGCAATAAGCCACCTTCTTAAAGCAAAGAGGTTACTTCTTATTAGAAAGCATTTGCCCAGTTGCCTGTTATTATTTACATTACAAAACCCCACCACCATTATTATGCCCCCACCATCATTGTTGCAGGACAGACAGAGCTTACAGCTAGAAGTATTCACAATGACTTCTACAAAGAAAAGTGATTAACACAGGGAAAAAAAATAGCCCAAAACCAGTATTTGCTGGCACAAAAGAGGAGTTAATTCTTCACAGGTTCTCAGGCTGACCTAACTGCCCACAACATGTTATAATTGTGCAATTTTGGCCTTTCTTTGTTCCCAAATGAAACAAGGTATTTAGCCTGTCTTTGGAAAATAAAAGAGCACATTAAAAATAATTTTCATTCTTACTAAAGTTAAGACTTAACTTAGCAGAGAGAGAAATGATCTTTGCAATATGAAACTATAACTCATGGGCTGATTCTGTGGCACTCTAAGCTTACAATTTTCAGAAACAGAGCAAAACACTGAAAATTACCAATGGATCAGTAGCTGCAAAAAATTTCAAGATAAGTTATTAGCCACAGGACCCTGCTTCAGTTTTGAAAAAGAAATGCAGATGCTTTTTGCATACTACTATATGCACTATTTCCAAAAGTACTTGGATTTCATTTTGCCCATTTGTCCCAATATCTTTTATTTTTAGAATTTACTCTTTTGCTTTGGAAAAAACTAAAGTCGCACTTAGGACACAGTGGTAGCAGCTTAAATCTGTCATAGATGCCCAAGAGAAGAAAGCAGGGAAGTTGCAGATTAAGACTAAGTACTTATTCTACCAGTCTCTCTCTGTGCAGCACTGCTAATGAATATTTATAAGAGTTTGCAAACCCTGCACTGTTCCAACTCTGCTGAGTCTCCTCATGAGAAGAGACTGTCAGTTATGTCAAACTGTGTGTTAAAAGCTGCTGGGATTCTGTGGCTTGAGCATAAGTTTTTCTAAAGACAAAACTGGAATTGGGAACAAAACACATTTCTGAACTGTGGCATTCAACCATACCACGTCTTTCCTCTCTTCTTCCCACTCTCTGGAACCTGAAGACAGATACAGTTTCTCAAATGGTTGAACAAGCAGCTTGCCTAATTCTTGCAATATATATATGGTATGACTAGAATCAGAGACTCGCTTTTTTAGACCTGGGGAGAGCTGAAATGTTCAATATGCAGGATCTGCATTCATGAAAGAGAGAAGAGACAGCACACTCCATCTATAGAAACTCCTGTAGCTTTTATTCTCAATGACCCAGCACCCCTGCTACTTTGTGTCTCTATCTAGCACTCTAGCTCAAAGTTGGGGGTGTAACAAATATGTTAATGCATGGAGGGAAAACAATTAGACTGACACGTCCTCATTTTCTCATAATTTTTCCATTAGAAAAGCAGGGATTCCCTACAGAACTAGGGAATTTAGGTACTTCTTTTTGTATCAAAATGCATAGCTAAAACATGCTTTAATCACTACACCAGACAAAATTGCTAATTAAAGTGCATGACATCTCCATGAATTCCAGACAAATTCACTGAAATCAATGCTCTTACAACAGTACAACAAACACCAACTGAAATGCAGCAGAAATAGGCAAGAATATTAAGTGTGGTTGCTTTGAGGCACCAGTTGTTTAACCAGTGGATTGTATTCAGGGTGTTGTAGGGCAGCATTCAGGTGCAATGCTACAGCTGCCCAAGGAGAACCCACACTGTGCCTGGCTACGTAATAACGGCTGTGATTTCTACACAAGTGTCTTTCAATTATACAATACACTCTCCTTGTACACTTGTTACAGGCAAATTCTGATCATTGAACATTGATCCTAAGAAACTTCAAAAAAGGAAAAAATAAGCTTTCTGAGAGGCATGTTTTGTTTGGCTTATTTGACAATGCTGTCTAGGATACGTTCCCTGGTGAACATTTAGGTGTTAGAAGAAAAGGACATCTTCATGCCTGTTTGCACTAATGACCCTCAAGTCAGATGTTGAGCTTAACTACTGATGTAATGAAGCATCCACTATCTGAATCAACCACCTTCAGCTCTCCTAACTCATTCCTCCTAATGCAATATCATGACCTGTCTCCATCCTTCATTCCTACAATTAAATAGATCCTAGCAACTAAGAGCCTTCTTTCCACATACCACAATTTTTCAACTGCATGCTACTCACCAAGATAACATTACACATGGCAACCAATGCAGGAATCTTGGTTCTATATAAATTTTCAGCTGAATTTTTTGTGTTTTCCAGCCTTCTTCACCTCTCTAAAGATAAAGATCTAAGAAATGAGTGTTTGTGAGGCATGGCCCTTGGCACCTGTAGCCATGGCATCAACACATGCTCAAGAAGCTTGTGTTTTATAGAAGATAAGAAAGAAATATCTCTAAGAAGTTCTGTCTCCTTTTTGAGAACATCTTCCCTTTCTAGTGAACAATTTAATGTCTTCTGAGAAAACTAGTCCTAGGCAGGGACAGATTTGTCTTTAAGTATGTTTTGAGCAAACAAGTGAGATAGGATATCTTGAATGTAACTAACTGTATTAAAGTTTAATTAGCCATACTGGACTTTATCTTGATCAACTTTACTGAGCTAGACAATTCTTTATATACGACTGGTACTGCTAGCCTAACAGACATACATTCTTGAAAAGGGCTTAGAAATGTTAATATTAATTCCCTTTGTTTTGTTTTCATATTTTTAGCGCAATATATTTCCAAATTACATTTCTGCCATTATATGGAAGAATGTATTATAAGCCTGCTAATTGCTCAGATGAGTGGCTTTTGTAAAACAGAGACATTTCCTTTAAGTAACACAGAAGGATTCTGTTTAAACCTTTGGCTGTGAGAGTCCTATTATTTACAGAACATTTGGAAACACACAGATTAGAGTTTTCTCAAAATAGATGCAATTACTAGGACAGAAAAACAGTGAGAAGCTAACCACTAGGATAACTCATCTCACCAGAAAAATATGTATTTGCAAGTAATCCTTTAGAAACAATCAAAATATACAAAATGCTACAAATCTTTGCAATATAAAGCCATTTTACATTGAATAATTTAGAATTCTAATTTGAAATAGAAATAGTTTTAAAATTTAGCATGATTTTAACATTCTGAAAAATCCTGCACAGAGCACAATGCAGGTTTTTGCTGTTGTTTTGCTTTTTTTATGTTTATTTTATGATTGTTTTCCTGCTCCTAGCCCTCATCTAGCATGAATTTACTACTTCTCAAAAGACTTTGTGTTGATAGTGAAAGTTGCTCACATATTTTTGAGAATTTTCCCTCTCCATCTATACTCCAGCTAACCTCTTAAACAATATTTACTGAGTCTTCCACATTGTACAAGGTGAACATTTACATTCTTTTACAAAGCATACCAAAAGTGGGTAAAAGTTAAAGTGGTGTACTAAATTAGCACATAATATAAACAATAGTCATCCTCCCTGGTATAAAATTGTCATTCAATATAAAGCAGCATATTGAAACTACCTACTCAGAAAACTCTTTATACTCTACACATGTTTTATTAGTCTGTTTGTCCTGTTTGAGTCAAACAGACTGATCACTTCATTATGTTAATCCACTTTCTGCAACACTAACAGAAAACATCTCAGAGACATTACTAAACTGGACAAGAGATATAAACAGATGCGCACACACAATTTAGTACCATTTCTCTTTTTCTGGAGCTGCTGCTTATTCAAGGAATTGGTTATTTTGTCTTCTTTGTACATTAATGCCTCTCAATTTTGGGATCTAACTGTGATCCACGTGCTAAAATTAGGTTGCAAAGCCTTCTGAGGACCTGCAAGTAGCCCTTCCCAAGCCAGAATAAATAAGGTGACTTTAATGAAATAATACTGACTATAGTAACAAGTTTACTTTGGAACATACATGTCTAAATGGGAAGCTGGAATAGTCAAGTAACCAGTGCATATTTATGTGCACAGCTTTCAAATTACCATTTACACCTGTGCCATAAACTGATACCAGACATAGATTAAATGAATACAATGTTATTATCACTATTATTGTTATTTTACAACATTCAGGAGTGTGCAGATGCTTTACAGTACCTGTTCCCACAATGCAGCAGGGGTAGCAGGTGGATCCCTGATCCTTCTAATTCACTGTAGAAATCTTTACACAGGTCAATCTATTTGTGGTGGTCATAAATTTCATGCTTTCTTCCTTCCAAAGAAAAAGCAACCAGCAAAGGGAAACTGACTTGCTTTTGAAGCACAAGAATCAAGGTAAAAAGAGCTTACTTATCCATAGTCAGATATACAATATACAAGAAAAGAAAGCTACCTTTACCTGTGAAATAAGACAGACTTGACAAGCGTGACAACATCACGACTGGCGTTGTACCCTGCACAAACAATGGCAACGTGGATGGTCTGTGGGAGAAAGAAACAAAAAGAGCAAAAATTAAAGCCTGCTCCTGTGTTCTATCATTCATTTAAAAGAGCACATACACGACAGTGCTATTATTTAGCGAGGCGATTGTTGAAGATTTGAGTGGATGTTTTACAGCTGTTTGCAGTCCACCTGAGGCAGTTTGTTAAAAACATCTTAATTGGGTTATAACACCATCATCATTCCAAAGTCATTACTATCCCTAAATTACATCAGATGCCCGAACAGAATTGCATTTATTAGCTAAAAGCGCATGTGTGTGTGTGTGTGTGCACATACCCATTTAGCAGCACACAAAATTCGGAGAATAAAAACATGCAGACTTTTTAACCTTCTGAACTGAAGTTTAAAATGTATGATAATTTGAAGCAGATATGTGCTTCGAAATTTTGCATTATTTAGCTACTAAGGAGAGGAGAGCAAGCTCTGTTAGATGAGCACAAGTGGGACAATTCACTTGCTAGGGGCATCCCAGTGATAATATAGGACACAAGCTGTGAAGGCCATTTCTGAGCCTGTGATTATCAGTTCAGACTGTACTGGGTGGGCAGTGTTAATGTGAAGTTAAATACCACCCCTCCACACACATTCTGCCCACCCCAGCACCTTGGTAAGCTATCACTTATTCTGGGCCTTCTAACCTCCCTTTTAATATGAGGCAAAGGTTTACTCATCTCTTCAAGAGGAAAGAGAAAACTGAAAAGGTGCTACTAGTCGTTATTATTAAGCAAGTTAATAATTTGAAAAATGTTGTTCAGTCACTCTTCTCTGTTTTTAAAATTAGCCATTTTTATTCCCTGTGGCCAAAATAAAATTAATCTTAGCAAATTTTGACTCCAGCTGTCATATTTTTCTGTTTGAAGCTTGGTTAGCTGGTTTCTCACACACACAGCTCTCATTTTCCACAGAAAGACCCATGATGCAGAGAACAAATGAGGAATTCTGCCTCCTCACATATAGTCACAGATTCCCAAAGTCTGGCTTGTAACAGAAGCAGATTTATACAAGAGGTGGCACCTGTTGGGCACATCTAAAGAGTCCATAACCCCATCCATTAACATCGCCTGGTACAGGCCACAATTTGAATCATATAATTGCCAAGTGGCTGTGTCATTGTGCAACCCCCACATGAACATCACAGCTACCTCCAGCCCTAGTGTGCCTCACAAGCTGAGGCACATTGGAGATCTGATGTTTTAAAAGGACTTGAATTAATAAGGCAACTTCCTGTCCAGAGAGGTGTGAGAAAGAAAAGGTATTGCAGTACATTTTGGCAACAGCTCTGTGTGGTATTCAGGACTTTAAATTTATATAAAAGTCAATGAGAGTTGAACACACTCAGCACTTTGCAAAAATGATTGTGTTCCTTTCTTGTGACAACAATAGGGGAGAAGTGAGGCTGCTTGACGACAACTGTCATTGCAGCAGTAGTTTGTACACACTTTATGGGTGTGGGATCCTGTGGGTGCACAAATTCCTGACACTGCACATGCTGCTTCCTCTCTGGTTGCTTTTTGGGAGACCTTCCTGTCAATGCCAATTAAAATCAAATTAACTGAGAATGGTTTCACACCTGCTTTAAACATTTTACCTGAAGACACTGGACTAGGCAAAACATTTTATGGGTTTTGACAGAATACCACTGTAATATTACTGTCAACATAATTTTATACTACCTCTACTTGTCAGAAAAGATCTCCTCACAGACTTTCTCTTCACGTTTCAAAACCAGACTTTATTCTGTCAAGGGCTTCCTGCATCTGTCCTTCTTTCCTAAATTTCTTTATTTCAAAATTATAAGTATGCTTTCCTTGGTGTCTCTTAGCAGATGCTGTTGTCTTGCATACTGTTCCAGCTAGGGTATAGTGAGAAGGCAGCACTGGCTGCTCTTCTGAATGTCATTCTCCAGTTGAGAAACACAGGCATCCATATGCCTTCTGCTCAGCCTTTCTGTGGCATTTGATACTCTCCGTCACTCCTACTCCTGCCTGCAACCAGCTACAGGAAATATCAATAATCCTCAAAGAGAACAGAAACTTAGTCCATTTTTTACAAAGGTTTTGACCATAGCATGCTGCAACACTCAGTCTGTTCCTCCTTTTCTTGATTCACTTTCTTCTCCTTCAGTTTTTAATTGTTAAACAACATAGTGGGAAAACTGATAAGTCAACATGACATCAACAACCTCAAGTGTCTGCAGACATTTGCATCCTAATGAAAAAAGTTTTATTTCCAGTTTTCTCCCTGTTTGTTCCAAATACATGTTTGGATAGAGAGCAGCTGGCTGTAGCCATATCTGGGCAATAGTGTCAGGAAGAAGGAAGTACTTCAATGAACTTGCATCCTCCTGAGCATACTACTCTAAGCATCAGCTCCCAGACTATGAAACTGGTCAGCAGTATCACAGCTCTCTCAAACTCCTTGTTTTCCATCTACAGGTGGCTAAAAGATTGTATCCCCATCTTACCAGAACTGGCCACCAGATTCACACAACCTCCGGACTTAAGACTGCAGCTAACAACTAGAAGTAAAGCCAGATAAGACAAGAATGTTGCACCTTCCACAACACGTGGCAGCCTGTCTGCTTGGTCTGATGTGCCCCTCCAAAAATCTCACACCAAGGCTCTGCGTGTTGCACTTGCCCCTCATTTACATTCCGTGATAATTCTAGGTGTCAAATGCTAGCCTGGATATTCAGAAGTCACTGTGTGACTAAACTGAGCTTCTTGAAAGTGTTCATCTTTCTACAGCACTCTTTTTAAATTAAATGATAGGCATGCTTATCACTAGTAGATGTTACAAGAAGTCTGGACACAGGCCATTCACTGGATCTGCTTTTGGAATGGAACTCACTGCAGCAACAGATTAAAAGATGATACATCTTGTTTTCCAGACTCTATGAATTCTTCCTCTACTTATACATTGTACGTGAATACATAATCAAAACAATGTGGCAGATAAACAAGCTGTTCTTCCTATAGATTGTGGATCAGGGACACAAAGAGAACTATTTTTGATTTTTAACAGTTATGGGAGTGCTCAGACCCAGGTACTGAAAGGCATATAGGGAAGTTAAGTTTTTTTAGAAAAGGGAGTTTAAATAATCCAAGGTGCATGCTAATATGGTTTAAAAGCTACCACTTTAGCCACTAGTGGAAAGATGGCCTCTAAACACAGTAGTTCATGTACGTCCATTCTGGGGTAACATTAAGGGGAAGAAAATATCCAAAACCACTTGAAGAACTGGGCCTTAGATCCTATGCTGATGAGAATATAAGGTATAAGAAAAACATTTTTTTTTCCCTCCCCAGACTACTTTTAGGAATGATGAAATAATGAGCTTAACAAATTCTAACTAGCTCTAATAGTAGAAATAATCTTTGATAAAGAATTTCATACTTCAATAATTTTCCAGTAGTATTAGCTAGGCCTTGCACTGCAGTTACTTAACCCCTCATAGATAATTGTTGAAGGTAGTTAAGAGATACTAAAAGCATGTTACAAAAATGTAAATATTCTACAAATGTTTTTCCAGAGGCAGGTAACATCTGCTTTTCCTGTGTTTTACAGTGCTTCAGTTGGTGCAGGCTTGTTCTTTGTGGCTCTGGAGCACTACACACTTAAACATATTGAACAACACTGTTGAGAACAGTAACAGACAAATATGCTTGTAAAAATGCTTCAATTAATATTCTGCTAATCTACTAAATGCCATACTGCTAATCAACCATATTGTGATATATAATATCTTTTTAAAAGTTTATAAATGCACACAGAATTCAATCTAAAAGTCTGGTTTATGGAGGCACAAGCTGGAAAGATACTGGGAGAACATTGTAATAAAGAGTCATATAATTCGGTTAGCTTCCATCAGCATTATGCTCTTCTTCTGAAGCCTGTTATTTGCACCTATGTCTTTGTAAGGACTATTCTTACTTATATTTGCAAGGTTAGTGTTAAATTTTTTTGGGAAGGCATGGCAGGGATCTGCTCCCTCCAGGGTTAAGGCCCTTGGCTGGAACTCTGGCTTTTTCTTTCCATATAATGCTGGTTCCTTTTATAATATCAGAAGAGCCCTCTGTGATGCAACAGAGGTGCATTGGCAGGCTGCAACAGCTGGAATACAAGAAATCTACTAATTTTTTTATATAGATCACACAGATTATAGTTTTTATATTTAATGTTCAATCATTGTAACTGTACTTTCAAATGTTTCAATCATCATTAAAGACCATTCAAAAGCAGATTCTGAAATGTCAGCTTCAGTAAATCTCAAAGAACGGCCTCAGTGAAATAAACAACCTATTCCTAGCTCTCTTTGTCTCTCCCAGGGCCCCAGTCTTCTTCTCAGGACCCTTGTCTCTTTCTACCCAAGCTGTTGATTCTTGCTGTGATATATTCCAGGGTCAGAGGCTAAAAAAGATTTAGTTTACATCATGGAAACACTAAAAACAGAGGGTGAATGTAGTCAAGAAACCACTCACAGAAACATGGAAGTAGAATCTACAGTAATAGGATAAATGATGAGACCTCTGGCAAACCTGATAATAAAGACATTTGATTTTCATTTCCATTGCTGTTACTGAATTGCTGAGTGAATTCCTTAAGAGAAAGAAGAAAAAGCTATTTCGTTATCAAAATAGTGCCTGGTGAGAGAAGATTGCCAAATAAAGTGAGGTTTCGTATTTTATATAACCATTGCCTCCAGCACAATGCTAAACCCCACTGAGCAAGAGAATTTATTGGCAAAACACATTATAAACTGAAAGGCTACGTAAACTATTCTTCCTTTAAGCTGCTATTTTTGTGTCCCAAATTGGTTGGTACATTGAACAAGCAAGAACTAAGATTCAGCTCATGATAATAAGGGGGCATGATAATAAGGGAGAAGGGAGATTTGCTTATTGGTGGCCTGAACCTTCCCTTATTAAAAGAAAAGCCAAAACACTTACAAGGAGGAAAATCAGACCCTTATTATTGGGAGGAGGGAAAATTAAAAACAGAATCCTCCTTTTTCCTCTCCTTAAAGTAATGTTGCTTCCTTTTTACATGTTGACAGACAAAGATGTCCAACTGGAAAGCAATAATTAATTTTTAAATTATATTTGGTATTTGTGCATCAAATAAACTTTATCTGAAGATACAATTAGGACTTCTTTTTCTCTCCCACTTACTTTCTTTCAACTTCTATCTTCCCAGTGGCAGAAAGCAAGATAAAAGGCGATAGGGTATTATCCTCTTTGTAGAAATAAATGCAGGAATTATTTTTGATATCTTCACCAGCTGGGATTGGCACAAGGCCTTTAACCAAGACCTTCTGTTTTGGATTTATCCATATTTGGAACTGTCATCATTCAGGTATCTGTCAACTAAATAGCTGGAGACATCCACAAAACTACTGGCATAAAATGGGGAAAAGCAAACCAGAACAATCCCTGCAAACCTTCTTAGAAACAGATGTCCTGTTCCCTGCAGTTAACCACACCTCTTATGCATGGCTCTCACAAAGCAGGCGATTCTGCACTAGCCTGCAGATATACCTCTGCATAGACTGGCTCCATAAGCCACAATCTAATTAATGGTGAATCCTGAACTGTTCTAATACAGAGCACAAACAAAGGAATAAAGCTTTTCAAAGCACTGTGGCGCTTTCATTTAATTTATAAACACAGAGGGCCAGTTTGCCACAGGCCTTTATCAGCACAGCTGTACTGAAGTCAACTTGGAACAAGGCTTTGATTTTTACACCAGGTTTGGGGACAGGAGAATGAAAAAGACATAAAAAATCCATTCGAAAATAACTCAAAAGATATTCAGAAGATTAAATGTTTTAAAGTTTTTTTAAAAAAGAATAATTAAAAATTTTCTAAAAGTTGTGCTCAGTAATCATTTAAGAGGATAGTTTCTGAGCAGACCTTCTGACGTTCTGAGGGAAGGCAATAGGGATCTGCAATGTCTTTAAAGGATCATATCTATCATGCTTTGTTTCTGGCAGGTTCCTTCTGTTTATTTACCTCGCATTTTTCCACTGCTGGTTGCTGCCCACACTCGGAGCTGTTCCCTGCCACAATGCCAGACCGCAGGCTCTCGCTGTCGCCTGTCCCGTCATCATTTGCCCACTAGTCTACAAAATTGTCCTTTTAAGCATTCAGCATTTTCAACTAAGTTATTTAGTCAAAACT
>JAOXNG010000001.1:59164055-59180914 GCA_028566535.1 Scolopax minor | reverse complement strand
GGATATGGTGTAGGGGAGAACTTTGTAGAGTAGGGTAGATGGTTGGACTTGATGATCCCAAGGGTCTCTTCCAACTGAAATGATTTTATGATTCTATGTGGAGGTAAAGTAGAAGTGGTTAAGATTTTCTGATCATATTATCATTGATGTTGAATGAGGAACATAAAAACTATTAGAGAAATACTAGAATACCAGCACTTATTCCCACTAGGCAGCACTGCAAATATACCCCCAGGAACTCAGTGATAAAAACAGAGAAAAATGAACATTCAGAGTGAATTGAAGCACAAAAAAGAAGTGCAACACAAAAGGCTTAAAAGGGCTCAAGGTGTGAAAACACTGAGGAAAGAGTAAGAGTGTGAGGGATGTGTGAACCAGTGCAAGTGCAAGAGGAAAACGGGAACAGGATTTTGATTAAGGCTGAAAGTGATAGAGGGTAATCAAGCATAAATGTGAAAGAGCTACAAATGCACATATAAGTGAGCAATAGAGCATGGCAGAGTGACAGGCTGTGATACAGTAAAAGATGGCAAAAGAAGGAAAACCAGATAGAAAAGAGTTTTAATGATTAATTCCCTTTTTGGAGTTGCTTTTATTTTCAGCATTTATCAGAAGAGAGACATTTACATGAAAACAGAACAGCAAGCAATGTAAAAAAGAAACAAGAGCCATAGGAACTACTACAAATTCTCAATAAACAAGCCATTTGGAAATTGCCTTCAATTTTGTCCACCAAGTCGAGGCTGTCAGAATGACCATGCAAAACATCATTTGGAAAAGAGTGAACTGGAAGAAAGTAGAACCAATAACTTCAAAAGTGTAGGTAAGCATTTAAATGTTTTCTCCCTTGTGTGATGAAATGTTCTTGTCACAGTGAAGCCAAGCATAGGTGTAGTATCACAATATAAGTCTTCAGCAATAAATTAGGGGCAGAGAAATTAGGGACTACAGAAATTAGGCACAACTATATGTAAAGAGATGGCTAAATAAAAGTTCTACCACACAGCTGTACTTACATAAAAACATGAAACCAGGAAGTATTTCTGCATTCACATAGAAGAAACTTTAAAGAAACACAGGTATTCAAATACTTCTCTGGATAACAACAGTTATGGTGCTCAAATGACTCTGCTTATCTCTCTCTCCTCTGCTTAGTTACAGCCTTGACAGATCTCCTGCATTCTTTCTTTCACACCTAGATGACAGGATGCCTTTTTTTAATCCAGTACTCTTTCAAGACAATCTCTATGTAAAACATAAAGTAGAGGAAAGAGTAAGCTATTCCATATTGTGTAGTTAATGACAGAGGAACTGCTTGTTTTGTTTTTTTGAAGAATGCCTTGTTTACTGGAGTGTTAGAGCCAAAAGATTTGAGAGCTTCTTTGTAAATGTTCAAACTCTCAAAAATACTGCTTTCATTTAACCTTTCTGCAGTCATATTGATTTTATAAAAGATTTGATCTGCCAAATTTGTCATAATCTTTAAAAACTATAATAAAAGATTTCTATAGATTCATATATTTCTTGAAGGTTTTTGAAGGTCTATGGGGTATATAAATACCTTATTTGTGCTTAACCAGTCTCAAATTTCTATTTCATGGACTACATTTCATCAATAGCTTTCAAAAAAACTACATGCACAACGTACTATAAATAATAAAGGAATAGATGATTAAAATTTTTTAAAAAATTATCCCAGTTTTAAACCTTTTCTTTCAAAGGCAACTGCACAAACAGAAGCATGTCTTCATATTCTAAATATACACACACATACTTTTTAAAATGTTTTTTGATCTTTGATTATTGTTTCAGCAATTTGGTTTACACACAAACAAGTTTTAGCAACTAGAAATCCCCAAAACTCAACCTGCATCACAAAAGCATAAGAATCCTTTTTTTTCCAGCAACAATAAAAAGAGTTGCTCATCAGAATGTTTATATTCAATTCAGAACAGTTTCCAACTCATTCTCCTCTATACATGGAATAGCTTTGCAGTGCTAAAAAAAAAAAAATCACTTGGTGAGCAATCAAAAAAGCATATGAAAACGGAGGAAAGTCCTAGAGAATATTGATTCCATCTAATCACATCATACATAAAATAAAGTAATAGTTTGAAGATACTATCTTCTCTTACTGTTAAAAATCCATGGACTTTGACAACATAAATTTAGTATCATGAGTGCAAAAACATGCAAGATGGGCCTGGGTCTAGGTTTTAGGGCCATCTGACTTGAATAAGCACCAAAACACATGGAAACTACATCAGTGGATAGATAACCCATATCTCATAAATGCAAGTTGAGATAAACAGGACACAATGCAATTCCACCTAAGAAAAGATGTATGCACTATGAGAGAGACTGTTTGTTACTATGACTAAAAAGGTTTTGGGAATGCTATGAAAAGAGATCATAGCCACTTATTCACAATCTTACTCTTTTTTTTTTTTTTTTTTGCAGGACTGGAGCTGTTTACCCCTGCATTTTGGTCAAACATGAATATAATAACTATACTTGTCTTCAAATTCCTCCTTCTGTGTCAGTGTGTTATAGTGTTACTCCTCACATCCTAACCCTTCCTCTTGTGCAATGCTTCCAAGGGTTTTTTGATGTTTGATAATGATGGACACTAACTCCCCACAAATAAAACCTAAGTCATTGGGAGCTACAGGTTGTCAGTCTCTCTAAGGATGAAGTCTGTATTTTGAAGAAAACTTCTGTATCCATCAGGACAGGAAATATAATAAGAGGAAAATCAATGTGCAAAGCAAAGAAATAACAGGTGGATCAGAGCTTTTTCAATACATGCTGTGTGTTTCTTTACAAATTGCATTCGATGAACCACCCACTTTGAAAGAAATCCATTTTCCCACACAAGTGCTTTAACTACTTAAGGTTACACATAGAGATTGTCACTCAAAAGACAACTTACAAGCAGTGTTCCCAAAACATAACAAAATTCCTTTTTCTCCATCAACACTTCTTTTCCTTTGCCTAAAAAGTTTGGTGTGACTAACTAGTCCCCAACTCTCCACTATAATAATATTACCTAGCCTATATAGTGTTTTTCATCAGTAGATCAAAAAGTAAAAAGGCAAGTGTCGTTACCTCATCAAGTAATACCCACTAAATAATCAGCTCTGCTGCTGCTTTAATCCTTAAACATGGTGTTTTAAAAACATGAAGAAGCCAAAACAATCTCCAAATAATACACCTTCTCTATCAGAGGAGATTATTGCCTGTTCAGTGGAACCCAAGAGGGTTCCATGAAGCAAGAAGGGAGTATATTTGCAAAGATACCACACAGGATTAGAAGGAATCTTTTCAGCTATTGAGCTATGGCCCAGTTGTCCCATGCTGACATATCATATAAGCCCTTTCTTAAACAGCTTGAATTTTGCCTTAGAACCAGTGAGCACTTTCTGGCTTTCATTAATACCACTGAGAAGTGTACTGAGAAGTGCCAGAAGTGTACTGATCTGATGAACAGATATTTTTCTCCCATTTCTATCCTAAATGTAGTGTTGACCTGATAAGAAACCATTTGTCTTTGCATTAACAGTATCTGTTCATCCGAAAATCTCTGCCCTGCCTTGTGTATTTTTAGAAAGCTCCCAATTTGGTAAAGCAATGAAAAAATACAATTAACATTCTAATAACAAGCAAGGTCTATCAAATTTTGCCTGTGGCTACCGACATATATACATTACCTACTACCTGCCAGTGTTAAATTCAGCTTTCCTAGGAATATTTATTAAAAGTCCAAGATCTATTTCCATAGCAGTGACAATTACCTAGGAATCCACTATAGTGTATTAAGATTAAATCTTTCCCAAGGTGCCTTACTTTACACTTACAAACATTCAACTTAATTTACTATTGTATCGTTCTGCTTTAAAAATATCTCATGGTGGGGAATTCTACAACTCCTGTTCTCCATCTATCAGGATACTTTACACATGTGTAACAGTTACTTTTCCTCCTGTCAAACTCTACCTAAATCTCCCATTGCTGCAATTTAAGGCTGTAGCTTGTTATTTTCAGATCAAATCCACTTCTGTATGCAATGACAAATCTAGTGAGTTTGCAGCACTGAATACAAATATGCAGTCTTCATCTTCCTGAGAATTTCACTATTTATCAAACTTTCAAACAACCAGGGAAAAGGCTTAACCTTCTAGCAAGTGCTTTAGGACAGTAGTAAGATAGACTTTTTTCTCAACAAACATCTTCAGAAATAATATTTCAAAAATCCTGCATTACTGTATTTGTGAAGTTCTGATCTTTTTTACCCTGCTTTTGTCATCTGAAGAAGCAAGTACCTGCTCAAGTACTTTTTTCACCTGTATCTTGACTGACACCATCATCGTCTTGGTAACAGCATTCTGCTGTTTTCTTTCAAAATAAATAATTAATAGTATTAATTAGGAATGTGGTTTTGCCTGTATTCTGGATACACACAGCCATTAGCTCACGTTTACAACCCACACTGACATAATGACAATGTTAACTCTTACAGTTCAGACTCTTAATTTCAATTCCTTTTCAGTTTCAGCATCCAGAAGTGTCCGTTCAATGTTGCATTTGCTATTGAGAGAACCAAATAGCAGGTTTTCTGTACTCCTTGTAACAGCAAATTCTCTCTTAACAATTTGTAGTGACTTCCTTCAGCTTCACAGCATTGATTCAATTAAATGCACAAACTAAAGCTTGATGACTACCACATCTCAGCTATCCACTTGCAGGTTTGACTGGTAGCTTTCATGTTTAGAATAAATTTCAGATACGAAAATTCCATAATTTCAAAATATTAAAACCTAAAAGAATAATTTGGAATGGATAATACCATACATGTTTCCATGATGCTGAATCCTTTCACATATACATGATGCTCAAGTACAACAATAAGGTGTGATAAACAGTGAGGCTGCTTTTAATAATATTGCAAATAATGGTCTTATAATGGAACTTGGTGTCTTCCTGGCTCCTCAACATAATACTCTCTTTTCCATATGAATCCACCTTTTCACTACAACCCTCTACATGCAATCATGCACATATTTTCTTCTGTCTTTTCTCCTTATTTGGATTGTTACAAAAAAGCAGCTCTCAGTACTCCATTCAGCTTCCTACCAAGAAATTGTTTATGACAAGTGACAATAACACATGAGCATGGCTCTTTCCTCATACTTATTCATTAGCTTCTCCACCCATAGTTAAATGTACACAACCTCTGCTTTCGCCACACCACTAGAACATCTCTTCTGTGAGACCCCATTAAAAACCTTCACCAATTCTTCTTGCGATTCCTACTCTCTCTCACTGAAAATCTGGTTCTTTCAACAAGCACTACGTAAAATTACCACAGCTAATCTTTCCACCAGTAGAAGCTTTCCATTACCTGTCTATCTCTAAGCGGAGTCTCTATTTCACCACAGCTCAATAAAGTATGTTACATTTTTGCCACTAAACTGTAATAAGCACAAAATCATCCCCTGTTCAGAAATAACTCAGATTTTTCTATTATTTCTGTGCAGTCAAACTATGACAAAAGCACCAGGACTTTAATGGAATATTTATAAGCAATATTCAAATAATATAATATCTTCCTACACCTTGTAATTTCCTGCTGGATATGTAAGGTATATGATTACTAAGTTATTAAAAATATAACAATCTATTTAATGATTCCAAATGCATTTAATGCATTCCAAAACAATCTGTTTGCATCGTCCATATCTGATCCCTTACAAAAAAAAAAAATAAAGGAAATGACATTTCATCTTCCTCTGTTCATCAGATATGTTCATAGATTGCAGTCCAGTATGCTGTAAATATTTCTTCCCCCCAAAATGCTGTTATACTTTGCTTCAAGTTTACAATATTATTCGAGATCTAGTTCTCCTGAAAAAACCTGCAAAATAAACTTTCAAGCCAATTTTCAGAAGGAAAACAGTACTAATTGTTGTAGATTTGTTGTGGGAGGGGGTTCTGCCCTTTCTTTAGTGGCAGCAATTGCAATGGGTAATTTTTTCTAAGCTAATGCAATTTCATCTTTATTTACTGGCCTATTTTGTTTAGAGTCCTCAAGGTGGAAATGTGACATCAATAGCAAAAATGTTATTTTTAAAAGGTCATTTTTAATAAAGCTCAGGAAAGTTCCATGAGTGGAAAACTTAGAGGCCTGCTGCAGTTACAAGGCTCATCCCACACGAGCAGTGTAGACAGAAGTCTTTTTGGAAGCTAAAAAAAAATATGCAGTTAACAAGAGTCTTCCTTGCACGAGGGTGTAAGTTGGTCCCCCCAGTACAGCAATGTATCAGGTTGGAGAGCCATCTTCTCTGCAGAGATTTTAAAAAGTAATGACTGATTCTGGGTTAGAGTTGTCATGCTCAACTTGGTCTTCTTCAAATTTGAAGGGGCCTGGATTTTAAACAGGAGAAACACTGACTCAAAATCAGTGGTTCAAAGACAGTAAAATAAGGGCAGTAGCATCCACAATTATGAACTGCTTAAAATTTTACTTAGGTGTTTTCTCAGCATGCACTGTACAAATTAATCAGCTACATCACTGTTAAACCAACAAATCCACTATCAAATAAATGAGGTCTATCTGATGCATACAGAACACTGACCACTTTGCTTTTGAGCTCCTTGTATTGCTTTGTTATAGTCTGATCTGTTCTTTGACATACAAAACTGTACCCTGCTGCTCCTCTTAGAGAGCTTCTGCTTTTAAAACTACTTAGAAGCTGATAAACACCACCACCCCCAAACAGGTGGAATATGCAAACAGCACTTTAACACCTATACAGACAGTATTGCACTGTCTTATTGTAATTAGGTGACAGTAGTAGCATCATCTCAGAAAAGAATTTTGTTACACTTATGGCTTCTCTATAACATAAGCTTGTGCTAGTCTAAGATGACATACCATTTTAAGCAGCTATTGCTATGTCAACTAGGATAATATCCCCCATGATTGCTTTTATTGGTACATGTCATTTTGGAAGCTGTTTTAACTGAGCTGGCAAAAGCCACTCTTACCCCGCAATAATACTATGCACAACAATGACATAGACCCGTATAATTGTACTAGTGTAATTTATGAAATTTTTTATGTAGATTATTTCTTGTCATGCCCTGATTTGGTGTGTTTCACATTCGTATTACACCACAAATCTAACCATACTTCTCAAGCATAAAAAAATAAATGCATACAAACAGGAGCTGGGGACAGGGAGAACATGACATTTTTGAAGGGAACAGGTAGTGAGTCACATAACAAAACAACAATTCCCATAGTTTTCAATATCCTGATTTAATCCATCTTCCTCCTAAATACATGAGTCCCTGAACTAGCTTTGTTAAAGGAATTATTTTCTTCTCTCCATCTCCTGACAGTGGTCTTCAATTAAAGCCTGCAATGATGAAACTCACTGAGATTGACAGAGGAAATAAAAGGAGAGAAACCACTGAAATGCATCTCTTCAGAAGCAGATTAATAAATGTCCCGCAGACATCGGTGCGAGTGACAGCCGCCAGAGCTTAGTGAAAAAAGAGAAGCAGAAAATTAAAATTCTCATTGGGCCTGATGATGATTAATATCTCTTCTCTGATGAGCTGAAACTACTTAATCTTTGTTATTAATATCGAATCACTGAGGTGCAAGTATGGTAGCTAAAGAGAAAGGGGGCACATGAGAATGTTTAAAATTGGGAAGAGGAAAAAAAGACAAAAATAACAGAGGTATGTTTTGCTCTTAAATCTACTAAAGCAAGAAACTCAGAATGAAGCTGAGAGTCACCATCAGTGGCTTTGAAGTTAGGTTATTATGAGACAGCTCTTGGTCAAACAATGTCACACAATTTAAAGGAGATAAATAGATCTCAATCATTTGCTTAAAGGCATTTGCATTCTACTGGAAGACTACTTAATTCATCACATTTCCATTCAAGCATACATGAACAAGCAACTAATACCTTCACTGAGTTCAAATATTTTAAATAATTGTTATTTTCAGATTTACTCACCTCTGTGTATATTGGCAAATCTTTAAAGAGAGTTAATTGGAGTTCCTTGGGAACCAATAATTACATGTTGTTGTGCAGACAGATTTTTTTTTATACATGGTTCCTAAATGAATATTCTACAAAATGTAACCTCTGTTGAGATTTTTACCTTAAACCCCTGGGTTTGTAATGCACTGAAGCAAGAGGTTAAATAGTTAAATCTTTTATAGCTAATGCTAGAAAAGATTCTGTGTGTATTATATTTTCAGACCAAAAGAAACCACTGTTAAAGTCAGCGTAGATCACTTGAGATACACATTATAACAGTTTGATTAATAGAATAGAAAGCAGACTTTTATAGCACCCATTCATCTGAAAACACTATTCCTGCTAAAGTTAACAAGCAAAATCATGAAGTTAGGCTAAATTAAATCCAATGTCAGGCAGGAAATTTACTGATTGTGAAATATTAAGCTGTGGCATTAGTTCAAATAATTCTAGAATACCGAATGCCTTAATGCTGTGAAAAAAAAAAAAAAAAAAAAAAAAAAAAAAAAAAAAACAAAAACCAAAAAAAAAAAAAAAAACCCAAAAAAAAAAAAAAAACCAGAAGAGAATTCTTCCATTTCTCAGTGCTGTAAAGGTAACCTGTAAACACTGTACACTGACTCTGTTTTATTTGGAGAATCGAGATTACAAGATTGATAAAATGTAAATTTATAAGCCTTGATCTCTGAAATAATTGGTTGCCAAATTAGTACTCAAAAAAATCTTGTTTCTTAAATTTAATAAACTTTCTAAACTTTATTTCTTAAATTTAAATAACTTTCTTAACTTTTATTATAAGCTGAAACTGTGTTTGATTTGATCTTTCCTGAAGGGTTATTTTTCACAACTGAAAAGATACAGTAACCTGGAACCCAAAACAAAGTATCTGCTTAGGATCTGTCCTGGGATGGCAACTGCTCATCCCGATAACTAGTTTCTATGAGCTATGGCAAGGTTAGTAATTATCCTATAAATATCCTCTTTTTAAAACAGCTATATGTTCTTCTAATTGTAGCACTATAACACTCTCATCTGTAGTTCTCAGGATAATATTTCTTGCAGTGCACTTTATGTACCACAATATCTCCTAGTCATGATAGCTTATTTTATATGAAACTGTTAAAATCATATTTTTTTTAATTATTTTTTTCCTCATCTACTTCTCAACTTTTACTTCCTACCTTGAAGCAAGAAAAATCTGGACAAGGATTAAAGCATGTATTTTTTAACAAGGTGGAATAATTTATTCAGAGTTGTGCTAGAATCCTTCACTTTAAAATCAAGTTCTGAAATCTGGCAAGAAGAAAAGCTTTGGTGTTTATAGAAGGAATGGGCCAGATGTAGAAATTACCAGCCAGTATTCTTCTATCAAGTCTACAATATATTACAGCCTTCGTGATGCAAGATATTAGAGACACTGAAGATTAAAAGTCTCTCTGATGGTAAAACTCCACACATCTTCACAAGTCACTAAAACATCAGTAACCATTCTGTATCATTTTGGGGAGAATCTACAAATCTGCCAGTTCCACTCTGGAACACAATTTTAAAAAAGACTGCTACAGCTACTCCGAGAGAGATGTACTGACAGGTACTTTATTTCAGCTGCAGAAATAATCCTCTATATATTACATGAATGCTATGTAACATAACTACACCATGACAACCTCAATTCTGTGTCTAGAGAGCTAAGCCAAGATGTCAGTAACAGCCATCGTTGCACTTGTTTTAATCTACTTATGAAGAACAATAATTCCTTTGAAGTTGTAGGGGCCCAGGCTTCACTGCCTAGAAAACAGTGTACCAGATGACCAGGCTTCTTCTGCTTCTTATAGTAGTCTGTCTCATCTCTACCCCTAACAGTATCTTTGCTCGCTCAATTACAGCCAACACAGGCAGGTCTGACTGTACTACAGTCACACTTGCACACACTTGTTTGTTTTGTACAAATACATTTTGGGTTTTTCAAGTCTGGACCTTAATATGTTAAATCCAATGTTGTAAACTATTCAAAGTGTCTGAAAGTATACTTTGGGGATGGTGATTTCAGTGGGCATCTAGAGGAGTTCAGGAATCAGTATGCAGAAAGGAGACCACAGAATCTAGTCCAACCCTACTGCCAAAGCAGGTCAACCTAGAGTAGGTTGCACAGGAACTTGTCCAGGTGGGTTTTGAATATCTCCAGAGAAGGAGACTCTACCACCTCCCTGGGCAGTCTACTCCAGTGTTCTGGAATCAGAGATCATGCATCTCTTCTTTAGAATAGGTATAGACCTGTTATTACAAACTCACTGGAAAAGTATCTCATTAGAAACATTTTATTTAGACAATAAAATATTTTAACTAGGCCAATCACTTGTTATCATTAATGTATATTTTTTAATTTACTTTTTTTAAAGTAAATATAAGAAACAGACACAGATTCTGTTATAGACTGTGGATTTAACTTAGGAAAATGTGATCGATACAACATTTTTTGTAACTTTCACTTCATTACATTCAATTCTCCCTCCTAATTACTGATCTCTGCAAACTCTGACATTTAGCAATTTAAGAGATAAATGGGATTATAAAGGAAAAAAAAAGGTTTAAAAGCTTGATATTTACATCCTGGAATTTGTTTGACTCATGTTTCACAGAACTATTGAGAAAGACAATCATGCTACTGGTAAGAAAAAATTATTACAGCAGGATAGTTCAAATGGCTTGAATACTGTTAAACTGGAAGAGCATCTCAGGCTAAAACCATATCATTCATGGGTTCACCATTCTACAGGTCATCAACTTTTCCTCCTATTATTGGTATCTACAAAGTTGAGTGAACCAAGACGACTGCTGTCAGCCCATGTTTTTGAAGCTGCTGTGCATTTCACTCAATTCTTCAGGGATATATAAATACATTTAAAAAAATCTCTTAGATTCAAATCTGAAAACAAGAATTACAGAAGGCAAAGCAACACAAGAAAGATAAAACTTCAAAAGAGGGAAATAATTACTCAACTGAACAATTCAACTTGTTGTTGTCATGACTCAAATATGTTTGAAAAGGGTAAAGAGGCTATAAAGAGATGTGTTGAAGATACTGGTATTCTTAAGCTAAGCGTACCTAAAACATGCCCATCCAGTATCAGCATATTAACCCTCACATTCAGTTGCTTTTCTTAAACTATGCCAGAGCATTATCTGCAGAACAGAAGAATGACCACAAAGGATGTGCAGAATACTTCTTTGAATTTATTTTTGACTTTACTCCTCCTCCTTCTGGTATTATACATATTTAAATAAATATTCAAAATTTAACTTTCAAAAGTACTAGAATACACTACAGATGCAATTTGCTGTCTAAGAAGAAAGATTCTGATGTCAAAGTTTTTCCTGAGTTGAGTTTAGAAATGTCCTGACATGAGTTTAGAAACACACAGAACGTTCCATACAACCAAGAGATGTACAGAGAGGAAAGAAGGTATGCCTACAGTTTACTCTTCTTTTATAAAAGAATAAGCACGTACTTAAAAAAATGAGTGTCAAAAGAGAATGTGTGTCATGTACAGGAATTCAGAGGTGCTTAAGTGACAATTCTTAGCATCTCCTAAAAAAAAAAAAAAAAAAAAAAACAAGAGAGGAGTAAACTACTACCATTTACTCTAAAATGGAAAGGTAGACTGAAGCAGCTTTTATGAAGCCAATTTAAAACACACCTCCTGCAAACCCGTTCAGACACTGACCACAATAACATCCTTATTATTATCCTATTTCAGGACCTCTTTTCTCAGAAATTTAATAAAAGGACAGGATCAATACAGAGGCTGAAAATTATACTTCAAATGGACACTGGATTAAGTTTACTTGTTTAATCCTGTTGAGACACACAGCAGATAAAATTCAGGCAAACTGAGTGAATTGTAATGAAAAAAGTTATTTTAGATTTTGCCCCTTTCTGATTATTTTGTTTCTGAAGGGATTATTTTCTATGTTCATCAGTTCAAAGTGTCTGATAGACATTTTGGCAATTATTTTTTTGCCTCTTCCCATGAGTAACTTATTGCAAGAATTAAAAATTTAGGCAGTTTTCATGATGCACATAGATCATGTGATAAACTTTTGGCACTTAATTGGATAAATCAGTTTTCCGAATTCAGAATCAGTTTTCTGATTCAAGTATTCACAAATATGATTTTGAAATCTGCTTCCTATTAATATTAAAACTGAATATTCATTGTTTCTGTAGTCAGTCTTTCCAATTAACATAATCACTAGAATATTTATGGAAAATATACACAAAAAAAGCGTGTGAACAGCATAAAAGTGAATCCATTGAAATACTGAGACAAATATTTGCAGACTTCCTTCATTTCACTTTATTGTATATTTATGAGGTGTTTGACCAACTCTGGCTTTGGTTGTGTCTCTACAGATTATTTGGACTAAAATGTACTGTCCAAGAATGATAGAAGCCCAACACTGGAGTGAAAAGAGGACAATCAAGGAAAGCAAATCCCAGG
This sequence comes from Scolopax minor, assembly GCA_028566535.1. Taxonomy (NCBI): domain Eukaryota; kingdom Metazoa; phylum Chordata; class Aves; order Charadriiformes; family Scolopacidae; genus Scolopax; species Scolopax minor. Next base: position 59,168,352 of record JAOXNG010000001.1, on the reverse strand, counting down.
AAAGATGGCAGGTGCTGTTTTGTAAAATGTTACCCTGACAGTTAAGAAAAAACAGTCAACTTCCTGCTCTCTCACAGATTCACATCATCTCACATAACAAAAAGTTTGCATCTTAAGGTTGCATTACTGACTCTGCCTCTCCTGTGAAATATGTTCCACCCAGGAACCCTATACTGAGGGCTTTCAACCTCAAGTGTATCCACCACGCAAAAACTGGTAACTCAGGTGTATTTTCAACCTGTCACAACAGAGGTGACTGTGAATCTGCTGAGGCCACATAGTCGTAATGGACTTTTTTTTGAGGAATCAGTAATCTGGAAAGCATGTGTCAAATTACAGTTCCAAGCGTTCATTTTATATGACTTTCATGGTAAGGGGAATAGGAAATTGCTGCATATAGCTTGCAAAATTATGCTATTTCTGGAGCTACTGTTTGTTAGTGAAATTGCTATGTTCTTTCTAATGAAAATCCATCATATATTATTTGACTATTTCCTTTTCCCTGTTCCACTCCACTCTTCCTACTCTATTACCTTGCCTTTTGAATGTAATTTAAGAATGTTGGAACAATTAGCTTTTCATTCAAAGTAACTGATAAGTGAAATTACACTGTCCTTGTGCATTACTAACAACAACAACAGTAACCATGTACATTCAAAGGCTATACAATATTCAAAATCCTCTTTGATATTCTAGTTCATAACCTTAATAGACATTTATACATGATTAATGAGGTTTTTAGTAGATGTTGCTGTCACAGCTTGGGCAATGCACATCCAATGAATATTCCAAGGAAAGAGTCTTACTGGCAATATCAAAATATTGGAGCGTCAACTGTGAAGTAGCAGGCTGCGCTGTACTTCCTGACAAGAGAAGCAAACCCCCAAATGAAACAAAATTCTGTCCTAAAGAACTGCAAACTATTTAAAAAGTAGAACAGGGGAATTGACTACATTATGGCACATGTTATATTGCAAATCCATTATAAAAGAGATATAAAAGGGCTTCTAAATGTAATCCCATTGTCATGCTATGGCAAATAAAGTTCTAAGATATAAACATATGGATAAGTAATGTCATGCAATGCAATTTTCAGACACCAGACTGTAGATATCAATACTAAAAAGAGAGATATTTAATTCTAGAGCACTGAAGCATACAAACAAAAAACTCCAAAAGAATAAGAAAAAAAAAGCACAACATATTTTGCTATGACAGCTCAGCTAGCTCAACGTTTTTACCTTAGTTTAAAAAAGACTGAGAGGTGATTTGATGATGAAGATACCAGGTACTGACAATTTCTTTAACTTAGCAGAGAAAAGTTCAAGAAGAAAACAAGACTCTAAAACCAGATGAACTGAAAATAAAACTTCTATCACCTCCTGTAATTAAACAAAGAAACTAGTGCTAGAAGACAGAGAGGACTCTCCACTCCTGGAACAATGCTGTTGAGGGACTTTTTTCACTCAAGCATTCACAAAGAGCTTAAAATTTACGTAAATTGTGTGAGCTACAGTGGAGTACAAAATAAGAATCCAGATAAAATGACAAAGTAGCTTTAACTATCTGTCCATCATACCTACAAGTTAAGCAAAAGGCTAGCTGTTATTTGGATAAATAAATATCTTAGTTAAACTTAGTTAATTTAGTTAAAATATTTGTCTTAGTTTTTAAACAACAAAGGTTAAATCATGCCCCATCCAAAAATGTTTTAAAAAAGTAAAAGATACAGAAAAATAACAGAAAGAATGTATATAATTCCCAGTCCTTCTACAGTGCAAGGTTTTTTAATAGGTAATGGGTTTTCTCCCTAGTTTGAATATTAATTCACACGGAGGACTTTAAGCCACTTCAAATACCATGTGGCAGCAAATTTCAAGATTTGTATTGAGCTCTCTGTAAAAACAAAGAATTCTACATGCACAGGAACTTAAAGCAGCATGCCAGTATCAATTGTGGACACAATAAAATAGTCATTATAACAAGGTAACATAATATTCTTCTAAAAATAAAAAGGTGAGAACTACATTTGCTCAGCTTTTAAAAATCAAACAAAATCGGTACTGTTCTGCCTGCCAGATCATTAGTTTTCAAGTATGCAGCCAGTACCCCTTATATTTTCAATTTAACATGAATCCTATAAGTATTTCATTCTAGAATAAACTCATAGAGCTACTGCCCATTAAGGCAGAATTTTAAATAACCAAATAAATTTGCATAAGCAAATATTTGTAGCTGGCATGTAACTAGTTCAGAAATGTATGTAATATGCACTGAAAATCTTTACATGTTCTTACTTGTAATGTAACTTGGAATCCAATTTTATTTCGAAACAAAGCACACATTTGTCAGCCAAGGTTACATGAAATAAGCTTGACATTTTAAGCGAGGCCTTTTTTAAATTATGAGACCATAAACTAGTGTTTGAATAGTTTTTAAAAGGCTGAAACACCTTTCCTCATGCTAAGGTAACTACAAAGGCTGAATAGCTTTTTTCATTCTCCCAAAGTAACACACCTATTGCCAAACATAAAACGCTCCATCTCAAAAAAAAAAAAAGAAAAGAAAAAGAAACAACACCTAGTTACAAAGTAACAAGAAATAGGAGATGCAGCATCTTTTAACTTCACCTAAGGGGAAGTATCACTGAAAAAAAAGGCCAGAAAAAAAAGTTAATTAGATAGACAATTTTAAAGGCAAAGTAGTGGTTATTCCAAGCCTGATTATAAAAAGTACTTGTTATATAGCTGCAAGTCAAGTACCTACAAACTTGAGGATCTCCACCTGAAGAAAGAAGAGGACAGCAAGATATTCCAGCTATAGCAACCTACTGCCATTCAGAGGGATATGGATTCAAACTGATTTTACTTAAAGAAATTTTATACAAGTATTCATTTTTCTATGTCTGACCTTCTAGCACAGTAAGCATAGAGGCAGTGGCCAGAACTTCATGTAAAGGCAACAGAAGACCCTCATGTGTTTACAGGTTTTGGCTGTGTTGGCATTTACATAACTAAATCAGGAGCTCACAAACATTTCACACAATTCTTTGCTTGCTGGGACACTCATGGAGCAGTGTCCCACCACTGTCCAACATTCTACAAACTAAGTGTCACCATGTGTTCCCCGACCCAGTGAGCAGCAGCACATTGGACCACTGGACAAGAGAAAGCCTGAGGCTGAGTAACCATGACCTATGCAAAGAACCATGGCAGACACCATGACTGCCAGTTTCCCTGACTTGGACTGTAGGTCCTCCGTGCTCTTACAGCTAGATACGCTTCCTGCTTTGTGGCCCAAAATTGGACTCAGTGGCCTATATCTTTCATACAGATAAGGTGTAACACCCAGGTCCATAACAACAAGAGCTGTGTAAAGAGTGCCCAGACTACATATGAATGCCTTTTAGAACACTTTTAAATAATATTAAGTAAGGGAAGATCTCAAATGAGATCATTAAAAGTAAAATCTTACAGGGCATAGGATATATTAACTTTTAAAAACTAGAAAACAGAGAAGAAATGAGTAGGGTAGGCGTTTTTTGTTGTACTTTTTTAAAGTTTAAAGAGGAGGAGAAATTCAAATAACCAGGGCCAGCAATTACCTCCTCCTCAGCAGTGAGAATACAGTAAGGAAGGTCCTTTGTTGAAATTTGCAACTTAGGAACTACTTCTTGTGCAAGCCAAATCAGATTTTTTTAAAGAAAACCAATGATGTCTAATCTGCATTTCTCTGCCCTGATACAAATCATTCAACACTGTGTTCCCCATTCCCAGTCGTTATTCCAATCATACCTTCAAAACTCCCAGCAAACAGATAAATCCATGTAACGGCTGGGACAAAAAGGATGGTCAGAGAGGCAGCCAGGAATTTCCGTCGCCCTCTGCAGATTCCCAGCATTCTCTCAGAAGTGCAGATTCCCAGCCCAGTGCTGTTCCTATGTCGGAAGCAAATAGTCCACAGCCTCCCGCATATTACTCCCTGAAAAGAAAAGAAAAAATATTTTAACAGCTTATCTCTCTACTGAAAGGTAGACGATGCCAGTGTTCCTAAGGCGTTAAAAGAACAAGGCTAAAAATAGGGTTACTGCAATTGCAAAGTAATACCCATTTCAAAATTATCCATGACTACTTAATAATAAAGCAAGTTTTAGAAGTCAGACTAAGACAGTAAGTCAATAAAACATGCCGCACGGCGCAGCTTCTCCCGATGCTCCTCCCGCAGCGCGTTCAGAGCCCCACGGGCATCCCGGATCTGGGCCAGTTTGTCCTGCAGGCCTTCATAGTACACTGGGGAG
>JAOXNG010000001.1:59082077-59096818 GCA_028566535.1 Scolopax minor | reverse complement strand
GGGGGGAAGGAAAAAAAAAAAAAAAAGCAGTGATTTGCAGCTTCTGAGGATCTAAATTTCCTTTAAGGTGAAGTAACTAATCTCTCCCCCTACCCCTTCATTTGTGTTTGCAAATTTAATAGAGGTGGTGCAAAGTAACTCTTGTTCTGTAAGTTAGTGTACCATCTCAATGACAGAGGCAACCCGTGGAATGGCTCTAGCACACAATAAATGAAGACAAAAGACATGTCAAAGTATTTTTTGCTTTTTCCAATTTCTGAAAAAAATTATTCCTTCATCAGGCTTGTAAAGTTTTAAACACAAAACAAAAACCATCTCAATGTTTTCCATTCACTTGCAGACAGAACTAAGTAAATATTTTTTTTAACATGAACAGTGCAACTGTTTATATCAACATGTTTTTCAACATTCAACATTTTTTCCAAAACATGTTAGTTTTGGAGAAAAAAAAAAAAAAAAAAAAAAAACACATTAGAGATTATTACCAGTGTTTACCAGTGTCTAGAGTGTTTCTAGACAACACTCACACAGTTTGTTTAGGCAAGATTCACAAATACGACCAAAAATCATGTGTGTGATGGGAAGATAGAGAAAATACTTACATAGCAAGCCATTCCATTAAATGTTCAGAGAGGAACTAGTGGTTTTTTTAGTCCTCTGTATTTATGTATTTAACAGTGCTAGGAAGTAGTTAATAGCATTGGTGGATCTGAAGAGAATTCCACAGAAACGTGCCTTAGTGCTACCTACTATTAAATCTCTTGAGGGTAACAGATGAGTACTGATCCGAGATTGATGCTGACTGAGCTCTGTGCTTCAGTAGTGAGTTTCAGGGAGAGCTGAAAGCTGATCACACTCTCCACAAATGTCAGCTGGAGGTGGCTCTACCCAGATGCCTACCTCAAAAACAGAACACTTAAGCCTGAGATGCTTTGGGATCTAGCCAGTATTGTAGTCTTCCTACTTTCCCCTAATTTATCTTATGCACCTATAAAAATCATTCAGGCAACCTTATAGATGAAGTGACCAATTATCATAAAATCTCCCTGAAAACTCATTTGAAATTATAAAGCATCCTTTCTTATAACCAGAAAAGGACCTATATTGCAACTTAAATGCTATCGATGCAAGGAAGCAACAGTAGTCTCTGCAGTTATCAAGGGAGTAGATTATCCAGGTTCACTTATTGATTTTTACTTTGTTCAGAAAACTATCAGTCTATTGCTGGCATTAGAGAAGAAATGGATTAGACTTACAGGAAATGAATTTGCTTATTTCCAGAAACAGGACAAGTTAGTTTAAATAAAAAGATTTTAAGAATTCTTGTTGAAACATCACTTGTGTTTAGTCTTCAATTTTAAGCCAATTTGCAAGAAGATAACGTGCTTGGGACAACCAAAAAGCAACAAGGAATTTTATAAGTACAGGGGGAAACAGAAGAATTTCAAGTAGACTACAGTTTTTAACCTTCCTAGAGAAGTTTATTTGAAACTTAGCTGACTCCCATGCTTTGGAACATCAGTTGGATAAAGTTATCTTTTGGAGTTTTTTGAGAAATGTGAAGTCTTTTCTTATTCCAACTTCTCTACTATATTCAGACTACTAATAAAATGTGCCACCATATTCTTAAGCTTCTTTGAAAAATTGTTATTATCTGTGCCATTTACTACCACTAGCCTCAGTATAGCTATAGCTATCCAGTCTGTTGAGTTCCCATATTATTTTTTTTATTATTTGTGCACCTTAATATCAGCTGGGCACTTGTTCACTGTATTTTCTGAATGGTCTGTGCTTTTAGTCCACACTGATCAATTGGCTTCCTACAGACATACCTGGGGAAGAACACAGGAAACACAAGTGTCAAATGTTAGATAAAACAAACGGTGGGGCAAACCATCAAGTGTGCTACCTTCTTTATGATTCATAACCTAAAAAATAAAGATTGAAAATTTCAGTGTAGAGATAGTTTAACCATTATGAATATAAAAAAGGTCCCTCCCAACCTAGACAATTCTATGATTCTATGATTTGATTATTTATGGGCTCTTAATTCCTGGAGCAAGAAGTAGCTGCTGAAATTCTACACCCTGATTCCATCAAGCTAGATGATTGTATTAATTCCTCTGGCATTAGCAAACATCTTATTATGAAAAAAGAAATTAAGAGCAAAACTTTTGCATACTACTTCTCTTGAAAAACAGAACAAAATAAAAATATCAAGCACATCTCCTATTATATCTCAACAGGATATCCATCTGGAAAGTCTTACCTTCCAGATGCTTTCCCCTAATATTTCATTGTTTTGCTAATCTCTGCAACCACCCCTAGGGAGAAAACAAAACACGGCACAATTTACTATCAGACTAACATTTTGAAGGAATGTACAGTACAAAGGAAATACAGTCTGGACAGCAGTTAGTTTCAATATTACAATTCCAAGAAGCAGAAAAACATAAGTGAGTCAATTTGAATAACACTGAATGCAAAAAAAAAAAAAGTATCAGAGTAAATTAATAAAAGCAAAAAGCATTTTACATGGCCACAATAGTAAAGAAATGCATTTGGAAAAAATAAAAATCACAAATCGAAGAAGAACCCTACCAAATTCTTCTCCTCAAACAATCAAGGTTTAACCACATTAAGGTGGTCAAACATTCAGACAACTATTTACATTTTTTTTGTTTGGTTGGGTTTGTTTTTAAACGAAGAAGCATGAGTCCATAAAACCAAATTAGTACTACAGCATTTTAAAGAACTCCACAAAATGTTCTCTCCAGGCTTCAGTAAGGTTTCTTCGTACCCAGAGTCACCATATAGTGATTTACTAAAGAACCTTGCAAACCTGTCAGTGAAGCATGGGTGATTCCTTTTATTAAGTTGTGGGGGTTTGGACAGATTTCTAGATTAATTTCTTTAATCTGGAAAGTCAGATCTCCTAGCCAATCACATGAATTGCTTGGACTTTGCATAGCTCAGCTATCTATTTGGATCCCTTTTGGGTCTACTAGATCTGTGTGGTTAGAAACTCCACTGCCTGTTACAGTTGAAACAGATTGAATAGGGGGTTCTGGTGCAGCAAAACTTTCCAAAACGTTAACACAGTTCTCACACTAAACAGGTTTACCTGATAAAAAAATGGATTTTATTGCTATCAGCTTCTTTTGTCTGTCTGGTTTTAAGTGTGACTGAATTTCATACCATCTCTTTTCAACCTCAAGGTGCAGTACAAACAAGCAGAGTTATATAAAATATAAATAAAGTAATAACAAACCTCTAGTATATAAATGCAAGAAAACTCTAATTGAGAATTGAGGAAAAGCATTTTTACATGGCTGCCTTTACATTCTTACTGGTTTACTATTTTCCATGTTCAAAAAACCTTTCTGAAGCCAGTAGCATGCAAATTGCAGAGCATGCTCATAACCTATCTAAACAATTCTATGTCCTCAGCATACTCATCCCATTTCAGCTTTACAAGCTTTTTTGCTTATGAGCTGCTGAAAATAAGAAACACTGAACAAACATAGGCAAACCAAGTGTATACAGAAGAAACCAGTAAGAATTCATGCTGGTTTACCCTATTAGGTCAAGAATACACTTCACATCAACACATGTATAAACTAAGCACCCAACAGCCAACTTAGTTACGTCTTGGATATTTTTCCAGAATTCCATAGTACAGCTTGGCTCTCCTTTTTGCCAGTTCCCTATGAAACACAGAGAGCTATTAGATCAAGTTCAAATGAGTATAATCCTCCAATTGCACAATGTTAGCAAAACCATTTAAGCCTTCATTTGTGCTATAAATTGTAGTGTTACTTATAAAAGATTTGGGGGTGTTTTCAGAGCACCCTATTTAATTCTTAGCAGTTCTATATGCCACCTAAAAAATCCCTTACACCAGTGGAGTGAATAACAGGTAGAATGATTGCAGCAAGTTCACTTAGCAAAAACAACAGCAACAAAAAAAAAAAAAAAAAAAAAAAAACACTAAAAAAAAAAAACCACAAAAAAAAAAAAACCACTAAAAAAAAAAACAAAAAAAAAAAAAAAAAAAAAAAAAAAAAAACTAAAAAAAAAAAACCACTAAAAAAAAAAAACCACTAAAAAAAAAAAGTAGGGATTCAGACCCCTTTTATCCTCCCATGTTGGAAACACCACATACACGTGTTCCAAGAAGTGAAGCAAAACATATCATACATACTTGGAAAACTACTCAAAGTTACCATGAATTTCTGTCAACCATCAATCTTTCTTCCAGATATGAAAAATATTTCAGTTATAATTCCTAACTGCAAATATATCCAAACTGAAATATTAAAAATAAAGCCATTTGAGTTGTCACAACATGATCATAATCTTGAAAGTGTCTTAACTGAAAAACTTCCTCCCTTACACACCATTCTGATTACTCTAAAGACAGAATATATATTCATCAAACCTTACCTCCCAAAAAAGTAACTTCTAACATATATGAAGAATAAGCCAAAATCTTTTGTATTTTTTTTTAAAGCTGTAAGTAAACATTATAAATTTAGAGATGCTGTATTTCAGTAGAGCTAGAGAAGACAGGTTCATTTACTGTGGTAACATTTACTACAGAAATATTTTTATTTGCTATAGCATCACCGTCTATGGTACAACTACTAAGACAGAACTACTTGCATTTCTCACCACTGTTATTTCTTCTCATAGGTTTTTCCAGAGATCTCTGTTCATAAAGTGTTTGTCAAAATGCACTCACACATAGCACCAGGCAAAGAAGAGATGAGAGACAGATGCTTCTGCATGTTAGTGGGAGGGATAGGAAAGAAGCAGGGGAAGCAGCTTTGCATCCAATCCATTATAGCTATTTTCCTTTTAACTATCTAACAGCAACACACAAATTCACCCAAAACATTAAATCCTCTGAATTTACCAAATGATACATTATTGAAGTCACAGCAGGAAAGACAACTCAGTTTAAAGGATGTAAAAGATTATATTTAGAAAAGTTTTTTTCATTACAAGGTTATGGATAAAAAACAAAGGTAAGATTTTAATGTAGTGACAAGATACACAGTCACAGAAGCAGCAAGGTAAAGACACTATTTGTATTTTTTTCCAGAAGAAATTAGTTTCCAGAAAACTTCCTCTCGGATAGATTCTTCCACCTCAAACAGCAAAATAAATTGGCAAAGAATTAATCTCCTAGTTCCCTGCTCCTGCACGTTACCTTTTTTTCCCATATACTCTCTTCAGGTACTTTGGTGCATGGTTCTTGGAATAAGCTAGCTAAGGGCTGAAACTCACTTCCATTTTTTATAGATTCTATCACTGCAATATTTACTATTGTAAAATCGAGGCTGCAGTAAAGTTAAAGAAATAAATTCAATTTTTCCAGTTTTTCCCTCTGCTTTAGATTGTTTGTCTTAATATAGGCATTTACTGGTTGCAATATTTGTAGAAACTACACAAAATTGCAAACTTTACCAATCTATATTCACATATGCCAACTACACATATATACATGGCAGATATAGTACATGCGTATCTTACTAGTGTTCCAACATATCAAAGCACAAAACGGAAGACATTTCTATGTAGTATCATCATGGGACAGAACGAAGTGAGTAAAAAGTCCTTATCTAACTCCATCTAGGCTATTGAAGGTGAAATCAGAGGAAACATGTACACCAAGAAAGACTAAACCCATAAATAGTCCAAAATTATTTGGTTTATGACATGAATACAAGAGACTACAACCATTCTGAACAGGCTATTATCAAATCTCTTCAGTAACAAAGCTCTCTGTCGAAAAGGACAAATAAAAACAAGTGCCTAAATCATTAGGATAATAGCCTTAAGCCACATGTACTTGAGGATTACAGAACGGCTTTTGCATCCTCCGTCTTGGCTTTTAGTACCTCCATCTTTGTTTTAATACTGTAACTATTATTACCAGCAATCTGAAGATTAGATACCCCTGTAGTTATGAGTGGCAAACAGAAAAGCCTTCTTACTTGTTAAGGGAGAACCTAAGGTATGCTTTAAAGGTACATTCAGTAACCTTAGGATAAGAGTGTCCTTTTAATGAGTCCTGCCAGTCTCATCCGACTGTGTAAGGCTTTAATTATTGAGCACTATACTGGGCATTATGGACTGAGCACTATACTGGGCAATATTGCCAGGCACCACCAAAGATCCATGGTTTTGCCCTGCTAGCCATGGTATAAATACCTAATGAAGACACTATGTCTGTCCCAAGGTACTTACAAAATCCAGATGTACGATCAAGGAAAACAAGTGGCTAAATCCCAGAAATATAGCTGAAGCACAGAGGAAACAGTAAGTACAACAGTAAGCGGTCACTACAAGTTTGGGGATGAAATAAGGAACTAATCACTCTCAAATAATACCACCAGCTTTACAGACCATATTCAGAACATCCATTACAGACTACAGTGTGCAAACACCTCAGAGTCTAACTCAAAATGAAGATTAAAATTAAGGAGAATTGCTCAATTTATACATACCATATGTACAATAGGATTGTACATACCACAAACAGATTAGGATTATGAAAGGTCAGGTCCAAAAACTAGAATGGGAGAATGTTGTTGAGGAGACGGAAGAGAAACAAGAACATGCTATTCTAATCTACTAATACAAGAATTTAATACTGTTTATAAACCAGAACACTCTTCTTCCTGACTATTCTCTGGCTAAGCCACTATTCTCTTAATGATGAGGAAGAAAGAAATTGGTTTAAAATCTTCAGTCTTAAATTTCTGCTTCAAAGTTATAGTACTTTTGAGCACGGCTGTTGCTGATTCAAATAAAAAGCTTAGCTAAGCTAAGCAGTAATTAAGAGATTTCATTTACAACACAAGTCCACATTCGTACAGGGGGAAGTGTGCTTCTTATGACATGATATTTCCCATAACACTGAAAATATGCATGGAGCTGTATATCATTTAAGTCTTTCATTTGTTCTGTAAAGTAAGCCATCAGTTCTTATAGTAAGTAAATATGCACTTGAATAAAGACCACAATTGAAGGCAAAACTTAAGAGGCAATGAATACCACTCAGAGCCAAAGAAAACAGTTCTTGGAGCTTTTTAGAATCATGTATTCAAGTCCTGTTACAAAATTCAAGTCAACAGGCACCATGCCATTAAATTCCTATATAGCTGGAGCAAGCCACAATGGCTCTGCAATATGACTAATACAATTTCTTAAGTTGTACTTAAAGAAATTAAAACTATATCAGTTTCCACTTTATTTCAAATCAGTGGGTTCAGTTTGTGAACCCCTATATATTTTACAGATGCACAAATAGATGGAAAAATAACATACTTGAATCTGCATTTTCTACTTCATTAAGAATTAAGAACCTTAGAAATTGTCTACAGATCACCATTCATTCTAAACAATTTAATGACCTTAAAGATGAGAATTTTGACTATGTAACATTCCATACTTACCTTCACCTCAAAGATAGTTTTTCCTAACACATCCAGAGCATTAACAAATTTTTGGTTTATTATATATAAATAAGGGACAGACAGATGTGTCACATGTGCAGAACTTCTTCCTCCCATCAATGTTCAACAATGTCTGCACTAATTGTGCCAAGCCGGGGGAGAGAATCTCTCCTTTATTTGCATATTCTTTTTTTTAAAAAGAAATAAATATCCGAGAATACAAAAATTCAGTCTACCTGCTCACTAGAGACATGTAGGGAGAGGAAAAAAAAAACCCTGCAAGCATGACAGCACTTTGGATATTCAGTGGTGTACAGAGAGATGCATTAAAAGCACTAAGCATATTCCAACCCACATTCTAAATGTAACAGGTAATCTCAGATATTACACTTCTATGCTACCCCTTAGCAAAAGCATCTTCTAGAATACAGATCCTTGTCTGCACCAAAAAGCTACTCCCGAGCCACAGAATTAGAGCAAAGCCTCGCATATTTATACTTGTGCTCTGACAGAAAAACTAAGAAGCCAAATATTCTTAAAATCACAGCATCCCTTCCAGTTTTCACACCAAGTATATGCTGTGACAAGAACATCTTAAATGAAAATTAGTTCCAAATGAAAGCAAGAATACTTAGCACCTTTCTGGTGCATTTCATCTTTCAAAAACACTTTACAAATATTAACATGCCAAGAGATAAAAGAACCATTGTTTCAGCAAAAGGAAGCAAAAAAGAAGATGCAGAACTGGGTAGCAAAATGGACGGATGGATGGCTGATACTTCAGTTTTGCATACTGTGGTTTCATTCCCATCTTAGTGGCGCATGAAAATAGGCTCTGTAGTACTAGAACTGCAAAGAAACACTTATTACTTTCTATTGAGAGATCTTGGTAGACTTGGGTTACTTTCAACATTAATACTTTTCCAACTAAAATTTCTGTTGCATTTTTTAAATTAAGACTGCAAAAAAAATTAATTCCATACTGCCATAAGTAAAGCTTTTATAATCTTATTGAGAATAAAGTGCTTTTCCTTTGCAGTTCCTATTACTACATTTCCAAAGGCATATATGCCCAGCACAGTCAAACCATAATTTGTCTAAGTTTGTCCATTACATGCCCTGTTGAATTCCATTTTCTTTTTGTAGTGTGCTTTGTGGCTCTTTAGCCACAGCTAACAGGAAAGACATGCAAAAAGATTCATCATGAAGTATTATCTGCTATGTTCATGTTCATTTGAGGTGTCTAATGCTAGTTACATAGATCAATGCTGAGACCTCTATGGAGCACTCCATGCTGTCCAAAAGCATCACTGTATGCTCACCAATATTCCATCAGAGCAAACACTGGTAGCTGATAGACAAAGAGCAGGATTCTGCGAGACCCTGATCTATATTGGTTGGTACCTCACTCACTTCCCTATTAGCAGCACTGATTTCAGTGAAACAGCTCATAGGAAAAGTGAAGCAAAAATGGCAAAGTTTTTCACTTCAGTATTTAATGTTCAGCTCATTAAGTGCTCAGCTTGAAGCCCTGTGAACCTGCTAGAAGCATTCCCACTGGGCTTTTGAGCAGGGCCTTGAAAAACTAGGGGCTTGAACTTGCTAGAGAAAGGAATGGAAGCTAGTTAAGAGCAGAGAGCACACATTTCATGTCCTCCCATTTTTCAGCCTAGTTTAGCAGGCTTGGTTACTACTGGGAATTCGCACTGGGTTACCACAGTCAACTCAATAAGAGTTCTGGTCAGCAAAAAAAGCATGGAAGTTGGCTGTCAGGTCAACATTTGACAGGAATATCTAACTGAAAACAGTATAGGGTATCATCTAACAACCTCCTTGGCTACAAGCAGAGAGTGCTCGAAAACAGACTTGAGATAACCTGAACAATTAGAGTGATTTCTCACTACAAAGATTGAAGTTGGCATTACAAACAGCTCCTGAAAATGCTTCTCACTCAATAACATTATCTCTGGCCTGCTAGAATATCAGTTCTCAGTCCAGTAAAACTTCATGAGAAATTCCATTTTGCTCCAAATAATCAAAGGTACTAAGTCCTGAAAATGACAGCTATACCTGACTCACAACAGACCAAATAGAATGAGTTCTTGGTGATCAGAAAAGTCATATTACAAACTCAGATGTGCATGGTGAATACAGGTAAAGAAACCCACAAGGGAACCTGGATTTCTTGCTATCTATGACGAATGACTTAGTTCCTGCCATGATAGATATATTCCACCTTCAAAAACTACTACCACATGGCATGTGCAGTGGGATCTCTCTCCATCCTGCTAAAGGTTTATTTTTGCCTAGTTCAAAAAGTGTTGTTATACACTACTGTGACATTTTATTTTAACACTTTCAAGTCAAATATAATAATGTACTTAAAATACCACATCCATTAAAAACAAATGTAACCTGACAATAAATTATGTGTTAGAACTACAGTGAGGTTTTTTTCCAGAACTATCCCGTGCTTCTGCTTCCAGTGGATCACAACACAAAACTACAGCTTTTATTTTGTCCAGACATTTAAAAAACAAAACCACCAATAAATATGCCAGTATTACTCAAATGACAAATTACTGAGATTAAAAGTACAATCTAAAAAAAAAAATTTAAAAAGAAAGTACAAACTATTAGTTTTCAAACATTTTAGCACGCTCTTCTGTATTTTGTAAGTTCTTTGTAAGGCAGGAATGGTTTCTCACTTTAGAAATTTCTGACACCCCAGCTATGTTGGTTGATGGTGTGAAGAGTGACTGCTGATTGATGTAACTTGGCTAGCAGAAGCTGACACAGTAGTCACAGTTATATTGGCAAAAACAGTGCTTGGATCTGAATTGCTTCCATCGTTTGTGGAATTTTTTATTTTTTTTTTTATGAATAAACACTAGGAGAATAAACACAAGAAATTACAGATCTCTGTGTAGTTACACAGCTGTGAACTTGTTGAGATGACAGAGACGTGGTGGGATGGCTTGCAATGTGCTTGGGAGTGATGCAGTGGAGGGATACTGGCTCTTTAGGAAGGACAAATTGGAAAGACAAGAAGGCGAAGTTCCCCTTTTTGTGAGAGAGCAGCGAGTAAAACATAAAGTGAAATTAAAACTTGATTAATCTTCAAATGTAAATGTTATTTCCAGAATAATAATTTAAAAAATGTCAAACAAGAATTACAAAAAGTCTGAACAAGATATTCTGACATTTTTCAGTTTTTGAGATGATTTCATGTATATTTATACTTCCAAATATCACAAAGAAAAAGTATGCTTAGTTCTGCTTCCAAAACTTATAGCGTTCTTCACTGAAATGTAAGGGGCTGAGTACATAATTAGATATTCTATCCCCAGGCCATGGTCAGATAGCTATATGCGTGCAACCAGAGTCACACAGAATGGAGGCTGCACACCACTGTTCAGATTTGACAGCATCACACCAGAAGTCATAAAGAAAAGGCAATAGCATTCATTAACTGTCTGCATTGTGTCTGTTCCTGGGTGCATGGATATGCATTATAAAACTGGGCTGCTGGATTAGGCCCAAGTATATAATAAAGCAAAATCCTGGAAGATTTTGTGCTGCATATTCTTCCTTATTTTTTTCTTTTGGCTTTTCTTTTTGTTTTTTGTTGTTGCTGTTGTTATTGTTGATTTTTGTTGTTATTGTTGTTGATGATGTTTTTCTTAATAACTCTTTTGGCTTTTTGTAAATCCATCATCCTTATACACCAGGATTTCTTCTTTCTAATTTTGACTGTTGTTCTTACCAAATACCTTGCAGTCTTTTCCAGACAAAAGCAGCAAGAGCATGTTAGACAATAAGGTGAAACAAGAACAGGCAGACAGAGAGGATCAAGATAAAAACTTGAGGATCAAAGTCTTGGATATAATGCAAAAAAAAAAAAACAAAAAAAAAACAAAAAAAGGGAGTGGGGGAAAGAAAAGAGACAAAAAAAACCTCTGCCTTTTGAAATCTCACCAGATAAGCGCTTTAGTTAGATACATAGATGAGAAAATGGAACATCACTAGTCTGGATGTTTGTGGAACTCCCTGGGTGCCAGTTTAATTTACAATTTTTTTCATCATGTAAGTTTCCAGAAAATACACTAACTAGTTTTTGCCATTCTGAAGATCCAGGTGGTTCAGTTTCCCGTTGTGTATAGGGGAAGCTCTGTTATGTGTGAAATTTTAGTTGTTTGGTCTTAATCTTAGTTTTACTGTGTATAGTTGGATACAAGGGTAGTAATTATCATAGCAGAAGCTCACCAAATCTCTTAGTACCTGCAGTTATTTCAACATTTTTCAGTTTCCAATATTTTGCATAGGAATGAATTGCTATGAATTGATGTTTGTGGGTTGGGGGTGTGGAATATAAAATCTATTTAAAGATAAAAGTACCTCCAGATTGATTCAACAGTAAGATACATATATAAATGCACACAGAATAAAAATTAAAAAGAAAAGGAAAGGGAGACAGACTTTAATATACAGCTTAGCATTAAGGTGGATGCAAACAGGCAAACTGCTCCGGGTTGACTGAGGAGCAGAAGGAAGCTGAGCTGAGCAGAGGATTTTCATCTGTGAGAAATGTGAAATCCTCTGAGGGACTGGTATAGCTATTAAACCCCCCCTCCCCAAAGCTCATGGAGTAGAGAAGGGCTCTATGATCCCAAGCAGCAGGCAGTGCTAGTGGGGCTAATCAGGGCAGCCAGTGGCATCTGAATTTTGGGATCTTGGAGCATGAAGGAAGCAGCTGTTGCAGCACGTGAGAGCTGGGCACTGTAATGGGAGGTGTGCGTGCGTGTACGAATTGAGGAAATTCCTAAGCTTACAGCATGAAAGTGTACTGATTTTGAGTCAATGTTTTGTGATTGCACACCTGTTGCTGTCATGATTATACTTCATAGAAACTTAAAACCTTTTGGAAAGAAAAATCCTTTTGGTTGGAAGCTTCATGTTCACTAATCTTTGTTACCCAGCACACAAGCTGCAGCCTGTTTTCTTCAATTGTCAGTGAGGAAATGCACGTTGAAGTTCTCAGGCTATGATCTCAAGTGTGATTTTTGACATTTACCTTCTCTAAATCTTTGGGCTTTTTCTTTTTAAATTTCTTTTGGTATAAATATAGCGTTCACAATTCTTTTAAAATTTCTGGTTTCAGTGAGTAACAGTTACGTGTGGGCAGCATCATTTTGAGGGTAGCTTCTGGTGCATTAACAACTGCTGCAGAGAGATACTGGATATTTATGGAATTATTTTTTTTTAAATGGACAGAATGTTTCTTGTTCTTACATACAGAAGGAAATATATACTTTTCAAAGAAGATATAGAAAGTATTAGCAACTTTTATATCACAAATACTTATGTTATAAAGAATAGCCCAACACAGTACAACCTGAATATTTAGTTTCTTCTTTACTGTGAAATATCTTTGCAGTTTGTATGGTCTTCCAAGAATTCTGTTTGTGCAGCATCTTTTGTTTAAAGATATTTGTGTACTTCAGGGTTTAATTCTTACATTGCCATGTAAGAAACATGGCAACTGTCTGTTTTCTTTCATACCGAAAAGCTAAAAGGACAGAGACTCTTTGTGGACTGCTTAAAATTAATATAATGTGAGAAGCTTGGAAGAAGAGCCAACTTCCTAGACTCATTATGCCCTAATATCAAAATTCTTCTTTTTTATTTTTTGGCATTCAGCATTTCATTTCAAAATTTAACTTTAGATAGTTGTAAAATACCAGGTTACAGAACAGTGCTGACATAAGCATAGTATTTCTCAAAAGATACGTGGTTACTAATGTTGAAAGTTGATAACCTACTTAATTTGGAATTGAGGAGAGGGCTCGTACTGTGTTTGGTTTGTGGGGTGTTTTGGTTTGTTCCTTTCCTGGCAGAAACAGGTTCTATTATTATAGTCTACAGTTTGAATGTCAAAAAAGACTGAAAAGTGTGCAGAGAGCATCACTTTGTTGGTAGCTGATGGAATTCATAGGTAACATTGCCAGTCAATAGTGAATGTCTAATGGACATTTTGCTTACTGACAGAAGCCTTAAAGGGATGTAGTCTACAAATTAGCAATGAAATCATCAGAAATCATCTTCTACTGTAAACTAGTACAGTTTTTAGTTTGAGTTTTAAGACTAATTCCTTTAGCTGTACAGGACCTCCATTTTTCTCAAAACTTACAACAGATAGACTTTTTTCCATGTTGTTCCGAAGAACCATATAGCTTCAACTATAGGCATTTAGGGGATGCTTTTTACAGTCACCTTCTTGTCATATGCTTACTTTTAGGACACAGGTGACCAGTGCTTATTGCACATGTGCAGTACAGCAGAGGCACGGACATAGATTCCCACATGTGTCTGTTGGAAAGGCAGCATCCAGAAATGGCACCAGAACGATTTATGCTCCAAACCATCTACTTTCCCAGGGCCTGTCAAAAATATGTTGATGTGTTAGGCAGCTGCAGCCTGTCTCCATTTGCTCTCCCTTCTGGAGTCTCTTCTCTGTCATAGGACTGGATGTGCATCTCACGTGAAGGGAGTGAAAGACAGATGTCAGTAAGGAGCAGGCTTCAGCTACAGATCAGTTTGGTTCATCTGCAGTCCCTTTCCCCCTGCTATGTTTGAAAGGTCCTAAAAAAAGAGCACGGACTTCATGTCAGGTGAATTGGGACGGCAGGGTTGCATGTGTATCCTGAATTATGTCATTGAGGAAATGGTGTTATTCCAAAGAGGCTGAAGGTATTTTGGCAATCATGGTTTTTTCTCAGTATTTGGATTGAACCAAGCAGGTACTAGATTTGCTGACCTGAAAATGACTTGGCAAATATAATGTTAAATCTTGTTTTCTAGTCTGTTACCCTGTGGTCAGGGCTGAGACTTGAGACTTGTAGGGGTTTTGTGTGCATGTATGATATTTGGAATATAAACTTGGAAAAATTGTTTTATATCGAAATGCATTTGAATATTACATCATATTGCAGTATTGGACCATTAATCTTTATTGCTAAGTTTCTTTGTTTATGAGCTTTGATAGCATCTAAACCTCTGAGACAGAGTGAGTTTGTCTGCCTGTTTGCATTTATATTCTTAAAGTAATAAATTCTAAGCAAGCAGAGGATACCATCATGGTCCATGATATTCAGAGCTGCAAAACTGTGGTGCAGATATGTAAAATTGTTTGTATAGAGAGTTTTTGTGCTTATGGAACAAAAGAAGTACACACATTCTGTATGTTTTGTGAGCTAATTTAATGCCCCCTACCTC
>JAOXNG010000001.1:58980624-58991309 GCA_028566535.1 Scolopax minor | reverse complement strand
CCTTCCTGATACTCCTTCCTTCTCCTTAAAGACATGGGTACTTGAAAAATAAGAAAAAGTCCTGTTTTTTTGATGGCTGTTGGTTTTGCTAGATTCAGCTGAACCCTTCTGCAATATTGAGTTATTTCTTAGTATATTCTACAAATTATAGCTAAAATGTTTTTGGTAAGAGTATTGTTGAAAACACCATGTAGTTTGAAAGGGTGAAAAGTTTAACAAGCTAAGCTGGTAAAGTCATCTTTCCAGGGAAAGGAAATGAAAAATGCACAATAAATCTGAACCATCTCTTCCAGGCAGAAGCTGGTCCTAAAAGTCCTATAACCATTGCCCAGTGGCACACAGTTCTCTGCAACCACTCTTCCTAAGGCTTTGCATAATAATGTGGGGAGAGGCTACTCATTTTAAGGACAGCCAAATTACTTCTAAACTGCTTTGTGGGGCCTTTCTGTTAAAGCATTTTAGCACTCTATGGGAGTGGGCTTCCTCATGGTCTGCGGAAGGGACTTGCTGCCCAGTTGGTACGAGCCTGAAGTTGAGTCAAGGTATTGTTTCTTTCCCTCAAAGAGCATGAGAATGAACCCCTTGGGCACACTGGCAGACCAATGCCCATATTTGTTAGAAGTGTACAACAGTATGAGGCCTGGCTGTACATATGTACAGCTATAGACTTTTGGCTTTTGAAATGGAAAATATAGCAAAGCTGATGGCAAGACAAAGCAGATTAGCTACAGGAACATCACTACATTACTCTAAACTTCAAGTGGCTTATCAAAATCAAGTGTGTGTTGCCATTGTGTAAGCATAGTGTGTGTGAACTCACATTATGGAGACATAAAAGTATGTCAGCTGAGTGAGAGCTTCCATCCAGAATGCTCTTACAAACCTCCTGTAACTGTTGGAGAAATATCCCTGTATGATGAACCCTCTCACATGTGTCTGAGTTTTGCCCAGGGGACCACATACTGACTGATGAATTAGTTTATCCTGCAGCGTCGGTAACTCTGTCAGTGCTTTAATCGCATCAGAGTGAGAGCTTCCATCCAGAATGCTATCATGTGTCTTGTGTTGGGTAGTTAATACCTGCATGGATCACTCTTTTATTTCTCTGTCATTTGCAGCCTTTCATGTTGACCAAAATCTTGCATCTCCAAACCTGCCCAGCAGACAGGCCCTATTTTATCTCTTGTAAAGGCATTTTATGGATAAAGCCAGTTCAGTCAGCATTGAGTGTTCAGTGTAGATCCTTCACCTCATAGATGACTTTAGCTAACAGCAGTGGCTGCCTTTCCAATCAAGTGTGATATTCTTACTTATCTGTAAGTTTTACACCCCTCTCATGCCCAGACTAAACCCATGAATTCTGATCTCTAATATTCTCCTGCTGCCTAGCAAATTATTTAACTTACTACCTGAGAACCAAATCCCTATTTAGCAACTGCTCCCTGGAGAAAGCAACTGTTTTGCCAACAAATCAATGACAAAACTATCTTTTTGGGACCAAAGATCTTGATTTAAACTTTTCAAAATACCTACTCTGAAGACAGTGAAAAGTGTGATAAATATTCTTATGAGAGGGGGAAAGCAAAGGAAATTCAGTTTATTTAATACACATAATGAGGAAAAGTAGACTTTGTAAGGAAGCAATGCAGCTGGCAGATAACTAGTCACTGTCATTCAACAATGGCATTTTCAACACTGCTGTCCCATCCTGACAGGTTCAAAAGTCCAGTGGTATCTTACTCATAGGGACTACTGGGCAACCACTATTAAGGAAAGGCAGACAACAAGCTTGAAGCTTGAAACCAGAATGAAGCTGAATCCCTGCTCAGAAAAGCTATTTATTCTGTGTTTGTCATGGAACTGAAAGACAAAGCTCTACCGCTGGGTCCCTGTTGCTACCTGAAATCAGTGTGTAAACAGGGGAAGTCCCGCCTCTCGTGATAACTGCCATCTTGCTCTGTGCACTGCAAATAGAAGCAGGGAATCACTGCACCAAAAAGCCTAAGTTGTCACAGCTTATGTTGGTTCATCAGTACTGTGCAGGTCCATGTCCGGAGAGGAACTGCATGCTCTAAAATTCCCCTCTGAGTCAGAGGTTGCAGAATCTACAAGGAAAGATTTTATTTCACACAGTGTCATGGAAGCTTGGAAAATACTTAGGAAAAGGTTAATAAGCTATTTGCAAAAGCTCTGAAAAGATGCTTTTGCAGTCCCAGCCTTGCAAATGTTGAAGAAGCCACTGAAGCACTGTATTGACAGAGATTTCATATGTACTTTTAAAGGTGTTGGCTCTGTGGGAGGTTTGCATTCATTTAGCTGGTCACTGCACAGCCTGTGGCGTGTTTGATGTCTTGGTCCGAAGTGTCCTGCAGCTACCTGGAAAGAGAGCCCACACTGGGAAATGTCATTTCTTTCTAAAACAGGAAAAAAGGAAGCACTGTAAGAGAAATTACAATTAAAAATAGAGTGTTTGCTCCCTCAGTATGAAATACAAGTAAAAATAAAATTCAACACTTCCAATCTTTCTGTACTTCTTGCTGATAGTATGGATTCATGCCATTTGTCTTGCTGCAAAAAATGCAAAACACAGACAACTTCCACATTTATTTTTACTTCACCTCATTAAATTCCATGGTTAATAGTAGGGTTAAATTTGGCTCTGAGGTCTGGTTTGTCCTGAGAAGTCTGCTGTAACTAATGGATTTGTATTCAAATTACTTGTTTTAAAATGTAAATGGGATTAGCAGGATTTCATTGCGAAGTTTTTTCCAGTGAAAAGTGATTTTTTGGACCAAAAAAAGGGTCTTTCATTTTGAACTAATTCCCCTATTAAAAAAAAAAATAGTAAGAAAAACATACATCATGACATTGCATTTTTTCTTCTTTTTCAGAAGGAAAATGGTGAGATAACTTTCTGGCAATAAAATATATTTCTTTATAAATACATTCTGTCTTAATTTTGAAAATTGAATGTCTATATTTTTTTCTCTAGTGATCTTCAATAATGGTGTTTTGTTTCTTTTCTGTTTTATTTCTAAAACATGCCTATGAGGAAACTTTAAAAATCCAATTAAATGGATATTATTCCTTATAGACTTTGAGCAGAATACAATTGCTGGCCCTTTTGTTCCATTCATTCCCCATACAAATATACATTCTACTCAACTTAGGATCATGAAAGACACAGGGATTAGAAACCTATTTAGGCTGACTAAATCCTTTGGAAATTTAAAATGGAAAATATTATCACAAATTGGGTGTTACATCTACCAAATTTTTGTCTAACTCGTTAATTATGTGCTTGAGAGGATCTCTAAACCTTTTTGTGAAAGCAGGGAGCTTTGACAATGATTGTAATCTCCAAACCAGAAAGGGAAGCACAAATTGTCATCCAGGGCTGGGGAAAATGCAAAGCAGCTGAGGACATTTGGATTTTGTTATTAGAAAGGCTTTGCTGAGAGGACAGGTACACATGAACAATCAGGAGGAACAAGCTGAAGAAGACTAAGCTCAGGAAAACTCATGGGAAGTGATCAAGCATGATTGTTTTGTATAAATGTATCTAAAGAAAAGGCAATAATTGTCTACAGGAAAGGTGAAAGGGAAGCAGGAGGGAATGCAGGATGGGTTGTGAGAATATGCACAGCCAAATGGCATGGGCGCAGTGATAAGATAAACTCTGAGGGTTTCCTTCCTCCTGACTCTAAAGCAGTAGGACTGTGATGAGTCCTACTGTAGTTACAAGAGTGTGTTCAAAGATGTGGGTGTCCATCATCCAAATGGACAAATTTATTTTCCTGACAACAATACCTGCAAGCCCCCAATGTTTTGCCGTGGCTGCTGAGTCTGGGAAGTAATGTTATTTGTAAGGGGAGCATTAAACACCATGGGGAAGTGATAACTTTGCAGGAGGAAGTGGGAAAGGGTAGACCCTTTTAATAACATCTGTGCTGCCAGATGTAAATAGGATGGCTGAGTTTTCTGATCAGCAAAAGACATCTGTCTTTGTGAGGTGCCCTCTTAACTCCTCAGTCAGCAAAAAAAAGTATCTAAAATGTCTTAGCACAGCGTCTCAGGGAGCCCAGGCTTGAGAAATGACCACTCAAATATTTTTAAAGGTGTTAAAGTTGCTTGGCACTATTATGGTTTTCAATGGTCTTCTAGCTTTAAAATATTTTTTTATTATCAAGGGGACTGTTTTGTTCTATCTGAAATGAGGCCTTGGTAAGTATTTTTAAGTTACTATGGCTACCTTAATTTGTCCAGCAGCGAGTGGGAATCAAACTGACTCTAAATGAATGGTCTTCTTTGGCCAGGCAATAAAGGGCATGGGTGTGAAAGCCAAAAGGTAAAAGAAAGAGCAGGAGGATACATGACCAGTTAGAATATGAGGTGGGAAGGAGGTGTGGGAGCATCTTTTTATGGTTATTTATCCATCTGTAACAGCAAACCTTTCAATCATCTCTGCAAGACACATGATTAAAATCTGTGAATGAAAAGTAATTATCCCATCTCAGTGGCTCCAACTTTTTATAGAAGTCAGTTAGTTTGAAGCATTTTGTATTAAAAATTAAATTAGAAGTAGGATTTTCAAAACAGCTGAACACCTCAGTATGAGGCTTCCACGCGCAAGTATGTGTTTTCGACATGCAGCTGGCATTATTCCCAGCCTTTCTGAAACCAATGGTAGGCCATTGGGGTATTTTTTTTTTCTTTCATAATTACACCTTGAATCTCTGAAGTGTTTTGAATTTCCAAGCTAACTTTCTTTTCTCTCTTCTCTTCTCTTCTCTTCTCTTCTCTTCTCTTCTCTTCTCTTCTCTTCTCTTCTCTTCTCTTCTCTTCTCTTCTCTTTTTCTTTTTTTCTCTGAGTTAACAATGCATCCAGGTATTCAAGAAACAGAAAATTTTATGTGCTGAGGGGAATGATAGATTGAGCCAGAATGGGATATTGTTTTTGAAATTGGGGGATGACTGAATGTAATACAACAAGCTTCGATTAGAATAAGATCCTTCTTACGTATCTGCTTTCATCAGAATGTGATGCATGACTAGCAGGAGACACACATATAAGGAAGTGGGGAGGAAAGTAGGTGAACACATTACTATGTTCTCTGTATATGTGTGGTTGAGCTTTATATATTGTGTAGCTCTATGTCTATTTAACTATCAGTCTCCATGCTTAGGCCTGGATTGACAGAAATATGTATCCTGCAACTCTTCTTCTTCTCTCAGCACTTCTGGGATGATGGAAGATTTTAATTTTGTTTTTAGTGTGTTTTTTATATGCTTTCCCCCTCTGTGTTGGCCAGAGGATGCTTTTTTCAGGGTTGTGGAGGATCATCAGTATTCCTGGGAATTGATTGACAGGGACATAGCCCATTCATTCCTCATTAGTGCTGCCTGTTGAAATATGTGTGCTCCTGACTGCGAGACAGGAGAGGTATCTCACTGCCATGCAGCCCGTACCTCCGCATCAGGGCTGCATCTGGCCCAGCTTATGAATTGCTCTAATTTTAAAGAAAATCATTTGCTAACCCTTTATTTTTCAGGTGCACATTACAGATGTGAAAAGCTGGATTACACCTGGATATTTGCAGTGGATTTCCTCTCTGCTGTGCTTTGCTGAAATAATGTATGTATGTATGTAATGTATGTAATGTATGTGTAATGTATGTAATGTATGTATGCTGTAAAAATATTCTCCCCTTTTTTCTCTTCCCCTCTTCAAGATTCACAGCACAGATCTCAACTTAAATAGGTACTTAACAGAAACAGTTAATGTTTTAACTGATAATGGGTTTTGTTGACCAAAGAGACTATTAAACAAAACGTTTTGCCTGACAACATTTTTTAAATAAAAACACAGTGGATGACAATCTTTAACATGTTTCTGTAACATTTTTGAAAGTTAAGCAAAAAAAATGTGGAAAAATAATATATAGTCTGCTTTTTAACCTACTAGGGCTGAACCAGAAAGGCAGGGAGAGGACAGAGAAGGGAAGACACTTGTTCTTTCCTCACATGTCCCCAGTCCATAAGTCATTATTGATTGGGGTAGTCACTGGGAGTGTGCTTTCTGCCTTCTCCACAAATAAATGTAGTAAAATCAGGCATCAGTCCTTGAAGGGTTACTAGTGTGGAATAAGAACTGATGTTTGGATTGAGGTTTCTATAAATGGCTGTTTATCATTACATGATGTGCATTGTTGAAGATTTTGCATATGCCCCCAGAGGCTGTGAGAATCTGCCTTTTCTTCTAATAATGAGTGAGCTTTCTAAAGTGGATTATATAAAGTACAATATTTCAGGTTGATTTTGAGCACTGTGATTACTTTGGCAGGTTGCAAACTCCTTAAATCCACTCTGAAATGGTTAAACTAGAGCTGTCTGTTGAAGCATTTAGGCTTTCTGAAACAGAATTACATGAGAAATTGCTTTTAGGAAAAGTCAACAAGAAAGTTTTGCCTTTGCACACTGTAGAAATATTTACTTACTGCAGAAGCAGGAAACAAAAGTAACTCTGTAGTTCATATGCACATATATGGATGCTTTTTCTTAGCACCTTCTTTCAGAAGGGCTGGTCCCAGGAAGTCTGTGTCACTTTCTAAGTGTGAGCCCCAGAAAAACAGAGTTGTTCTGGTTATGGTGTTTTGCAGCCTGCAACTACTTATAGTTCAGCCAGTCACTAAACTGGGGTCTTCAGGTAAAGGCACTGGGACTGCTGAACTTTCTTAGAAGCTTAGAACTGTTTCATTTCTTTTTCTCTATTTTATTTATTTCCCCTCTCCTCCACTTTTTCCATCCGTAATGGTTAAATGAGTTCCTTACAGAAAATGTTAGGAAATAAAAAAAAAAAAAGGACTTAATAACGAAACTCAGATTTTGACTTTTCCAAATTGTTTCCCTTTTCTTTGGGATGCCCCCTGTACTACATCTGTAACTTCATCAGTCCCAGCTCATAGGCTATGTCGGCACTGTGAATTGGGTAAGAGCTCTGCTTGGATGTGCCTGTTGCCCTGCGTAGTGGTCAGGACTGGTGCTGGCTGCATGGCAGAGACCAGGGCATGTGGTTCTGCATGCCAGGAACGGGTGGTGCAGGCAAATACTGTGTACATAAACCTCACCCACTGCCTCCTTGCTGTCAGGCAGGCTTTTGTTAGTGCTGACAGCCTGTGCCTTTCATAAGCATCAAATTAATCCCAGCACTGAAATAAATCTTAAATCAAGCCGTGGCTGTTAAAGAATCCACATGTTCTTGTTACCTCCTACACATGCCTGTCTCCTGTCTCTGCTGGAAGGTCTCTTTAATCAGCTCTCTGTGAGCAAATCTGTGAGATGGGAAGTGAGCAAATCGAGCAGTCCTCTTTCCCTCTTGTGCCTCAACTGCTCTAGGCTGTGACACGTGGAGGCTCCCAATGGTAGGTTTTCCGTGACAATTTAATTTTAAAGAAAGAGGACATATATGTTTTTGGCAGTTGTGTAATTAGAGCAGTTCCTTGGCAGATCCACCACTGTTCCTTATGCTTCTTACAATTAGAAATGTTAGAAATGACAGACAGGTTTTATCAGAAAGTGGTTTTGCAGGGTAGGAGTCAAAGCCCTTGCTGGAGATGGTAAAAGCTCATTCAAAAGATGACTTCAGCTTCATTCCCTGCCTTCAATCTTATCTAGCCTTTGATTTCCAGGCCCCAAACTTAGATGTGCCCTAGGGACTGGCCCAGGGAGCAAGGATAGAAATGGGGAATCTTATCAGTAGGCTTTTATTTGTGGATTGGCGTATTGATCATGCCTATGTGTGGTTCTGTTTTAAGTTGAATTAATTCTGTTTTTATGACAAATCTTTATGCCTTTACTGTATTGGTAACAAAAATATGAAGACTTCTGAAAAAATGCAGAATACATTGACAAAGGAGAAAGAAATAATTTATATTTGCATAATTTAAAATTTCTTGCATAATTTAAAATTTCTTTTAATTTTTACTATTCTTTATGCGAGCACTTTTCAAGGAGTAAGTGCTGGACAAGGCACCATCTCAACTCCTATAGGAGTGCAAAGAGGCAATGAGAAAAGCAACAAGGCAGAAAAAACATTTACTCTAATTCTGAGAAATTACCTGAATTGCAAGAATTATACCTCTGCTTTCAGTCTGCCATGGATTTACCTTCTCCAAAGCCAGGGAGATAAGCACTGACCAGCACCAGCCCACCTTGGAGAATAGTAGACAGTTTGTACTTCAGAAACTCGTGACCATGGAAGATGAGGTGCACTGAATATTAATAGTTCCCTGGTGTTCACCCGGCCTGGCTGTTGATGAGGTGCTTTGCTAGCCTGTAATAACCACAGGTAACAAGTAACACCTGCAATTCAATCCATTTAATCCTGAGACATTCTTCTGGGGAGGCTGAAGAGAAAACAGAGAAGTTTCTTCGTATATAAGTGCTTTCATCCCACCTTAAATTGACAAAACTCCCTTTATTTACACTCAAGCCATGGTTCAGACTACCCCAAACTATTCCTGCTGATCTAACTCCATTGGAAGAATTATGGTATTGAGGATAAAGTTTGGCTACAGATAAGCCAGCTTTCTCTCTGTTGTTCTTGCTTTCCTGCTTTTTCCTTTCCTTTTTGTTTTTCTTTTTTTTTTTTTTTTAATTGAATTCTATGGTGAAACTATGTGCCTCTCTGCCTCTTTAATCTCCTACTTTGAATTCTTTTGCAATGTGAAAGATGGAGTTTGTATTTCAGAATGTGTCAGTGGGACCATGATAATGCATCTCAAGTGCTGAAAATCTGCATCTTAATTGATTAGCAATCATCCTCCTTGGCCCCCATCCTCTGCTACGAATTTAGCACTGGGGACCACAGAGAGAAGTGCCTGAGGAGGGGGGAAGGGAGAAGACACTGAAGATTTTAAAAAGGATTTGTGCTAATCCCTCCATGACATACCTATGTCATGTTTCTCAGTCAATAGGAGATTAGATTGAAGAGAGGATAGCCACTATTAATCCTCTTCTATCCATTCCCACAATGGGTTTTAATGGAGGAACAAAACACACACAAACTTGCAGAGGACTTTTTAATTGTTGTTCTTTTTTCTTTTCACTGCACATCAAAGGGAGCAATGAAGATCAGAGTCTTTGGTCTCATTTTTTCCAGGACAGTAATAGTCAATGGGGAATTTCACATGAGTGCCTGACTGTGAGACTCTCCGGTTCCCTCTGCAGCTGCAGACCTCTTGGACTAGAGCTGTAACCATAGCCAGGCAGAATGAGACTTTCTCCTTCCAGCAAGGTTGGAGGTATTGGGCAGTGATTTAGGGTCTGTGTTCCCTTTAAGAGACACCATGCAATTCCACTGTGGCATGACCATGAATCTTCTGGGTTTTTTTATAGCACATTTTTGTTAGAAAAAAAGCTCTTTTGCATTCACTCAGTATCAGCATGAAGACTAAAGAGACTTTCCAGTCAGACAGAGCCAGGTATGCTGTGAATTACCTCACATCTGGCTTGCTCTCTCATCTATCCCTTTATTAACACGTCTGGCTTATTTATGCATTAGAAAGAAAGGGAAACAGTAATTAATAACTGGTTCCCTCCACATGCATTATAAGTTGCACCATTATAAGTACTTTCATGGCTTGCTTGAAATTACTTTAAAGAGGTCCTGTATTCCTGCTGTCTTATGCATCTTTTCCAGAGTAAAAATATATGCTTTAAAATAGGTCACTGTGCACGTCTTTTCTTAGGTAGCAGACTGGCAGTGAAGAGGCCAGTGAAGTGGAGAAAAAGAGGACACTTTCATTCTTCATTCCTCCACCTCCTATTTTTTCCCTATTGAAAAAAAAAAGAAAACAACAAAAAAAAGGGGAAATCCATGAAATATTAATGCAAGATGCAATTCTGATCTTTCAGTAGGCTCTGACTAAATTTGAATATCCTGATTCTTGATGGCAAGTTCCCTACGTTCTGCCAGTATTAATTTTTGAAGAAGACTGAGGTTATGATAGTAAGGATTTCTACAGTTACTTTTATCATAAGGTACTGAAGTGATTCACTAGCCTAACCTTGAAATAACCTTCTGAAGCAGTTAGTTGTAAGTTCTCTTCTACATACGGAAAAGCAATGCTCTAGAGCATTGAAGAAACTTTCCCAAAGTTGTTTTAGACTCTGGCCAAGGCACAGGTCTTTAGGGTCCACAACTGATGCTTTAAGCACAGAGCCACCCTACTTAAGACAGCTCACCACCAGGCAAAGCAACAAGTGGGACTTA
This sequence comes from Scolopax minor, assembly GCA_028566535.1. NCBI lineage: Eukaryota > Metazoa > Chordata > Aves > Charadriiformes > Scolopacidae > Scolopax > Scolopax minor. The sequence goes on along the minus strand of JAOXNG010000001.1, from coordinate 58,981,036 downwards.
ATTCCTCATTTTCAGTCAGCACAACAGCAGTGGAGAGTCTCTGCTTTTGTTGCTTTTGGCCAAGCCTGTTACCTGCAGGGAAATAAATAATCCATTTGCTGCTTCTGTCTGACATGTCACCTGACATGCACTGCTCAGACATCTAAAACACAGGTGAGCAGAAATAGAATCTGATTTAAATATATAATTGTCCAATTGCTTTCAAGATTCTGGAAAAATATTCCCTATGACACACAGGAACTTTAAGCAGATTTCATAGGCACCACCTATCATTTTCAAGCAGATGATTTATAAGGCCTGGTATTAACTTTATCCATGGTGTCTCTTCTTTCCCCGGTGTTTTTTGCTAACTTGATATTGTCACGTTTCACTTAGCAGAAAACAGCCACAATCACTAGGATAATTTGGAGAA
>JAOXNG010000001.1:58946268-58957700 GCA_028566535.1 Scolopax minor | reverse complement strand
GAGTGAAACCCAGCCAAGCTACACAAAGCTGGACTAATTTACTTCACAGCACATGCACTTAGGTGGAATAATATGTAGTGGCCTTCCTCTGCAGTTTTGGACTGATCCTAACAGAGGCAGATCAAACAAAGAAAGAGGCTGTGGGCAAACCCGGTCCCCCTTAGTTTCGTAACGCTACAGGGCACTGACAAAGCAATTTAAGCATATTCATAAGTGCTTTCCTGAATGGAGTCTTATAATCTTAGTTGTAAAGAACAGTTGGGGCTACTAAATGTTGTTGTTTGTCAGTTTAGTAGATGGTAATGCTATTAAATAATCTGAATAAATCAAAATTATTTTGGGCTCTTACTTGGTTTAATACGTCTTGAAGTACTTCAAGTTAACAGGCTCCAAGACATTCTTTTTTTCCCCTTGTTTTCTCTTTTTTAAACTATTAGTTGTATAGACTAAGGCTCAGCAAGTAGGTGTATAAGTAGTAATAATAGCTCACTTATAATAATAAGTAATAAGTAGCTAACTTATTGCTGCTCAGCCTCTCAAAAAAAGTGGGGAAAAAAAATAATCATGTTTCATGTAGATTCCACAGAAAAATCTGTCTGGATCTTACAATTTCTCAGTCATTAAATTAAGATCTATTTAAACGCGAAAATAGTTTTCAATATCTACTGTTGGAAATTAAATTAGCAGTCAGAGTTCCTTCTAATTATCAAACAAAGTCACTGAGACAAACTTCTGCACAACAAAGCGCCATTAAGTTTTCAGAAATACTACATGCAGGATGCAGGATGAATGACAAGTCATTGAAGCAACGGTGACCCATTTGTTGGTCTTTTGCACATAAAAGCTCACAAGAGGAAATAAAGCATCACAGCCAAGAAAGCAAGAATTGGCATTTTAGGCAACCCTTCAGAGACGGCCAACACATGAATCATTATTGCTGTTAAAAACAGTATGCTCAAGAGATGGAATAAGACAGACTTTTTTTTTTATTTTTGACAACAAAGTGCTTCAGAAATTATATACAACACTCAAAATAGAGTCTTTTTGAAAATGGAACATTCCTTTCTCCATGGCAGAAGATGGAAGTCATGACAAGTTCATAGACTTTGAGAACTAGACCTCGGGTCACACAGACAGACTGGTCTTCCTTCACTTCTTTGCCATAGCACGTGCTCTCCACATAGTGTTTGACATTTCTAAATAGAATAAAAATATGCATTCGGGCACACCCCTTCTATGTTGTCAGTCAATTTGTTTCAGCGTTGCTCCCACAGTTCCTGCCCCCCCAGGACACCGTGGCAGCAGGGACCAAAGGAGTGGGCAGCTGGTGGCCAGAGGTCTAGCTCCCAATCCATGGGCAGGAGGAACACGCTTGGGATGAAGGATCTGACTGGCTAAAAAATGAGGCCATGATTCACATTTGGGTTTTACCTGTTAGTTAAGGACCACATTTCTGCCAACCAGATTGCGGGATCCACAGACAAAGAATTATCATTATATAGCTAAATATTATATTACTAGCAGCCCACCACTTCTCAAGACTACCTCTGACATCAATTTTCACTTAATTTGGCACAGGGCAGGAAGGTGCTTCTAACCTAAGTCACAAGTACCTTCAGGTCACTCCAAGAGTGGTGGCACCCTGCATGCAGAGCTGGGTCCCTACATGTCCCACCAGCCACACACCCACACCCAAAGCACAGAAGGAAAGGTTCCATTAAACAAAACCATAAGACAAACTGGCAACAAAAAGTTGGCTGGATTCAAGTATCAGAAGGGAGGAACCTTCAGAACATCGTCATTTATTATGGAAAACCAGACAAAAACCGCATATATTTTGTTTCCATCATTTAAATCATTATAGGAAGTATACAGTAGATTGCTGGAGCAAAGCCAATTTCCTTTTACACAGGCCACACTAACAAGATACCTTCAGCTTGCCTTTGGATGTAAATTCTCTCTTTGTTTGTTTCAAAAGACTAACTTTTGAAAACACTTTATATTAAACTTCAAAAAAAAAAAAAAAAATCAAGCACTTCCATATCAGAATATTGTATTAGAAATTTGTCAAGATCTGGTAACACTACCAGTGAAACTGCATATCTTAGTATATTTCAGACATTACAGTAAAGTTTCTTATTGTAAAACTAAAAATATATTTAGAAAATATATGTCTACTTCACTGTGTGATGCATATTTAAACACCAGGTATGGCGTCCTCGTGTATTATGAAGAGTTTTTGTAATTAATCTGTTGATGTACAAATAAGTTTTCCTTAGTTGCCAAAAGAAATGGTACCTATTTCCCAAGAGCTTCAGGAACATTCTTAGAGTCTGAATTCTGCAGTTCCCATATCCCAACTGGTTCAGGATCAAAATAAACACCCAGCCCTTGTTAGTTGTCTCAAAGCACAATAGCACATTGAAGGAAGCTGGGTTTTACTGCTGCGAGAGGCAAACACATTCGCTGTTATTTGGGAAGGGCCAGAGGCACCACCTTTACTGTGAGCAGCCCAGACAGTACCCAATTTCACCTGAACTTGAATACATTTCACTTCAGAAAGTGAACTACGATGAAGCGTAAGATGCACGAGTCGATAAGGTGACAAAGCTGCACAATAAATATCAATTTTGGAAAAGAAATTAGTAACAACTTTCGCATCTGAGTGTTAGTGAATTTTAGGTTATGCCCAGAACAAACCTGGAAAACAAACACTATTGCAGAGCACGAGCACCAGCAGGAAAAGCAAGCTCCAGCTCCAAATTGCATGAAGCTGGGAGGGATGGGGAAGAAAAGTTTGGGGTTTTTTTCTTTAAAAACACAGAATCAAATACCCTTGTCAGGTGAACAAATCAAAATATTTCAGAGGTTGAAATAAATATTAGAAGGACAGAACTTTCTATCTGAGGAAATCTTCTATCTCCTTAATTGGTGTGCCAGTGGGAACCTCTCCATTTATTTTGGCTGAGTTTGCTGACCCGCAGAAACATAACTAATTAACAGATGTCTATCAGCAATTAGATTTGTTGGAATACTTTTCTGACCCCTTTAAACAGATGGGTTACATCCATTGCTAGTTCAGTGAAGATTTTCCAGATTCCTCCTATGGCCACAACAGCCAGGAGTTGAACAGCTTCAGTTGCACAGCTACTACAGCAAAGCTCCCTCAACTTCAGGCACTTAACTAGGCCACCAAAGTTGTCCAAGGTTACTTTCATTGATGAAGGACAGAACTAGGCATCTCCAGTCCATGGTTTGGACATTGGTGGACAGAACCACAGGAGGCAATGGATGCAGCTGCACTCCCAACTGCAGAATGCAGCAGCTCTGCTTCTGTGCCTGCTGATAGATGAATTTTGTGGGTATAAATCCTGTCCCACCAGTATATTAACTCTGTGTTAATGTGGAGATATTATAATTCTCCAAAGGCACTACTGTGTAGATTTCCTTTCCCGAGGCTGTCTAATAAAGACTTCATTATGGGAGGAAGTGATACAGGGCCATGTAATTTCAAAGGCGAACAAAGCTTGCTATAGAGGTGAGCAGAATCCTGGCAGCTATCTGTAGTCAGGCTGATTAGATAACATTTCTCAGACAGACAGTTTTCATTAGGAAAACTTTATTTGCATTAAGCTCTTTTTCAGTTTTTGCAAAATCATATCAAGCTCTGTGGAATTCCCACAAGAGAAAATATTTTTAAAACAAAAAGAGATTTAGGATTCCATTTCTAAATTTCAGTTTGAAACTTGAAAATTCTCTCCGTACTGCTTTTCTATGCATTTTTCATTTTCTGTTTCGTGCACACATTCTTTCATGACATGACTTTTGAAATGTTCTCATTTTGATTTTAGTACAATAAAGCAATCTGTTGGATATCAATGAAACCAAGAGTCAATCTGATTCACAAAAGTAGGTAAAATACTCTAATTAGCTCAGTGTAATTGCCCTTAATAATTGAAAAAAAACAAATATCAGGATATTTCGATGACCAGTTTCTGTCATGCTTTGATATACCAGTAGTATTAGGAACAAATTTTATATGGTGTTAATAATATAACATAATTTTCAAAACTTAACATAAAATTCAGAATTACTTTTGAAAGCCAGGTAAGAAATATTTGAAGAATAAAATAACCCAAAAATAATTGAAATTGAAAGTCCAATTTTTTTTTCTCTTTTTCTGTATTTGGAATTGAACCCGCAGGCAAGTAATCTCCAATAAAGCTGGCTGTAATGGTTTAAAACTGTGCTGCTCCAGCTGCCTTCTTTATGCTGGTGGAGATATCAATCCTCAGAGCAAGGTTCAACAAACTTAAGTTAACCCTCTTATTCCTTTCCTGAACACATTTCCCTGGTATGTGTAACTAAAGGTGCAAGAATTGAAAAAGAAGGGGCTGGAGCAGCGTCTCACATTGTACCCTGTCATTCAGTCTACAGCAGAAATAGTGACTTGCAGCAGGAGAAGACAGGAAATAGATGGAGGCAAAGCATTTTAGCTGGTTCTGGATGCTTCTCTGCCTCCACCTGGTAGTCTGCATCCCATAGCCAGCAGCAGCTGCAGGCAAATCTCATCCTGCCTCTGTCTTAATTTCCCCTTTTGTAAAGAATGTAAGTAATAATGCAGCTACATACCTCAGAGGAGTGCAGGAATTAATTAACGTTAGTAAAGTGCTTTGAAGATAAGATCTAAGTATTATTATTAATAATTTACCTGCAATTTGCCCCGTGCCTTAAAAGACAGAAATAATTTACCATGAAATGATGTGATACTACCTAGAGCTATATTAAGGTCTTGAATGGATGTGAAAGGCTTACATTACCATTAATGTAAACTACTATGTAGAGGTGCCAAAAGGCAGAACTGGGCTTTATGTAAATATCCAGCCAGGACCTCATTATGTGACACAGAATTAGTATTCATAGGATACAAAGATCTTATGAATTATAAGTTACCCATTTCCTGGAATATACACAGAGGCACAGATTTTCAAAGGACAGCCTCTTTAGGAGAGGTAAAAATTAATTCCTAATATGCATTTAAAGATAATAACAGAAAAGATGTAAAACATGTATTAGTCTGAGAAGCAAAACACTTGATGTTTCCCTTGGTTTCATCAAACTGACTCAACAACACGTTTTGCATGACTTATGTCCCACTGTTTACCCCATTCATTATTCTAACAAGACACTAAGTGGCACAAGACACTTCATTGGCTTTACCAAAAAAGGTTCTTTCAAAAGAACCAGATTCAGTGCTGAAAGTCCAAGTGACCCATGAACAGAAGTGGAGAGACCAAGAAGAGGAATCAGGGAGAGGAGTGCTACATGCTCACCTGGCATTCTTGGTTTTTAGGAGAGAAAATTAGGCAGCTCTGGTAATGTCCGAGTCCTTACTGCACCTGGAGAGCAGAGGGATCACAGAATCACAGAATCTTAGTGGTTGGAAGGGACCTTTGAGATCATCGGATGCTCAAAGGAGAGCCATGTGTGGCTCACACACCTCTCCTCAGCTACAGCCATGCTGCAATAACTTGCCATGGAGTCAAATTTACTTTGTGTGATAAATGAAGATAATCTACCAGCAACATTTAATGAATCTCTTCTTTAAACCTCTTCTGGGGATCAAGACACATTTTACTTCTATAGTTTATGAAGACACAGCTCAGAGTATCAAAGGGGAGAGAAATATACTCGTTTGAATAAAGGATTCTTGACAGCTGCCACAGCTATGAGATGAAACATTGACTCTGGTGTCAGTAGAAAACATCTTCTCTCTCAGTCTGAGAACCAGACTTTGGGCAAATTTTGTGTGCTAAGCAGAGCAAGAAGCATGAGGAAGACTGAATATTTTTAATAGGTGATAAGTTTTGTCCAAGTTTTTATCTTATCTGTGACATAACATCTTCCTGAAGCCTTATCAAATTTATCTCTCCAAGGTTAACTAAAGGTAATACTAATAAGGATGAAACAGCAGGGATGATGAACTCTAGCTGCTGAAAAGAAGGTGACAATGTAAATCATTTGCCTGTGAGCATGTCTCCACATAGGGAAGTGGCAGCATTGGTGTAACAGATTAAACAGTCCTCAGAGGACCACAGTCAGAAGATGGAATGGACACCCTAAGGTACCATGATGTGAACCGAGCATCTCCAATCCTTGGTGACAAGACCTCATTTTTGCCTGCCTGGAGATAAAGACATAGTTATTGTTTCTCAATCTTTGCTTAACGAGGCAAAGCAGTGGAAAAACCTTCTCTGTTTGTAGTCTGCAGACTTTTGTGTCTGAGCAAATGATTCATGACTAAGGATTTAGGTCAAGCTAAGCAGATTAGCTTAAGGACCTGACCACTGTTCTTAAACTCTATCTGCTCCATTTGGATGTGAATGGTAACATGAGTCCCTCTCACAGAAGTGCAGCTTATGTGATAGCAGACAACAAAGAATTATCATGTCTTCTTTTTTTAAAGTAAGAATGGTATTATAGTTGTTTCACATAGTCATTAGCTAACATTTACAGGGATTATGAAGCAAGTTTTCCACTAAGGAATTAAAAATTGTCATTAACGTCATGTTTCTCAGAGCCTTCATAGCTCACCTTTGGGATGTGCACAGATCAAAGTGCTCAGGAGAAAGTTAATTTGCAATTAATAATGTGCAATCAATAATACATTTACAATGTTTGTAAATGTTATTTGTGCAGTTCCAGTTTTATCCAGGAGAAAGCAGTGGTACTCAAAGCAATCCATGACTGCTTTGGCTGGCCCTCACAAAATATTCTCTAAACAAGCCCATGCAACACTACAGGCTTGGGGAAAAGTAGCTGAAAAGGTGCCTGGAGGAAATGGATCTGAGTGTTGGTCAACAACCAGCTGATTATGAGCTGGCAGTGTTCCCAAGTGTCCAAGATGGCCAATGGCATCCTGACTTTTATCAAATAGTGTGGACAGAAAGACTACGGAAGTGATGTCCCTCTGTACTCGGTGGTGGTGAAGCCACACCTCAAGTACTCTGTTCAGTTTTGGGCCCCTCACTACAAGAAAGATATTGAGTGTATCCAAAGAATAACCATGAAGCTAGTGAAAGGTCTAGTGAGCAATTCTTATGAGGAGCAGCTGAGGCAACTGAAGTTGTTTAGTCTGGAGAAAAGGAGGCTGAGAGCAGACCTTATTGCTCTCTACAACTACCTGAAAGGAGGTTGTGATGAGCTGGGCATCAGTCTCTTCTCCCAAGTAACAGGTGATAGGACAAGAGGAAAGGCCTCAAGTTGCAGCAGGGAAGATTTAGGATGGATATTAGAAAAAATTTCTTCACTGAAAGGGTTATCAAGCATTGGAACAGGCTGCCCAGGGAAATGGTGGAATCACCATCCCTGGGACATGTAGGTGTGGTGCTTAGAGACACAGTTTAGTGTTAGGAATATGGTTGGACTCGATGATCTTAAACGTATTTTCCAACCTAAACAATTCTAGCTGCCCAGGGAGGTTGTGGAGTCCCCTTCTCTGGAGATTTTCAAGACCCGACTGGATGCAGTCTTGAGTGGCATGCTCTGACATGCTCTGGGTGGTCCTGCATTGGCAGGGGAGTTGGACTAGATGATCTCTAGGGTCCCTTCCAACTCCAAAAATTTCAGTGATATTCAGTGATATTCAGTGATGATTCTATGATAGTATGTGGCCTACTGCTTCGTCTTGAATAATGAAGTTGGTGTGGCATAACATCTTCCTGATGTTATCCTGATGTTATTCCTAATCAAAGCTTAGACAGAGATGAGAATAAGTATAATTAAGACAGCAGTGTGAACAATGTTTTACTTTGGTCCACAGTGAAAAGGAGAGGAAATTTTCTTTATAAGAGGAAGCGAGAGCAAAGATGAAATTATTCTCACACCCAGAAGTAGGACTTTTTAGGGTTCTCTGTTCTTACTGTACTAATATTTCTGATGTGTTGAATCTGATTTGCAATTTACTTCCATTATAAGCTTCTATTGTCAGCCCTATGTTCAAACTCAGTCTTCTCAAATGCTTCATTATGTCTCAATCTTTGTTATATTGAAGCATTTACTGTCAGAGGTATAACTTGGGTTGTCACTACTGTATTTGTGGCAGCCATCTCTGAAAATGTCTGGAACAATCAACCTCATACAAGCAGTGATACTGGCTAGGCTAGAATTCTCAAGTTGTCCACAGATCCAGGTATCTCAGGGGCTACTAGGATGGGATAGAATGGAATAGAAATAACAAAGCCTTTCTTTTTTCAGCTGTTTTACTAGGTCTGTATTTCTATGTTGTTTTGAATACACTTTTCTAGGTGCTGGTATTTTTTCTGGATATATTAAAGAATTTAAAATGGAGCTTCTATTACACAACAAAAATGTTTCCGCGTAATAAAGATGATACCATGACATCTTTCAAGCAAGACAACACTCTGGGGAGTGCTCAAGTTGCACATTTTTAGCTTTGATCCTCTTATTTTCATGTAAGGGTAGCTTTTCAGTAATTAGGCTAAAATACTCTCTAGACACATCTGAGCTGTCTGCTATTGTTAACTGAACTTGTGGAGAAGGGTCTTGCTTAAGCTGTAATAACACTATATTTGTGTTAACAACACAGTGACATCAAACAAAAAGAAATTAAGATAAAATAAAATAAGCCCATAAGTAATTGGAAATCTTATGGCTTTTTTCCTGATGCACAATTGCAATAAATAGTAGTGTGCTATGACAAAAGTGAATGCAAAATAATACCATAGCAGCACACACAATGATTCAGTTATTGGGAAAATAGCTGTGGTTTCTGAAAGAATTTCTATGTCTTCTTTAAACATATGGTTATGATTATTGTTACTACACTCATAAAAAAAATCACATGTTGGAGACGTCTACCCAAAAAGGGCTCTGAGAGACTGGGGGTTTTTTGTATTTTTTTAGTTACATAGGATACTAGTTAGATAGAGCTCTACACAGAAATTATATGGCAGGGTTCAGATGCTGGTTTAGATGCTGTTTTCATTTTAAACAAAGTCAGGGGTTTTCAAATGCCTGAGGTGAGTGAGTGGATGAAGAACAAGAATGATCCCGCTTCCACTGGAATCTGACTTCTGCTGCGGAGAAGCAAAAAAAATCTTTCATAGCATCTGTTGAAACAGGAGCCTCGGATTTTGGAAACTGCCAGTTTCAGGGCTCCCAGGTTCCCAGTTTCTTGTCAGCTCCACTGCTGAGCTGCAACCCAGCATGCCTAAAAGCTCAGGAGCAATGAAAGCCTAAACATCTTGTGACAGGCAGGAGCTGGGGACCTGGAAACTTTGAAGCTTGATATCTGGCAGGGTCTGGGCTCTCCATCCCTCATTAGTGCACCAGGCAAGCAAACTGCAAGCAGAGTGGAGTCCAAAATATGGGGCTTCTTGACCTCCAGCTGGAAAAGTGGGCTGGTAGGAAACCAGTCAAAGTTTCCAGGCATGTTTTGAAGCCTATCAGTGGTTTCATAGCAACTTCATTGCAATTAAACAGTCTCAAAGAAGAATTTTATTTTTGATGAATGGGCAGTTCTTTTGCAGGAGGGAAAAATTAAACTGGGCAGGGAATTTCCAACTAGCTACAATAAATGCTTGCTGTTCACTGAATGTAGCACTTGAAGTAAATATTTTCAAGGAAGCACCAAGGTGGGGGTGAGAGGATGAGTCTGTCTATTGGTAGGTAATAGGGAATCCCACCTACAAGTTGCCTTAGAAATATGCAGTGATGGTGCTTTAGTACCAGTGCAGCCAGGATTGCAGATAAGTGATTTGTAATGAAGATGTGGTAGGCAAAAATGGCGGTGCTAACCCCATGGCTTACACCAAAAAGGTTGTCCTATTCCTCCCTACCTATTCTCTTCCCTTGTGCCCTCTCCAGCTCTCCTCCGAGTGACCAGCAAGCTGATTCAACTCACTGAACTGACAGAAGGGCAGTCACTTTCTTTTTTTTTTCTCAATGAGGTCTCTACTATCATTAAGATAGTTTCAGCTAGAGGGAGAAGCTGGCGTAGGGGAGGAAGAGAAATGCAGGCAAGGGGGACCTGTTTTCTATTTTCCTTTTCCAGGGCCAGTAAATCCTCTGAGCCATATTCCCTATGGCCAGTGATGCATACATGGACTCCACAATCTGTGTGCAAACAGTCTGTGTTTCAGCATTAATTTCTAAACCTATCTCCAGTTTTCCTCTTTAAAATTTATCTTCCCTGACCAATTTTTTCAACATATTGTAATTATTACACTTGTCCTCATAATTCTTGGAAAATCTGTGGGACAGAAATTACAGACAGGTCTGTAATGCAGAGGCTACAGACAGGTCATGTCTTCACATGCCTCAGTCTCATCTGTGGATTATCTTGGGTATCTTTGTTGACTCTGGTAGAATTACTCTGTTGCAAAAGGTAGACGAAGAGCACAGAAAAATGATACCCTATTGCAGTCTGCTGACACCAATGAGAGGTATGTCCATAGGAAAGCAGTGGGCGTTCTGTAAGACACAGAAAACACATGGATTACAGATTTTTTTGCATTAGTCTTATTTTCCAAGACACAGATAATTTAATCTTTCTTAGTTCAGACAGCAAGATTCAATTTCCCACCACTAACATAAATCTTGAGTAAACCCAAGTTATTTTCTTAGACTCAGGGCAAAGCAGGCCCCTTATTATTTTATTCTATTTTTTGGTTGTGTGACTGTTAGACTGAATATGGTCTTGAAGTGCTGGAGCGTGTGCAGAGGAGAGCCACCAAGCTGGTGAGGGGTCTGGAGAACAAGTCCTATGAGGAGAGGCTGAGGGAACTGGACATGTTGAGTTTGGAGGAGGCTGAGGGGAGACCTCCTTGCCCTCTACAACTCCCTGAAAGGAGGGTGTGGAGAGGTGGGGGTTGGCCTCTTCTCCCAGGAGGATAATGACAGAAGCAGAAGAAATGGTCTGGAGTTGGGGCAGGGGAGGTTGAGATTAGAGATGCAGAAGAATTACTTTTCTGAGAGCAGTCAGGCACTGGAACAGCCTGCCCAAGGAGGTGCTGGAGGCACAATCCCTGGAGGGATTTAAGAAACGTGTAGACATGGAACTTCAGGGCATGCTTTAGTGCCTGAGATTGTTGGTTTGTGTCTGTCTGTGCATGTGTGTTTTTGTTGTTGTTTTTTTTTTTTGGTGGGACTCGATGATATCAAAGGTCCCTTCCAACCATGAGTATTCTGTGATTCTGTGCTCTCCCCGTCCCTCTGTCCCTTTCCTGCCCCTCGGTCCCTTCCTGCCCCTCTCCATCTGCCCCAACGCCCTCTCCTGCTCCTCTCTGCTGCTCTCTCCCTCTCTCCCCTCCTCCTCCTGGACCTACCGGGGCCCCGGGGCCTGGTCCTGGGCCGGAGGAGCCCCAGGGGAGGTGGCCATGGCTCCGGCAGGCTCAGAGGGCAGGGCGATG
>JAOXNG010000001.1:58905894-58920004 GCA_028566535.1 Scolopax minor | reverse complement strand
GCTGTTTGTATAACACCAAGGGCTAAAGCACTGCTAGATGAATAGACACATTTCTTGCTTTTTCTTGCTGTCATGGGGCATGCTTGGTGATGAGATCAATCATTTCATGGCAGAGCTGTCCCACATGCAAAGGGAACTGTGGGCATTTTGGCTCCCACTGGAGAAACATATGGTTTTGAGTGCTCATCACCTCTCTGGACATAGCTTTTGCTCTCAATTCAAAGACGACTTTCATAAAGGACCTTTTAAGACCCATTAGTCTTTATATACATCCTGCTCCTGGGATGTGTGTTGTGGATTCACACACTTGATGAAAAAGGTAGATCAGCTGCTTTATGGGGCATCCAGCGTGAGTTTGCACCTCCTGGGAACAAACGACATTGGCTGAAAGAGCTGGATAATGTGTGTTTGATTTGTCCTTTGTCAAGGTCACATCTAGCTAACTGCCTCTGCAAGAATCCTGGGTATCAGTAATTTACAACATCCCCCTCTTCTCTGCAGATGAGTTTTTGTTCTTCCTTTGAAAGTTCTCTTGTCTGCTCCGAAGTCTACAGAGAGAAAGTGAGTGAAGGGGCCTCATTATTTTAAATGGGGCTTGAAAGAACCTAACAAAGAGCATAAAACAGAGCAATTTTCACAGGCAATCGCACCAAGGCAGTTAAAGCAAGGCTGAGAACTCAATTACAGCCCATTACTGTTGGAGTTGTCTCTCGCTCTCTTGCTCTTTCCCTGTCCATTGGTTTCTGCAAGATGAACTCAGTATTTGGCAAAGGTCACTTACTTCAGCTGTAGCATTTTGGCTAGTGGTTTCCACCAGGCACAGACCAGTGAGGATCCCAGTGTTCTCACAAATATAAGGGGGAAAGCAATTCAAGAAAATGTGTTTTCCTCTTCACTAATACTGCGAAATAACCAGATCCTGCAGCCAACTGCAGGGTAAAAAGCAGCAAGTTCTTGTGCACTGTTCTTACAAAAGGTTGTGATATGAGCCTGTGTTACATCATGCATACATGCACACATACACGTCTCTAAACAATGCCTGCACATATCCTGGTTGTGCTGCTGCCTGGCCAAGCTGTTTATCCAAAGTTTCAGGCAGATGACAAAGATGATATAACATTTTCATAATTCTGGTGAAGAACCAGTCAGGAGCAGATTAAAATCTTAGCGTAGGCTATAGCAGCTAAAAATCTGCTTGATTTCTGCCTGCCCATGAACAGCATGCAACTGTTGACCTGATGACCACAGAGTCATCAAGGTGCATTACAGTATGAGTGTAAGAGTGAGACACTGGGATGGCAGGGCTCCTGGTGACTGGTCTGCAGCAGAACAAATGACCTAGCCCTTTGTATGCAACAAATTAACATTGAACTGCCTGCTAATGAGCATTCCTGGATCGGAGAAAGAGACTGATTTCAAAGTGTATAGAAATGGTTTGGTAAAAAAATTTATTAAAAGAAGATTAAGGTTGAAATGACAATGAAGTTAAGAGATAGCAGATTTGAGGTGAATTTCACATTATCCCCATTTCCTGTATATATAAGTTACTTTTGCAGTCTTGTCCAACATCCTGTAGAAAGGTGGCAGCTGAATTTGGAATAAAACTCAGCCATCCTAGGTCCCAGACCAGCTTTTAAAGCAGACAACATCCCTTATGTTCTTGCCAGCTTCTGCTTCATTCGTTGCCCATCCTGTGTACTGAACAAGACAAGAATCCTAAGGGGGAAAGCAATGTATGCTTGTTGACATTTCCTTGACTATACAATTTGAGTTTGCGAACTTTTAATATTGGCATTCTGGCACAGATTTTCCTTGGACTTGCACCCTGTCTCCCACACCAAAACAGACTCATGTAGAACAAGCCACTTTTTTTCCTTGGGAGGCTGGGTGCCACAACGTCTCTATTGTTTCAGCTAATTGAGTAACCGATATTGTCAGTAGAATATTGTCTATGTAAACTAAGTACAGGAGGGGAATATAACACACATTTCACTGCTGTGGCCTACAAATATTTGCTGGAAGGATGAGGTCTCTGATTTGGGGGAGTTCAGACTTCTGCATGTTCTTCCATATTTCTGATGGGGTAAAGGGTTAATGTCATAACACAGTCAAAAAACACAGAAGAAACATTAAGGGGAGCCTAGAAACATGCACAATACATAGGCAACATGTAAAGGACATTTCATAGTTACAAAGATTTTTTAGTGAGAATGTAAAAATTCTGATTTACAAAATGTACTAGATTTTTCCAGTCATAACAAAGCTTTTCTTTCTTCCCTGTCTCCCTCTAGCAAAGAAATGCCATGTCTCTGCTGCAAAGTACACAGGCACTAGAAGACTTGCTAAAAAAAAAAAAAAATTGAAAATGAAACTAATTCTTTATAATGACAAACAAAGGAATACATTATTTATACATTATTTTCCTTTAACACCTTTCTTAAAGGGGTTGAAATCTTTTTTGCTGCTATTAGAGAAAACATATAATTGTCATTGACCAAATTACTTTATATGGATAGAGTCGGGTAATATTCTAAAAAAAAAAAAGAAAATTAAAACTTAGGCTAGAAACTAATACTTAAAGTTTAGCAATAAGATTTACTATGCTCTCTGGCTGTTATATTGTTATATTACTGCTACTGCAAAGACATTAGTACTTGCACTGTGTACTGGTTTTCCTTTTACTTGTTAAACCTTATAATCAGCTGTTATTTCCTTTTCAGTATCTCCCATTTTGTCTTTCCTAGAAATTCTAACAGATGAATTAAAAAAACTTGCCTGCTGCATCCAGAGTTTTCTGAGCAAATAAGAAATTTTCTGCAGCATTTCTGATAAATGAGTTTACATATGAGGGCTAAATGTTCCTGGAAAGACACTTAAAAATTTCAGTGAGCAAGCAGAGTGGAGCTGAAGTGTGACTTTCTGCTTGGAAAGACCAAAGTTCTGCCTGTGATGTGACCCTTATACAGCCACCAGCAGGTGCTCAGTCCATTCTCCTGCTTTTATTACCCCCAAAGCTGGCATCCAACTGAATGAAGTCTCTGCCCCAGGAGAGACTTCTGCACATATACTCCGGGTATGTCATATCAGGAGCCAAGATCCCACGGAGATGGGGGACAAAAGCTCAAGGGGGAACATTTTTTTCAGAATCTTTTTCATCCTGGTCATTCAAAGGAGGCTGTTTTGACTTTGTTGTGCTGGTATATCCCACAATGGTCAAATACCTCCCCTATGCTAACCTGATTTCTTCTCTTTTAGGTAGTTGCTGATGTCTGCAAGTATTCTACAGTTTTGTAATCAGGTTTTGGCATGTTGGGTCCCAGCCACTAGAAGACTTTTTCTGCCATCAAGCATGTTTAAGGTTATTTTCAGCCAGGACAACTTTTCTACCTGGCTTTTGATGAGGTTGTAAGATATCTTGCAGGACTTGAATGTTGTTGAAATCTAAAAAGGTTTCACTAAGAAGCTGTGCAGTCCTCTTTTATGATACCCATCCCTTAAAACATGTGTTGTTACTACCAGCATTTTCAGAGCTCTAACAGTAAATCTGACTCTCTTGTTTCTTGCAGGATTATTTTATTTTTATGCTCCCAGGGTAATGGCTATATTTATGTAATGTTTGAAATAATGGCTAGCAGAAGGGTACACAAACATAAAGTGGGACCTCCAGGCCATGACATAGTGTAACTAATGTCTGTATTTCTCTTGTTGCTTTTTTCTCCTTCTGTTCCTTTTTTTTTTTTTTCCCCTCTGCATAACCTCTCTTTTTAACAATGATGTTTCATTTCAGTGTGTCAGTTCTAGTGACTTTTCTTTTTCCTGTGAAGGCTGGAGAAAGGTGGACTGGGGGGGACTTATGAGGAACTGGCCATCCCACCTCCATCCTTTGTTCCTGCATCTTCAACATATTTTCTGTTTACACAGTCTGGGTAGATGGGGATTTTCCACCAAGTCTGTGGCTCTTGTCTCATCTCAGATGCATCCTGCTCTGCAGTCAGGAACTGGTAGGAAAGGAAGAACAAATGAGGCCAGATGACCTGATAGTCTTTATGGTGCGTAACTGCCAGACCCACTGGTGGGACTTCTATGGTAAAACAAATTTTAGTCTGCTCTCCCATCGACATATCAATAACTCTGCCCCCTGAAATAGTATTCTCTGCCTTTAAGCACTCTTCATCTTGCCAAACTCTAAATTAGATTGCTTTGGAAATGACACATGTGAAACGCCAAAATCTGACCCCATTCTCATGTAGATGGATAAGAGTAACTGATAATGTCCATTCAAGTTGCATTTCGCCTCTCATTGAAGACAATGAGAATCTTTAAGTTCAGGAAGTGCTACAGAAATTGTACATCATGCAAGACTGCATCAGCAAGACAAGCAGGTGATTTTCTGATAGTCAGAACAAAAAGCAACTAAAGGAAAAAAAAGAACATATGTTTCTCTGTCTTTAATCTCACAGACACTATTGAATGCCTACTCAGAAAAGCCCCCCAAAAAGGCGCACTATCAGCTCTCTTATTTCCACCCCTGTTCCCTAGAGCTTTCTATACATCTCCTAATAATAAACCCAGGTAGACACATCAGACACAAATGTGGTTCTAATAAAAGTAGGGTACACAGAAACTGTCTTTCCACTCAGAGAGCATATTTTTTTCTCTGAGACAAACTGTGCCTCAAAAACTTCTTAACATAAACTATCTTTCATCATTCTGAATATCTTCATCCATTATACCAGGATCCTTTACAATCACAGACTCACCTAGAAGAACATGGCAGCATTCAGATTTTGAAGCCAAGCATACTGCAAAATAGTTCATTTATTTCTTATTCCTTGGTAGTTTCACAAATTTTTATGCATAGATATCAGCAGGTATTCTTGAAAGAATAATAATCAGAGAAAAATCTTTGTTTAGGAAGTTTATGAGAAGTTGCATATAGCAGGACATCTATGTTGTATGAGGATGATTACATCTGATCTAATATCTTAGAATCCAATAGCAATTTTCATCACCAATTTATTAACAACAACTTGTCCATTAAAGTGTCCACAGATTGCACCAACCTTATCTTTCTAGGTATCATCGTCAACACTACAAAATAAAAGATTTTTATAACAATCATCGTGTTCAAAACCCCCAACACAACAACATACTCCTTCAGAAACCAAGCAACTGTAAAGAACACCAAATGAACAAGTAGCATTAAACAGCAACAGACTGTGGCTAGAGAAACAAATGCAAAAAATAACCAGTCCAGTAGATATTGCAGGATTTTCAGGGATCCTACAGTAGGCATGCTGAAATACACAATGCCCTACCTTTCTCAAAGTAAAATGAAAACCATACAAATGATGTTAAATGAGACCCCACAGCACAATGAATTCCCACAGCGCAAAAGGACTCAGTTATGAATGGGAGGTTATTTCTAACAAAACAGCCATTCCAACTCTGATCACCAGGAAGTATTTGTGTGCTAACACTCACAACTCAGAGACTCACCAGATGTCCACCAGCAGCCTCCTTTCATTTTACCTCTTACTCTTTACTCCAAAATGCAAACTGCTTCCTTCCCTCTATCTCTCATCTTACTACCAAAATTGCAGCTTTCTCTTTTCCATGTTACCCACTGTTTTCTCAATTTCTCAACATAGCTAGATCAAATGAAAAGTAATTTTTTCTAGTCCATACTTTAGCTTGAACTTCAGTGCTCATCATATCTGACAAAAAGACTGTGACAAAATCTTCTTTGGTTTCCAGCTCTATACAGAGTGGCAATATTCTTTATTAGACAAGCTGACAAGTTTCATTAAATTTTTCATTGCATTTTAGCTGGCTGTGGAGCCTGTCTTAAGACAGTATATTTACAGAAAACCAAATTTTTTGCTGGAATTCAGTAAGCGTTACATACCATCCAACTGCATTTAATGGACTCTCATGGGTTTAAGCAGGTCCATAATCTATTAATTAAAAATGGTGTAACACAAACGGACCCCAAAGACTGCAGTAGTACCTGATAGACAATTAAAATAAAGTGCTTGTGGCTTTGTTACTCGCCTGTAGTGATAAAACAGGACAATCAGAAAACCCAATAAAAATCTATCAGTCTGTGTGGAAAGACACATGTTTTGTGCAAGACTGGAAAATGCTAATTATTTGTCAGCAGTGTTATAAATATGCTTTTTCATGTTATGACTTTGCTTTGGTGGCAGAGCTAGTTTAAGTGATTTATGTGCTATCCAAAGTTACTCTTTCACTTCCGTTACTCTTTCACTTCCATCTATTCTATGATTTATGTGGGCTTGGTCTGAAGATGTGGAAAATGATCTATTTAACACACACACATACAGAGAAAAACCTTTGTTTTAGCCCAAAGCTCCTCATAAGAAGCTGCTTTCTTTTAGCAAGATTATGCCCAGGGATGCAATTTAGGGTAAAGCTGATAAGGAGCTGGTAAGCATCAGGAGAACACTGTGGATGAGGGAGGAAACAAGTTGAGGGCAGAAGGATCTTAAACAATCTCTTGTGCTGAAGGATGCCACATGGAATATTACTCTGAGTATTTCCAGGACATTTTCTTTTACTAACTGATCCAAAAGTAACTATTGGAAACACTCAGATCCTTTGTACCTCTCTAGAAAAAAAAAAAAAATTGACTTAGTAAACCTTATCAAAGTTAGTTGACAATGTATAGCAAACAGTCTGTAACTTGGCATGTAATTAAGCCAAAATCAACCTAAACTGAAGTTTAAACTGCATGACAGATTAAAAAAGATGTATTTTACATTCTTTTTTCCTTTTTGTTTTAATTGTGATCAAAAGTGTATGTACCCATTTGAAGAGAAATTTCTATGATTAGCTACTTAGGATTTCACTAAAACCGGAATTGACTAGATGTCATTACAAACACTGTTTTCATTCCAAGATATGTAGACGCCCATTGCTGTAGTTAACCATTGCAACTTTTAACTGCCCAGTCTTTGAATCTTTTAAATATGAAGCTGTCAGGTCTGATTCTCCAATCAGATTCTGGCTTTGATCAAGGCAGACTTGAGCCATTGTGATCACTACCCAGAAGACACACTTACTTTGCATACAGTATTTCTCTTATAGAATCCACGTCAGATCTTGTGCCTGTGGTTCCATCAACTTTGTGAAAATTTTGGACAAATTATTTAATGTTTCTTAGTCTTCATCTCTGGCGGAATTTTTAATGTGGAAAAAGCAAGCAATTAAGTCTACTTTGTCTTTGGATGTTGTGCTGAGCTTGGGATGCATATCTAATTATCTGCCTAGGCCATTCACCTAAATTATGCTGGAGCTGATTTAATTATCCCTAAAAGCTTCCTTCAATATGAAATTCCAGCCTAGCCTTGAGTATCTTTCAGTATAAAGCATGCCTTGAATTTTCTGCTGTCCTTAAAATAACTATGTTACAAGAATGAGTTACAGTACCAAGAGGATTCTCACTCTTTTTTCATACCAGGAATCCAATGTGTACCAGGGTCCTGTAAAGTTTTCTGTTCTATTATCTATTCCTTTTAGTGGTACAGAGCATTCCCCAGCCCAGCTCTTATACTAAGCATCCTTAGTATTGAAAACTCCTATGTGTTAGCATGTAATTACCTGTCTCATTATTGCTTTCTAAGGAATCAAACTGAAAAATATTTTCAATCCCTAAAGTAAGTTTCTAAGTATTTGTGAAAAAGTAAACATTATTTTGATGCAAAAATCTTGGAGATGCATTAAACAGAGCCATACTGCACTTGCCACAGTATAATGTATGCTTTAGCTACTTGCCTGTAGAATGCATCTCGGTGTCCTTTACCACTTAAAATGATATGTTTTCTCTAGGGAACTTCAACTAACACGCAGAATATTAACTTCAAGCAACCCAACTCTCTTTCCCACAATGCATTTTTATGGTTGTTGATGTACAGTAGCACCAAAAATGGTGTCTATTTAGACATAGATACAGACAGATTTATAGATATGTTTCTCTTCAATGAGCTTTGTTTGCTACAGAATCAAAATTTTTCCAGATCAAAATATGTGCACACATTTGTCAAATATATTTATCTTTGGAAAACAGTCACAACAGAAATGTTCCAAATACCTAAATTTTGAATCAGTACTGCCAAATACCTGCCTCTAGCCATCTTCTCATGGGCTCCAATATCTGATGGTCATTGCATGCATCACCTTTCAGGGTAAGTGAAGTTTCTTATATGTGATGCAAGAGGGCCCTAAAACTAACGTATAAGTGTGTTCCCAGAGAGAAGGGAACCTATGGCACTCTCCAAGCTTATCTCCAATCTTATCAGCTTTATTATCCATATTCTTTATGTCTCTGCTATACATATTATTACTGCCTGCTCAGGATTTGCTAAAAATCAAGGTGACATTTGATATTATTTATACCTTTTATAGAATATTGCAAAAATGTTAAGAAAGTTGTACCAAGGTTCTTTGAATCTCTTAACTTGCAGATAAGCTATCAGCTTGACATTTGTTTCTAAATGTCAGCAAGGTTAGAATGCGTGAATTGAGTCACTGAACTTTTTTGCTGTTGACTAGGGAGCAAGGATGCCTAGTTTAAAATAAGAGTATGGAAAGGAGAGAAAATGTCTGTAGTCAGAAGGAGAGAAGAGGCTAATTTTTCCTGCTGTTGTCTGTCCATGTCAGGTTATGGACACAAAACAGCAAACAGTTCACTATTAACTAGATAAAAGAGAAGCTGAATGGATCTTTGTAATGTGACAACTGGAAAAAGTGGGAATGATTCTTTGCCACTGGGGTTGGTTTGGAAGGAGGTAAGAGAGGTACCTGTGGCTGAAACACATTGAACACTAGCTGGAAGACAAGCAGAAAATACAGAATACAGGGTGTGTGTTTTGCATCTGATAAGATTGAAAATGGTGGCAGAGGAAAACTGATAATGCTCCAGATATAGGCTGTAAAGGCAAGAGCAAGTTTCAATGAAATACCATTGTCTGAAATGCTTTTGAGCTAGCTCTTGCAGAACAGGGTCAGCAACTGGGACAACCACTCTAGTTTTGAGAAGATATAGAAACTTCAGAAGGATCTTTAAGGACCATGTTTATGCAGAATCCCTGGCAGAAGACTTCAGTTTGTTAACAAATTTAAGGAAAGTTGGTAAATTTGGATGATTTCATTCCTCGGGACCTCTTTAATCTGAGGCCACTCACACAGAGGCACCCCTGGCAAGCACAGAGAAACAAAAGCTTCTGCAGGAGCTGGTGCTGTCAGAGTCTTGGCTTTGGAGGGTTGTCCTTGCTGGCAAACACCAATTTGGACTCTTTCTAGATGGTAAGAAGAAAAGAGATTCTCTGCTACCTTGGACGGTTCCAACTGTCTCTTCTTCAATTCCATTTTAAAATAAAATTTATTTGCCTCCTATGCAAACACAGCCTACTTCTATCTTAGCCTTGCTTTTGCAGGGTTCTAAAAATAGTTTTGAGTGGAGCTCTTACTGAATTGTAACTCACAGTCATTCCAGAACTAGTCTAGAAATTCTGACAATAGTTCCAAAACTACTTTCCTTGATCATCTTGCTTTTATTCTCCCTGTTTTATCCTCTTGTTCTGCTTCCAGTCCATTTTTCATCTGCTTTTTGGTCTCTTCTTTACCGTTTCCATGTCTTGTGTTGTTCACTACCGTGTTCAAAAGAACAAAATTTTTCTTAGAAATCTTATCGTCCCATGGGGAAATACAGAACTTGAAGATACAGACCATACTGTTCTATCTTTTGTTTGTTTGTTTTTCATTCTCCTCTCCCCTTATCTTTCACTCCTATTCCTTGTTTTTTATTCTCTTCTCTAGTCCTACTTGCCTCCTCCTTTTTCTTGCTCCCTGTTATCTGTTTGTGTGATTGATTCCCTGACAGAGTTAACTTGCTGCATGTCAGTTGAAATCAGGAGAATTTGGTTTTCTATTATCACTACAGCTTTGCACAACACAAGTTAATGTAGCATTGTGGTTGTGATGATATTGCCAAGCTTGAAAATGGCATTTCAATTTGAAATCACAGTCATTTATAACTTTCTCAAAAAATACTACTTTTGAGGCTCAAATTTTTCATGGTCGGTCTCAGTCCAAGATTGAACTGGTTTTAGAAACTTTCATAAAAACCAATCCATCTGTTTGTATTTTTTTCAAAGTTATCCAATCAAGAGGAGGGAAAAAGTGATTTTCACCACTTAAGGTATTTTTCATATGCTTTTCATCTCCAGTAACTCAAACCAACTTTATTTTGAAACATCACCCTTGAAAGTGAATGTACTCCTGAATGATGCATTGCCTTGTTTGAAGAAATTTGGCTTGGAAATTACATAGTTATAAAAATTAGAACATTGTGTGCTGAGCATGCACAAAACATTATTTCCCTTATTTGATTTAGACCTCTGGCCAATAGTGATTAATGTTCCCACACATGAATAGTTGTTTGTGTGCTCATGAAAATTAGAGATGCAAAAGATCTATTACATTACCTAGTTCATCTTACCATTAAAGGCTTGATAACTGCAGTCTCTATTTGTACATGTGACAGGAGCTTAGAGTCACAGAGAGGTCCTATCTTGACACTTCTCTGCAGAGCTTTAGTGAAAGAGGGACAGTAATTTTAACTCTGAACCACATCTCTGTTTTTATCTTGTCTTTGCCATCTAAAGCATTTCCTAGAACTTCCTGATATGAATGACAAGAAACAGTAAAATATGTAGCCAAGAAGGTTGGACTATTGCCCAGTCTAGCCTCAGGCAATGGGACTTAATTCACCTGCATTGTAATTTTGAACAACCTGAAGATCTCATTGTCAGGAAGTTTCTTGTGCTACATCTTTTGTGTTTTCAAGATCTTCAGGCTATGGCAATAGCCAAGTTCTGAGCAGTTGTCCCACCATAAACAGTATCTCTCTCTCTTTATTATTTATTCCTTATTACAATACATAGAGTCCGTTATGCAATTGCAATTTGCTTTTCTCTTAGGAAATCTAGTCATGCTTTGTTTCCTTCATCTTTCTCTGTATGCCAGTTCATCTAGTCATTCAGTTACCTAACATGACTTCATGGTCTTATTGTTCACATCCCTAGCTCTCATATTACCTAAGCATAAATGGTTTTTATTGCTTTTCTATGCACATATTTATCTATAAGTTAGGGTTTTTTTGATAGCAGTGCCTGGAATGGAAAGCAGTTCTCATTGGTACCTAACAGCACTCCACGGCAGGTCTACTCTAGGAAAAAAAAATAATTTGGTTAGGAAGCAGCAGGCATTTTTCTTTCAGAAAAAATAAAATTGGTTCATAATTTACCTTTTTTCTTAACTAAAAATGTGGACCTTTTTTGGCATTAAAAAAAAAAATGAAAGAAGAAACAATCCACATAAAAGTTTAATATCACTGAAAAATATTTTGAACTGGGGCATATCAGACTGTCAGCTGTGTTTTTAGGCCTGACTAGCTAACACACTTATATAACAGAATTTTAAAATTAGAATTGTATCTGTGCAGGAAAAAAATGAGGGTTTTTTACAATTATGTTAACACACCACAGTTAGTCCATCATTCTTCAGAAGAATTATTGTGACCAAATGACACATTTGAAGGAAAATACCAAAAAGAGATAGAATATTTCTTCTTAACTGCCTGAAGCGTTGCTTCTGGAAGAGCTTAGGCAATATAAAAAATAACAAAGCTTTTCAAAATGATCATTCACTTTATGGGCCTCACACAGTGAGCTGTCACCTCATTTTCAGAAAGAAATAAGTAGTGCAAGTTTGAAAAGTTGTTTTTTTCAGTAGTCTCAAATTGGAGATTGCAAAAGGAGATCCCCTTAGTCAGTATTTCTTTTGGAGAACACATCCTAAAATGTATCACTGGGACAGAGGCAGTATAGCAGGAACAATGCAACATAAACAGTGCTCTCATATTTTCCTTTGCCTATTTGAATAATACCACATCTCTTCAGAAATATTTCATGTGTTGAAATGAAGTAAACCAAAAATTTGGCTAGAGCTGGCAGAATAGAATAAGTTATTTTTCTCTAGTTTATTTATGTAAACCCCAATAAACTGTTCAAAATATAATCACTCACACAACCTCTGTGTACAGAAACCATTTTTCACATTTCTTCCAAAAATAAACAGAAAGTGGAAATTTGCTTTTCAGGAGAATTTTAAATAGTTTCAAAACCAGGACATGCTATTGGAAGTGTAAGTTGTCAGAATATGGAATTTTTGCAATTAAATGTTTTCTGAAATGTAATTTGAGAGTATCCTTTTAATCCTATTACATCTTGTTCTCTCTTTTTTAATTAATTAGGATGATTGGCCCTTGTAATTTTCATAAAGTTCCTTTATACATTAAAAGTGCATTACCTTTCCTTCCCATAATCTCATTGCAATCACCTTGACTCATTGGTAAATATATAAAGTCACTCAGACACATAAACTGTGTGTATATCCTCTAAATCTGTGTGTACATAAGTAGGAATGCACTAATGCACTAAAGTGGGTGAAAATTTTCTTCAGAGTGCCTTTTGCATGACAAACAGTCTTTTACACACAAAAAAGTTGCCATGAAACAATGTCCCGTTCTTCAAAATGTTATGTGGTTTGAAAAAACAGATATGACACACCTAAAATGTTCTTTTCTTTTTTAAAAGAGGTGAATTTTATTTGTAGTCTTTCTGTTGTGATATCTTAAAAGTGTACCAGCTGGGACCTACTGCAGTGATATGATTTTCATGCTGTCTCTCTGGACAAAATAACAGGTTGGAGTGGGGGCACTTAAAATTGCTTCACTCATCCAAAACCAGTGATACTGCAGTCAGCAGTGGTAGCATGGTGGGATGCATGCCATCTTCTATCACAAATCTCACCTTTACATTCTGCCTCAAAAGAGAGATATTAGCTTTTTGTGGGGCTGACAATTAACAAGAAATATTAGCAGAAAACACTGTAGCATGGTGGTTTGGTATGCCAGGCACACCAAGATAAAACAGCTCCTTTAATGTGTCTATGTCATGACAACCTTTCCTGATGATTGCAGTTAACTTTCAACTGAATGAAGCATATAGAACAATTGCAGAAGGTAAACTGAACCATGGTAATGAAGAAGCTTAAATGAAGAATTTTCTTTCTTTCAACCCATGTTCTTTAACAACTTTAAAAAAAAGTTCATAGATGTCAGTTCCCAGAGATCCTCACAAGAGAAACAGGGCTTAAAATGATTGCATTTGTATTGCATGCAAAAGATTGCAAGAGTTTAGAGCTTCCAGTTTTCTCTGGAAGGTTCCCTACTTCATTGTTTTCAGAGTATGTCTACATGACAGAGTATGTCAAGCAGAGCTCTTGAACTTGTCGTAGAAGTAATAATCCTCAGGCACTATCACAGTCTTTACTCGCACACATATTTATATCACAGCTGCTGAAGATTCATGATACTACTGCAGGACCAATAATAAATATTAATATTTCTATAGCAACCAATTGCTCTTAATTACTTTCACCACAGGATCCAGGTGAAAGAGGAGCCAATCTCTGAAGAAGACAGATCCTTATTCAATGCAGTATTTCCAAAGGAGAGAAGTAATGCAGAAGGAACTGGAAATTTGCCAATAAGGGCACCTGAAAGAGGAAAAGATAAATATTTAGCCACTGAGATCTGTTAAAGTACAAAACATCATCTATAATTCAGATTCAAAATTACTGTATTTAAATATTGTCACAGCTCTACTACAAATTGGCTTATGCTGGTAAATTACAAGGGAAGTGTGAGATGTACCTAAATGCTAACTTATTTTCTCTCCTCTATAAGTGAGGCTCTGTTTGGAACACTTTCTTGGGTTGTTGCTAAGTTTATACCTTTTTCATGCTTTAGTTACATCTTTACCACAACTCCAAGCCTGAACAGTGGGAAAACTGGAAAAAGAGATGACTCCAGGATGAGTCATTCCTTGGAGAATTTGATCAAAATTTTATGCAAAAGGGTTAAGTCTTGAGCATTCCTTGACTAGAAGAAAGGTGACAGAGTGAAGATGCTGTGGCAACCCAGAGCAGTGGCTCCACTGTATAGCATGTACACACAGAGGCT
>JAOXNG010000001.1:58880643-58893328 GCA_028566535.1 Scolopax minor | reverse complement strand
GAGTCCAGCCAATTTTCCACACTCTCACCAACCATTTACCCAGTCCACAGTTACACAACTGGTCATGGAGACTCCATAGCTTCCCTGAGCTTCTGTTCTAGTGCTTAACTACACTCACAGTGAAGGTCTTTTTCTTGCATCCAGTTAGATTTACTTTTGCTGAGGCTTTTGGTCATTGATTCTTTTATTTTTGCTGTGGATCTCAGAGACGGGGTCCATCTTCCCCATAAATCCACTTTCATTTGTAGCAGACAAAAATTAAGTCATTTTCCACCATCTCTTCTCCAGGTTGAAGAAACCAAGCTATATCTGTGTCTCTTCATACAACATGTTCTCCAGCCATCTAGCCATCTTCATAACACTCTGATAAACTTACTCTAGTTTTCACTCTCTCTCTTTTGAAAGGAGATGAAGAACTGGAAACAGTGCTCTAGTTTCAGACTCAGGACTGCCAAGTAGAAGGGAAGCAAATGTTCACCTCAACCTCTGGCTATGCCCAAGGTAGTGTCTACCCTCAAGCAGAAGTGTCAATGAGAAAGCTCTGTGGGAAATGGGGACTGTGATACCTTCTGTGATCCCAGTGTCTCCATCATCCAGCTTGGAGAGCTAGCTGATGTGTACCATAGCTTTCATTTGGACAACGTGGATAGATTTCATTCTTACAGACACCAGGACACGGTGTAAGGAGGTGTGTGTGCCCCCAGTTTTGCTGCTATATGGTGTTTGGATGCATCTGGGGCTAGATACTCAAAAGAGCTATTGGATCCTGCAGGCTATACTATAGTTTAGAAGACTGCTCAAAATGGAAGCTGGCAATCCTCACCCTGTGTAAATTGTATAGGGGTATGGCTGAGGAGAGGGAGGACTGGGAAGTCTTGTTTTGACATGCACAGGACTTATATGGTAGCTGTAAAATTGAATCAGCTGTGTATGACAAATCTTTGCTGTATATTGTAGTTTCTCATGCAACAGAAAACCCCTGGTAAGGCCCAGATAAGATGGAAATCATAGTCAAAATTGGGTATTCTTCCTTTGGGAAAATGTGTGTGCTTTGAGCAGATGTCTGTGGGAAGGATAAATAAGTAGCATTGTGATCCACTGGGTGCAAAGTTAAGAGCTAAATAATTTTACTGGTTTTGTCTGGGATAGAGTTAATTTCCTAATACCTTGTGTGGTGTTAATGTTTTGTATTTGTGATGAAAACAGTATTGATAACGCACCAGTGTTTTAGCTATTTCTGAACAGTATTTCTGTAGTGTTAAGGTCTTTTCTGCTCCTCATACCGCCCCGCCAGTGAATAGGCTGGGAGAACACAAGAAGTTCAGAGGGGACACAGCTGGAACAGCTGACCCCAAATGACCAAAGGGATATTCCATGCCATGTGATATCGTGCTCAGCAATAAAATCTGGGGGAAGAAGAAGGAAGGTGGGACATTTGGAGTGATGGTGTTTGTCTTCCCAAGTAACCGTTTTACACAATGAAGCCCTGCTTTCCTGGATGTAGCTAAACATCTGCCTGCCAATGGGGAGAAGTGAACGAATCCCTTATTTTGCTGTGCTTGAACTCACAGCTTTTGCTTTAACTATTATACTGTCTTTATGTCAACCCAGGGGTTTTCATACGCTTACCCTTCCAATTCTCTACCCCTGGGGGGAGAGCGCGAGGGGCTGTGTGGAGCTTAGCTGCCCTACTGGGGTTAAAGCACATCATTAATATTTGTGATCAGTTCAATGGACAGCATGTTAAAGACTGGTGCAATCTACTTAGTCTATTTTCTTGCTTGAATTAAGCAGTTCAGCCTTTACTGAGATTTTCAGTCTTTGGAAGTGTTTTAGGAACACTTTTGAAAGGGTGAGGTCAATAGTTGTAAAACGAGGGCTGTCACTGAGCTCACATATTGCTGGAGCAAAGCAAGAAAAACAAAAGCCAGGAATACTAATATTTGTTCAGAAATTTATTGGGTAGTCATTCCAATGTACTTAGCATGGCCATTTAATCACTTTTAGATCGATATTTTTGCATCTTTTAAAGAACAGAATGAAGATTTTTCTGTTTGCTTCTTTTTTTCAGCTTGATTCCATTTTTTTTCTTATGTATTCTATGTAATCCCACATTGATACCTTAATAAAATATTTTTACCTCCCATATAGAAGATATATTTTTGCTTTTAATGAAGAAATCATCAACCACTATTTGATAGGCCATTTTCAGCCTCATTGCAAATGTGTTCTTGATTAAATTTCACGTATATTCAATATCCTGTAATTCAGAGAAGACTGTTTTCTCTTTTTTTGGTATTCTGTAGTAAACCTGACAGATACAATATCTGCCAATTGCCTGTGCTTAGCATAGATTACAATAACTTCAATGGGGTTGAAAACTGTATAAACCCGCACCCTCGGAGTGGAGCTGAATTTGGTATCTTCCCTAGCTAGAAAGCAGTTGGGAAAATGTTAATTGGCACAGCCAGATTTTTTCCTACACAGAAAGAAAAAAAAGAAGATTGGAGTTCCTTATTCTGTGTCCTTCTCAGAAATGGGGTTTCAGAGTTGGAGAGAAGGAGGAAGAAGAAAAAATAATAGAAATCAAGGCTGAATAGAGGAAATCGGTATTGCATGCTATGAGACGGGAGTGTCAGTGTAGAAGCAAAGTATATTAAAAAGTATTATGTGTATGTGTTTGTTAGAGAGACAAAGGGAGTATCTGGAGAGGGCAACAAGCACTGAGAGCTCTGCATGTCAACAGAAGTGAAATCATGAATCAAGAAAGTAAAAAGGAAAGTCAAGACCTGATGGTAGGAAAGATAAAACTCAGTAATGGACCTCACAGAAACTGCCTAACCTCCTGCCAAATAGAACTTTAAAGGAAAAAAAGCCTCAAGTCTTTTCCTTCTTTCCTTCTGTTTTGGAAGATGATAGTTATCTTTTCTTCATTAATCTGTGTGTACCCAGATAGCCTGACATTCTAATATGTAATATCTATGGCTAGTTATATCTCACACAACCTTTTCATGCTGGCATCTATTATTTCTCTTTCTTAATAAATCACATTTCAGTTATGCTGGCTGGGTGATTTGAGGTTTTTCTTAAGGCTGTAAAAAGATGCCCTGCACTCAGGTTGCACTTGTTACTGTGTCTTCTCCTGTGCCATTAAGTGCCTAAAAGCCTAGGACAATTATGGAGTAAAGGTTTGCAAGTGAGAGTAACTACCACAAAAATATATTCTTCACACTATGCTTTCATCTATTTTAGATCCCTTAGGACAATTTGAGGGACTTTGGAGCCTGTCTGGTGCTCACTGAAGTGTTCTGATGATCTGGTCTGGTCTGAAGTGACTTCTGAACTATTAATATTCCTACTTAACTATTCAGATAATGGTCCAATGTGTTTAGCACCTCCAAGCTAACATTCTTCACTCTTTTGCAGAGCTTAGTAAGATTCCTAAGTAGTAGCATATTTTAAATAAGGGTGACCCACACTGACATTGATGTTAGTTTTGCTGATGCCCAAAAAAAAGGAACATACCAGCTGAAAAACACAGAATTGATTTCACATTTGTTCACAGCAGCACGACATAAAATTGCAGTGAATTGGAAATAAAAGTTCTGTGTCTAGAAGAAAGAGGCTGAAAGGATATTTGGAAGTGATGATAATGGAAAAGTTAACTGGTGCCAGAAGTGATTACACAGGAGGCTTCCAAGCATATTTGCCTTTCTAGAATTTTATTCAGCAAAATCTGTGACTAGCCAGCTGCCCCAGAAATCTTTCACACTTCTGCAAACACTGGTTAATATAACATTTTCCTGCTGTGTGGCTTAAGGACATATATCAAAAAGATGTCTTAATTTCCAAAAGGCTATGATGTGCCACATAGTAAGCTCACTAATACTTTGTCCAGCACATTTTGTTTGAACATGCTTTAATCTGTCAGCTTTTATTCCTGATTTTTGCTACAGTTATGCTTTTCATTTGATAAAAATGAAAAAGAAGAGAAAGGAAAAATATGCACTGGATAGATAAATTAGTTCATATTTTTATTTGGACACATGATCTTAAAATACATGTTATTCTGTATGGAATCAGAATTTTAAACCCCACTGCAAATAGGGTTAAATTGGTAGGATTATATTTTCTTATTTCCACTCCTTCTCTTGCCTATTTGGCTCATTGCCCTCCTTTAATCTCCCTAGCAAGATAAAACTGAATTGCAGAGGTGGATAAACAACTTAGTTTTCAAATGACAAAACTGAACTATGTGCATAAAAGTCTAACTTTCTTGCTTCTAACTTCAATCTAAAGTCAGAGCGAGGCAGGAATTTTGTTATATAAAGTTTTCTCATTAGAAAATGCAGACTTGAACATCGTCTAATGGGACAGAGGGAAAGACAGGGGAAAGAAAAAGACATATCCATAAGGCAAAAAAAAAAAAATTATTTAAAAAGAATTGTTCAGTAACATTCCAATCTTTCATTTTGAAAGAACTTTTATTTTGCTTATTATTTTGGTTAGAAATTTGAACTATGATAATGATTAAAAAGTTCTACACAATTAAATTATTATATTTTTTAAATAAATCATATGCTTGCTCTATTGAAGTTTAAAAATATTTAGCATCAAAAATGAAACCTTCTACTGACATCAAGAAAAGCTTTGACCAAACATAAATAAAAGTCCTGGATTTGTTTTGTGTAGCACTATAAATGTGGTATGGTTTCCTTAACTTTAAGCAAACATACACCACAAAATATTGTGAAATATCTTGTGACAGGATAATTTTATTCTTGCCCAGCATTTGTTATCAGTGAAATTTACCAACACAGCTTGTTGAAACAAAATAACTCATTGGAATTATTTGTGATAGGATTTACTTTTCCTTACTTGCACAAATACCATATGATCTCAATGAAAACTTTCATTTTAAGACTTCAAATTTTGACACTTGAAAGAATCTGAATTGTGTATTCTGATAAAATTGTGAATTGTGGGAGTTACTTCTTTTAAGTTTTATTTCTACTAGAAAATTTTCTGCCTATGGAAATTAGATAAAATGGCAGGCAGTAGACCCTGTGTGACTGCACTCAGAAGTGTGGACTCTTTGAGAAAGGATAGTGGGTCACTTTTATCTCAGTCTTTTGTTTTCTGTTAGGTCTGATATCATTTTTTGGGAACTGTGCAGACACTGTAGCACAGAATGTACATCACTGCTAGTCTGGGTGCTGTGGACATGGCTTGCAACCACCATCTGCTGCACAGCTGGCCAGGCTTCTTGTCCCCCAGCACCCTCCTTATCTCGGGACACCTAACAGCATAAAGGGTGATGAAAGAAGACCAGGAGAATGCAATTTCATATCCAAAGCTGTCTTAAGTCAGTATAATGACATGAATCTTATGTAAGCCTGAGGCTGATTTATACTAATATGATGCTAAACTGATATGCATCCTGGATCATGGTGTGCAAAGGAGGTAGTAAGCAGAATCCACAATGTAAACTCTAGTCTGTAGTATTGTAACAGATAAAATAAATCATTGCATTAGGCTCCCACACAAAGTGCTCTGTTTTAGACTAGGTTGATTGAATTGAATTAAACTGAGCTAAACTGTTTTTTTAAAACAATTCATGCTCTCATGCACTGTGATTTGCCTCTTAAAGAAAAAAGATATTAGTCCATATTTTGAGAATACAGAGTGGGCTTTGCTGAGATAATTCTGTGCACAGAATAAACTTTGCATTTTCACAAAACATTAATGGGAATTCAGGGGCACTGAACAAGAGCTGTGAAACTCTCCCAGCAGCAAGGGAGGCCTTGGTCTCAAGGAGACAGGTACAAACAGAATCTATAATAGTAATATCTTTAACGTTTGTGTACCAGAGATGGATCTAATAGCACTGGTGCTCATGCTAGACTCAGACATTAAATCATCTCTTTCAGTTGATATATAAGGCCAGATTCTTTAGTGTCCTCTGGTTGTTTTGCGCTGTTCCTGTAAGGCAACAAGCCCTAAGCTGAAGCTGGCTTAAACCAGCTGGTTAAATCAATCTGGCTGGTTAAACCAAATTTATAGTTGTTTTTCACTGCCAGGAAGACACAACTAACCTGAAACATGATTTACAAATACTGGGAGAAGAGTGTCACAACATTATCAACCTTTAATGATGATGGAATTGGTAAGCTCTCATAAACATGGTCCTAAGGGAGACATAGAAATAGAGGTTCAGATCCACCTGTTACCCCTCCATGGAATGGGCATCTTGTGTACATAAAATCATGGAATCACAGAATAGTTTGGGTTGGAAGTGCCATCTAATCTAACCCCCCTGCACTGAGCAGGAACATCTTCAACTAGATCAGATTGCTCAGAGCCCTGTCTAACCTGATCTTGAATATATCCAGGCATGTGGCATCTACCACCTCTCTGGGCAACATTTTCCAGTGATTCACCAGCACATTGTAAAAAATTTCTTCCTTATATCTAGTCTAAATCATCTCTCTTAGTTTAAAGACATTACCCCTTTTCCTATCTCAACAGGCCCTGCTAAGCTCGTCCCCATCTTTCCTGTAGGTCCCCTTTAAGAATTGAAAGGCCACAATAAGGTCTCCCCAGAGCCTTCTCTTCTCCAGGCTAAGCAACTCCAACTCTCTCAGCCTGTGATCTGCCAAGGATATGGTGCCCTGCTATTCTGATTTATTTCACTACGTAATGGCTAAAACTTTGAGTAGGTAGGTGGGGGCAGAACACTTAGCTCTTCTTCATCTTCATGGTATATTCCAAGGGAAGCAGCTCTGCATTTTCAGAGGTATCCTGCATGTTAAA
Source organism: Scolopax minor (assembly GCA_028566535.1). NCBI lineage: Eukaryota > Metazoa > Chordata > Aves > Charadriiformes > Scolopacidae > Scolopax > Scolopax minor. The sequence continues at coordinate 58,886,515 of JAOXNG010000001.1, read as the reverse complement.
ACATTTCTAAGATCTCAAAACAATAGATGGTCTCAAAGATATATCTGTGTTCTGGATGAGTAACTGAATCTTGTCTATAGTGTCGGGTTATACCTGTCAACACACTTTTGCTGTGATACAGAATGCACTTATCTTGTCCTTCTGTTTACCTTTTTCTTTGAGAAAGAAAATATTCCCACTGTTACTTTAGATTCTATTTTAAACTGTAGATGAGGTAATAATTTTAGGCCATAGTTCTTGGTAGTACTTTTCAGACGGACACTTCCATCTCTCTCAAGTGACAGACTCTCTCTTGCAGGTCTGCTGGGCTTTTCCCTACTATGACATACTTTGAATTCTGTCAGAAAGCTGCAGGATAATAACATATTTGAGAGACTGGCACTTTAATCAGCTAACTGAGCCATACTCTGTTGTGCCCAGCATATTCTAAGGCCATCAAGGAAATGGTTGCATCTTACTTCCCTTATTCCTGGAACAAAAATTACACCGTCATATGATTTAACAGCCTTGAGGAGCTTTGGTAATATATTGCAAGAAAATTTCACAAGTTAAAAGTATCCAGAATGCAACATGCATTGCCTCCATCTCATGGCTTCAGAAGTGGTAGAAGATGATGAAGGCCAATCTCTACTGGGTGGCTCTTCCCATGCAAAAGGAATCTCTTGTCAGGGAGACGCATCGGCCTTTGAGATCTGGAATGCTACAAAGTACTCCAGAGATGTCATTGCTGTTATCATTGCCCACTAAAACCCTGCAAACACCATATGTTCTTGTATTCTTTCTCCAGGTGCACAGCTTTAAGCATAGAATTCATCCCTTTGGTTTCAAGGCAACCAAAATGGATAAAAGGCACAGTGGAGTTTCCTGCCTCTCTGAACAGAAAAGCAAATCAATAAATGCATCCTGAGACAGATGTGTCTCCTCAGCATGTCAAAACTAAATCTTCTGCTTCATTTGTAAGGTCTGCTTGTGAGTTTTGAGACGCATTCCCTGGTATTTGTAAATTGGCCCAATTCTCACATTTATCTGATGCATGTCTGAGAAGGGATTTACATTTGCTTTAAACACAGTATTATAGTTTTCTCCCTCCCAAAAACGTCATTAATTTGTGTTACCTAGGTTACCATACTCTAGGATAATGGGAATAACATTACAGTTAAAGCAAGCATCATATAATACCCATATCTTATGTCCACATTGACAACATCTACAGCACAAATGACCTGGTGAATATTTTTTCTGCAGCATTTGCTTCAGTCCATACAGCTGATGATGCGAGGCCTTATTATAAACATGGCATGTGTGCTCTCACAGGTGTTGCTAGTTTCCCATTGCAAAGCAGGGCCAGCAGGCATCTGTAATTGTATCTTATTGACAGAAAAGGTTCCCAAGAGACAAAGGCCAATTACCAAACCCAGTAGAGCCATGCTTGTTTTGGAGAAATAGAGAAGGGGAAAAAAAACATGTAAAGGAGAAAGAAGCTAGCAAGCTTTCTCAGATGAAAACTTTGATGAATTTTGAATGTTGCTGTGCCAAGGAAAAAGAATATGACTTGTACTTGGAAAGGAGGCTTCAATACCATGTGTTTAATGCAGTATCCCCCTTTTAACACAGAACTACCTGAAGGTTCAATCTCACATGGAGTTATTTTTGCCTTCAAGTTTCCATCCTTTTACATTGTTGATACTCCTTCAAAATACTTTTTTTTTTTTTTGAAAAAATCCACAGTTCTCAAAAGACAACTCTGTGAGTTCAGTGTGGAATGAGTTGAAGGACTGTGATAGCTGAGCAGTGTGAATCTTAGTCATGAAAACAGGGATGGGAGAGATGATAGACATTATTTTTCCAGTGGCTGGAGAACTCAAATGCAAAACAACTGTCCAGATTGTCAGAATCACCATGCATGAATATCCATGAGTGGATATTCATTATAAAATTATTGCTACGCTCAGAGTTCCTGATCCCAGTATGAAGGCCTCAGAAAATTTTGCATTTTGAAGTAATTCTGATGCTATTTGCTCTTCTGTAACCCACTACTCTATCAAATATAGCTAGAAGATCTTTTGGAGGGTCCTGTGTGTATAGGAGGTGAAGGTGCAAACTGCTGTATAGAGCTATCTGTTTGGAATTCATGCTGTCAGTCAATGATGCTTCATAATCAACTCTGAGTTTCATGGGGGTGTAAGTGCAGATGTCACCTTGCTCATGAGAACAATTTCAAGGAGGACCAATGAGAAACATTCTACCAGTGTTTCTTCTGGAAACACTGATGGATCAAAAGCTAAATATTTCAGAAAGTGGGTCAATTTAGAGGAGAGTTTATTTTTTAAATATATATGTGAAGTGTTCCCCTGACCCTTTCCTGACTGAAGATTTACATTTTCTCTTAGATATTATTTTCATTTTTGTGCCCTATTACAAAAGTCAGTACTAAGAGTGCAATAATTTAATTTTCACTGGTTCTTTGCTTGCTGTGAAGTAAAAACAATTTCTTTTGTTTTACATGAAATTTTGAAGGTTAATTCATTCAAGTTCAATGTGGGTATTGTTTTCAAATTACAGCCTTTCCTGAGTTTGTTGACAACAAAATGATCTTCCTTGAAAAAGTTATTCAATACTGAAAGAACATTCCTAGTGAAAAGAGTCTAACAGGGAAGTAAATATTTATGAGTATGCAGACCCAACACTAATGTCCTAATATAAAAATTGAGGGTATCTGTCCTCTGTAGATCCCGTGTCTCTCAGCATCTCTCTACTTGATTATATTATATTATATTATATTGATACTATATGTAACTAATTAAACCATGCAATGATTTGCAGAGGTATCTACTGACATGTTTGGAAAAGCCATTGCAAGTGAGGTGGAGGTTGATGTGACCATTTTTAATTTTTCCCAGGAATTAAGACACTATTTGTGGTTGAGTAGAGTCTCTTCTCTATGGTAAAAGTCCCTTTGAACAGGAAGAGTGGATCTGATTCAAGCTTCCATCATGCATTGTGGGATCTTCTAAAGACTTTGCCTTCCTTTCCCAACCCTGCCAAAGATCAAGAAAAAGCGATAGTAAGCATTGGCTATGGAGACAGATTCCCAAAGAAGGTATCATTTTGTCATGCTGTTATCCTTAAGGAGTGGTGCTGGTTCTTTGAAGGTCAGTGGTTCTCAAAGAAGTGGTTTCAGAGCTACCTGTGCAGCATACTGACCACCCATCGCACAGGCAAAATAAAAAGTGCAGGAATAAGAACACAGATTTTGTGATGGAAATGTATGCACTTGTGGCCACTCTTGTTATTACAACTCTCACCTAGAGTGCAAAAATCTTCAGGATTAAGAGCCTCTTTTGCTTAACTGTTAGTAGGTAACCTTGTATAACAGGACTGGGACCTCTGTATGATATCAGAGTACAAAATTCATTGCATTTACCTGTTGGCCCCATTTGAGGATGTCTTAATAGTGGTGGGTAGAGATCAGGGATGATCTCAGGGCAAAAAGTCTCATTAACAGTTTGCTGTGTCTGCCGGAAACAGAGGTGCATTGTGGGTTTGCACAGCCCGCAAGCAGCTTGGTCCAGTCATTTTGCAGCGTAAATTCCTTGTTTGGAAGTTGAAGTTAGAAAGTGAAGGACAAGCAATGGAACTATGTATCTGGCAAAAGCAACTTTTTTTTATCTTTGCAGGAAGAGCACAAGGAGAGGTGAAGAGAACAAGACAAATCTGACAAGTTTTGGAGGAGGCAAGGAGGAGAGATAGTACACAGACAGTTTGAGAAGGAGACAAGGTGCAGATAAGGAGCTGATCTATCTAATAGATATTCTTCCCCTAATTCTAATGGAAATTCTATCTCCCAGAGACTGTCAGTGGAAACCTAATCCACCTCCAAGGGATATGCAGCACTGCTCAATGCAGAATCCAGATGACAACAAGGTCATTTTCATCTCATCAGCTACAACGCACAGCCTGGCACTTCTCTCCCCCCACTTCCTTGCACAAGCTGCGAAGGAGGACAGGTAACATTTCTACAACACACAGCAGAATCCAGGAATTGCTCTTCTGCTACCAAGGAGAGTTTAACTTTGCTTTTCTGAAGAATAACTACTCTGTTTGTTTTAGGCTCTGCAGGTGACCAAGGAGTTGCACTGAACAAACATTTGCTGGAAATACAAAGTTTAAAGAGCTGGACGGTCTTTAAAAGAAGTATTTTTACCCGCCTTCTGACAACTCTGCCAATGGAAAGAAGATGGTATATTACAACCTGGTCTCAATTCGGTGTTAACCCTACTTTAAGGGTGGCCTGGATGACCTTCTGAAGACGCTTCAAACTGAATGACCTCCTTGAATATTTGACAGGTGTATATATAAATATATATATAAATATATATATATGCATATAGATACATTTATATCTGAAGTCTTATATGACCACACAAACATATGAACAAACAATTTCTCTATGCCTCAACTTTCTTGCCAGTGGTCATATCCTAAGAAACAGTGGACTCATTTCCAGGCATGACTGATCACCTCTCAGAATCAGGAAGAAAATTCCGTCTTCATTTATTTCATCAGTTTCGTAGGATTGCAGAGTTTTCCAGGTTTGTTACAAGTTTATTTCTTCTAGTCTTCCTCCACAAGGCTACAATCTTCCCCAAAAAAAGGCCAAAAAAATACTCAGCTCTGGTCCTACAGCCAACTATTCTATCCTAAGGAAAGACATACTTATGAAGGTAAGAGTGTTTAAACTCCAGCTCATTTTCATGAGAAGCAGGTAGAATCACCTCCAGTTACATCCAATGTGCAAACACAGTGGCTTCTTCTCAAGGGACTTTGGGCTGGTGCTAGCATCAGCATACCCCAGAAATTTACCATAACAATCTGCAAACTTTCCTTGAATTGGTTTACTAGGAGAACTAGTTTGTCCATCATGGTGTTGCAAGCAAAAAATTATTTCAGTCTACCACTCACATCACTGAAACTCTTCTCACTCATTAGGTTTCATTTCTTTCCTTTCTACCTGAGGGCCTATACTCAGCTTTGTCATATAAGTGGTTCCTGATGGTTTGTGGAATGTTTCTGCAACGGGATGAAAACTGTACCACTGATGAAGACCAGCATTTCTAAAGCGCCCTAATCTTGAGTAGCTGGGATGATAAGCAAAGGCTCTGCTATTTTCCTTTGCTTCCAGACCTTTATCTAAGTTCAGATTGTTGCAGTTGGTCCTTGCCTTAGTTATACTTGTAAGTACACTTACATGGATCTTTTTACCTTGCTGATCTGACTTTACCTTGTTGATTAGATTATTGACCAAATGGCCTTCATTCTGACCACATAAGTTTTTAATATTTGCCAGTCTTTTACATAAGGTCATCTCTGCACTTTCAGTGTAATTCATGTCAAGCATGAGCAGGCTGCTCTTGAAAAGAAGGGGAGCCAGGATGGCAGAAGAGACAGTGGCTTTACTGACAAGATCATGATACTGAAGCAAAGCAAGCAGAACAAGTCTAGTGAGGGTAACCAGGACCAGTCATCAGTTCAGCAAGCACTAGAAAAGACCATAATGACAAGGCAGGTCCAAAACCAAATCGAGAAGTCTGAGTTACCTTCTAAAACCTGCCCTGGGTGTGGCGGCAAGAAGGGCACCAAGCCCATGTTGTAGTCTGAAGAGCTGACATACCCACTAAAGCATGACAGGTGGGGTATTGTGTGATGCTTAACATGGACACAGATGGGCCTACATTTTTGGATGTAGTCCGATAGGAGGCCAAGTAGATCCTAAGTGTCTGAAAAATCTCTACATAATTGCAGAATCCCATACAATGGCCTCACCCCTCTAAGTGCTGTCCATGTTAAGACCAGATTGATTTTTGGCTGAATG
>JAOXNG010000001.1:58853351-58871283 GCA_028566535.1 Scolopax minor | reverse complement strand
TAGTTAGAAGAGGCCCAGTTGAAAAAAGTAAAATTACTGAACAGAAAATTAGTTCTGTTTTACCTCAAACCAGGACACAAACAAAAAAAAAAAAAAAACAAAACAAAAAAAAATTGCATGATTTGTAAACCAGCTTCACGTAGTTTAAAAGAGAGCAAAAGAGAAATTATTTTTCTTTCTATCAGTGTCGCAAACACAAGAAAGAGATCTTATAAGCAGCCTTCCTCTTTTCCTCACATTTGGCAACTGAAACTGTAGATGTACATATCCAAGAGACTCCCACTAAGGTTTTCTCTTGTCTTACAGTCAACATGCCTGTACTTGGATTAACACTGAACTTCATCTGACAGACATGAAGAACCAGATGAGGAATAAGTTGCTCATAGGCACAAAGATTTTCTCTGATCTTCTTTATCCCAATATTTCTTTGCCCTGGATCCAACTTCTCTAGGAAAGTCTAGGACAACCAAGTCTACATTAGCTGCCAGTAGCTCCAACAAATCTGTGTGTAGGACAAGAACTGCTGTGATATGTGAATATTTTAGCCATTCCAGTTCCTTTGGCTTTGTCTGTACTATCCATGGTGAGATGGGAAACAGTTGGAATGAGTTAACTCTTCAACACTGTGGACTAGATCCACAACTTTGAGTGCTTGCCACCAAACACAGGGGAAAGAAGTGTTAGCCCAGGGTAAAAGAGTAATGACTTTAAACATATTTTAATATTTTGTCTTTGCTTTTGGGTATAGGAACTGTCAGCAAATGCTTAAGACAATTGATTTCAAGACAGAGAAAGAACAATGATATTTTAAAAACCAATTTTCATCAGACATGGATTATAGAGTAACTGGATTTCATCACTAAAAGAAAAACAAAACCATAGGACGATTTAGTTTCTATTGCAATTGGTCTTTCTGCTGACCTTTACAAATAGAGGTAAAACCTTTTCTTCACCTGTGAGCTTCAGTGCCACGCTGAATAGAGATAGTCGGTCATCCAGTGGAATTAGCAAAACTCTCCTCAAGATCATACCTCACTTCCAAACCCAGTTGTGTGAACAGAAAAAAAAAGTCACTGATTGTTCCTCCAAAAAATGCAAAAATAAATATGTAAAAAATTATTAAGTACATGCTTTTTTGTCTCACACCAGGCCTGATCCTGTCAGCACAGTCTGCAATCAAACCTTCAAGGACATCAGAGTTATTGACAACTTGTGGAGCTCTCCAGCTTGAGACTGCTAGAATAGATCGAAGAATCCTAGATGTTGATCATAATGCAGGCTTGCCAAAGGACGGGCGTTTAGCATGGAACAGCATCCTTAGCACAGTCCAGATGGCTCTTTGAAGAGCTTTTATTACACTTTGTTTCACTGCAACAACAGCTCTCAATGGCATTTTTGTTTTGTTTTGTTATCAGTCTCTGGAGAGCAGGAAGCACATGTTTCTGCTGTGTTCCTCATATATACAGTTCAACTCCAACCCCATCGCCCTCTTGTTCCCAGTGCAATGTGCTAAATGTGCTATTAACAGATGGATATTACAGGATCAGAGAGAAATAGCTCTGGAGTTCAGCAGCCCTAAGGCGTATCAAATGGTCCCAGCAGGAAAATGTCAATTGAGCTTTATTTTCCTGGTGTGGCCAGGCTCTTTTCAGCTACATGTGAACTGCAGCCTCAGCAAATGCACGATCTCATCACAGCGGGGGTCTTTCAGATTTTACTCAGAATCTGGGTTTGCATCATCATGGCTACAAGAAGTAGTAAGTGGTTATTCTGGCACTTCTGAACACACAGGCTTGCAAACAAGCTGGGCAATGTTTTAATGTGCTTTTCCCAGGGCCTTTATGCTCTGCTCTAATGGAGTTTCATGTCAAAGCTAGAAATGGACCATGCCTGTATCTACACATGGATAGAGCTATAAATCTTTACATTTATTGTTATCCAAAGTAGCATTCAAGTAAGCAAAACCTTACAAATAGCCCTACTGTCAGTGTGAACTTCCGTCAGATTACTAAAAGAACACAGACAATATTTGCTTGATTTGTGCACTGTAATTGCTCCTGATTTATCTTTTACAATTTTTTTGAGCCTCTTCCAATTCAGGAGCTATTTCTGAAATGGTATGAAGGCAAACTCCCTGCCTTTGCTTGGTCATGGCAGTGGGAATAGAGGAAAATAAAGACTCAGGCAGAATTATTTAGTGGCAGATTTGAACTTTGGGCCACCCTCTCAGAAACATTATTCTAAGCTGTAATTCTTACAATATGGCTACTGAGAATATCTTTTTTTTTGTGTGAAAAAGAAATATCTTAACATGTTGTCACAAATCCAATTTGAGCAATTGTATTCTGCCTGAATATTTTATTCCAAAAGTGTAATTGCATACAATCCTGTATTACCAAATTAGCAATACTGAACATGCTGCAGCAGCCTAAATTGTCATGATCTATGAAGAGTTTAAATGAAGAAAGATCCATAATGGTCAAATCTAGACAGAATACCTGAATAACCTCTGTGAAACAAGAATTCTTACACAAAAGAAAAATACACAGCTTCATAAGAAAAAGAGCAAATTTGAAAAGACCAGTAATGACTGTCATGTCTTTTTTGACACCTCTGATGTATTACAGGAACAAAAGGGCAACTTCTACAAATTAAAACTCTGAAAATTATGTGATGTTGGCACCATCTCAAATGATCTTTTGAAACAAGGGCTTGAATAAACACAGGATTTATTTATTCTAAACCTTCAGCCCTAAAATGTTCAGAAACACAATGCAACAGACTAATTTGTCCAATATATGCAAGCAGAGACGCTCTCAAGAAAAGTAATTGCAGAGATACTTGTATTAATAGCTACATCAGCAGACTATCCTGTCCTTTTCCTTCAAAATCTTGTTCCCCTACACTATTACTCCAAAAAGAATTAAACCATCTGTGGACACTAACAATAATAATAAAAGCCAAATTGGTTTCCTTTCTGAAAAATGAACTAAAGACAACATCTTCACCTTACAAATATCATTAACAGAGGTTTTAATCTGCTTCCAACCTCCACAAAATTTATTTTCCCCTTCACAGACTTTCTTAAAAAGACTTCATTTGGTCCTTTTTGTTAGAAAGTCAAACCAGCAGGCAGAGCTGGGATTGTGTTTGGCTGCAACGATAGACAATACAAATAGGATATGGAAACCTAAAAACTTATTGAAAAATCAAGATCAACCTGTAATTTCAACTAAAATTTCTTTGATCTAGCTATGAGCAACTTGTTAAATAATCTGGAACAGCTATTCCCTAAAACCCCAAATCTCTGCCATTTGTTTTTAGGTACAATCACCCTTCTGAGAGTTCATCCTGTCTCCCTGTTGAAAGCGGTATAATTCAGTCATAGTTTAAAATGGGACCAAGATTTTGTCTCTGTGATTTTACGAGGAAAGCAACCTGTGTATTCTTAAATCCTCACTGAAACACCAGTAAGTTTTGGTTTAGTGTTAAACTGCAGAACATTTGCACTTTTGAACAAATTCAGTCTCCTGAAGTACTGAATATATTGAAGGAAAAAAAATATTCAGGTTCATCAAGGAGAGAAGAATATATTTTCTTTATGCCAAAGCTCTAGGGCAGAACCCCCTTCCTGGTGGCGCTTCTCCAGGCTAAAGAGTCCCAGCTGTCTAGCTCTTCCTCATAAGATGCTCTAATCCCTTAATGATCTTTGTTGCCCTATGCTGCACTCTTTCCAGTAGTTCCCTCTCTCTCCTGAACTGAGAAGCCCAGAACTGGACCAACACTTCAGTGAGACAAGAGATCTAAAAGAAACACTGCAAGTTTACATGCACATCATAGAAATTCCATTTAAAAAAACTTCAGTTGTCTAGCAAAAGCAAATTCTGCTGAAAATTATCTTCCCTGGTTCCCTTTCATACACAGGTGCACATTTTACTCTGTAGGCTTGTGTTTGTTCTGCTAGTAACACCTTGATGATTCTCAGCGGCTTGTTGCCATTTCTGTTAAAACAAAGAATGTCACCTGCATGACTCATGCAGACAGAGATCATCCCTGGGTAATCATCAAACTCAGCTGTCCTTTCTCTCAATCATAAGTGTTGGCAGAAATACCTTTCTTGGAGAGGCTGCTCACTGTAAACTCTGTGAAGTTTGTTGCTTTTCCCCCCGCTAGATCTGACAAGCTGGGGGCAAGGTGATTGTAAATCATTCCAGTATTAGTCTTGATTTGTCTCAGGTTAGTTTCTTCATGGTCAGGGCTCCCAAAATTGCCACCATTTCTGTTGCTTCTGTCTTGGGCTCTGAAGAAAGTAAACGGGACAGAGAGATGAGAGAGGATGAAAATGCAGCGATTGCCCTGCTTTTCCCACTGTATAGTTGCTGGACCAACAAGTTGACCAGCAATTGATTGCTCATCAGAGCAAGGCATGCGGTTGTTTTAACACCAAGCACACCTATCAGCTCAAATGGCCATTTTGGAGAGGTACAGATTGCTGTTGTTATTACCTGAAGTCACTGCACCACAAGTGCACATAACAGTTACCACATGCCCATTTATTCATCTGGCCTTGCTTACCACCACTCTGGACTTCACTGCGCTGAAGGAAGCATTCTGACATGAAGTAGGAGCATGAAGGGAGGGGAAACATAGCCCTCAGACAGACTGGTAATTAGTAAGAAACTCCCATTGTAGCAAACAATTAGTACAATGTCTTGAGAACATTATTCCACGGGACTGTCAGTCCAGGGCCTGTTATCAGCATTTAAATTTAGTCTATTTTCCTTTCTAAAATATGGTCTGAAGACCGAGTCTGTAAAATGAATTCTTAGAGTTCCCTATTTATTCCCTCTCAGTGACTTCCATACCTAATATACTTCATTTAAAACTCAAAAATAAGGCTTTCACCTGCCAGCAAATACAAGTTCAAAGCAATTTCTTATAATCAAGTTATGTTCTTTCTGTTTCATACATCATCACTAACAATGATTCTGGGGTCAAAAAGGAGGAGGGGGGTTGTGTTTCATGATGGATATGTCAACATGGAACAGAGCTCTCTTTTGCCTGACTATAGTGCTGACACTAGTATGATTTTATTTGTGTCGGTAAAAATAAGGCCTACCATTAAGGCAGGGAGACCTAGAGCATGAAGTACCATTTTTATCACCACTTTCTTCAGCATAACCTCACTTTAAACAAAAGCTACAAAACAAGAATGCCTCCCCAATGATTCATCTTGTTTAATTCAGGTTGCTAGAGAGCAAGCAAATGTCTCACAAATGATGTCTGCGTTGTCATGTTACTCTGGTGACTCATAATTCTGGCATGATTTGTTCGAGGGTCCTAATTACTGGTTCATGGAACAAACGAACAAAAGCACAATACGTAGGTCTTCCTTTGCCCAGTGCCTACTCACTACCCACCTGTGCAGTTCTGAAGCTGAAAGACCTTCATCTGAATTTGGAGGGTCATGATTTTGTAATGTTTCGCTTTATTTATATTCACCAAATGAATGTTGAAACCATGTTTTCTCGTGTACTGGGTTAAAAAAAAAAAAAAAAAAAAAAAAGATTAACACTATACTTTGTGTGGAAGGATTCAGGGACAGAAATCCAAAACCAAAGTCTTGAAAAGAGTAACCTTTAGGTTACTCTTGGGTCCAAATTGGCATGTGGAGGGAAAGAGAACAATTCAAAACAGAAGAACTGTTTTGCTGACTATGATGCCAGCTAAGCGCAGATTACTCAGACTCAAATTTAGGTAACAGGTGATACTGGGGACAGGTGCATCCTAAAATTTGCCCCTCTTTTACTACATGTAGCCTTCTCATATCCTTTTCAACCTCACTGGATTCCTTAGAGAGAGGAACTTGAATAGAAATAGGAATTGAACTTTCTTTTCTTGAAAGAACCCTAACCACCAGACTCCAGGCTATTCTGGATTGAGACTGAGGGGGAAGTGACAGATTCACCACTTGATCCATTGATGCGAAGCCAATATGCAGCCCAGAGGCTCACTGCACTAGAAGGAAGTAAGGAAGGAAAACTAAGCATGGTAATCCAATGATTTTGGCATGCTTAGCACAGGGGATATCCCATGGACCAATCTCTGCTCCAGAGTCAGGCATCTTGTCTTTTTCTTACCGATTTTCCAAACTGCCCTGGGGTAGGGAATATTGGTTTTATCATAGATCCCAATCCTGCAAATTGTTTCATTCTTGTGTAATCCCCCACTGATTTTATACCAAGGGCAAATAGCACAGTCATTAAAAATGTGGACAAGCAGCTCATCCTGGACATGAGTCCCAAGTCTCCTCTTGACCCTAGCCATGTGAATAATGGCATGTTGGATGCTTAGTTGAGAGTTCTGCCCATTTTTTTGATCTTTAGAGGAAGATCCTACTCCTTCTCCTGGTTTGTGGCAGATCAAGCTTACTGTTGTGCTCTGTGATTCTGGAAGAGCAAAAAATGATATCCTGCTTCAGAGATCCTGGATTTGGCACTGCTCCTTAAAAGCAAAATCTGTCATAGAGTGAAGCCAAGGCCAAGCCAATGAGAAAACCCTGACCCAGTCATTCTGCTCACAGTCTCTGTATCATTGTTGTTTTTCTTTTTTTAAATAATTTTCATGCTGGGAAGTGAATCAGGATCAAGATTAAAGCGCGTCCATATGGAGGAAAGTTTATGAGTGTGTAAATGAACACACACATGCAGGCGAGGATTAAAGAATGAAGGAGAAGGCAAAAGTGAACTGTTTTGAATTACCATTCCCTACTCAAGATGCTCCCTGCAAATTGCCCAAATAGATATTCCTAGACAAAGTCTCTTGCATCTGTTCCATGGCAGGTGATATTTTGAAAAAAGTGTAATTTTATTGACCGTGGTAATTATTTCATATCAATTTCAATTATTACTTTCTTAAGGACAGGAAACATCAGATGTCTGCTTTGGCCAGTTTGACCTGCTAGCTATTTTTTGAAAGCTTCTGTGATTTTACTAGCTCATGTGAATAGAGCTCATGATCTGCCTTTTGCCAGGCCTAAGTGTAATACACAGCGCAGAAAATTTTAAAATACCCGCCTAAGATATAAAAGACAGTGTCTTTTCCACTTGTTGCAGTCCACTTTCGTTACATATTTAATGAAGGATGTACTTTCTAAACAGGTGTTCAAGATAAATCAAGCATTCGCATGTTGAGAACTTGGAGAATGACAAGATGAAAACTTGAGAATTAATCTTAATTCCATAAAAGAACTCTTTTTATCCTTTCCTCTATCACTAAGTTTTTTTTTCTCTTTACTGTACTTGCAAATATTGCCTCTTCCTTATTACTTTCTATTTTTTTCAGCCATCCACAATTTAAGATGTATTGTGAGGGCAGGACTTCACTCTCCCTGTTCCCCATTATTTATAAGAAAATTACAAGTAGCAGATATCTCAATATTTTCTGTCTCCTCTCTGAGTTTATTTCTGTCTTCTGACACAGCTGACATTCAAGGCTGAGCAAGCTTCTAGGTACTGGTTTAAAACCAAAACTTTCCTTCTTCCTTAGCAGCCCTTGGGAATTTTGGGTTCAATGCCTCTAAAATTACACTTTTCAGTGCCTGCCGCTGTGGCACATATCCTTAAACTGCTTTACACCATTGGTGCATGCCCAAAAAGTTCACTCCCAAAGCATTCAGGTTTCTCCTTACTTTGTGATGTGACCTTTCACAAACATACTAGGAGAGCTGGAGATGCAGCAATTTCCTATCCCTTGCCACTGCACTACTTATATCCTAGAGCCTGCAAACCTGGTGAGGCCCAAAACACTTCATTTGTGATGTTTGCTGTAAGCAATGTCACAGGGTTTCAACAGGATCTTTAGAAAAACAGGAACTAGTCCCAGCTCTTCTGCCCCACCGCAAACAAAAAATGCTGTTGTAACATGCACCAAGTTAGAAAGGACTAGTTTCACAGACAGAAAGGAGATCCAGCATACAAAAGGTTTTATCCTCTGAAGAATTGTTTCCAAAATCAGCAATTAACTGAGCGAATTGTTCTGCTGTAAAGCTTTGTCTGTGCCTCAAGTTTCTATTGATGTTTCACAACTACAAAAAGAATCTTTTTTTTTAATTTTCCAAAGTGACACTTCTACTGCTCTTTTAATGGATAGGCTTATAATAATAGCATCATTTCATCTTACTGCGACTTAAAGAGGAGGCAATACATTAAAGTGACGAACTTCACAGTATCATTTGAACTAATGAGTGTCAGTCTGGTCAGAAAGAAGCATAGGGAAAAAGGGACTGGTTTCCAAGAAACTCTTTTTGTGGCAGTTCAGTAGCTCAGCTGCCACTCTTCTGTCCAGGAGTGCCTGTGGGTAAAAGAGAAATCCAACCGAAAGGGTTGAGTGAGTTCATTCTGTGCCTATTTCCCAGGTTGAGAAGTCGCATCAAGGGGAGGCAGAGTCCCTGCAGACGCTGCTCTTTAAGCTATGAGGAGCAAAAGTGCAGCAGACTGCTCTAGGGCGGACCTGTTGCTCTAGAGCACCTGTATTTTGTTCTAACCAAGCTCTGAAATTCCTTCTGGAGGAATTACATCAAGGGGACCATGCATGAAAGCCACACACAGTGCCTATGTACAATGTCCTGACAGCACAGACACAGAGCCCCAGAGTACATCAATAACTGACGCATGATGGACAAAGATCTGCACAAAGAAGTGCCCATAGTCAGGCTTCTAAGTCTTTATTAGATTCCCAAAATAAACGTCTACATTTTTTTCAAAAGGGTTCAGCACTGTGGAGATCCCATTCAGAGTCTCGATCTTAAGTATGGTTATCATTAAGCAGGATATTCAGCTCCTATACTGGGAAGCCCAAATTAGCACAACCATATTCAAATTTTCGCAGAGCACAGAAAAGAAACAATTTCAGAGTGAAAAGTTGGGTTTTTAATGGCTTTTTTTTGATCCTCATATTAAAAATCAAATTGTCCCTGTGAGCATTAGGGCTAATAAAGCCTGGCTTTCCATTGATTTGAGTCTTGTGACTGGATTTTCAGGAATTTAAAAAGATGAAAGCTCCAGCTGAAGCCTTTGGAAGTCATGGATAAGGGTGCGTTCCTGTGCATGGGACTCATGTGGCAAATTTGCTTATAGGAGACACTGAAAAGATCTTTTAGGTCATGTGTTTTTGTGAATCTTGCAGGAACAAAAAAACCCTCTGTTTTCCTTCAAAGTTGAACATATGTAGAGAAAATGGCTCTAAAATTTATGGAAATTAATGGGTTGACAGAGTGATCAGAGAGATTTCTTTATTTAAGAAAGCAGGCCGAAGATTGATGCAAGTTTATATGCAAGTTAATGTTGGACAAACAGGAATATTAATTGTAAAGTATCAGTTATTGGAATACACTACTCCATCTAGTTTGTAGAAATATCTGTATTACACAAAAGGATAAATACCTTCTCCTCTGCTCCAATCACAAACCTATATAAATTTTTCTCAGTGGCTATATATTAGAAGGCTCTTCATGCAAGTTTTGCAGTTAAGAGAGGTCACAAAGATTGGAATCCTCTGATCAGGAGAAATAATTTTATTTTTTTTCTCTGTATTTCCTCTGTAGTTTCTAACAGAACCTGGAAGCATGCATACAATTTTCAGATTTTTTGACCAGCCCTGGCTGTGTGATTCCAGCATCCTGGGACTCTTTGCTAGGACCTGAAACAGCATCTCTTGCTGCAATCCAGTGCCCCATGTTTTTTGGCAATTCTTTCACTGACTTCTCTCTAAGGGGAGAGAATGTGGAAATATTAATGGAAAAGTTGGGGGCAGGGAGCTTAAGATGAGTTATTACAAGTTTCACCACTTGAACTTTTAAGCCTGAAGATCCTCAGATTGATGTGAATGTGTCTATATCTCTCATGAAAATTGACCCAGAGGCAGCTATTTTGGGCAGAGCGCATATTCATAGTAGCATCACAAAAGGTCGATTAGGCCTGCCAAAATTCCTGGTTGATGCTGATTTACTGTGAGCATTATTTAAGTCATTCAAACTTCATTATCTAACCCATTCTCTGTAGTCTGAACATGGACTTGCACCTTACATGCCTCAAAACAGGTGTTCCGAGTTGCAGATTTAGGAGCTTTTTAATTATCTGTGTGTAGGGAGGTAAAGAAACAGTGATGTTTCTCTTTTCATGCTGAGGGGTGTTCTTTTCAGCCTGCTGCAGGAGCACAAAACCCAGTGAGATAAGTGAATAAGACTCTGCTCCGGGAGCATAGAAAATTGAACAGATTTTTCCTCAAACATTCTTACAAAAACACACCTGTCAGCTAACAACGAAGTGGAAAAGCATCTTCACCTGAAAATCCAGCTTGTCATGGAAAGTGCTAACAAAGTGAAAAGAAAGGGGTGAAATGAAAATTCTTTTGAATACTGAAATCTGGTGTTTGACTTCACATGGACCTTATAATTTCTCTCCAGCAGTTCCAGCTACTCTGGTGCCGTGTATCTTCTCTTCTCTAATCTACTTTGCAAAACTACCAATTTTCACTTCATCTTGCTGAAAAAAAAGAAAATTTATTTCTACCACTGAAATATAGTTGTGTGAAGAAAAGTGATGGACTGCTTGAAAACTGAACATTTCGGAAAATTAGTTCCAAAGAAAATACGACAGCACTGCAGCCTGATGCATAGGCACACACACATATACATATACTTAGGAATTAAGGGAAAGGAACACTTCTGCTCGTCACTTTCTGTGTAGTTCTCTCCAGGTTAAACCCTTAGACCTGGCAGGATTGCTGGGTCTAGCAACTGAGTGATTTGCATAGAAATTTACTTCTGTGGAATTGTTTGAAGAATACATGTAAAAGGCTTTCAGCAATTAATATACTGAAAGTGAATGAAAGGAGCCCAAATCCTTTCTCTCAGACTTCCCACACACTCCTTTTTGTGTAAGCAATGTGGTCACCTGTGGCTGTGTAATTTCCAATATCTCAAATAATGCCTGGAATGATTAGAACCTATTGGTTCTAACGATTCACAACTTTTGGCAGCCATTTAAGAGATTTTTTAAACAACCCTTAATCCCTCACAGCTGTGACTGAATATAGACCAAAAGAATTGTCATTCCCTCTGCATCCTTTCACTTTAATATAATCACTTGGTGACAGTGATCGTATACATTGTCTTTAACAGTTGAGGAAATTAGCTTTAATTTAACAAAGTGATTGCATTTTGGCTTTCAGAGATGCTTATTACAAGAATTATTCAACACATCCCTCAGCTCCTGGGCCCAGAAAAACAAAACACCATAAGCAGCAGAAAACCACTGCCTACACTTCATTTGTAACTATCCCCTTGCATAGCTGAGAGGCAGCTTTGGCTTAATGACTCAGGAAACACAGTACTTCTAACAGTGCTCCTTCCCACTTTGTCAAGCACAATGTGTTTATGAAACCAGACTTTGATGTGGGACTTCACTGTGGATCATGATCCTGGAAATATGGAGGGGCATGTTTCACCTGAAGTCTGTCATATGCCCCCAGTGCTTTACTTCTTACTGTCAATAGAGCCCCTTCCCTTTATTTTCTGTTCATTAAACTTCCCTGCTTTGGATATTTAAGTGCATGCTTTGATGTAGGGATGCATTTGTTTACTTTCTTTAATCAGGAGCCAAAGAGGGTTTTAAGAGGCGCTTAGGTAAACACAAGTGTAGCTTTGAGTCAGAGGAACCTTTAGCAGTTACAGTAAGATGAGAGTAAATATAATCATTACATAGTAAGGCTATTTTCATTTATTTATGAGACCTCAGGGCAATAACTGGTTTGATGGGGCTATTTTAATATCATTACCCTATTATTTTCTGTATCCCATCCATTCAATTTCCCACTAAAGATTCAACCCTCTTGGAGGAAAATACCATTTTATTAAAGTAGCATTTAAGAAACAGGTCCTGAGCTTTTTAGGAATTAAGTATTTACAGTCATATGAAAAAAGAGTTGTAACAGAAAGAAGCATCTTTTTTTCCGGGCACTGAAAATACAGCTATGATTTAGAGAATCCCTTCCCTTCTATAAAAGAAATATGCTCTTTCTCTCCTACACAAATTCTTCCCTTCACACAGAGACAACACTCATCCAAGAGAGAAGGAAAGACCACAAACACGCGTTAGACAAGTGAACATTTCCCTATTAAATTTTCCTTATTAAAATGATCCTGCAAAATAAACAAATGCAAAGACTTATTGAATAGTTAAAAGAAAAAAGTCAGAAAATAAAATACATGAAAACACATTACATATTCACCATACTAAAGTTGCTAATACAGCATGTACTTGATAGGAAAGCAACTTGGACTGACTCTCTGAGCAGTTCTCCCTCCGGCAGCATGACCTCAGCCCCAGCCAGACAGCTGCATGCTGACAGCCCAAGCAGTCTGGTATAAGGTGCAGCCCCATGGGGTGTGTGGCCTCATGGAGGGCCTTCTCACAGGCATAGACATTAACAGTTTGTAGGGAAAGGTAAGGGTACTCCTAAACCCCAAGTACTTGCGGCTCCACAGGAGTAGAGGAACTTTCATTTCCTTTGTGTGATGTGGGATCCTACTTTTCAATGTGGGATTTGAAAACTCGGACTACTTGTAAAAGGATGTTGCAAAATCTGCTTGTGTACAGCAGCATGTGTAACATTTTTAAGTGTCTGGTCTCATGGTTTATCCATTGTATTGCGGATATTGATCCTGAATGTGAAGTTGACTGATTGACAGTTAATTATGTGCCATTAAGTAAAATGATAGACTGCTTCAGTATTGATCTAGTTTAAAAACATGAACTAGTTTTCTTTTCAATACCCATTGCATAATGGCCCATTTATGCAGACAAATGGAAGCTATATAGCCATGTGCTATAACTCACGGGAGAAACCAATTACATATGTATAGTGTGAGAGATGGTGAGAGAGAAACACACAAAAGTGTAATCCCCCTGTTTCCTTCTCCATTCCCAAGGCTGGGACACATTATTTTTTTTTCTTTCTTTTGAGGGCACTTTGTATCACCTCTACTACCCTTTATGGTAGTACAGTGAGGTGAGGAAGAGAGTGCTCCTGATATCCCACCCGATTCAGGCAGAGCACAGATATGGTGGCAGGTCTCAAAGCAAAACAGGAACCCTGACTATGCAGCCAAGTTGTCTGGCCCCAGACACAGCTCCTGTTATACCACAGGCATCTTGGCAGATGCCAGCAAGTAAAAATGACTTGAGTTCCAAAAGGACATAGGTGACTTGTAAAGGATCACAGCTCCATACAATGCTTTTGGTCACAGTAGGAAAGTTTTTCAAGGCCTATTAATTTCTGTGTAACCCCGGGAGACAAGGCAACCTCTTCATCTCACTTGCTGTGAGCATCATTTGTGTTGGGAGCTTGAGTTGTCCCTTCGCTTTCAGACCCCTGAAGCTCCTGATGTTCTTAAGAGCTTCAGCATCTACACCTGTTCTTGTGTACGGTATTTTCACTGCTATCTTGGGATGCTCTGTTGGATGATGATGTGATGTCATCATATTATGTCCACAGAGATGTGAAAAGACAGGCTTTAATATACAGTGTCACTTCTTTATCTTACACACTCTCAGCTCTGGCAATTAATGCTCCATCTCAGAGGTTCAAACTTCCTTTTGAAAAGGCCATTGGAAAAATCACACTTTGTGAACTCTGAGAAGGATCCTTTCCTCTCCAACCTTTGGATCCTGTTTTTGTGCCTTTAAGAGATTAAAGTAAAGGCAGGAGCTCCTAGCACTTTCAGTGGTCCTGTAAAACTGGGAGGCTCTTGCTCCAAAGATATGTCTCATCTCTACCAGTGTCCCTGCAGAAGAAGGGATGGGACACGGCATGCTCCCTGTGGCAAAAATCTCCACATCACAGTTCTGCTAAGACCCTTTTGAGGAAATTGCCAATGACAAAGCCCACCTCCCTTAAGTGGCAGACAGACAGCAGCAAAATTTCTTGTTCCTTGAAATGAAAGCAGCACATACTTGGCATGATGCTGCCAAATCTGAGGGCATCAGTGAGTTCAAGAAAATGACTGGTAAAACAGGGTCTTAAAAGCTGGCCCCAGGTCTGCAGCAAATGAATTCCCAAGGCAAGTGTTACATACAGGGTCTCACAGGAGCCTCCTGTATCCCTTCAGCTAATTTTCCCTGAATTGATATTCCTCTCCCTCTGCATTCCTGAAGTAGAATGACCTTTTTAACTGCTGTCATTTCCTGTCTTTTTCAAGTCTCAAGAAAGTAAAAAAAGAAAAAGGAGGAGCAATATTTTTCTCTTGGCAGGGCTCATTATTGAGTGCAAAGAATTACTTTACCTCAGCTAAGCTTCTCTGCCTGCTCTTTGTTCACTACAAAGGGAAAACTCTTCTGTGGAGCATTGTATTTCCCAGAAATGTCTGTCATATTTCAGACAATATTTGGTACTTGTCTGCAGCAGCTTGTTCACCCAACCAAGGCAGTAAGGGAAGCAGGTAGACTGGCCCTCCTTAACAGACATACCCTGTGTTAGCCACTCTTATCAAGAGCACATTTCGCTGCAGGGTTCACAGTTTAGGTCATTGCTTTCATGTGGGATCTCAAGCCCTATTTCAAGCTTTCTTCTGTTATTTTATAGACCAGTGAACACCATTTTATTTTATCTTCCTATCTTATGGTAGACAATCTTTTGCCCTTAAATACAAGCTATGAGAGGATCTAAAAAATAACAATAATCACAGTGTGATGGAAAGCTGAAGCCATTTGAAAGGAAAAAAACAGCAAACACAGACAAAAAAACAATGAAAAACACACTCGTCTTGTTAGTCTTGGCTGTGAAGGGTCTCACTAGTATGTCTGAGAAACATCGCTTTCATAATTTAAGACTTTATAGGGAAAATTTTCATTTCTCCCCAGCCTTGTCTATTATTGGTGCTTTCTTTTCTACTCAGATCATATATTTTCCTTAAAAGTTTATCCTTCCATCTGGTCTGCGCTAAGGGATTTGTTGTTTTACACTAAGCCCACATCTTGCATTTCAATCCAAAAGCTTTTTTCCCCTCCCATCTTATGTCTAGAAGAATGACTGAAGCTGATATTCTTGCCTGGGTGCTGACCTTCTCCTTAGGCCTTGACTCCAGGCAAAAATATGTTCTTCTACTTAAAAACTGCAACTGGTCATAGCCAAGAGAGGCAGAGATTCTAAACATGCAAATTCTGGTCCTAGGTTTTGCTTGAATATAGTAAGTTATTGACAGATGTTTGAAAATATTTTAGTGTCACTAGATTTTCTAGGAGTAGAATGGACAAAACACCCAGCACAGGGATGTTTTACTCAAGGTTTCTTAATCCTAAAAGGGATTTATGTTGAAAGCAAAGGGGTCTTATCTGCAAAGTAAGAAAATGCTCCATCCAACACTTCATTGTGCAAACTCATTTGCATAGGAAGCACTTTGACATCGCAGTAAGGGGGCATAATTCCTGTGAGGTGTTGAACATTTATGGCCTTGAAATTAATTTATGCATGTTTGCCCTGTGCTATTCATGCACTTGAATGTAGCAAAGTGCCCTTAGCACATACCTGAATTTCGGCGAGAATTCTTACCAAATGTAGAATATGAGTTGGTTCATCTTTAAAACTAATTTTTAAATCTTATGTAATCTTCAGTGTGGCCCTCCAGATGGAAATGAATCAGTCTTACTCCAGCAGATAGATCTCCTTGGAAAGTTCATGCATAAACTGTATTTAAGAAAAATAGCTTCTAATTATGCAAAGTTATTAACAACCATCCCATCTGATTGTAATGAGGAAAATTTGCATTATTCCCAAACAAAAAGCTTCATTAGAAGAGAGTTATGGCTGAAATGCATTTTACTACAGTCCAGCTAGTGATCAGAAAACCATTATTTTACTTTCTTTAGAAAAGTTTTACTGCTCAAAAAACTTGGAATAGCTGAAGATGAATGGTTAACAGTCTGACAACATATTCCCCATCACTACGTAACACTCCATCATTCACCATAACAGTTTTTAAAATTATTTAAGTTTCCTTCTGCTCTTTTGTTCTGATAGAAATACATCATTGGATTTACATTGCAGGTTTGAATATGGTCTTCTTAAATGGGCTGTAAAGGGCCTTGAACAGACTATAATCCCAGGATTATTTTGTTTGTGCCAGAGAATGGTAAAATCTTGTACCGGTATTATGTATTGAAGCAGAAAAATACTTTAGCTATTAGGATAAGAGTGATCAATCCATTTGTATTATGAAATGTGTAGATTATATAATCTAGGGAGAATTCATATATGGAAGTTTGTTTTTAACTATGTGATTTATGAGCCTATATGGAATGAATGCACAACATTGCATAATAATCTCTTAGTGCTATGAGCTGAAGTTTCAAAGCAATGTAATAGAGTCATGCATATAACTCCCTTATGTCTTTGAAACCCTAGCACAATATACTAGAAATAGGAAAGGGCCTTGAATAGTAATTACAAGCATATTTTGGAACCTATAGAGGGAAAAGAAAGGATTAAGGGCATTGTAAATTGAGGAGGGAGAGGATGATGAACTACGTTTTTTGGAGTTAAAGGACCAATATACTTTTGTGGCCTTGAAAGTTTATATGAATTATCTAGCAGTTGTACAGTATGCTTGTAGCAGTGTTTTCTTTGCAGAAAGATCTTTGGGCTTTGATAGTTTATTTCCCTTTTGAAAACTAAATTTGGATAGAGGGCAGAGGGAAAGAAATGCAGCTGGTGGGTATGTGGGTTTCTTCTTACTGCTCTGTATGAACTGAATATTAATACACTATATCCATACTAGGAACTGTGATGAAGGATAATGAAATCCCTCATCTGCACACAGAGAATCAGTAAAAGGAGGTAGCTTTCTGCTAATGTTAATTGACATTGTTAATGAAAATCAACAGAGAATCAGTGGTTTTCACTACCTTAGAATCTCATCCAGAGTGTTTAAATATCTTCTAGCAACATAAACAAACAAGTGCAAGGTTTGAGTCATATTATGATCAGGTAGCAATTGATTGAAATTTGCAAGATTATTACAAATATGTATAATGTAATTTTGTTGGAGTTAAGATGGAGTGTAATTGTATAACTATAAGGAGAAAGACCTGACTTTGGTTTTGTGTTAAAATTTACATTGCTTTGTACCTGTCCATTTAAATGTCAGTTACTTCAGGAATGGGTTATTTTGCTGTCTACACATTTTACATTTTTCAGTAGATAGTTTCTTTGGCAGTCCTAAATACAGATATATAGAAGATCTTTGTGCATTCCCAGTAGTAATGATGTTGAAAAGGTAAGTAAGTAATTTCTGTTTCTGAGGGAGAATTCCTGGGCTACATACTAATCGCAAGACCTGCAACCCAGGCCTTTCAATTTCAATATCTCAATGAGGCTATTTGAGCTTTCATTGATGATGACAAAGAAGAAGTGAACAGAAAAATACAAGGAAGCCACAATTTCTGTGGCTTTGTGTATCGCGCTGTTGTGGTCTTTTAACCACAGCAGGCAACAAGGGCGATGCATCCCACCCACAGTGGGATGGGGAGAAGAATTGGAAAAATAAGAAAACTCATGGGTTGAGATAAAGACAGTTTAATAAATAAAGAAAAGCTTCACATGAAAGCAAAGCATTACAAGAAATTCATTCACTACTTCCCATCAGCAGGCAGGGTTTCAGCCATCTCCAGGAAAGCAGGGCTCCATCACACATTTACTTGTGAAGAAAAAGCACCATCACTCCAAACATTCCCCTCTTACTTCTTCTTTCCCCAGTTTTATATACTTAACATGACATCATATGGCATGGAATATCCCTTTGGTCAGTTGGGATCAGCTGTCCCCCCTGTCAGCTGTGTCACCTCTCAACTTCTTGTGTGCTCCCAGACTACTCACT
>JAOXNG010000001.1:58834532-58846650 GCA_028566535.1 Scolopax minor | reverse complement strand
ATGATTTCTAAGGCTTCATGTGTGCTGTTGTTTCTAATCTCAAGTAACTGAGTTGGTTTTGTTGATGCATGAAAACAGATAGCGGCATGCTGCTCCTTCTTTACATTAAACACATATACAGAAGGAAAGGCAGAGGGAATGGAAAAAGATAAACAAATACACAAAAATGGCAAGCATAAATATTGCAAATGTAGATATAGCAAAAATATATGGCAGGAAGATCTCTAGAGAAACAGATGGATAGCCCACAGCAATAAGCAATAGTCGTCTATGAAAGATGGGTAAATGCCCATCTGTGGTAAATGACTTGTTCTCATGTGGTCATTAACCCAATGTGGTAAATGACTTGTGACTCTTCAAAATTTAATTTGCCATGAAAGTCCATCATGAATGATGCAAAGGCAGTATCTCATTGAAAACTATCCAAAACTACTTCTTTTCTTCTTAACCTGTGGGATGGAAAGTTATCTGATGGTTTACAATAAACAAACATGAATGTGGATATGCAGAGATATCTCAGCACTTGAAAGCTTTCAAAGTTTATTTTCAAACCAAATTAGCAGAAGTCTGCCACGTATGAGCAGGCAGAGCAGCAGACAAGATGCTGAAATGTGCGCAATGAGATCGTTGTCTTCCATGGTATTCTTACAATCCTCTCCTTCCCCTTGACCTCCATTTTCGAGATCATAAGATATTAAGGTTTCAGCAGCCAAAAACAACTGTTAGGGAAGGTTACAACAGCCTTATTTACTCCTCAGACTCTTTCCTACTTAATGTGCTGGTATCTGTCTTTTGTGATTATACCCAAGGAAAAGGTAAGGGCCTTTTATTTTCTCCGTAGATCTCACAGAACACTTTTAAGCAGTATCTCCAGTCTGATAAGCAGACTGTAGTTGAAGATGTAACACAACATGTGGAATGATAATAAAGTGCTCACAGAAGTTTGGCTATGGAAGCTGGGGAGGGACTGTGAGAAGAGTGATGTAAAGGATCGTGCAGTTGCATATATATATATGCTGGTCTTTAGAGAACAACTTGTCCTCAATTTGGAACCCTCATTCTTTATTTATTTATATATTTTTATTACAGGTTGGACAACTGTAACATGCAAGTTTCTCACAACATGAGATGGGAACTATTTTTGTCCACAAGGCAACTGTGTCTGCCCTAGAGCTGATGCCTGCCCTGTGGTCCTACCTCATCTGTGGCTGATGTTTTAGTGCTTTGCTAGACTGTCCCATATTAATGTTTTAAAGTAAATATACATTTCCCTGTGCAGAGTACTCAGCTCTTATTGGTGCTATGCAAAAAAACCTATGAGACTTAGTTTCTGTTCCCCATGGAGAATCTCATAGACCTTCAGGCAAAATTATCACTCTCTGTCCTTATTTTACTGCATGCCATTAGGCTGGCTTTCAGAGATCCCTCTCTTCTCAGCATTCAGTCTTGACTGATGTCCTCAGGGAAGTAAGGAATTAAATGGAATGTATTTTATAAGAAAAGCCAGAGAGCCCTCCCAATTGAGCTGAATAAAATTGAGACAGCTCTGTCAGCTGCATGTCTTCACTTTGCAGGGAGCTGTCAGTTAAGGTCTTTAAAGTTGGGGAACTTATGCAGGCAAAACAATTGTGTGTGTCACTTGTAATCTACATGCACAAATTGCACCATGTTGAAAGCAAGAAAATCCATTATTATTTATATAAATAGATCTTGTAGATTTCATAAAGATTAGGTCAGGCTGTGGAGTTATCACATAAGCTTATTTGCACTTTGTTAATCTTCATTTTCAAATGCTGATTACTGCCACAAAACTCTCTTGCTGTTTACCGCAAAATCCTGCTTCTCTTCTCTTTTTGTCAGGAAGACTTAGGAGGGAGAAGGGAGGGAGAAAGAGTGAGAAGGTGGCTTCAAAGCCAGTAGCCAGAGGGAACATGAAAGATTTGCTTGAATCAGAAAAGGAAGGAAGAGCAGGAGAGAGAATCTCACTTCTTGCCTTACATCCTTGGTGGAGCAGGCTCAAGCAGGACCTCCTGACAGTGAAGCAGCAGTGCAAGAACAGTGCAGACCAGCATGGTCAAAACTCTAGGAACACAGACGCTCCTGAAAACTGGGCAAGTGGTGCTTCTCCCTCACTTTCCAGATCATACACGTTTTTACATCCCTTAACAGTAATATACAAACCCCTCCTGGTGGCCCATCAAATGACATGATGATCTGTTATCTGCAGTTTGCTCTTCTCCCATTCTTTCCTGAAGAAAAAGGTGCATACCTAGTATATTGTGTTGTTTTGGAGTATTTCTGTTGGGTTGTTAAATTTCATGGACTGAGATCTACAGTGCTAGCTTTGAGATTTAAAAAAAAACAAACTATTTAATTGATGTCAGGTTTAGAGTGTTAACTCCTGTGGTGAAATGGGCTCCAGGATGAGCAGCCAGAGAGATGGAAGGCTGCAAGAAGAGGAAGGAGCAACAAAACTGGAGTACCATCAAACTGTGAGAAGCATTGATGAAAGAATATGGCTAAGGTCATGGGGAGGCAGTGAATGATGCTCGGGGTTATCTGTAGGTATACATGCATGACAACTGCTCTCACACCAGGGCTAGAACATAACCCTTGACTGGACAAGCTTGCCTATATTTTTATCATCATGTTTTGTTCCAGGATCTGCCATGCTGTATCAGAATCCTATATGAATCCCAAAACGGGAAATCCTTTCTCCTCTTTTTTTTTTTTTTTTCTAAACCTTTCATTTCTTGCAGGTGTTCTTTCATGTCTTCATTTAAATGCTGACTGATCTTCAAAAGCCTTCCCAATAGTATCTGCTAAGTAGGTCAACTTTTTAGGATTTAATTTTGTTACCAAATACTGAATAAATACACCAGGATATTTAAAGTACATGAGGGGTGTGAATTTTCATAGTCAGCATTCAGCTTCCCCAAACTCTATTCTAGAATAATGGCCCTGGATTGCTTTTCAGTAATGGAGCCCATTAGTGCATGGAGGAAAAATAAAACCCCTAAGGCTGGACACTGTGGGAATCATATGCAAGGTTTCCTCAAAGAAATAGTCACGGTAATTTTTTTCTTTTATGAGTAATATGCTGGAAGAAATTGTAAGTAAATACAAAAAAAAATAAAATACAAAACTAAATTTGTTGAATATGCTGAGGGGTAATCTTTCGTAAAATCTTATCCATCTTGAATACTCGAACACGTCAACTTGTTGGGCATGATGGCAATTACTGCATATATTCAATTTGCTCTTGTATATACAATATTATCTTCCATAAGGAACAGTAAACTGCAGAACGTATTTCAGTAACACTATTCTGAACAAATAAAAATGTCTTGATTGTGCACTTTATGCATAATAATGTAGCAATGAAATACTGTTTTGACAGAGCTGCTGAGTGTAGGGGACATCACATCACATCATCTGAGAAGTTCTTCAGTGTTAGCAAGTTCTTTGAAGTCTGGGAGACACAGCCTTTAGTATTTCTGGTGTCTCTTAACCTGGGGAATGTGGGTATTTCTTTTGTTCAGGTAAATCAAAATAAGAAATGAAGGGAGATACATTATTCTTGTAGAGGCTGTACTACAAATCCAGAGACAGACCAATCCATACATATATACCCATATAGATGTAAATATATATGTGTATATGCATATGTGTATAGATTTATATTTGCCTGTATTTGCAGGGTTAGGGGTTTTCGACCTGTGAAAATGGTCTGAAAGCTTAAAGCAAATGTACCTCCTCTCTGGCAATCGAGGTTCGTAAAAATCACTTTTTTCTAGTTTTTCTCTTTCATGTAACCACTTCTTCATTTGACTGAAGTCATATGTTCCTTATATTTCAGAGGCACGTCCAACCATGTTGTATGTTGTGCAAGCCACCCTTTTTATTTGACTTATTATAGGAGCGCACAGTCATCAGTCAAATACATCCAGTAAGCTGGATACAATCTGCTGTATTTGCTTTGGAGAATCTGCATTAAAGAACCAATATGCAGGCCTGGAGCAGAACAGGCAAATTTTGACTAAATACTTTTTGTCAGAAGATGCTGATTCATCAAAATAAAGCTTTTTGCAGAAAAGGACTAACTCCTCTGGCATTTTCCTTCAGCATTACATGTTGGCATCTTTTCAATTAGAATGTTTTATTTGCGAGGTCAAGATGACTTTTCAGTTCTAAAATAGAATTTCTAGTTTAAAATTAGGAAAAATTAACACATCTATTTAAACATGCAGTATTTTGAAATATTCAGGAGAGACCAGTGCATCCATTCAATCAAACATGTAGAAAACGGAAATATCAGCATCCTTTTCACTTGAGGTGGGATTCTTTTTAATCATTCTTAACAGTTTTCATAATGTTAAAATTCTTCCCTTACTCAACTGTCTCTAGTGATGGTACTCTTCTGCCTGTGTTTCCTTCACCACAGAAGTTCTGCGATATTTCTAGTCATGATTCAAAAGAATAAGCATTAGGTCTTGTCTTAAAAAGCATCCCATCTTTTCAGGAAAGAAAGCAGCCACATAATGGGTACATTTTTGGATGACGTGGTTTTTTCTTAGTTTCCTCCTATCCATGTACATCATGCATATTAGGTTGAAGGTTTCAACACCAAATTCTCTGCTGATACAAATGGGCCTCAATTCAAATACAATGGCTGATACAAATGGTTCATACAATCAAGACATCTGCAATTCTTTATATCAGTAAAGAATTTGCTTTGTTTTATCATTTTTTTTAAAGGTGCCTCTTCCATGCTTCCAGGACTGAAACCTTTCCCTCTGCATCTTTTTGATGCTGCTTCATCATGCAGGTCAACAAGCCAAGGATTCAGTAGTGAATAGCCCTCATTTTTCTTTTTTGTTTGCAATGCAGTGAACTGAGAACAGCTGGAAAGTCATGGGGTGTGGTGGGGTGAGAGGCTCAATTCCAGCTGAGGCAAGAGGGTGTGGGGTATGAAATTTCCAACAGAGAGAACAATTGCCTTCATCTGAAGAGACAATAAATTCTTGACGCACTTTAACTCAATCATTTATGATTATTTGACTCTACCCTTGAGCAATAAGGATAAAAGGCTCTTTTAAATCGACTTAAAGTCCACATAAAAGGTTGCACTAGTTCAGTTAAATTCATTTTAAACCTGATTATTTAAATCAATGCCACTTCTGTGTGCAGGCAAGATCTAAGTATTATTCTTTGTGGACGTAGTGAGTCCTACAGAGGGAAATGAAATGACCAATTTTTTCTCACAATCACACCTCACTGGGACTGAGAAGAGTTTTAAAAGATTGAAATTTGGCTTTCCTGGACACATTCCTATTCAAGGTATTCAAAAGAGTTTTTCAGTAGTAATCTGGATGCTGGTGGTATGCTACAGAAACTGAAGAGACAAACATAGAGACTGTTAATTCAGCTCCAAAAGAGCTATCCTATAGAGGATAAAATCTCTATTACTAAAAGGGAGACTGCTGGCAACCTGCCTGAGAAACCATTTCTCTGGGACACTCCCGTGGTTGGTCTTCATCTGATGAGCCCGAATTTCTATCTGACACCAGGTGCCATTGCCATTCACAGAATCACAGAATATTCATGGTTGGAAGAGACCTTTGAGATCAGAAAGCTGTACATAAAGCTTTCATGAATAGGATGGGTCCTGGAAAGTTAGGGGAAGATGCTGTGAAGGTGGACTGGAATGGAGCCCTCTTGGGGATGGGGAGTTGCAAATATGGAGACAGAAGGCAAGAGACTAACTAGCATAGCTGGCATGACATGAATATGTTATAATGTCTGCCAAATTAAAGCTGCAGTGAAGGAGTTTCATACGCTTTTTCTTGGGCTGTCTTTGTTCTTGGGAGCCAAAGACTGAAGGCTGCTGCTGAGTACGTAAACATTCAGAACCTGCCTGCCGTTATGACATACACACACAAGCACCATTGTATCACCTGGAGGCATCCCGATTAAATGGAATTACCATCCCCAGCAAGCTATAGCTATCACTATTAAATGTCATTACTCTTAAATAATATTTGCTCCGTGAGATATCCTGATTAAATGAATTTCCTGATTAAGTCCAAGAGGCATGTAGTTTAATATACTCTGTTACAACACACAAGTGGTTTTCCTAATTTCATTGTTTCTTTGACTCCACATTTCTTGCTGTCATTAGGTCCTCAGTTAAACCCAGAGGTCTGCATATAAAAGACCTTTTATCTTTGCAATATCGTTTTCCCACTTTATTAAGGGGAAGAGAGCTCGTTTCAAAAATCAGGGTCTTGTTCACACAGGAAAAATGGTATATGCAAAGCTAAAGCTAAGACAGTTGATTAGGAAATCAAATGAAATCTTCAGCAGACTGTGAGCTGTTGAAGTGGTGAGTGCAGCTTGTGTACAAACAATCAAATTATTATGACTCATTTTAGTTTTCCTGTCAGAATTTCTGATCATTCCCTCACAGCTGAACTGGAATAAGACAAGCCTAACTTTTCTCTCTGTGGATGTTCAAAAATATTACATATGAGTTGTATGCTCCAGTGATCCTTTCCTTTTCCTACCTCCACATCTGGTTACAAATTACCAAACTAGAAATTTAAGGACTTCTGGAATTTGGCCATTGAAAATCAAATGGATTTGCAATGTTTTAGCTGATGGTTTGAAAATATTGAAGAAAAATGTCAGAAATCAAAAATTTTTAAAATATTGTTTGTATCAAGAAGGTGGGAAAGAGGAGCAGAGTAGAAAGGAGATGGGAAACCCCATTTCTCTGCCTATGCAAGAGGACATAGGTCAGGAATATGACCCAGAGAGGCATAGGAGCTTCATGGAAAGCTAGATTCAGAGAAGGTTTTTACAGGCCAAAGTAATTCATCACAATATTTTTCTTATTTTTTTTCATGCAAGGTACAGCGTCCACTACTAGCAGCAGAACACCTCACTGATGAATCCATGATGAATCTGGAGTCCTTGTGCCTGATCACCTCTAGCTCAACATAATACTCTTCTGTCCAGTACACATGTAACTTCCCAGTGACAGGACACAGCCTGGAAGTGCATAAACATCTGGGGAGGAAGAAAATATTTCTTAAGTCCTGATGTTTAAACTGACAGTCCCCTCACTCTGAATATACCACCTGATACCAACTAATAGAGTGTAAGTAGATATAAAGAAAAAAAACGTTTACAATTAGGGTGGTTAAGCATCAGAACAAGTTTCCCAGAGAGGAAAGCTGCTCCCAGAGGAACAGGGATATTCAATATTGTTATTTGACAAAAGCCATCTTTTTGTCATCATAAGACCACCAATATATCTAGCCTGGTTTGGGATGGAGCGAGCCAACTCTCTGTTCAGTGACAGACGCTCTTGTTTATGTTTGTTCCTATGGCAACCAGGGCCAGCTGACTTGATTGTTTACCCCATAGAAGGCTTGCACCTTAGGGGAGGTGTGTACAGGTCAGGTGATCCAAAACTGAAAAATAGGGCATTCCATCCTATCTGCCATGCTCAATAGAAAAGCTGTAGGATCAGAGATCAGGTTGCCTTTTCTGAATGGCTGCTTCTTCAATGGCACTCTTTCTTTGATTACGGTTGCCTGAAGAAGACCTTGTCAACTGGTCTAACTTCAATCCTCATCACTGTGTTCCAGCATCCAGATCCCATTTGTCACTGACACCAGTCTGGAATTTTACCAGTGTCTGCTGGTGACATCTCCCTGGGAGCTTGATATGGTTTTGTATATATCTGTGTATATTCTGCCTATTTCATTATTTCTTTTTTAAAGTTATTATTAAATTATAGTTAAGTTTTTCCTAAACTTGTAAATCTCTATCTCTCTCCTTCCTGTTCTTGGAGTGAGAGGTGGGGGAGAGCATCTGTCATCTTGTCATTGGATGACAAGATGAAGGAGTTGTTTCCAGTCTGTCATGTCTTAGTGCAGTTACTAACAAAACTGTGAATATACAGAAATAGCAGTGAAACAGTGTCTTTCATATGTAGTAGGTTGTGCTGAACACGTTGCTCCTGCAGGGCTTTTTGCCCAGAAATGAAAATATCTAACTCATCTGCACAGTGAGCAAGTAATTTTGCAATCTGTAGTGAAGGCTGACTGGCATCAAGGTCTTCTGAGCTAAGAAAAGTAAATGTATGTCAGAACCATGCATAGAATAGTCCTCCAAAGGCCAGCCCTTCAAATAAAGGGTATATATCTGCTAAGAAATCTGTTTTTACTGTCATGTTTTATTTAGAAATGATTGGCTGCTGTTCTGTGTTCCAGAAGGTGTGCAAGATATTTTTATTCTTCTCAAGTTTTGCTCCAAGTCACGTTTTTGTGTCACATGTTGATGTCCTCCTGCTCTCTGGGCTTGGCAGTTACAGAGAGATGCTACGTTATATGTAAACCCTTCTTTAGATTCTGCCTTTTGGGCAAGAAAATGTGCTTCTGCTCTGCCCCAGACAGGCGAAATGTTTTCTCTGTGTTCTCTACATGTGCAGAATTGTGCTAACAAATTGGAGTAGCCACAGGTAGCTCAGCTTTGCCTTTCCTTATTGCCTGGCATGTAGGGTCCTTTCTTCCCTTGTGCCCTAAAATGACTGATACTTTTAGGCGGGTATAGTGTGACCTTGTGCTTGATCAGTCAGAAATTAGACCAAAAGATAAAAATCTAGCCCTGCTTCGTGGTAGTCAGGGCTTTTTTAAAGACGCGTTAATTCCATTCTGTTCTGTTTCAGGATTGTGGTGGATGTTCCTGCTATTCATCTAGTACAGTGTGCTACTAGTGCTATTGATGTTGCTATGCAGTGGAGTTTGGGGTGCAGTACTGTAAACTGTAGCCTTATTATTTCTCTGCAGGACTTGAAAATTGAAGGAGATGTGCCAGAGGCGGTAGAACCTGAAGATGACCTTGATATCATGCTGGGCAATAAAAAGAAGAAAAAGAAGAATGTGAAGTTCCCAGATGAAGATGAGATGATGGAGAAGGATGAAGGTAAAAGTATAACCTGACTCAATGAAAGTGAAATACAGTCCATGTTGTAGGTGAATAAGTTCTGTTCAAGTGCCTTTTTTGTTTCAAATTTTGTTTTGTACCTTTATGACTGTATTATTTATCAGAAAAATATTCTCTAAAAGCACTATGAATTTGCCAGAAGTTCTGTTGTCCCTCATAGGCAGACAAACGGAGAAGAGTTGTCTCCACGCATTCGTGGAATCTTCCTTGATACACTGTTTAGGAATGATGTGAGCACGTGGTTAAAGAATGTTTCTTTTCTTATTGAATCCCAAACAACTTTCTTTACAGCTTTTGAGGATGAAGATAGCAAAAAAGATGATGGAATTTCTTTTAGCCTTCAGTCAGGACCTGCATGGGCAGGCTCAGAAAGAGACTACACATATGATGAGGTAACGTCCAAAAGGCTTTTAAAAAACATTTCCTATGTTGATGTGCATCGATAGAGCAGGGCATTATGCACGTATGTCCTATTTCTAACTGGAAATTAAAGGATTCAAAAGCTTATTTAAAAAAAAAAAAAAAAAGACAAAGCACATAATCTATCACAGTTAATTTTCATACAGGGCAATATTAGTGATAATTACAACACCTCTGCAAACAGGCTGAGGTACTTGCAGATCATGAAGTATGCCCTTGTGGAAACAGCTTTTATATTTTGCATTTACCAGAACGTTTTTAAGTGTGTGTTCAAAAGCATATGGGGAAATGTTCATGGGCAAAGACTGTCTAATATTCATTGTGAATGCAGTTTCAAGTTTTTTTTTCAAAGTGATGTCCTTCATTTGAGAAATGCAAGATATTGATGTTGATGTGACTCCCTTCTTTCTGCAGTTGCTCAATAGAGTATTTAACATCATGCGAGAAAAAAATCCGGATATGGTAGCTGGAGAAAAACGAAAATTTGTCATGAAGCCTCCACAGGTTGTAAGAGTAGGGACCAAGAAAACATCTTTTGTCAACTTTACAGATATCTGCAAATTGTAAGTTTTCTCTTTACATTTCCCAGGAGCAGCAGATAAATGCCCTTTTCTCTGCTGTTGGCTGTGGTGGTGAATGCATTTTTCTGGCAAACCAGAAGTCAATTGAAAGCTTGATTGAAATCATAACTGTTGTTTCAATCCGCTACATTTTTTCTGTGAGAAGATACTTATGAAGATGATTCATTGGGATAATTTCTTATTTTATTCTTAAATCAGTAAAATGGTAGGCTTGTTACATTCAGTCCTCATGGACTGAAACTAAACCTATTGCTTTTGAGTTCATTGGCTTCTGTCAAGTCTGTAGTTGGGTCACCAGTGATATTTATTAGCAACTCTTGGTCAGGGATATGAGGGAAGCTCTTCCTAGTTTGAGTTGACTACAAAGAGTAGTCTCTTGGTAAATGGTATGGGGTTTGATAATATTTCTCACTATTTTCTGCAGTGCTTTCTATGTATTTATTATTTCTTGTTAAGGCAGTTCTATTCTTTGTGGGCACTTGGGGGAATGCACATCTGATTTGTTTCAGAAAACAGTCCTGATGAAGTAATACTGAGGATCTGTGTGGTATACTAAAGTGCATTTTTAATGGTAGCTTGAAACATTTTTTTCAGGGACTGGTGGGGAGATGGAAAAATAAGTTTTCTAGTTGAGATTTTCCATTCTTATTTTCAATAGTTACTCTAATTGTGAGTTTGGTTTGTGGGGGATGCTGGTGTGGTTTTTGTGTTCCCACTCGTTGTCTGCCTGAGCTATTTGGTGCAGACCCTGGGGCAATGATTTTGGCACTTTTAAGCTTAGTACTTTAAGATTGTTTTAGCCTGCCAGTCCTGTATGAATACAAAATTTCTCTGGAGGGGGGAGGTTAAACATATCCTTACTTTATTTTTAGATTACATCGTCAGCCAAAACATCTTCTGGCATTTTTGTTGGCAGAATTGGGTACAAGGTAAGGCTACTGGGTTATGTATGTAGGAGGCAATGGCAATATAGTTGACCTTGTCTGATCAAAAAATAAAATTCTTGGCTTTAGGTATGTTTGTATGTGCTTGAACATTAGGCTTTTCTTTCCTGCATGTAGATGTGCTGGGGATTGAGAGATACCCTATCTTAGGGAAAAGAAAAAAAAAAAAAACTAACTCCAACTCCCATCAGAATGGCTAGAAGAGGGTCTTGTTAATCGTATTACACCTTACTAGGGAGTTGTCCCTTACTAGGGAGCTAGTGAGATTAGCAGGTCTTAATTTTCAATTCTGTAGAAGTTGTTATGTTTGGGTAACTTAACTCTGAGGCTGATCTCTTCCAGAGTTTTCTTTTGCTGCAAACTGAGGGTAGTGAGGGTTGTGTTTGGGCAGAACTTCCTGTAGGTTTTCAGATGCCTTCAGAATTTTGCATTTTTTTTCCACACAGTAGTTCTGGCTTACTCTGATCTGGAAGAATGCATTGTTATTTTGCTTCGTGTTCCTGACTTGTTTTGATGCTTGATGTCTTCTGCAAATCAAATGCTTCATTTTTCTTTTCAATTAGTGGCTCCATAGATGGTAATAACCAACTTGTAATCAAAGGAAGATTCCAGCAAAAACAGATAGAAAATGTCTTGAGAAGATATATCAGTAAGTATAACTCCCCCTTCCCATGACAGATTTCTCTCAGAGACCTTTTAATGACCAGTGGCTGGTGTATGGCCCACATGGGTGTGGGCTGGGGAGGTTCTGTGCTAACAAACTCCAACTTTTCTGCAGTTTTATAACGGAGTAATGCACCTGCAGGTGGTTCTACCTTGGGTATAATAAAGACATAGGGCATACCCTCTCCTGGCACTGAAACATACCAAGGAAAACAGTGAGAGCATTTGAGATTTGCTTCTTTTCATCTGACTTCTTGGCTTTGAAGACTTTGGAAAATAACAGTAATCATTAATTTTAAACTCTGTTGTACACTCTAATTAATAAGTACAGTGCCTGCTGATGGTCAAGGGACTCACAGATTATATGTAACAAAAAGCACTGGTTTAGTGTTGTGTGTGTACAGGAGCTGCTGATATCTGGGAATGCTGTTTCAGCAGAGGAAGTTATGGAACACCAATGGGAAGTCTCAGCTGGTGGTTACTATTTTTAAAACC
>JAOXNG010000001.1:58645345-58655524 GCA_028566535.1 Scolopax minor | reverse complement strand
AGGCAATGTTATTCCCTGACATGTCTTCGTTATTCACTGTCTTTGTTATTCACTGTAGAAGACGCTGCCATACTGAGTCAACATCATCCAAATTTTTCCATAGAAAAAATCCTCTGCACATTGCTGACTGGGAGCTGAAGGATCTTGTTATTAATCTAATAGTTTTATAATTATGATAGCATCTTTGATCGCAAAGTATATTGACAAATTCTGGTAGCAATTATCATAAAGACAACAGGAAATATAGAGATTTTCTCAGTCCTGGAGAGCTTCCAGTGTAAGTCATATACCCTCTGCATTGATGCCTTGTTGCAGGCATCCTTAGTTTAGTGTTTATGTTTTCTCTGAAGCCATAAATTAATTTGTACCATTCATTCATGGACAATATGGTCAAATCCTTGTACCCTTGCGAAGCAGTATGGTTTATTTCTCACAGTCTTTTCCCCAGTATGCTAACTTATATTAATGCATTTACAAAAAAACTCAAGGGACAATGAAGCACTGTATAGCTGCAATTCCAGATAATTATCATCTGCCCAGAATATGCCAATGGAACTGAGGGAAAAGGCAAAAGCATCCCATTGTCCTGCAAAATAAAGGGACGAAATTCTAAATTAAATGGAAAAGCAGGAGTAAAAAATAAATGCCTATATATATATAATTTTGCTGCCATTAGCTGTCTTCCCAGTCTTCCATTTGTCAACATGAACAGTCCCTGCAGTGCTGTGTCTCTAAAGTGCAGTATTCCCATATACACTTAGAAAAGCAGTACACCATTGACCTTTGCTGGATTTACCTGAGGCATTGTTGCAGGCTGGTTCTTTGTTTTTCTCCCTCTTTGAAGACTGACTGTCACACTCACAATATTAAATGAAAGCCATGCAACTGGAATCCTTTTCTCCCAGTCTCCAGACTATGTTCACACAGAAATCTCACTGACACAAGTAGGCACTGAAAAAAGCAAAGCTGTCAGCGGTTGGAGGGAATATCTTAAATTCTGTTTCTGTTGTTTCTTCTTTTTTTTTTTTTTTATAAGTAAATATTAGTATTCAAAGCTTTCTTCCAGCAGCCCCTTCTTTCCTGGGAATTTTGGTCCAAAGGGTACATTATGCACAATCCAGAGGTTAATTTGTTCCTGCTAGTCAAAAATGTGTAATGTGACCATTTATAGAGTGGATGGCACATCTTGATAAGTTTATTTCAAAGGTCTTTCTAGTGCTTATTGGCTGCACCTAAATTGTCTGAGAACTTTTCATTACATCCCTGGGATTTGGTGCTTTTAATTACTGTTCTTTAAAATTGAGGGCAGGCCTTTTACCTACTGTATTAGAAAGCGATTTATGCTGAGATGGAACACAACAGAGACTACACACTAAAATAATGATGGAATTATGCTTTCTTGGAGGGATCACAGGCTGTGCAATCAAACGCACTCTTAATTGATGTCTAGCGGTTTGTGGGTGCAAATAATCTCAAAGAGCAGGAATAAAGTAAGAAAAAAAGCTATCTGTGCAACCTGCAATAATCTCAGCTTTCTCCATGGACAAATGGCTGTTTTCTGACAAAGGTGGTTGACCAGAGAGTGTGAGGAGAAGAGTGGTGCGGAACCTGTTTTCTTCAGTGAGAACCATTATTGGATTCGGATGGTCACTGCTCTCTTGTCTTTAAGGTTAAGTTTGTCAGCAGATGAACATTCACAGAAAGTCGATTTCAAGCCTGAGATTGAATGGGGAAGTTACACTTACCTAAAATCCACTTTGACATGAAGGAGTTCGTGAAGGTGCAGGGTCATTTAGCCTGGGTACAGAACTGGTAGCAGGTGATGGAGACTAACACATCCCCATACCAGTTGGGGTCCGTCAAGCCACGGCCTGCATGCTTTTTCTTCCAGATACTTTGCTGACCACTCTCTGTACCAGAGCTTCGGACAACACAGTTTCAGGGCAGCAATATTTATAAACACTGTTATTTCTTTGTGGACAAATTGAAAGGTTTAAATTCACCGGGGTCTCAGGCTGATAGCGAGCACTGTCCTCCAATGGACTGTCCACATGAATGGTTTCATATGAGCTGTCTCATTGACAGCTCATGGTTTCATATGAGCTTGCTGATTCCTCTGACAAGCAGACTAAGAAATTCCCCTGGCTGCTGCCACACAGCTTGCTTGAACAGGTTTCTGGACTGGTATTTTTAGCATTCCTGCTCACACCACATAAAGTACCTCTCTGCATTTCAGCCTTGCTGTCAAGCAATTAGACACTGTACTCTGCACCACGGTAGAAACAGCTCTCCATCAAGGAGTTTTGGATTGAAGGGAAGTCAAGCCTTCAAAATTTCAAGTTGTGCTGCTCTGTCTTAACTTCTGCAGTGCCTGAACGGTCAGCGGCTGGATGCTAAATGCTGCATTTCACTGGCAGGAGGTTCTATCCGGAGCACATTGTACCAAACCAATTAGGATCAATCTCGATGGCTATGACAGTCCTTCTTAACAAAGGCCAGAAAACCATTTTAATAAAGATTAGCCACACTGCCATACTCCCACCTAAATATTGAAGCGCAAGCTCTTTTGAAAGCCACGAGCCACCTCTTTAAATAGGAGAGGGACCACCATGGGCATATCTCTGTACACAGACAAGCATGTTTTTCTTGAAGCCATCAGTGCTCTATAATGCCTATTTGATACAATTGCAATTGTTTTTGCTGTGGGCTTGGCTGCCTTGAGCAGAATGGCTCCACAAGACAATAATGTTCAGAAAAACCATGAGAAGGAACTGGCTGGGAGACCCACATATCTGTAATTGGCTGAATTAAAAAGGAGAGAGAGGAACTTCTTTTAAAGAGGCTAAAAGGGAAAAACAGAACTTAACCAGGTATAATGAGGCTCTTTTTCAAAGCCCCTGAGTTTCTTTCTGAGAAACAAATTATACAGTTAACTTTACAGAGAAAAATATATTTTTGAGGATATTTAGCTAAAGCTTCTTGCTTGCTTAAGTAACTGCTTTCTCACTTCTTGTCAAATAAGCAGCGAAATCTTTGGATGTGGTTATCACATACTGTGAGAGGGTGTCTGTCCAGAAATGACAAAGAGGATTGCAGCAAGATAAAATGTTCCCACCAGTTTTCATTTACCTAGATTATATACTCCAAAGCAAATATGTGCCAGCACTGACTTCCAGCCCTTCTCTTGGGTTTTTAGTTCCTTATTCCTCCAATGTATGCACCCTTGTAATGAGAGCAAGTCCAGACTTTAGATAGAGTCTTAGCTTGGTAATGGGCTAAGTGTAAATGGGAGGTACAATTGCAGAGATCTCACTGAGGCAACATGTATCCATCTTGTTCAGGTACACAGGGCAACTGAAGAACAGCAGTACCAGGTGTACCATAGGCTATTTGTCTACTGACTGCAGCCCAGAATGAATTTGCCAAAGTATGGCATTGCTGCAACTGCATATTTTTACTTAGCAAACTGAGGTACAAGCAGTAGTCTTTGGTATTGGTATGCTCATGACTCTAATATCTTGTACCTGTGTTATAGCAGGCACTGGAAATAAGCCATAATACACTACGATAAAACTGTGTAAATAAACAATAGCAAATCAGACTCCTGAAGCTTTAATTACCTTACTTTTTAGGAAAGGAATAATGGGGGAGCTTCAGACCATGTGGATATTTGAAAGACACATCATAAATTAGATTAGGAGAGACCTCTGGAGACCATCTTATCCAACCCCAACTCTAAGCAGAGCCAGCTTAAGGCTACTAAGGACTTTGTCCAGTCAAGTTTAGAGTGTATCCAAGGATGGAGATTTCTCAGCCTCTCCAGGCCCACATCAGACTGCCTTCAGGGTAAAAACATTTTTTTCCTATTACGTAATCAGAATTTTCCTTGCTGCAACTTGTACACATTGATCTCATCCTTTCACTGCATACCTTCAGGAAGAATCTGTATTTCTATGAAGTTCAAATGTTTAAACTTGATTCAATCTGACCTGGTAATAAAGCCACACCTGCAGAGGACAAATGGAGCCTGTTACTGAATTTAAAGGAGCTACACTGCTTTATCAGCGTGGAGAATCTGGCTCTTGATGAACAGTAAGGCAATGTATAGACAGCTGTATCTCTAAGCATCTGCAAAACTTGATATATTTAGCTGCCTGGTATTTTCAGGCTTGGTTTCAGCAGTCAGCTAACCTGCAAATGACTTTCACGGAGTATAAAAGCACACTTGAATATCCCAATCTTTTACATAGAAAATAGTGCAGGAAACTCAGACAGAGTCTTATTTCCCCAGAGACTGAAAAGCCACGTTTGTAAAGCCAGTGTTACACTTCCAACATTTTCTAGTCTTATATCTGCCACCACATTCTTTATTAGACTGTAATTCTGAATGCTCTTCTTTGCTATGGGATCTCTAAGCTAGGGTCCCAAGGCAAAGGGAAGTATCAAAGCTACAGTCAGAGAAAGTTTCATTTTGCAAGAGAATATATTAACATACAGTCCTAGATATCTTGTATTTTTTCATAGTCTTTTTTTTGAATAAAAATAAAAATAGAATGACTGATTTCTTAAAAAAAAATACTCTCTTCTAGATTTCCTGCTGGCAAAAAATCTTGATTAGTTCACAGAAGTGTTTTGTTAGCATTTTAATTTCATTTCCTGATGAAATCAAAGCCTGTCCTTCAGTCTCTACTGGCCCATAGCTGACTTTGTGTTATTGTATTTTGTTTAATCTGATGAGTTTCAGCTTTGAAAAATCTGGTTGCAGTAGGATTGACCCTTCTGAGCACTGTGTAGGTCCTTCCCTTACATAAGAGTCTTGTCTGTAAAACAGTTCACCTTTCAAGAAGGAAAAATGCCGAAGATGTAAGAGTGAACTGATGGGGAGTTTCTTTTGCCTGTCACCAAGTTATCTGGCTCATTTTCATACCAAAGAAGCTGATATGAGACACCAGAAACTCCCAAGCCTATTTTCTCTGAAAGTAGAGAAAATGTGTTCCTGGACAGTTCCTGGACAGTTCTTAGCTGTCAGTGGGACAGAGTACAGTAAGAGATTATCTGGCAGATTCATTCCCCATCTCCAGCACAATTTAAAATACTGTGTAGTTCAAGGCACAAGTGTCCAGCCTCAGGTACCATAAGATGTTGCAACTAAAAGCTTCTTTACACCAGCTGTGCACAGGCTTTGTCTTTTCATTCTCATAAATTTTTTGTAAGTCAGACTTTGCAGCTCCTTCTAAACTCATATTCTTTACTGAGTTTGTTCCACACCTTGGCCACGTAGAGATGGTATTGCATGGCTTTTAACAGCTATTTTCTTGAGTCTATCTGTAGGCTGATGAATAAAATGGACTCTATGCCAAGTGTCTTTCCAGCACCCACAACTAGTTAAACTGGTAGCCAAGGACAGATATCTACATTGTCATCTCTGTTTCTGATGTGTATAAACATGTACACTATGGAGAAGTCCTGCAGCTAGCATGGCCAAATAATGTAAACTGTTTCTTTCTAACCCAAGTAGTATCCTCTGGTGTGGGCACTAAAAATCTTGGCCTTTTAACTTTGACTCCACATTATAAAGAGGAGACAATGGCTGTTATCATGTCTGCTTACAGGCAAGAACTAAAGATTGTTCTTTGTATGTTGCCCACTATGATGATGGCTGATCCAACTGGTTTTTGGCATTCATTTCAATCCCATCACAGTCCACCTCAGTCATTTAATTTCTGTACAGACTAGTTAATGTATGAGATAGAAGTGTTTATACTGGCCTAAATCATTATTTGCTGTATTCTGATGGAATATTAAAATATACTTCTTTTTTTAATCTGATTTTACATCTAAGATTTTAAAATGTAAACAGTTTATTTCTTCCTTTGTATAGTCATGAAATTATATTTCAGTTCATTAATCTACTAGGTTTTAAAAAAAAAAATTTTGGTCTTTTTTTGCTAATTCAGAAATATTTGGGAAAGTAGACAGGTTTGTTCTCTTTCTCCTGAAGACTTTCTGATTGCTAGATGGCACATAGACCGCCTGGGAATACAAAACCTGGCAGGACAAGAACCCTGCCAGCATCCCAGATGTTTATGTACAGTTAGAACCACAGGAACAAGAATGTAGTCACAGTTTGAGATTGGATCTCTTGCTCTACTCATGAAACATTGGCAGTAAACTGCAGCTACTCCCAGATTAGTTGAGCTAGTCTTCTATCCTGGATAGAGGCAGGAGCTCAGCTCAGTGTTCGTGAAGATGTACAGGACATCTCAAGGAGGCTTTAAATTTCTGAGACCATGAAAAGATCAGGACAAAATTCACTCATTGGGATTTGCTGTATGACTTGCCCAGTGCTAGAGAAATACAAATACCATACATTGTAACGATACAAATATAGCGGGGAGATTCATTGCTGTATGACAGAACATTATGTGCTTGATAAAATATCACCTATGTACTTAATCTTGCCTGTCTGTAATATCTCCCAGGAGGATATGGAGACCAGTCTGCACAGCATGGTGTAAGCTGAGAATCTTCCAGACAAGAGACACCATTATGAACTGTTAGCTCTATAATATCTACAGGAGACACAATGTCCTGAGATTCATATTCTCAGCACTGATATTGCCATTTTAATCCATATAGCAATAAATCCCTCTTACAGCCGTCTTTTGGGAAGGTTCAAGTAGATGCAACTTTGTAATCAGGGCTTCTTAAGAGAAGGTGCCTAGTGTTATCTTGAGCAAAAACACACAAAAATATATCTCATTTCAGATCTGTGCCCCAGTAGTGCCATCAAGATTCAATGTAAATAATATTTTTCCCTTGGGGCTGAAGCCAGCACTGCAGTCTAATGAGTAGTACTTTGATAGGCTTGTGAAAAGTCTAATGATACGAATTTAACTGTGTTGGACATCAGCTTTATTAGGTTGTTTCTGAGATATGGGAGTATTGACAGTGCTCATGATAAATGACACTCCTCAGTTATTCTTGCATGACTGGTTTCCTTTCAAAGTGCCTGAAAGGTATAGAAAAGATGAAATATTCACAATGGAATATACTCACTCACTGGTCCCCAGGTATGGGGGTTATGCTAATGGTTGAACAAAAGGGGGAAAAAAGTCTCTTTGAGGGACTAAATTTACTTTCTATGGTTAAGTGTGCACATTGAGAAGTGTATGCATCTAGTTACATAGAATGAATTGGTAGTTATCATTAGATCATGGAAGACATAAAGCACTTATTCAGAAAGATAAGTTTCTCAAGCAACATGGTGTCATT
This sequence comes from Scolopax minor, assembly GCA_028566535.1. Taxonomy (NCBI): domain Eukaryota; kingdom Metazoa; phylum Chordata; class Aves; order Charadriiformes; family Scolopacidae; genus Scolopax; species Scolopax minor. The sequence continues at coordinate 58,648,249 of JAOXNG010000001.1, read as the reverse complement.
GCCAATGACTTCACATCACTGGGTAGTGTGCTCAACATATTCACTAGTGATATTAGAGTTTTTATGCTCCTATCAGTTTTCCAAGCTCATTAGAAAAAACCTTGTGACTCACAATTCTTGGCCCATGGCTTTTTGCACTGGTCTTTCAATGTCACCTAGAAGACACACTATTTGTGCAAGAAAAGAGGATTCCAGCCTTGGGATGAGCCTGAACTCCATATTACGTGGATCAGCTGCCTTAGAACTCAGTTCTGCTACTCTGGAATTCACAGCATCCAGATTTCCCCATATGCTGCTCCATGGTTTTAAGACCTTGTAGTTCTTAGGTCTAAGCTTAGTTAGAAAGTCGCCATGCTCCTGTCAGAATACCATTAATTTTCATGTAAGGTAACATCTTTAATGCCACTGTAGTGAAACTGTTGGTTATCCCTAAATAGTTAGGTGAAGGAATGGTAGGGGAAGAGGGTGGCAGTCAGTCAGTCTGGAATGGTTGATTTCCCTCCAAAACATTCACACATTTTGGGTAGTCTTTGATCTTGCTGGCATACAGCAGTAAATTCATCAAAATCAACAAAGTAACAATGGAAACAGAGCTTGAGGAAAGCTTAGTAAGACCAGTATGACTGGAAAAGACAGGGATGGAAAATTTATCAGCTGAAAGAAAGATGGTGATTCGTTACAGGCATGAGAACAGCACCGAGGCAAAATGGAATATCTACTACATTCCATTTACATTACATTTCTTCACAAATAGTTAACAAAGGATTATAAATTAGCAATTTATCTCCTGTCTGCATGTAACAGGCAGGAGAAAAAAGGGATCCAAGTCTGGTCCAACACTACAGGATTTTGATGACAAAACCCATTGTAGGGCTAGTGTGTTTAAAATAGATAGGGTTTTATACCTCTTGACATGCAGTGAACCAGTGGAATCAGCATTCAAATGGGCACTTTTGACTCAGTCCTTGAATGATAAAGGAGTTCATTCACTCTCACTGCTGGGTCAGGAGACAGTAAGTAGATCTCTAGAAGGTGTTGGAAGTGCCGTCCCAGCTCCATAGCAATTTACAAAAGTTAATGGATCTCTGAATCTTCTTGTGGCCCTGTGGCCTTTTCCTATAAAATGTGATGCACCTTTCTTTGTTTGTACAGTTGAGAGGAAAGGAAAACGGAGAATCCGGACAACATTCACAGCTGAGCAGCTCCAGGAACTGGAGAAGATTTTCCAAGTGACTCACTACCCGGATGTCCATATTCGCAATCAATTGGCAGCAAAGATAAACCTCCCAGAAGCCAGAGTTCAGGTACATCGTGTCTCCAAAAGGCTATGTTCACTGCACCAATTCTTTATTCAGAGTGTGTTCTTAATAGTTTATGCCTGGGTGACAATGCTAATGAAATATGTGACCTCTCTGCTGTCTTACAGAGGAGGCCTGTATCACTGTTTTCTTTTTACAAATAGGGAAAAAAGTATTTTGTCACCCAGCTGGGCCTAACCAAATGGGATTAATCAAAGGGATAACAGGAGTTCTAAGTATGCTAAATGCATAGAAAATAGGAGTTACAGATGGTTATGAGCAACCTGTTGGACTCTGTAGCGAAATATGAAAATATTTATTAATCATTTATCAACCTTTTATAGACTAATGTATATCATGTCATACACATCCATCTTCTACAGGGTCTCAAAAAAATTGAAAATAACTGCACAAATGAAAACGCTTCCTTACTGTTCTGCGTTTTGATATCACAGACTATAAATGCTTTGGCTATAATTTCAGTGCATGGAAACCGGTTCTCCCAGCTGTAATGTAGTCTTGCTGACTGAGCTGAAAACTGACCACAAATGTTTACTATATATGAAATCTACTACATTAACATATATATGTGTACTGGAATTCGGTGTTGTTTACCAGGCAATTGTGAAGATTTTTGCACAAGGCCATTTCTGTACTTTCTGTAATGCTGTAGTGATCGGTGTACTTCTATGCACATATCCCACTCTAGCAATCAAAGTTCAACACAGAGCAGTTTATTGACTATGAAAAGTTGATAGTTTATTGGGACTATCAACTGACCATGATGATATTGCTTCATAGTTAGGTTATGGGCAAAATTGAAACAGCATAGCTGTAATATACTCATTAGCGAAATCAGTGCACCCACAATGCATTTCCAATGGTATAAAGCACAAGCTGGGCTACTAGTTAGTGTTCCTAACAGAACAGCAAATCACATGAAAGAACAGGACAATCTTCTGTTTAGAAAAAACATTTATAATCTGAGAGGGGGAGGGGAAGAGTTATCATGGGAAACATCAACCTGAGATGTACATAAAGGAAGTAAAAAGCCCCGTGTGTATAAGCTGCAGATGGAAAATTCCCAATTCTGACAGTGTTAAACGTGACACAGGAAATTCTACATTTGACTTCATCTTGGCTGATAAAGGGAAACTGGCTGCAGGACTAAAAATTAGCAGTCACTATGATACAAGTTATAAGTTGTTATAAATTTGTTTGATTGCATTTGTCAAATACATACAAAATAGAGTGAGTGCAGAGAATTTGTATATACTTTTAATATGTTGAAATGATAGTTTTGACAAAGCTAAAAGCGGTGTAAGTCAAATCAATTGAGAGAGATAATTTAACTGGGAAAAAAAAAAGAGCAACCCTTGGGTAACCAAGTGAAACATTTTGTCACTGTGCAGAAAGCTTGTGTCCTCCAATCAAAAAACAAAGCTATGATTGCTGTGAAACAGCTTAAGAGGATAGATGGAATTATATCTCTGCATATATATGTAGGCATATATGTAACACAAAATGAAGAATGTTGGATGAGTAAATACTAGAAACAATAAATTAGAAAAGTTAAGAAGCAAAGTAGAAGGATACAGGCCAAAGC
>JAOXNG010000001.1:58606365-58622254 GCA_028566535.1 Scolopax minor | reverse complement strand
GTCACTAAGGCTCTTCCCTGCAAAGACACTTTGAACTTATGGGCAGCTGCGGCAGAAATTCAGATTCAAGATGAGAAATTAAGCACCACGAAGCTGTGTCTCCACCATAAGCAAAGCTCAGGGTGAAATTGTCACTTGTGTCTCTTGTTCTGCAGGTTGTAAAGCCCTGGAGGCATTGCTGAAAGTATTAGTGGAACTTCAGGATGAGCTGCTTTATCAATACCCAGGCACGAGGCATCTGGTAGATGGAAAACAATCAAAAGCTGAGAGGTAAATATGAAATAAGACCTTTCTGAATCCTTTGGTCTCCAATTCTTCAACAAACAGGGCAGTGCATGGCCTTCCTGACCATAATCACTCCCTGCTGTTCTCTCAGCTGCTGCTCTACCTGGGTGACAGATACTCTGGACAAATGACCATTTGAGTTCCTTCTGCCAGACTGTGAAGTCTATTTTGTAATCTTTCTGACTGGGCTGGCTTTGGCTCAGGACGACTTGACATTTTTCAAAGGCTTTCATTTTTCAAAGGCTTTACCTCCTTAAAAAGACACCTGCAGAGGCTCTAGCAAAAATACCCACTTCCATTGACTGAGGACCAACTACTGTCTCCCAAAGGTCTCAAAGAGCTCACTTGGGAGGAAAGTCAAAAGCACAGAGAAGCTCAGCCTCATCCTGGGAGATAGGTATCTGTGAAAGGGGGTGAAGGAGGGTTTCTTCTCTTCACAGATAAAAACAGATTTAACAAAAGAAAAGGGTTTCCATACAAGCCTTAAATGAGGAGAGTGACTCCAAGAGAGTAAGGAAACTCCACTCCCTGATAGACAAAAAACACTTAAGAAATGACAGGATTCTGAATGGACACTGAAAGTTTGGAGAGTGCTTCGATGTATTTCAAATTCACCAGCACAGCTCCTATTTCAGATGATACAGAACTTGTATTTTACAGTTTGCTCTGTGTTTCTCTACCTCATCTGTCTCCATTACTCAGTTGTTGCAAGTAAAACTCTAAAGGATTTTCTCTGCAAAATGAAGAATTGGTTTGCAAGATCCCAAAAGACAAGAAATGTGCATTGATGGCATTTTTTAAATGGTATTATCGCTCTGCTTTAACAAAGTTTAAGGCAATTAACTCCCTAAGAGCCTCAGGTGGCTGATTTCCTGATTACTCAGCCAGAGGGAATGTCATTGCAACGGCAGCAATTAATTAATTAACTCATACCAATTGATTGGAAGAGTCACTCCATTATAAAGCCCTTGCTTCAGTCTCTTGTCACTTTTCTGACACTGCTGGGAGTTTTTTTAAGGATTTCCTGAGTTTTTGTTTCAGCCCAAAGGTAAACTCCTTTTAACAGTTAGAGTCAAAGTACAGAATAACTATTTCCTTGCCCAAAAATGAAAAAGGCCTGGGCACACATATCAGGCAAGCACCAAGAATGCTCAGATAATGTGACTAAGTACTTAGAAATCAGGAAAAGACAACTGTAGGGTTACAGGTCCAGCTGGGATTGATCATATCAGCCCATGATTTCTCACCATCAGACAGCAGTGAGCAAAACTCAGGGAGAAAAGTGATGGCATTGCTGTCAGACTCAGCTCAGCTCCTGGAGGCATTGTCTCCTGCATTTTGCCTGAGACAGCATGGTGGAGAAACAGAGCTCCCCATTCTCAGATGGAGAAGTTTGGAAAGCACGGGGAGTCTGGGCAGTGAGGACATGAGTTTTCCCACAAGGGTCATCAGAAAGATAGGTCCTTTGTCTCCAAGCTCCTCAATCCTCTCCACTGTGCTCTGATAACATTTACTTTCCCTGGGAAGTTGTCTGAGATGCAGAGGCACTTGTCTCCTGCCAAGAAATAGCTGTTTCAGGACTGCATGCCGTAATTTCTTTCTTTGTTCCTTTCCCACGTTGATCATGGATTTCAACTTTTTGGGCTCTTCTCCAGCTGCTGTCAGATTTCTTTGTTTTTTAAACAGAGTTCTTGGGTTTTTACCCTGCGGAAAAAGTGCAGGCAGTAGGGGTCTCCCATCCTGATGCAAACACTGTCCCAGAGAAGCCAAGCTGAGATGTCTGCAGGCAGTGCACAGACTATCAGTGACAAAAATACAGTACATTTCCACTGGCTTTGGCTTTGAGTTTGTTTTTCTTTTGCAAGCATGCGAGCAAAAATGTTTCTCTTAATTTTCTGCAGATGGGCATACTTTGTACGTGGGTGGCGTGACTGGAGAACCTGTGTGGTTCTGCAGCACTTGCTCCTCCTCATCTGGCTCAGGGTTGCACTGCAGGCAACCTGCACAATCGTTGCTCGCCATCTCTGCTTCTCCTCCTCACAGCCTCATGCTTTGCTTCCACCCCAACACCCTCCTTCTGATGGTGACAGACACGGTCAGGGTTCATCATGCTCTCATAAAGGCCATATCCTCTCTGGTCACCAGGTCTTCCACAGTGACTGCAGTGATGAGAAGATCCCCCAGTGTTGTGCCTGGGCCCAAGGCAGAGCAGGATGCAGCCATGATGCTGACGGTGGCTGTGATGCTGGGGACTGTCAGTTCTCCTTCACAGACTGAGCACTCCACAGCAGGCAGCCCTAACAGGGCTGGTTATCACCCTCGAAGCCTACTCTCTGCTTTCATTTTTCTAGCCATGAAATGCTGATGGTATGTAGCATGCTACTGGGAGGCTGGAAAATGGGGCTTTGGCTGTCTATCAAATACACCTATGATTTTCCTACAGGTCTCACTATGGCTCACAGTCCAGGTCCAGAGATGATCGCATTCAGACTGGGCAAGGCTTGCTCAGTGCTCCATGAGGTCCAGCCTGGTTAGCAATTCTCCTCACAACTGTTCATCTCCATTTCTTCCCTACCATCTGTAGTGACTCTGGCAAAGAATGTAGGGGGCCCATCTTTCAGGGTATGAATCTTCCTCAAACAAAGCTTTCCTCTGAAAAGCTAAACTGAAAAGTGACCCTAAAGCTCCTTGAAATCTTGGCTCTGTTGCTTCAGGAAAATGACAAATACTACCCTCCCTAAGGCAAGGGAGGGTGGCAAGGTGGCCTAGACATGGGAACAGCAATTCTGAGTGAGTTCTGTTGGCACAGCTGGATGTTTCTGGTACATCTTTGGGGAAGCCACCAAGGTTATATTCAGATTTGAGGATCAGCGCCCTTCCTTCAAGTCATGGCCCTGCAAGTGTCCAGTTGGGAGCCATACTAGAGCACACCAGGTGTGCTCTCCTGTCCAGGACCCCCCACCAGTGGGAACCAAATGCAGTGGAGAGGCTATGTGAACATTTAGTGTCTCGCCCCAAAGTAAAGCCAGGAGCTGGGAGCCACTTCTGAGTCCCAAAGCACAGACATAACTTCAAACTATCCCTGCTGCAGTTCTTTGTCCATAAACTAGGGACCTTGCTTCTTCCCTCTGTGCTGGACCAAAAAGACATCTACAAGCATGAAGGACTGAGTCAGCCATAAGGGGGATGCCTCAAATAGGCATCAAGTAGATGCTTAATAGTGCTAACCCCAGACTTTGCACAGATTATTTGTGATCAGTCCTATACAATGCTACAGCTGTGGCAATGAATTGTTATTCACACCAAGGTTCAGTCCAGGCTGCTTCATTGTCATACTGTAAAAATGTGTTAAGCTACTTGTAGCTTAAGTCTTTCTTTGTAGACAACATCAGGGACTAATTAATCTTTCTAAATGCAATATATCAGTAAGTGTTGAGCTCCTTACTCATAACTAAATTGGCCCTGAGAAGTCTTTTCTATGAGACACTACTGAAGGATGCACAGACCATTGCTGGTGATGGTCTGGGCCCCACGAGCCAGTTTAAACTCCTCCAATTCCTTCCTTTGTCAGTTGCCTGCATGGCCACTAAATCTCCAGACTGGCCAGTCTGTATTTTCATACCTGTTCCTAGTAAAAACACCAAGCCTGTGTGAATGAAGGTGACCAGCAGTACAAGAACAGCACATGAATGATAGTCACAGAGGAAGCAATGTGAATGACTTGAAGTAATGTCAGCCTGGGAATCCCCATCTCTGGCAGTGACCTGTTGCGTGTACTTGGACACACATGTCTCTACTTCCCTTGACATGGTTTGTTGCTTTTAACCTCAAGTTCATGCTTTGTCTCTTTTAACCTGAAGTTCATTGGGGTGAGGACTATCTCCAGCTTCAGGCTTGGAAAGCTCTTAACACAACTTGATCTTGTCCAAAGCCACAAAGCACTCTAATCTAAGTAATAATACTAATCTATTCACAGAGCTGTATGAACATTAATCATTTTCTCTGTCCTTTACAGAAGAGCGGTTGCCAGAGGAGGGTTACACTGCTCACTTAGAGGTAGGATTATATTTCAGGATGCTATCACTATACTTTATTGATAAATAAAAAGAGTCCCTGCTCTTTTAATCTAACACACTGTATTTGCTGTACTGGAAAACCCTGTTTGCTGCATTGTGAAAAGCCATATTTATTTTTTAGCTTTCTATATCATAAAAGCACTTAAGAACATCCATTACAGAGCAGGACTCCTGTGTTGCTGCATGAGCACAGAAAAAAAAAAGCAATCTTTGCCCCAGAGAGAGATGTAAGTGGTTATAAAAACAGTGATAATTCATTCTTCTAACACTTTTGTGAAGTAAGCAAATATGATTATCAACCTCATTTTACAGATGGGGAAGCATGTCACAGAAAGGTTAAGTGATTTATCTAATACCACGCAGCATGTCAGTGACAAGAAAAGACCAGAACTCTTGATCCCAGAACCAAACGCAGTTCTCTAGTCTATAAGGCAGGTCTTTAGCAGCAAAACCAGAAAGGGGGACCAGAGTTTCTGACACAGCTGTTTAAAAAATTCTCATTTATTTTTGAGAAAGAAAACTATAAAAGAGGAATTTCCCAAGATTATTTTAATCTTTTGTCAATAATTCAAGTCCCAGAGCTCAGAAATCTTGGATTTCCAAAAACTATTCTCAAACAAATAAATCTGTGTCTCCCCAGTGTGTGGCTTCTCCTTCATTCCTCAGTTTCCCCCATTTCAAAACATCACATCTAAAAATATTTACCTAAAGCAGCAAATGTGACACCCCGCCTCTATCCTCATTTTTCTCATTGTTCCTGATAAGACCCAAGCAGCCACATGTGCCCTAAGCACAATTTCTGAGATGTGTCCCCAGATGGGGCTGGCCAGAGCTGGTCCCCAGGGCAAGCCAGCCCCATGCATGTGCCTGGCTCCTCTCTTGTGCCTGGTGGGGTGTCCAGCATGGAGAGAAGGGACATTTTCCCACTGCTGCCATGGGTAGCCTGAGAGAGGGACAAGCTGCTGCTTAGCTCTGACCACCACCCTTTTGGTGGGATATCTTGAAGGTTCTGTTTGAGGTTTAGGACCATGTGCACTCACCTCCAGACCAGCATGCCCATAGGTGTTCAGGCAGCCATGTTGTCTGCCACATCGTGCTAAGCTACACTGCAGCCCCTGTCCCTGCAGACAGGATGTGTATCCTCAGCCCTAGGTGTGCCACCAACATTTGGGAGGGTTATTTGTGCCTCCTTTTACTTTGTATCTGGCTTTCATCCTACGTTCAACTGGTAGCCTGGACACAGACACTCTCCTCCAGCTTCAGGCCACAAAAAATGTTTGTCTGCTTTCTGAAATGTTTAATATTTAACTTGCCCAAAGTAACATCCCATTCCAGGTGGCAGATGTGCAATCTAAGGCGTGGCCATGGCAAGGCACCCTATCCAGCCTTCCAGCAAACAAGGCCACATGCTAGTCCTGGGTGCCAGCATCACACCTCCCATTCGAGCTGGAAAAGTTTCTCTGGGAAATGGAGTCCAGAAAAGTCTCTTCTGCCACGTCCCCCAAAGGGCATCATCGTTTATTCCCTCTTTATCTTTTCACCTCTGCTTGCCCTGTTTGTAATATGGAGTTTATGATGTAATTATATCTCATACAGCTGAAATTGTCCCCTTATCACCAGACTGATTACACTTAACAAGGCATAAACTCCCTCTCTCGTTCTCTGCCAGGAGTCCAATTTTAAGCTCTAATTGTTTTATAGGCCTTTTGCACTCAGGAGGAAAAAAAAAAAAAAAAAAGAAGAAAAATTGGTTGCCATTTACATATGTTGTGTAAGGCACATTTCTCATCCTCCCATCCACACAAATGCCTTTTGGGGACTGCCCAAATGACCAACAACCCAACAGCTTATATGCCTCAGTGGTTTCCTAATGATTGCTAGAAGCCTCAGCTTTTCTCCCTCTCAAGTACAAACTATGTCTTAGTGAGCAGCAAAGGCCCCCTTCCAGGGCAAGAGTTTCTGCTTAGGGTCACCAGCAGCTGCCTGAGAGTGCATAGGGCTGGTGGCAAGCCAGGGAGCACTGAGCTCTGCTTAGACCTCCATGTCCAAGGGCTCAGCCAGGGCATTTTTGTCTCTAGCAAAGGGGAAGGTGGTGCAGTGAGTTACTGTGGCTCAGTCGGACAACCTGACAACCTGAATGATTACTGGATCTTTAGCAGAGTGGCCATGGGATTTCACAAACAGCAGCTAGGTTTTGCACCAGGTAGCCCTGACATCTTCTCAGAGCATTTTTCCTTTGGTGTGTTTTTCTGTTTCCCATTTTCCTCCCTGAAAAAGAAGGATACAAAGTGATAGCCATAGACAGAAGGCATGCTTATTACCATTTTCCTTTTGTGGTAAGTAAAGTTAAAATAATAAATGAAGTCTGGCCAGCCCTTCAGAAACACTTTGATTAAAGGTGATGACAAATCATGGAAGAGTGCCATTGCCATGCAGCCTTGCCTTCCAGAAGTGTTAAAATATGTTGAGGCTTTTTCACTTGCTTATTCAGTTTGGGGCTCATTGCATTATGGCTTCTGTGTATTCCAGCAGCACCTATGAGCCATTTGAGAAGTGAGTTTTTCTCTTGGTATGTGCTGTACAAGCCCAAAGGAGCAGATAATTCGTGCTGCACATGATTCACCCAGAGCATCTGTAGGTACCACTTCTGCCTACGGATGACAGCAGAGCAGGCAGGGCTGATCAGGAGACGCACACAGACACAGAGGCAGGAAGCAAGCTCGTTGCAGTAAATGTCAGATCAGCATCACAGTATTTTTTTTATTATATCATTCTGAGCAATGAATCCCAGCAGATTTATTGTTTCCAGGAGGAGATTCACTAAAAAGAAAGGGGCAACATGAAAAGATGAGACCTGAGAAAGGGAAAGAAGCAGGTAGAGGAAAGAGGAGCCCACAGAGGCAAGTTTCCCAGCATTTAGGGGCCAGGACCCTTTGCTCCATCACCAGCACGCCAGCAGTGGCCAGCACAGGCCTGCCATGGGGATGCCCAGTGTCGTCCAGTGATGGGACCCCAACACTGCTGGGGGGNNNGGTTCAAGCTGTTGGTTTTTTTAATTGTTATATAATATATATTATTATACAATATTATATTATTTTTTTTGGGAGGTGACCCAATAAGATGAACAGTTTGCATAGGGACTAGGTGGACCATCAGAATAAGGAGCAGTGAGGACTAGTGGCATTTTCAGAGCACAGAAGTTCATGCTGATGGTTTTCTCTGTCTTGTCTGCCCCTCTTACAGGTCCTTTGGCTGCTAGAGCTGACTTCTTCTGCAGTATCTTTTTTTTTTTTTTCTTTTCTCCTTCATTCCCCAAGTTCACTTGGCTCTAGGGATGTTTAGTCCCTTATTTGCAGTCCAGGCAAATGGCTTTCCGTAAAATCCAAGCCAGATGCCGAGCTGGTGAACAAGTCACATAGCTCAATTGATTTTTGTGGCAGTATGACAATTTATAGCAGCTGAGGCTCTGGTCTTATAAACTGCAGTGAGTGAGGAAGGGAACTAGGAAGGCATACACTACAGGTTAAGGATGTGTATTGCTACTTGGAGAATTGGGAAAAGTTTTGGAGATAAATGTTGTGAAGTGAAGCTGAGGAGCACAAGCAAAGCAGGTGAGCTGCCAAGTGAGGAATACGGGGAAGCACTGTGGGTTAGGAGTGATGGGAAGTGATTAAGCACATCAGGGCTCACTGGCTTGCTTTCCTGACTTCCTAAAATTATGATGAGAGAGAAAGGAAACACACCAGGTTCTGTCCACCTGGTAAGAGCAGGTTGGTAAAACAAATTCACAAGGGCATAGATGTGGGCGTGGCAGAGCATGAATTCTGTCTGCAGGCCATGCATGCCTGGTGGTACATGCCCAGTAAGGGGAGCATCAGGAGGAGTGTTGCAGTAAGCGTGTTATTGTTGCATTGTTTATTCTGGTTTCATTAATATCTTCACTAAAGATCTGGAACAGTTTGCAGGAATGAGCAGAGAGGATGTGAAAGCCTGCTTTCAAAGGCAGTCAATGAGGAGAAATAACAAAATGGGGGCTGTAGAAATTCAAACAATGGGAAGAAATGACCCAAATGAAACATTAAGTTTGGCCAAAAAAATGTAGCTGAGAAGATCAGGGAGGGAGGAGGAAAAAAACCCAAACCACAGGTGCTTAATGGGAAAGAGAGAGTGAGAGCTGCAACACTGGAAGATGACTACAGGTTATATATAATAGGGGACAAGTAGCATACAACTGGCAAGGCAATGAAACACCCTCGTCCATGGAGAGAGGCACCGTATATATTATGCAGCAATAAGCCCTGCTTTTATTTCTCTACGGATGCTACACCTAAACTATTGTTTTCTGTTCTGGGCACTTTAATACCCAAAAGCTATTGACAGAGCTTTTTTTATCAAATACATTGATTACTGGAATACAGACATCTAATTACAAGGAAAAGTGGAAAGAGCAAAGTTTGTATCAGTTCACTAAGTAATGACTAAAAATAAGTAGGATAACTGCTGACAAGTAGGCAGATATAAAAGATGGACAGCAAAATTACTGGAAGGAAGAGAAGCATAACAAGGGATGAAGAAATAAATTAATTTATAAAGTCTCAGAAAACTACCAGGCAATGATAGTTTGTTACTTTGTGCAATAGGTTTCCTCAAGGAGAGGCAGGACATCTTTGTGACCTGGGATATAGGACAGTGCCATAAATCACTAAAACTTTTTTGTAGGGAGCAGAGAATAGGGAAATTGCCAGCTGCTTTTGCTAAGTTTTCCCAATGTTTGCAGACATTTCTTGGATTTTAATTTTTTTGCTTGATGTAGACCATACACTCTTTAAACACTTCTCAGAAGGAGGCATGAACTTATTCTTGCCAGCCATGCTGCAAGTGGCACCTTCTAAACCCCAAATACAGACCGACCATCAGCCTTGCACCTGCTGAACTGCTCTTATTTCAGCAACATTACAGTCTCCCAGACCCTCAATTAGAAGAAGAGAGGAAGGACATCCCATTTTACTCTGTTACACAAGACAGCAGAGGGTTAATCTGAAAATGGAGTGAATGAGAGGAGAAGCTGGCTTTATTCTTCCCTTCATAATTCCTGCTCTCCTCTTCATTTTGCTCTTACTAGAGGTCAGAAGGTTAGAAAAAGCCTATATATTTCTTCCACTTCAGTTGATATAATCTGCTCCAAAGGGATTCCTCTGCTTTGTGTTACCACAATTCCCAGGGCCTTCTTCCTCCAGGCTCTCCTTTTTTGTTATTCCTCAATTATTATATCTGATAAAAAAATCAATTATTCCATTCAGTCTTCCCCAGACAGTTCCAATTCATGTTAGGAGGACATACCTAACAAACCTGTGCTAAGCACTGCTGCTAAAGAGGAACTTCTCAAACCAAACCAGGAATCTGCGGCCGCGCAACCCCACTGCCATTTCACAGGGGATTGCACGTTTTTGTAGCAGGTAGATTTATTTTTCCAGGTGCAATGATCTGAACAGTCATGCAGTAAATATGAGCTACATTTCCTTTTCTCTTGGTCTTTTAGCTTTTCTCTCCCTGTTTTTTTTCTCATACTTGTCTGGAAATTCAGTGGCAACTCTGTGGTTGCTCTGTCCCGGGCAGAGCAGGGAACTCTTAAGGTAGCTCTGATTTTCTGCAAAGAGAAACAAATTCAGCCCCATCCTGCTAACAAGATTGTGAGTACAGCATGTGATATAACATGCAAAAGTAAATGGGAAAATCCTTTGGGCTATTTTAAGGATATGCTAGTGCTTTGATGGCTGGGTCCTGTCTTTGATGCTGTCTTTGAAAAGAAACACACCTGGGCCACCAGTAGACATACCCACAGCCAGCATTGCAAATAAGTAGCAAATAATTAGTGTATACTCGCAAAACCCACAATGTACCGCTGTTTTGACTCTTCATAAGGCATTAATAATCACTTTGATTAAGTCTTAAAATCTCATTTCACCTTTTTACAAATACACAGAAAACTCAGAACACGAGAAGGTGCAACATATGTTGTCATGCACAGGCTCTGCTGCCCAGATCTATCTTCCCACAAAGCTTGCCCTGCACTCTGTCACTCACCGAAGCAAGTCAGTTGCCTGACACAAATCCTTAAGGTTGCAGAAGAGTTGCTTGAAATACCACACTGGTATTTCAAAGAACTCTGGTGTATCATCAAAATAGAAGGACAGAGACCTCTACTTTCCATGAACAAACTGGTTAGTCTGCCTGCCCCAGATGTGAGCATGTATATGGCTTGTAATTTTGCACGTGTGTAATTTTGCATGTGTGCACGCCTGTGCACGTGTGCGCATTCACATCACCAGTGAGGGCCTGTTAAAGGGCTGAGAATCCTGCAAGAAGACACCAGTTAGAAGATAAACCGCCCCACCTTATTTCAACAATATTCTGATCTATGCAGCTCAGTCCTATGTGTGATACAACAGCTGTTGTGACAATCAATAAGCAGCTCTTCCTGTTTTCCCAGTTATACCACTGGTTTTATCTTTAGCTGTACATCTTTAGCTTCATTCCCTTGTTGACCAGGGTGCTGTCTTGGAGACACAGAATCATAGAATGGGTTGGTTGGAAGGGATCTTTAAAGGCCATCTAGTCTGAGCATTCTGCAATCATCAGGGACATCTTCAAGTAGATCCAGTTGTTCAGAGCTCCGACCAACCTGACCTGGAATGTTTCCACGGATGGTGCCTCTACCACCTCTCTGGGCAACCTGTTTGAGTGTTTCACCACCTCCATTGTAAAAAACTTTGACTTTATAAATCTACCCTTTTTTAGTTTAAAAATACTACCCTTCATCCTATCACTACTGACCTTGCTAAAAAGTCTTTCTCCATCTTTCTTATAAACCCCCTTTAGATACTGAAAGGCCATTTACTGGTTGCAGAAGCAGCATTATGGTCCCCTCTCCTGGTCGATCTAGTGTGTACAGGCATGCTCACCACACCACCCCTCAGTGGTCACAGTGTCACCTGCCAGATGGTACGACCAAAACCCGCTCTGGCAGCAAGCACGATGTTTTTCAGGTTGATTGGGGGACTTTGGGCCCAGGAGACACTGGGGAGGGGGTTGCTGGTGTAGACAGGAATGCATCTGGAATGTGAGACTGGAAGTTTAGCTCAGGGACAAACATTTGGACTACAAAATGAATCATTTCAAATTGACAGGGAGAAAGACTTGAAAGAGGCCCACCTACCCACCACTTTTTATCAAGGGCATGAATTTCACAAATGAGCAATCATTTGCAACTGTAACCTGAAGGGTATATTTCCCTGAGAAATAGCCATCCATAAAGCTTTTACATTAAGAGACATGGGTATTTGCAAATGACATCTTATTTTGAAAGCTGTCAAAACACAAGCAGTAGATGCATTTAGTCACAAAACTAAACTTTCAAACAGCTGCCCAGGATCTCCAACTTTTGCAGCTGGTTTTTCAAAAGATATGGTTCAAACTGCAGCCGTAGGCTTGACCTTGTAGACTCTTTATGTCCTCTCACAACGGCCTTTAACTAGAAACATTTATTTTATGAAAAAAACATTTCACAGAGGTTAAGCAGACAAGCCACAGTTGAGCAGCTCCACTGAAAGAGACATCATTACAATTATATCATCAACTAACCATGATGGTACCTCAGGAGCCGAGGCTGTGCACTATGCTGATGCTGCTAGGTATACGACAAAGCCAACCTTTTAGCTTCATTACTTTGGCTGTGTCCTACTGCTGTCCTGGGGATTCTCCCTTACTTATTTATGTTTCTGCCCTTTAGGTCCCAAAGTCATAGCTACTGCAAGTACAGAAAGGTGAGAGACAGAAGAAAGACCAGCAGGCCTGGAGAGACTGTGATCTGGAATGAAAAAGAAATTAGTTCCCTCTCAGATGAAAAAAGCAAGGAAAATGTGGAAGGGGAGGGGGGAAAAGGCAATCTGCAACAGATAAACAAAGGGAGGGAGGAAAAATCAGAGAACAATAAAAGTGACAGAGACTTGGCAGTGACAGATAATAAATTCATATACAAGCAGGCCATGAAATATGACATGACAAAAAGCTGGAGGATCTTTGCCTCTGCAGCCAGGCTGCGGCTGCTGCAAAGGCAACAAGTGGCTGTGAGCAAATGCAGGCTGGTCCTCTCCTCCTGCAGCCTCCCTCGCCAGCCCTGGCAGCAGAACGGGCCTGAGCACGGGCGCTGGGACAAGCTGTAGTGAGAATCTTGTGCGGCAGCACAGGACATGGCCATTTCTCTCTCCATGCCAGCCTGTCTCAGCTGGTAAAATGAGACCTTTTAGGATAACAGCACCAGCTACCTCAGGAGAAAGAAGTTAGCTGCCTGGTTTGCAACAGCCAGAGCTGAGGAGCAGCAGGAGGTCACTTTCTTCCTGCCCCTGAAGTGCTACAGGAGGTAATAGCCCTTTCCAGCCAGGCAACACCCAGAGCTGAGGGGTTATATTCTACTTTTAGCATCTAACAGCCAGAAGTGAACCAGAGTTCAGAGAAGAGCAGTAAAAAATTACAAAAGGGGCAGAGGAATCGGCAGAAATTAGCAGGTAACTGAAAACATTTGGATGCATGTAGTCAAAAAAAAGGGATCTGGGGGGTGGAGAGGAAGGTTTTTGGGGAGGGGAAGGGTCATCACTGCCCAGACTGAGAATCTCCACCAGAGATATCTATGAAGCCAGAGAAAGCAACTACTAGTCCTGCCAGCCACATAGATGAGTGGCAGTAATCCCCATCAGGTGCGGGCAGGCTGCCATGCTTCCATACCCACACCACCTCTGAAAAAGAGTGCAACCTTCCAACAGGAATAGTGTTGTTCCTCCTCTGAACTGATGCTACAGACAATTCCACTAAAGCCACTGGCTTCACCAGAACTGGGATGCAGCCTGTGTGGTGATGGCAGCTACATAATGTAGCTGCAGTAAGGTGCATCCCTCTTCTGTCTATGCCAAGTACTAACAACCTTCCAGTTATCATCCCACTGCAGAAATGGCCTGTTCAGACTCCTAGACTCCAAGAGAAAACACCCAGAACATGTTTCAGAAGGAACATGTGGCATTCTGGGTTAGCTACCCCTCGTGCAAGGTGCTACAGCTGGTGCTGTGTGTCTACAAACCTGCTCTTAGTATATGCTAAAGTAGTTTGCCCAAGTTTAAGAACAACGATGTAAAAGCTGTTCCATGGATTTGGTTACCCTGCTGCCTATTCAACTCTTGTGTATGCCAAAGGATTATTTTTTGGCATACTTTTGAATGTATGTATTGCATTTTTTCACAATACTCCCTATTGGTGAGCTTACTGTCAGTGAGCAACAATTGAGACCGTGGATACCGCTCATTTCAGCTTGCTGCTTGTTGGCAAGAGCAAGCAGGCAAATGCCTGTTGGAAACCACTTCCCCACAGGTGCTTCTCTATGAGCTGAGGCCCAGTGGGATGTGGAATTCACTTCTGTGACATCTCCACCCTCCTCTGCTTGCCGATATTCCCAATTTCAGTCCAGCTGAACAGCAAACAAAAATGGAACAGCAAGAGAGGGCTGTGATACTTCATACAAGCTTTTCAGTCACATCACAGCTCTCACAGAACAGCAATGATATTTGTGATTTTGCCCATTGAGTTACATATCCTTTCTGCTTTTGAAAAAGCATATGGTTGTTTAAGAATACTGAGCTGGAAATAGGGTCTTATGGATACTGGGGCCAATATATAATAGGTAGAGACCTGATTATCCTTCATCTGTAGCAGGCACCCTGCTCTGGTTTCTGCCACTGCAGCCATCCAGCTCTGGATACTAGAGGACCTTTTGGCAGACCCCTCCTGTTGCACACAGAGACATCTCTAGGCTTCTGTATCTGGCAATGTCCTTTCCCAGGCAGAGCAGTGTCTGTGAACAGCCAAAATTTGGGAAACTGTCCAGAAAACTGTAAGAAGCAAGAACTCATGCATTGCTGAAATTACTGGATCTATCCATCTATCCAAAAGTCTATAAGAAGCAAGAATATCTTCACAGGAAGTACAGCATACGTACAGTACAAAGTACCTAATGTGTAAGAAACTCTGAGGAATAATAGCAACTAGTCTTGTACTCAGGAAACATAGTAGTACTTATTCACTGAACAGGGGACACAGAGGGAGAAAGCAAGATCTTCAAAAGATCCTACAAGGTTGTTTTTCTACATAATATATCTCCAATCTCTCTGAGTATGAAAGCACTTGGCAAAGTATCTCTTCTCCAGATATATGACTTATTCAATCCTGCAGAGCACAACACAAAATCCAGAGAACATACACTTCCATGAAAGACAAGAGCACCTCTTCACAAAACCTATAGTATCCATCCAGCTCAGGCACAGTCCGGAAGCATTAATCAAATATACCACTTCATATTGCCTACAGGAATGGCCATGGTATATATCCACAAGATGTAAGGACTGGTCAGAAGTCCTTCAACACTCTGAGACCAAGTACTGCTCAGGGTCTGGGAAATATTCTGTATCTGTCATTCCCGGAGAAGATCTATGATGTCCAGTCCATCTCTGTACACATCCCCTGTCATAATCCTCTCTGTTGATGGCGGCAGGCAAATTTACAAATTTTGCTGAACTTCCTACTCTTTCTCCCATATGTGGGAGACTAGCATGAGAGCTCCATCTTGCATCTCTGTTTGGAGGAGTGGATAGGGGAGAGGGAGGGCATCTCTTCCGCCCAGGCTGAGCTCTAGCAGTGGCAGTGATAGGCATAACCAGCAGCAGGCATCACCAGCAGCCTGACCCTGTGGAGCTCAGCATGAGCAAATCCCTGTGCCAGGAGAGAAGAATGCAGCTGCTCATAAAAGCCTGCAGACGGCAGGGCTTTGCCTAACAACCAGAGAGCAAATAGAGCTCAGCATGAGGGAACAAGATTTTAAAATAACAGAATGCCCGTCTGCCTGCCTGTGTAATCAGTAAGCCTAAGCAGGTCTCTCTTACCTCAGACCCTTCACCTATCTCCCAGTCCTAAGCAAAGGTGTGCCTTGAAAACCAACCCCATGCTCTGTGTGATGCCTTAGCCCCTGTGGTTTGACTTGCTGCCTAAAATCCCTGGATGGGCTCTGTGGGGGTTGGAGTCAGATGCCAAAACTCATGCAGTACCATGAGTATGCCCACCTCTGCTTCACCTCACCACTCTGGGCAGTGCCAACTTTGAATGGTCTTGGTGTGGTTGCACTGGGAAACAGCCCCATAACCAGGTCAGCTCCAAGCAGCAACAAAAAATCTCTTGCAGTTCCAAACACAGCCCATGCAGCTCCTACCACCCAACGACATTGAGAAAATAGGGCTATGTTTTAATCTGATTTGGGGCTTAGAAAGAGCACTGCAGGGAGAGGGAGCCCTCAGCCAGTGCCTCCTTCAGGAGATTTGGGTTGCACTGCTGGGAGCAGTCCTGTCTGGAGCAGTCCTGTCCAGAGCAGTGAGCAGGGGGAGAGGCGGGCTGCACAGCATCACACTGAGCAGTATCCTCCCTGTCAAAAGGCA
>JAOXNG010000001.1:58557787-58569884 GCA_028566535.1 Scolopax minor | reverse complement strand
TACCAACACTTGTGCTTTTAATCCAGTGCATCCTTCCTTCAGTCCTCATTTGTCACCTCCTCCTTTGTGGGCTGCCTTCCACCTGGCTGTCTTCCTGTTTTATTGAGGGAAAGGGAAACCCTTCCACATGGCACTCCCTTCTCTCTCTTCACAGGGCCACACATGCCTTTCAAAGTTCAATTGGAAAACCTTGTCACATTTGCTATTTCAGTTTTTGTCTGTGCTCAAGATACGTTTCCTGATGATGTCTCTCCACATTCCTCTACATTCTCACAGGAGGCTGAGGGTTGCTCTTCTCTGAGCACTTCTCACCCACCTCCACCCCAGAAAGGTGTCTTCCTCTCTGGAGGTCTAGGAAATAAGTCTGTGAACATGATTTGAGGCTATTGAAGCGCCTGATGGTGCTGCAGCATGGGTCCAGGCTGGGAACAACACTTTGAAGTTCACCCATCTTTGGCCCTGCTCTCTGGTCTCTGGTCTCTGGACATGGAGGCATGGCCTTTGAGGTACAGTACCTGCCAGGTCTCCCTGAGCAGGAGAGGAACTTTATCCAGAGGGCTCTGGGCCTAGGAATCTGGGACAGCATTTCCCAAAGCAACCTTAAATGAAGGCAGTTCAAGTTCTCAGCCAAGGCGTAAGCACCGGATCCCATCTGAACTCCCAAACCCAAAATGAGTTGCTTCAGCACAGCTCCCTCCCCAACACTGAAGGCTGATCTGTGTAGATGTGCATCCTTCAGAGGGAGAGCCTCTCTCAGGCCAGCTTTGTTTTAAAGCTGTTTTGAGAACATACCAGCCTCAGGCCGACAGGTCCACGTTTGTGCTTTTTTTGACAGCTCCTGTCCTTGAACCACTGCAGCTCACAGCTCCTGTACTGAAGCTCAGGTTCCACGATACGCCTGGAGAGACCTTCATAGGCACCCACACTCATCCTGTATTCCAGCCTCTCTGCTGGCACACCTGAGAATGGAGATCTCATCTGATAAATCTTAGCGGCTGGTTAAAACCACAGAGCCCGCAGGGGAAGGGGAGCACTCCTCTCCCAGCTGGGAGCTGGTGCATGAAGTCAAAGGTGAAGGAGCTGTAGGATGGCAGGGCACCACGCCAGCTCTGTTCCTGCTTGTTACCGCTTTTTGGGCAATGGGGGCGACGTTTGGGGGTGTTCATCATCCTCCAGGAGCAGGACAGAGGGCTGGGCAGAACAGGCAGGGCGCGCAGCTGCTGTGGTTGCTGACAGGCTTTGGAAACAATCACTGCCCGCTGCCTCTGTCAAAACAAACACAAGATGAGGTAAGAAGGAGACAGAGGTGTTGATACCACATCCAGTACAACAGGAGACCCTTTTCCAACAAGACTGTCCCCTGGTTCAGGTGGACACTAAGTAGGCATCAGCAACAAGGTTCCTCAACCACGCTATACACAGCTTCGGGCTAAGTGGGACTGAAGAGCTGCTTGTTCTATCTGTACTGCAGATATTTTATTTATGAGTTAGGAAAAGTTATCCTCATGTCTGAGTTAGACTAGTCCCCTCTCATCAAGGAGAAATAGGAGTCTTAGCCAAGCTTTTTCAATCCCTGCCTGTAAAGCTTTCCTAGCATTTCTTTCAGGATAGGCTTTAGGAAGTATATATTGTCTGCTGACTCTTGGTCAGAGAAGGATGTTGGCATGATTTTGTAGGACCAGAAAAACCGGACACATCTACACCATGTGTACTATTAAGTGGTCAGAAGTATTCTTAAAGAAGGTGGTCCCGTGGAGACAAAGGAAATTCCCAGTCACCAGTCCTGCCTGGCTCTTGGCCACAGTGTCCAAACTACTCATGCATGAGTTGTTAGTGTTTCTTTCCATGACTAAAGAGTCCACAAAGCACAGACCCCAAACACAGATGCTCTTGGATTGCAAGGGTTTTTGCTGTGTCTGTCTTCATGTAGCCCAGCCTATGAAGAAGTAGCAGCCAGATCACTAGTTACCCTCCTTCTTACACATCTGGATGCAGCCTTTGGGTATTTGAATTAGTACAGATCACTGGTTTCACAGAAAGCCAGCCTAGACCAAGTCATCTTTTCTCAGAACAGACCTGGGTGTAGCATGCAAAATATAATCAAATAAAGACCCAGGAGCTGACCAGCATGACTAAAATGCCAACAGTCTTGTTTCATAAAAACTCACCTATTTTTATCATCAATATTCATCAATATTTTTGGATATTCACTCTGAATATCCACCCATTCAGAGAAGATTCCAGTCTCCTCTGAATGCAAGCCATGAGAGTGTTTTGTTTATTCTTAATTCCACAAACCCAACCTATCTGGCAGTGAGTCTGCTTCTGAGATTTCTTGCTTAGCAGAATGAGAAAACTGGCTTGTTAAAATGTCCAGATAGGGAGGGCTGACTGCACTGAGCATCTCCTGTATCTGTAATTCAGGCACAGAATGGAGGGTGCAACCACAGGGAACAGCAGAGCATGCTGATTATTCTGTCAGGAACAACTTAAGCTGGCAAATTCTAATCTCTTATTTTTTATCATTAAATGGCTGCAAACACATCAAGATTTTAGCACTTGCACTCATTATTCAGAAATATTTGATGAGTATTTTATGCAAACATGTTTAACTTCATGTGCACAATCCACACATTATTTGGTGTGACCTTCATTCAAGAGTTCGGCATTTGCAGACTGCCAAGGGACCTGTCAAAACACACGGCTCTTTTCAGCCTTGATTTCTTCAGGCTGAAAAAGAGAAAATGTTCCCGGGAAGAAGGATCGGATGAGAAGACAAGTGTAAAAGATCACGGGGCATTTTCCTTTTCCATGAGATAAACTATGCCCTCAGACTGTGGAGGCTTTAAATTTAGAAATATTTTCATCCCTTCCTGACTAAAGGATCAATAAAGGCTTAAGCCTGAACAAGGGACTGTTTGGAAAACTTTGCCTCCCATTTTATTCTCACAGTCCCAAAAACTAATTGTGCTTGCATACATGAGGGTGGTCCTCTACAGTCAAGTATCTCTTTCTTCCTGCCTTTCACATCTACTTTAGCACTGGGGGTTGGCTAGAGCTCTTAAATGGCCTGCACTGTTGTGCAGTCCCTTTTGTCCCACAGTTCCCACTCTCCTCCTCTTTATTTTCCTGTTTTAATTTTGGTCCTTTCTCCTGGAGCCAGAAAAGAAGGAAAGAGGAAAGAACCACCTGTGACAGACACTAGTGATATTGCTTGATAAAAGGTGCTCCTACACCATAGTGATTGGTGAGAGAAAATCAAATTTGACTGACAGCATCAGTGCTGGATCTCTCGCCTGGGGTATTGGTGTTATAGTGCTAAAGGTCCCATCTCTAACAATAATATTTCATATACCTGCCAAGCATGCTGATCTGAATGTATTAATCTCCCAGTTTCTGTCACCGCCTATCAGGTTTTATCACAGTCACTGTTGCATTATTAATAATCCTTCCTCTGTGTGTATGTACAATTTTTTAGCCCAAATGGAAAAGAGCTCCACCTAATCAACAGCAATCTCAGTGGAGAGCACCATTCACGAGAAGTCTGTCCAGCCATGTCAGTTTGAGGAACAGTCCACCACTAGTTAAAGTCCTCTCCAGCTGGCCATGCACAATACAGGTGTAAGGATGAGGTGACAGGGAAAAGAATAAGGATTTGTACATTTAAATGGCACTAACCAGGAAGCTATCCTGATATGGTCAGCATGTAAAGAGTGTGCAGTTGAATGGGGACTTTACCCAAAACTCTACAGGAAACTAGACAGATAACAGCTTTGCCTGGCCAAAGAAGTCACTGGGAGGGCAGCACGCAACGTTTAGTGAGCTGACAGTTTTGTCAATAGGATGACATTTTTCCACGATTTCTGACTGGTGAGGTGGGAAAACTTATGTCTAGTGCCAGAGCAGAGCAATTAAGAAACTTAGCTATTAGTCATTGTTGTTGGGGAAAAAAAAAAAAAAGGAAGGAAAAAAAAACACGCACAAAACTAGCCAGAAGACCATTGTCATGAAAAGAAATGTGAGGGGCACTGACACATAATGCCTACTTCAGAAAATACTGGGAAAGATCATTAAGAACCCTGTAACCCTCTGCTTCCCTTAACACTGGAAATGGCTGATGGCTCTCCAGGACACAGGGATGTGACCACTGATATGACTCCAGTGCTAATAAACTTCTTTAATCCATGGTTTTCCAGAGGAAAAGGTCCGTTTCAAACAACCCTATAAGTTCCATCACCATCTTCCTTTGAAGACAGAATTGCAAACAAAACTGAACCCTAGTCCCCAAAAGTAAAAACCCAGAGCATATTTTACACTGTGTGAGATATGTGTGGCACATTAGAAGGCTGTAATTTTATCTTTAGGGCCCAGCTGTCAAAATGGTGAGTTCTTCATCTTCGGCAGAATTGCACTGGGACTCAGATCACAGCAGATTTGCAGCTTTCCCTGTCCTTTGTTCACTATTTTCCCAAGCAGATGTACTCACATGGCCAATGAATAATGAAATTACCTTTTTCCAAAGAACAAAACATGATGGTTGCTACCTTGCTTAAGAAAAAGGCAAGGCCAAGATAAATGTGAGAGCTGAATCCACGCTTCAGCTCTGAACTCAGATCTGGAAAGCACTCAAGAGCCATGTGCCAGCATGCATTTATTTCTTTGACAGAGGGCTCATCTTGTCAGTCTGACAATAACATTTGCTTCCCACAATCACTTCACAAACCAGCATGTACATCATTAACATCCCTCCCACCCATGTCTTCTGGTGTTTCCCATCCTGCACCNNNCACCCTGACAGGCTCCTTGGCTGCAGAAATGCCCTTCCATTACCTCTGCAGCCATCATCTACTCCAGCAGTGTACTGCAGCTCAAGGTTGTTGGTGGTGAAACTGAGCACTGGTGTCCCTAGTATTGTTGCAACACCCTGTCCCTGCTGCATCAGAGGAAAGGCCAGAGAAGAATCACTGGATAAATAGTGCCCAAGATAACTATGGACTCTGACATATAAGCTCTGCCTAATGGAATTGTATCAGGTTAAAGGAGGGCTGTACCTTGCCACCCTCCTCACCACTCTGCTGGAGCCGAGGCAGAGGGTGAACCAGTTCAGGGCTTAGGACAGCCAGGGTGAGTTTTTGTTAAGATCCCATCCCAAGAGTGCAGAAGCTGAGTTGAGGCTTATGTTCCCTTCAAATACCTCTACAGCGAGGCTGAAACTCCTTGCAAAAGAGTGGTGTACATGGGTGAGCATGTTTAAATTCACTCCAGCTGCCTGCCATATTCTGAAAAAGGCATGTCCATCCTGCCTCAGGAGTAGGATTTTTGAGGCTTTGCCCCAAAGATTCAATACCTGCCCTTTTAGCCTTGTGTCAAGTAGCCACAAATGTTGTAAAGTGTTGTGAAATTACTCTGGCTTCTTTAAAATCCAGCCACAGCCTTTGCCTTCACGACCTCAGGGAGAGGAACAATAAATACCACACATAAACTACATGTAGCATTTTTAAAAGAAAAAAGATTTCTTTTTATCATCTCCAAAGCTGCTGCCCTTTAGTGAGTGACCCTTTGTTCCCATGTTGCAGCACAGAGTTTAAAAAAAAAAAAAGAAAGGAAAGAAAGGAAGAAGCAATCAATTTAACTTTCCATCTTTAATCATTGTGAATGTCTCAGACAAGTCTCCCTCTAACTAGTCATGATTTCTGGCTGAAAACTCCATGCAATCTCTCATCATCTATAAATTCAATGACACTTCTATCTTCATTGACCTTCTCTGGACCTTTCAATATCTCCTACATTTGTCTTCACTGACAAACAATGATTTCTGACCCATCATTGGCTCAGTCCTTCCTGTCCTTCTCTGGAAGGCAGCCTGCTGCATTACTCTGCCAGTCCCTGACTATTGCTTACTTTCCACTTATTTAAAAGTAGGTACTGGACTCCCTGTTTTCAAATTTTTCAAAACAAAGTCTTTTATTTTAGGCAGATTGTCAGTGAGAGAACAAGTTGATAGAATGTCTACATAAACCCCAGAAGAAAGCTTTCAATGTGAGTTATCCCCTCATTTCTACTACTAACATAACATGCAGAGCTGGAATCTGATATTGCTGCTGACAAGCCTGGAGAGAACAATGGGAGCCGTTTTCATTGCTGTGGCATCAATTTGCTTCGGAAACTGCTCACAATTTAGCTCTTTTGAGCTTATTTGCCCGTAAAGGAAGTTGTAGTTTGGGGGTTTTGTAGTTTTGGGGACATGGTATCTTCTGTGAACAGAGGTTGTAAGTGCATTGCTCTGTGTATTCTCCTGTCTCATTGTGCCTCTCTATAAAATAGATGTTGACCAGCTTTGAAAAAACATTGATGGTTGCTAATGAAGAACTCTAGGAAAAACATGGCTGTCACCTCACTGGGTTTCCCTTAGCTTTGGACCGAGGGGCATATGAAAGAGACACATCTCCAGAACATTACCTCTCCTCATCCTCATGGGCCCTGAAAGCAAGGACATGTTCTCCTCCCTCCACTACCCCATGCTGTCTTGCAGCATGTAGCCCAAAGCATTGCCCAGGCCACTGGTCTGTCTGAGAAGAACACATGAACCTTTGTAAGCCCAGCCTTCTCCCTTTGTCTCCCTTCTCTCCATCTTTGTTCAGCAACTAAACAGTTCATATTGAAGACACTTAAAGTGTCAGCTCTGGCTGTGGAGATGGCACCTACTGGCATCTCCAGTAGGCACCGAAACAAATAGGTGGCATGCATATACTGTGGCTGCTTTTGCAGCTGGCTGCAAACTTGTTCAGTGCTGCAACACTAGACCTGCTCTTTCTTTTGAAATTTGCTGCAAGGCCCTGGCAGCAAGGCACTTATTTTTTTCCATGAAACCTGAGATGCTGAAAAGCAGCTAGAGGACTCTGCCAATCCTTCCGTTTCATCTCATTGCTAAGGCTTCCCACAGTACTACTGCACTAACTCTAGACTATCCCAGCTACACCAGCTTAACTAGTTTCTGCTGCCAGCCCTTTACAGGACAAGTCTCTGATAGTGCAGGGATGGCATGAGAAGAGAAAGTTTCTTTGCTATGCCTGAAACTTGGAAAAGCGGCAGAAAGCAATGCTTATCAGGTGTTGTGCTAACAAAGGCCAGGAAGAGCAACCTGGAAATCCAGTGCCATATCCTTCTCATGCTATGAACCACTGACCTTGAGTAGAAAATAATCTGCTATTGAGCAGTACATGCGATGGAGTACATGCAACGTGGGCACCTCTGCTGATATTTGCCTGTCTTTGTTTTACTATTTATATCTGTAATTGTCCTGGAGAGAAAAATTAATTACAGCCTGTCTCCCTATCCAGAGATTCTGTTCATATTACAAACCCCTGAAAGCGCAACTCAAGCAGTTTCTGATTATCAGTGAAAGCCTCAAACTGGAATACAAGCTTCTTAATTAATCTCTCCCTCTTTTCGAGTGATTTCATGATGTTTATGAAAAAAAGAGAGGATGAAGAAGAAAGCAGAGAGATCAAGAGCAGAAAACAATTTTCTTTCATTTAAAAGATAATTGCAGGGGAGAGGCTGGAGGTAGATGCTGGCAGGAGATTTCAGGCATCATGTGTGGCATTTGTCCTTTTCTAGAACAATGATGGAAGTTGGGCAATAAAAACTGAGCATTCCATTTGCACGGTCCTTCACTTCCTGAGGGCTTTCAGGGTGTTTTAGTCCATCTTCCGCTTGCTGAAAAATCAGACATTTTGATCCAGATTTTCTAAGGGATTCACACAACTATGCTCTTTTTGCAGTCGTGTTAATCCACATGTGTCTATCTGTTGGGTTGTCTGCCTTTCCTTCCCTCACTCTCTTGAGATCACTATACAATTTTAGCTAAATTTCACTGGCATGACAGGCATAAGTGAAAGATTTTCATTAAAAAACAAAGGAGGATGTCCACATAGAGGACAGAGTGCCTGTGTCCCAAAATGATGGAAATTCTACAGGATAAACTCACAGCTTATTAGACTCAAGACAACCACATAAATGAGAAGTCTTATAAATGCCCCCACCACAGCAAAAGTTTCAATCAGACTGACAATCAACCGTGAGACAAAAAATGTATTGAAAGCAGGCCTCATTAGTTCCATTCATCATCGACTATTCACTTCTGTACTCCCTTGTCTCTTATATACTCCCAGCAGATTTTTACCTCCTCTCAGGCCATCAGCAGTGCTCCTCTCTGGCCACTGACCTCCCTCCATCTTTTCTCTCATTAACAGGGAATGGGGAAGGAGAAAATAGCCATTTCTACCCCTAAGACTTCACTTGCCTCTCTGGCTGCTTATGCAGAGCAAAGGATCTGTACTCTCTGTTTCTCTTGTAAGGAAGAAAGAAAGAAGGAAACTATCCTTTGCTCCCACCTTCCTCTAAACACCCCTTAAGGGAAAGGATAATTATTTTTTTGTGACTACTAGCTTACAGATGACTTCCCTCTTACTAGGTTACTACTTATCCGCTAATCCACTGCCATTTACAAGGATGAGACCTTGTCAAGGCCCAAAGACAGCAGTGGAGTGGAGATCACCAAAGGCCATTTATAGACTGCACAGCCAGCACAGAGGCAGGGGAGCATCACCACCAAAACTCAAGTACACACAGCTAGGGTTTTTGGCAAAGGCAGCAGTCCTTGAACCCAGCCTGACCATCACGGTTGTAGATGTGAGGCAATACAGCAAAAGCAGTGACTCCCTGTGTCAGGGCAGTGCCAACAGCCAGGAGAACCTGCTTAAGGCTGCTAGAGTGGATACAGTTTCAACTGTACCACTGTCTCTTGCTGGAGGGTTCACCACTTGACTGCTTGTTTTGGAGGGGAAGCACATGATGGAGTGCCTCCTAAGGGGTTCCTGTACAAAGCCCCTGCTCCACACTCAGATAAGAAGCTTGTATCTGAGGGCAGTGTTTATTTCTAAGTTAATACCTCTCCCTTAGAGGTTATGGATGGATTTGAGAAGTTTATTCGCATAAGAAAGCATGGAAGATTCTCTCCCCTTGCTGACACGTATGGGAACCCTGAAGGAGGTTGGGTGCTTCCTATCATGTACCTGTCTGATCTTTAAGTCAGTGAGAGTTGTGCAGCTACAGCTAAAAGAAACCTATCCTCTAGCTTTGGAAGGGAGGGCTGAGTTCACTGTTAAAGAAGGAAATGTAATTGTTTCTGGTAAGATAGTGTATACAGGACCCCACATAAAATCATGGCCTTAGTGCAAGGAGCATTAAGAAGAAAACAAACAAGCATGCTGGGAAGACCACTTGGGAAAACGCCTACTACCAGCAATTCTTAGCAGACTGCCTACAGAAAAGACCAAGAGACCCACGGGCACATCAAAAAAAACCGGATGTGATGCATCAGTATTACAAGACATTTCCTTAGCTGGTGGAATACTCTGGCTCTGCACTTGTTACCTTGCCTTCCCATGGAAACAAAGCTAATAAAAAAAGGATAATAAAACCATCAAGTTCCAGTCCCCCTGCTTTCACACGAGTGACTTCTGAACAGGCTGACTGTGATACAAACCAGGTTGGACAAAGAGGGCCAGAGACTGTTATGGCCAAATAAGCCAGTGAACAAAAGCTATCTATCTGAGTAGTAGAGACTCTTGAATAGCACAGCTGAAAAACGGCTTTCTAGAATGAGCTCAGCTCTCACAGAGATGAGAGGATCCATAAAGAAGAAACACCTGAGGACACTCCAACCATAAAACCTTGAGGTGGAACTTAGCACCCCACAAAAATCACAAACCCAAAGGACACCATGCTGTATGATTACTCACACCTCCTGGTGGTTTCCCAGAGCCTTCCTGTTTCATGCCTCCTGAAGACCCCTCTTTTAAGCACAGAGTCAAAGTCTCCATAAAAACTGCATGAAAGAAAGGAGAAGAGGAAGGATAGGAGTCAGCTACGTAGAAAAACTAAATAAGACCCAGAAGGCCCAGTCGGCAGCTGCTGAAAAGGGACGAGCATCACATCGCACTGCAGTGACACTGTACTCAGCTTTTCTCAACGTCGTTTCTAACAGATGTGTTCAATATCCCATGTCTCACTTCATTTGGATCCCCTCTTATCTGTTAGAAAGAGATTTTGATTCGTGCAAGCATAAGCAGCTGCACACCCATTAGTGTCTGATGGTGTTTTTCACTCAGCTCCAGGAGCCTGAGTCTGGGCAGACCTTTGAGAACAGACATTAAAGGAAGGAGGCCATACTAGAGCTTCTTAGCTGACCAACTGATCTGTGAGCTGCCTTACCTTGAAATGCAGCTTACAGCACTGCAGCCAGTCCAGGACTAATTGTCTCAACCTAAATGACACTGGTTAGGAAAGGCAAAGCTGTGTTCTATTAAAAGCAAATACTGTGGTGAATGTTTCAGCAGCAGTGTTACTGGGTGAGACAACAAGGGCTGCCCAAGCATAGTGGAAAACATAATGGGATGCAATCATTCATATATCACTGATCCTCTTTTTGCTGACATGGAAGAACAATCCATCTTTCTTTTCTGATCCCATCTTGAGCTGGCAAATAGAAGGAACAATAGAGCAATGCAGTAAACATGGAGCCACAGAGTGAGACTTTAGAGCCTGCTTTTCAGAGCAGAACAGCACTTTAAGGCAAATCTTGTGGAGTTCCACAGACCTGACAATGCAGCTATTTGAATGCAATGTGCAATGTTGTCTGTAACCTGCTATGTGGCTCACTGGTGCAGTATGTGTCACATTGGAATGCATTACATTGTACTGCTAATTGACTTAATTTCTAGCTCTCCAATGGGTGCTCAAACTTTATACAGCTTTATACACGACTACTGTCAAAAATGCTGTCATTGTTCCATACATTAAGTAAGTCGGGTTGAAGTGGACACAAATCAGCCCTATGATCAAAGCCTTTTGAGTTCAAAACTGTATTTAACCATGTTTCCTAGCAAGCTCTTGCTTTCACATTGATAATAAACTGTTATACTGAGGCCCTTAAAGAGTAACCTTTAGGTTTGAAATCATAACAAATATTTTTTTTCTTTTTAGACCTGAGAAGGCTTCAACTTGCTATGCATATTGCTCCTTCACATTTCACCACTCTCTCAGCCCCTGTCTAGTCTTGGGTTTTGTTGCCCACAGCCAGCCTGTTTCATAAGGCACTATAGCTTAGACCTGACATCTCTTACTATACACAATGAGATTTCCCTTCCTTCCCACAAGACTGTTGCAGTTACCCAAGTTCTCTCCCTGACTGTGTGAATTTGGAAAGACGATCACAGCTGCTGAGGTACACAGAACCTCAGAAAATTTGTCTGTGCTCTGTTACCCCATTGGGAGGCTTAAAATGATCTGCAAGATGGCAGATCTTCAAAATATATTATTAATATAATCCTCTGACACCCATTGAAATGGGTGTCAAGCAGCTAAAAACTAACAGTATTCTTTTGCTCTCTTATAAAGCCTTCTGTATGCTTACTCATGATGTGGGCTACCAGACCCTGTCCTAAACTCTCACGTATTATAAATCAATGCCCTGCTGGTTTGCACAAGCAAAGACCTATGCCAATGAATCAACAGCTTGTTTATCTTAATTTGAAATCTCAGAACAAGGAGTCTATACAGACCCCTGCCTGTGTCTTTTGTAAAGCTTTGAAATATGAAATCAAAAGTCCTTCTAAATTCAACATTTTCCTTGTCTCCTCTTTTCCCTTTGGGTAGAACAGGAACATAATACAGCATATTCCCCCAGCAGGAAGAGTTTGTGGCTAGCAGCTGCATAAGCCTCCAGAAGCAGTGAATTAATGGGTCTAGGGCCTGAAGCAAGAATTATTTTGGCTTTTGAGCACAGTTCAGCTTTTTTTTATTAATAAAGTTTTTTACTAAGCTCACATCTGAAGCAGCGCAGGCATCAACAAAGTAGTTCAGCTGCTAGTTTGATCCCGAGGCACTAACACAGGCAAAGCTGGGGATGCACATTGTGGATAACAGCCTGTGAGTTGACCCTCAAGATTGCCTTTCTGAAAGGGTTATAAGGCATTGGAATGGGTTGCCCAGGGAGGTGGTGGAGTCACCATCCCTGGAGGTATTTAAGAAA
>JAOXNG010000001.1:58272677-58285401 GCA_028566535.1 Scolopax minor | reverse complement strand
AACAACCCTCTCTCTGCAACATTCAGTTGTGATAACTGCAACAAAACGCTTCAAAATTTAAACTAAGGTCCTGAACAATAACACCAAGAGCAATAAAAGTGCCTATGCAGTGTAACTAAAATGGTAAATGCTCATATGCCACCTTTCAAACAAAACAGTGGATGAGCAGGTTAAAAGTCTGTGAAATTCAGGGTAAGATTAGTATAGTTCAAAAGTTTTCACTGAGTTTAAGGGCTTAGCATAAGCACCCTCTCACATACCCCCAAAGATTTCTGTCTCAAAACTTCTCATTTTTCAAAACATACCAGAGCCACAGTAAGTTCCAGAAAGCTTAAGAACAGGAAACCTAAGATCTGCAGCTTAAAACCGTAGCAGATTCCCACACATTTGAGTTAGACACATGAGAATAATTTTCATCAAAAACAATTCACAAGCTTTTATAAAATGTCCAAAATTGTACACTAAGGTGCACACTGGTCACATTTCCATCCTATTTGCAGCTTCTTAGTCTTCCATGTGCCAGATTGTGCCAGCAATTACAGAAGGCATCTTTGTTTCTCCTCTTCCTCTGCCCATGAAGGAAAGATCCCCTTCCAAACACGATACCTGAAGAAAGTCTCCAAAGCATAGCACTGGACAGATGTTTTGTGTTTGTGACTAATGAGGTACAAAGAAGAGAGAGGGGGATTGCTTACATGTGCAGTGCAGTCTGGGCCTTGGCCGCCTCTTGTTTGGTGTTATATCGGATAAGGGCGGTGCCCTGGGTCAGGTTCAGATGGAATGTCAGCAGTGGGCCATGCTGCATGCAGATCGTCCTCAAGGTTGACCCATCAATCTGAGGAGGAACAGACAGGAGAAAACAGATGTTTGTAACTATTTCTCCAAATGCACTTCAATCCTAACTTCGCCTCAGTAATTAAAAGATAAATGACTCTGAGATAGAGAAACAGGTGAAAGCAGTGGGAAGTGAGTGAAGGTGACAGGATTTAATTTTCAAACAGAGTCAGTAAGCCTTGACTGCTTACAATGACTTTGCTTTATGGAATAATCTGACCTATCTTTCCTGCTCACTTGTAGCTTGAGTCCAGTTTTCCCCATCTCATAGAATTTCTTAGATTGTTGCTATCCTTATGTCAGCAGGTGTTCCAGTAATTATACACAACTTGCACTTCTCACTATCTTCAACCATTAGGATTTGTCCCAAGGGAACCAGAATTTGTTTGTCTCCAGCACTTTGATTTCAGAATTTAGATCAACATTATTTAAAAGTTCTTCGCAAAATTGGAAATATCACCTCTACAATGAGAGGTTTTTTTAAATTTATTTTGGCGCTTTGTAGTTTATGAAACAGTAACTCACAGAAACAGTCAGTGACCTTTCTACAAAACCCAGAAGTCTTCACTCCTCCTGAACTAACGTTTTCACAGCAGCTGTTGCCTACATTCCCTCTGCAGCAGTAACAGCTTGTTACTCAGCTCCAGTAACTGCTGTCCTCTAAGGTGTTCTGTACAGACAGATTCCTGGTATACTACAGGCAAACATGAATGGAATCCGTATGTGCAGATACATAAGGAAGTGCTTTCTTCCTTCTCCCTGCCCCCTCCCCTATTACATAATACAACCTCCATGAGGGAAAAGAAGTTGTGCATGGGCACAAATATAGACAACGTTAAAACAAGAGAAATTTGAAATTGAATGTCCCTGAATCCATCTTTACCTTTACACTTTCCTTCTCTCTAGTGAGCTGACCCACAATGAATAGAGAATTTGTTATGAAAAAGACAATTATAATATGCTTTTTTCTCTTTTCTATTAACTTAAATGCCTCCAAGATATATTCTTCTTTCATTAAATGCTTCCTAAAGCAGTATTAAACTACCTCGCACAAGGGAGACTTAGAACTGTGTCTTTGTCACACCACTGCTGTTTCCTTCTCATCAAGGAAAACAGTCTTTTTTATGAAAGGAGCAGTTTGCCATTATGGTTGATCTGAAGGAGACCTTAAGTTTTTCCTTTCTTCTTGATGTTTTCTGAGACTGTAGTAGAAGCACAGTAAATTATCCTGCTGAACAGGGGACTCTGTCTCGATCTCAGGGTGCTGCTGATAATCATATAGGTTGTGCTGAAGTCTTGAATACAGGCTAATTGGTACTGCTGAAACTAAGATCTCCACAGAATTCACTTTGAGAGAAAGCAAGCTATGAGAATTCTTGCAGGGGTAACTTAACAAGACTATTTTTGGCAGTAGTGCTGGAAACATTCTGTGGATGCACTATGGAAACACCAGAGTGAAAACTGGCAGTTACACCAGGTTTTTACTGACAGCATCCCAAAGAACAGTCTCTTTACAGCAATAAACCATTCCACATTATGGTCATCCAACTTATCCTCACTCTTAAGGAAAATCTGTTACAATATTTTTATTTGAAACTCTAGATAATGAAAGGTTATGATGGTCATGTAGCAAAAATTGAACATCCTAAAGCTAGCTGAAGAGATTACAATAGAAAAGCCAATTAAACTGCAGCCCAATTTAGTAGAAACACATGTGTATGCTGATAAATCTAATTTTTTTAGGTTTTATTCAAGGAGAAACAACTGAAGAATACACAAATCCATGTCTTGGTAAAGCAAACAAGATCCCAGAGACAACAACAGAAAATACCTGTGGAGTGAGATTGTGAAGAACCAGCCAGTAGCTAGGACGAACTGAGCCACCATCACTCCAAGTAGATGCTGCAAATTGGAAGACAGAGCAACCAAGACAGATTTGTTAGAAAGAAAACCATTTTTCTTTTTACTTAGGTCTTTCAATCTCAGACAAATTCAGCATTATCAGCCCTGATAACACAGAAAAGTCTAATCTTCAATCCTGAAAACAAAACCACATTGGGATTACACCTACAATGCATGTGCTCACCCTAATCCTTTGTACCATCAACCTTCCAGAATTTGCATTCATTTGAACTGTTCGCTAATTAACACAAAGTAATTAACACTTTTGTAAAGACTGACTTCAGACAATGCAGCACGATCCCTAGTACTACACTTTTTTGCAGACACCTATTTATGAGGGGAACACGCAAAAATGGAAAAGCAGAAACCAAATAATGGAAGGTCAGAAGCTACATTTTATTTATAATTCTCTCCTTTTCAGGTCTACTGCCGATATTTGCTGCATAATTAAATCTAATCAATAGCTGCTTTTCCCCAAAGCACTGTGCTGCTCTCCTGGCTCTGCACCCTTTTGCACTTACTGCAAGAGATCCGTTCTGCGTGCTGGCTGTGTTCGTGCTCTGCTCTCCATGCGGCTGCGTGCTTCCGTAGAGTGTCAGATTGTGCTCGCTGGTCTGGCCTGCATAGTCCTGAGTGTGTGGCACCCCATACTCTGTGGGAATCCCATTCTGTGGGGGTGGCGGAAATGGGATTGTGGTGAATGGCTGCACCATTGCATCAGGAGTTGCTGCTGGCTCCTGGTTACCCTGAAGGAAAGGAAAAGGAGATAACAGCTTTATATAACAGAAGATAGATCAAAACATCACTCTGAGAAATGATACACACACATGTTCACATGAATATCCCACACAACATAACATTGCACAGTGTTCTAGTCTCTATCAAAAAGTGTATGCCTCACTCTGCTGAGCCATGACACTGTTTTCTTCATCTTTTTGGCGCAACTTTCTCACTACCAGGTGGTACATGCTAGTGTACCATGCACACCAAACTGCATACCCCTGTGATCTCACACAAGATGTTACACACAGTAAGGTATTATTTTAGAAGGTGGAAGAGGCACTGAAACTTTGGAAAGGAATAGGAAACACAGAAGAAAAGGGTTCTTTAAGATACCTAGAAGTACACTATCTGGGTACATCTCCAGCCTGACCCTCATGGCTCTGCTCACAAGCAAGCACACAGCACGGTTCAGAGCATGTTTCTCTGTTCTGTTACAGCAACAAAAAAAGAAATACTGATTTTGAAACTGATCTGTGCAGCAGCCTCTTCCTTTGCTCTGGCAGCACTGAGTGCTGCATTCGTGCTTTGTACCAGGTACCAGTCACTGGAATATCCCATTTGCTTTGTGCTGACTGTGCAGAAGAGAATGAAGAGCTGTGGGACCTGAGATGAGAGCACAAGCCTGGAGCACACTCACTCTCTTCCCAGTCCTGAGCATCACTACCATCACACAAGGCATTAATTACCCACTCTGCCCTCAGCTCAGGGTATCCCCCAAAGACCTTTACGCTAGGACAGTGGACTTTTTAGCAGCTTTTAGCACTGCCTTAGATGTAGTTGACACCAGCCAGATGACTCAGAAACAGACAGCTGACCATGCAAAAGACATCCCCAAAAGACAGTATAAAAACCTACCCCATCATGCCCAAAAACCACCCGAAGCAAACATGAAAGCATGCAGCCCTGCAGGGATCTCACAGCAGGGAGGGAGCAGGGAGCAGCATTCAGCCACCTGGGGCGAAGGAGAACAGTTTTGACATTGAAACCCAGTCCTGGGAAGCCCAGGCTGCTGCACCGCTCCTTCCACCGCCACAGGAAAAAAAAATCCATGGAAAAGATTTATGATAGGAGGGCTGTTTGATTTATGTGCGTGTCAACAGACTAATCCTGATTTTAAATTTTGGCTGCTGTTCCAGCCCTGAGTCCTCCCCCACCAAGCCCAGAGGTGCTCAAGCCTATTCTGACACTAGCATGCTTAAATCAATGGAGTAAAAGAGAAGCAGACCTTATCCTGAGGATAGGAAAGGCAGAGCGGGAATTATCAAGCAGGCTTTCAGCAAAGAACGTGCAGGGGCTGACAGACCTCCAGTGAAGCTAGACAAAGCTTTCCGTCCCTTTTATCAGCCTACCTGCAGCTTTCCCTTCTGGGCGAAGGAAACAATGACAAATGCAGCACACCTCCAGCCAGCCACCAGGTCATTCAGACACTGGCTGAATCCCAAATTTGCTCTGACATTAGTCTATCTGGTCTGCCTCCCCTGGGGGCCACGTGGCCACGCACTCCCGCAGCTGGGGAGGAGAGGGAAGGGCATTCAATACCACTTAGCAGAGCCCAAGCTGCAGCCTTGGCCTGCGCCGAACTACGGACGGTTTCATTAACTAAAGTCCAGCTGCTGCAAAGCCTTATTGCCTGCAGAAATACAAAACTCCGCAGCCTTATCTGAGAAAGAAAAAAAAAAAACAACAACCCATACACACCAAAAAAAACAATCAGGCAAGTATGCCAACAACGGCCAGTGGTCAGTTCTCTGCACGCACTCCCCTGAGCTGTTGCAGCCCTGCATCGCATGTTAGCAGCTCTGCAGAGGTTTTTCGCACACCGAGCACATTTTCTGAAAGCAGGACAGGGCAGTGGGTTTTTTTCACCCCCCTGCAAAAAGGAAGGCAGCTCCACCAGCCTTCCACTTCTGCTCACACACTTTGCCATTCTCAGCTCCAAAGCTGGGAGGTTCCAATTCAACCGAAATAAACCTTATATAACCTTATTTTCACTGTTTTTACCCCTCAGTTAATACTGTTCCTTCCAGTTTAAACACATTTCAACTTTTCAAATATTTTCTCTCCCTTCTTCAATTACCTACAAATGTTTGAAGGGTGAAAAATGCTCGCTCTCTCTTCTGTTCCTTGTAGCGTTTTGATAATACATATTTATTTTAAGCTTAATCATGCCACCAAAATATCCTGGTAACTTTATTTATTACTTCTCTCTGACCTTCATAAGATTTTTCAATTAAGGGATTTGTGGTGCAGAATGAGATGTTTTTAATACTATTGTCATTTCCCTCCTCCTCCCCCCCTTACTTTTTTTCCCCCTTTCTTTCCCTACATGCAAAAATACTATCTTTTATTACAAATGTATCCTTAATTTAATGTCTCAGGTTATCTGCAGATCTATCACCATTATGCTTATCCAGGTTTCATCATCCCACAGAGTATCTGTATCTCAAGTTATTTTTCTCTTGATATGATTATGTACACATTTCCCATCTGATTTTTTTTTTGTAATTTTAATTTCCTTTGATGCTTTAGAATTACTTTTCTTCTGTTTCCACTAGTGTCTACAGAAAATGACTCCCGATGAGATCTCTGCAAGTTGCACAGCATACTGATATCCTCCAGACCCAGGGGAAATTCTACCTCTTCTGTTATTCTACCAGATTTCAACATTTACACAACACTTCATATTTTTGAGAACTAACACAGAAAAAAAAATAATCCCATTTATCTTCAAACATAGAACCTGAACTCCTTTTTCTTATTTCTAACTACCTTACTTTCAATCCTACAGTCAGAGGCAGTCAGTGCTTTTCCCCACTTCTCAGGTGGTAAAAAGAACACAGAAAAAGCCCCAAACTTCCTGGTGAAGGTACATACATAGGAAACCCTCAGCTGAAAGTATTTTGTATATCCAGTCTTGACGACATACCTTACTACATTGCCAGTCCTGCCCATTTTGGCTCATTAAATTCTCTTAAACATTGACTCAAATGCAACAACAGACAGAGATGGCTGTGTCCAACAGTAGTCACCATCCCCAAACGCACACAAGGATGCCATCACAGGACCAGGAAAGCCTGGCTGCAACCTCCCCCAAAAACTTGTGTGATGGCATGAAATAAATCTTAACTAATGTTCAGGAGCAGACAAACACTTTTTAGCCACAATGCAGGATGGCTGGCAGTCTCCAGCAATGGAGCTTGAGGGACATTTGGCTGCAGGAAGAGTTTCATCAGTTCCAGGTTAACTGATTCCCTCCATGAGTGTGTGCTACCATGCATCGATCCACTCTAGTTTTCATTCCATGCTCACCAAACTAAGAAAGGCTGTTCAGTGCAACTGGAATTCAAGTGTAAACACAAGCTCCTTAAAAAAAGGAAAAATCTTAAGTACAATATATGATAGGCTATAGTTCAAAGAAAACCAGTAATTCCTTTATTTTCTTTTCATTCTGTTGCTCTGCTCCCACAAAAATCATTCATCCACATCAGGTAGGATCTGGTAGGAATTCAAAGCAGCTCCCCTCTTGCAAAATGTTGACATCCGATTGCATTAGCACCCAAACTTTCAGGGCACAGAAAAGCCATCTGGGCTCCCCTTTCAGGCCCCTAATCTAGCCCTACAAAGGTCCAGCCATGTCCTGGCTGGTGTCAATTTCCTTCCTTAGGACAGGATTTTGCCTGCACAGCTTAGTACAAACCCATACCACATCTTGTTTAAAACACAAACTAGCTAATGGCGACACATTTCTAAGCAGCTTTAACTTAATTAACAAACTTTGTAGCTTCAAGCTAATCAGAGGAATGGTAAATAACTGCTCATAGGGGTACCTTGCAGAAGGGTGGGAGCTGAGGATGATGTCTCCACAAGGAGCAACATGGTTCAGCAAATGTGACGTAGGATGAATTCTTTCAGCAGACAGCAGGTGGTGATCCAAGATCACAGCACTGGAGCACCAAGAGCAAACACCAGAAACTCACAGAAAGGCTTCCAAAGTACTTCCATAAAACTGTCAGAGATCAGTCTGTTTTGTAAAGGGCTGGTTCTGTTTTGCCCATTAGAAAAATGGGTGTAATTATAGGGGTATGAAAGGAGCCTTATAAGCAACACACCTCCGGATTCCTTCTGCACTGGTATGCCATAATATGCATAGATATTAAAGCAAAACTAACCAAATAAAAATTATAATCCTGGTAAGGCTAAACTGGTCCAATTTTTGTATTGACATTTCCACACAAACTGCCATGAGCTAAACAGTCTGTGTTGTCCATAATCCTACTGCAAGTCATAAGCATCAGAGAAAGGTGCAGAGAAATGACACAGCATGTAAACATCAAATAATCTCTTAAATATACCGTTCAACTCTGGTAACCCCCAAATCACTGGGACAGATGTGAGTACATGCCTATTAGTGGAATGGGGTTTCTAATAGATGTGCCTCCCCTGAACTCATTTCATGAAACCTTGAGAAAACTGACTTACAGGTAACAGAGGGAGGCAATTAACCTGTTTGTGAAGACCAGTATGTTCCAGGCTACAACTGTTTGCTCTCTGCACTAACCTAATCCCTTTTGTAAACAGAAAAATGTTTGTAACTCAGATCTGAAGAGCCTGGCGCAACCGTTAAAGCTGGAGCTACTGCATACCCTGAGTTCTTTGCAGGAAAGAGATCCTTCTGAGGGAGGGAGATGCAGGGACCATGCCATCCCTGTTCCAACCCAGGTCACAGCCTCCTGTCAGAGACGCAAATGTGCCATACAGCTCCGGCAGCAGCACCCAAATGCTGCTCCCTGGCTGTACATAGACAAGAGAGAAAGAGCCCACCACACCAGGCTGCTACCCAGGAGCAATAGTAATAATAAGGAAGCTCCATTCCTCCTGCTTCTCACAGGTGAACACAGATTAAAGTTGTTGTAGCAGGGTCTCCTTCCCAGCCTCTTCCAACACAGCCTCTCTCCCATTCCCGGAGGTTTTCAAGGCCAGGCTGGATGGGGCTTCGAGCAACCTGCTCTAGTGGGAAGTATTCCCCTTCCAACTACCAAGCGGGCTGGAACTCGATGATCTTTAAGGTCGCTTCCAGCTCTAACCCATCTTTGAGTCAGCTTCACTCCCCAGCACAGGCCAACCCCTATAGATCTTTTTCACATTTTCTCAGACAAACCCCAGTTTTCTAGGAGAGCCAGAAGACTTTCTGTCAATCTTTCTGGATGACCAGAGATCCCAGCACCTTCCAAGGGCAGCGTAAGACCAACCTCACAGCAGAAATTTTCCTTTTAACCTGGTTGCGTGGCCTGGATTCATGGCATAAAACACACAGCTCTTCCTAGAATTAGCCTGCATGGCCACAGCAGGCAACAAAACATGCTCTGGAGAAACTGTAAGGGCTTCACATCCCTTCAACCCTCCTCCATTTCCACAAGGACTTTCGCCCCAATGCAGGACGGCCCAAAGCTCAGTGCCAGTCTCCTTGAGCATCTCCTCAATCTTACACTGCTAAGCCAGATTCTGGTTTGGTCTCTGCTCAGTGAGCTTCAAGAGGAGCAGAGAGCACTGGAAAGATCTAATACCTTCCTTGTTTTCACCCAGTGTGACTTCAAGCACATCTGAGGAAGCCCCAGGTCAGCCAGAACTGAACCTGCTCCTTAAACAGCCACTAACCCACCAACAACTCCAGAGGCACTCATTAACTCTATCACTAGATGCTATCACAACAGAAACCAGAGTAATTACTTTTAGAAAAAGAGTTAAAAGTCAGTGAGACATGCAGAGAATAAAGAAGGCCTTTGTAAGTGAATTATCCCATCCTAACAGAACAGGTCCTTTCCTGCAAGGTGGCTCTCAACCCAACCATCCCTCCTTAGGTTCTCTGCTCACCCAAAGGTAGACACCAGTGTATGGTATATGCATAAATAGTGCATAAATTGTCACAAAGCAACTGGAGTTCAGCTGGGTTCCTGCTTGACAAACACAGCCAGATGTCACTTTATGATGTTGCAGAGATTAAAGCCCATCTAAAAATACTACCAGTCAGATAAAAACATTTTGCAAGGTCCTGACTATCTCCATTGCTCGGCGAGTTTGAGGAGGAGCAGGCCATTTCTGGCATTTTGCAGAATCAAGTACTGCTGGAACCTAAATTAAAAGAGCCTCCCAATCAAACAGCAGGTAGGAAAGCTGCTGAGCAGACAGGCTACTG
This sequence comes from Scolopax minor, assembly GCA_028566535.1. Lineage (NCBI taxonomy): Eukaryota > Metazoa > Chordata > Aves > Charadriiformes > Scolopacidae > Scolopax > Scolopax minor. The sequence goes on along the minus strand of JAOXNG010000001.1, from coordinate 58,275,689 downwards.
GCAAAGCAGGTTTGGAAAAAGAAGCCACTTTAGTGTCTTGAAATGTCTGACCCTTTAGGGGTGGGAATTTTGGGGATCTGACTTCACTTTTCTGCATTAGGCCCAGAAGTTAAAATGATCTGCCAAGCACACAAAATATCTTTTTTTTAAATTTTTATTTCTGCAATCCCTTCAATTTCCTTAAATGCCTTCAAAAAATGCACATCTTATAAAAGAGTTATTTTTCCCAGGCATTTAGAGTTACTCCTTTTGTCTCTTCCGAGGAAGAGAGTAGAACAAAGCGGGAAGCATTCCACGTGTCTACACACATGTGTACAAGGAGACGGTTCCAGGCTTTTTGCTCCATCATCTGGGTATTTTACCTTTTGATCAAGCCACAGAGACATTGGTAAATGCACATTTACCACAAGGATGCCTTTCCACCGCCACGTTTGTGTAGCAGCGAGGAGTGACACTCTCGTGACACAGGTCTATTACACCGCCCTCCCACCAAACTGGTTTTCTTACTGTCACTGAAGAACTTCAACAGTTTTGCTCTCTCCTGCCTCAGGACAGCAGAAAAACGCGTGAACAACTTGAGAATGAATAATGCTATTTATCCAAGTGGGCACCTTCTCACACCTAGGTTGTATTATTTCATGTCGTTTGATTTACAAAAATGTAAGCAAGTGAGAATTTATTCCTTCGCCAACAATTAAAGGAGCCAGTTCCAAGTGAAACACACCTTCATTTGACAGACACTTTCACACAAACTGCTTAGAAATGAACACATAGAATGGTTAGATTTGGAAGGGACCTTAAAGATCATCAAGTTCCAACCCCCCTGCCCTGGGCAGGGACACCTCCCACCAGACCAGATTGCTCAAAGCCCCATCCAACCTGGCCTCAAACATTTCCAGAGAAGGGGCATCCACAAGTTCTCTGGGCATACCTACTCCCATACCAGGAAGCCACAGGATACGTGTATGAGATGGTGGATTTTAGGGTGAATGTCAGCACACTATAGCAAAAAAGACAAGTTTGGAGCAGCGGAAAGAAACACAATCATGACTGAGTTCAAAAGTAAGCATGGAGACCATCTAGCTTAACATAAAAAGCTGGGCCAACCCTTCAAAATACAGGAAGGAGAGGCTATAATCTAACGTCAACTCAGCAAGCATCTTGGAAAGAGAAAGGGTCCACAAAACACTGTTTGAGTTCCTCTCTTTGCATAACTTACTTTGGGAAGATAAAACCCAGAAAACATCCAAAGCCAGTCAGGTAGGTCATCACCTGTACGTATAGTCACAGAGACAGGTTTGTCCCAAGGAAAGTAGCAATGGAGGAAGAAAGTGTCTTTGGCACAGGTTCAAGGATAAAACACTTTCTCAAAGGCATTTGTGGGATATAAGGCAGAGTGAATTGGAATTAGGATGAGGATGAGGGATCATGCCATTAACACCAGCAACAGATTAAGTCCTGGTGATTTTCCATGAGTATAAGGTGGGGAGAAGACAGACTAGATATTGTGTGTTTATTGAAGCAAGAAGGTTAGAGATAAGATATAATCTAACCAAATCATAAAATGCAATTTGGGAAGATATTCAAGAGTTACAGAGACTGAATTAGCGGGTTTGTCTAATACCTATAGGTACAATTACACTCTGATGCAAAACAATTATTGGGTGTCAGAGAAGGAAAACATCAGGTGAAGTAGTCCTGATCCTTCATAAGTTGAGTAGCGTTCAGGACCAGGAAGGACACCTGCACATATCCAAAAGCATAGTATTCAAGAAGTAGGAAGTAGACATCTCCAGGAAAGTTGGAGTTGTACAAGTTTGGCACCAGGAGATGCATTTTATTTGGAGAGAAACAGTTCAGATGGATTCAAACATTTAAATAGCAGTCAGCGATATTTTTCAGGTTGTCATTCCAAGTCTATGAGCATTTTGACCCTTTTTCCTATTGAAGACAAGCATGTTACTATGCCACACTGGTGTCCTGCCACATTCCTCACACACAGAGTTATTTTGCAAAGTCCTATCCCATGGGAAAGGGCTTTCTACTTAGCAGCTTCAAAGTTTAAAAAAGGGTATCATTTTAGAACTGAACAGAGCACTTGCAATGAAAACTGAAGCCATGCTAAATTTGACCAATTTCTCATCTTAAAGCCTCTCAGGAGAACCTCATGAGCAAACCCTGCATAGTTCCTGTGTGAAATGCAGAAGTTTGCAATGAAATCCGCTTTTCTTTTTTGAGGTCAGCCACATTCAGCTCTTAGATTTGACTCTCTGGGGCCAACAGTGATGAGGACTAATGTGGACTATCTCCAAACCTCAGCAACCTGGATTTTCACAAAGATTTGAATACACCAGAATGGTTAGGGAGGGATTGTAAAGAAATAACAGCACATGATGTCTTGATCAGAAATGCATAGAGAATATACAGTTCTGGACAATACATTTGAGGAATGTCTTTATAAGAGCTCTTTTTAAAAATTATTTTGGGGAGGAACTGGGAAAACCTGGCGGCTCTGTTCGAAGGGATAGAAGGGCAATGAGTTCTACTGTAGGATCTCTTATTTTGCTGACTCAGTGAAGACACGTTTGTCATTCAAAGACAAATTAGCAAAGGGCATGGATAGTGCTACATAGATGCTCAGTCTCAGTTATCAGCCAGGTACAGGCAGCTTCCAACTCATCTACCTCCAAGAGCGTCTGGAAATAAAAAAAAAAAAGCAGCAATCTCTTTTGGTGGATGTGGACAGAACGTCTTTGTCAAAATTTCAGTTTGAGCAAATACTGCAAAGCGGTTTAGCGCGGGGAGGATTTGTCCCCGCAGAAATTGACACAAATTCCTTTAGGACAGGGGCAACCACCTCAGCCAGGATTGCCAGCAGATAGAATTAGGAAAACTGGAAGATAACACCATGGCCTAATGTAAACTCTTAAATCTGCTGTAAACAGAGCGGGTAACATTGGCACACAATAAAACTGGTATCTGTCATTGCTCTCCCAGAAGCAGGTGTAGGGA
>JAOXNG010000001.1:57818353-57843021 GCA_028566535.1 Scolopax minor | reverse complement strand
AATATCAGGCAGTAGCCCCAGGAGATCTGAAAATCTCTGGAAATGTGGTGGACCAATAAAGGTGTTTCACATATTGCGTTAGTGTCTTTCAGTACACAGGAGACCTGTCAATGGTAATGGATATGGATTTTCTGATATTTAATGTGTCTACTGGTTCATTGTATTTGATTAGAAAATGCAGATGTGGAGAATTAAGAAGTGTTCAAACTGCAAAAAATGGTTCCATAAACCAACCTTGTGTTCAGACTCTGGAAACTATTCACAGTGGTGAAAGGAGGTGCCAGACCAGTATGTTTATAAGTAATCCAAGACATTCCATTTGTTCCAGTTAAGGTGCTGCCACCTACAAATGTGTCAGTAACAGTGACAGAGAACCAAGAGTATGAACTGAGGTGGACAAAACACACTTTCCATTATGACTTCATAAAACAGAGATACCAAGTCAAGTACTGGAAAAACAACCAATACGAAAAGGTAAGTCTTGGAAAGTGCAGGAGTCCTGTTTTTCTCTTTGCAGGGCAAATTGGAAAGGCAGTGCCTCTCATCTTCATTGTTTGTGCTTCTTTCTTCTCCTTAGACTGCTGAGATGTTAAATATCGTCAATGATGAGCCTCCCTTCATCTTCACGCTTCAGATGTTGGCATCATCTACAGAATATAGTGGGAAAATGCGTGCAAGGGTGAATACGCCTCTGGATTATGAGGGGCCTTGGAGTGAATGGAGTGAGGAATTCACCTGGAAGACAGAGAATGGTACTTTCCATGCAGGCTACCTCTCTAAGTTTTTGTGGTCTGCTGATGGCTGAAATGCCTCTGTAGAAAAATACATTCTCTTAGCTGGAGTTGAAGCTTGGTCCAGCCATGAGCTAGCTGGGGTGGCTTAACAAGGTAGCTGTCCTGTCTGCATCCTTGCAGTACGGCCCCAGTGCTAATGAAGGAGGTGAGCAGGAATGGCCTTTTAAGCTTGTTTCCTATTGCCCTTCATGAGGCGAGTACAACCAACCGTAAAGTTTCCACGTGGAAAATCATGTGAGGGTCCTGTCCAAAAGACCATCCTTGTTTCCTGATTGCGGTAGTCTGTTCTGCTGTCAGTGACTGCAGAGCCTGCGACTGGAAGGAGACAGACTATAAGTCATCGGTCTTTTATGTTTGCAGAGTGACTCTAGGGTTGCGTTAAAGACACATTAGAGTCCACAGAAGATAAAAACCTTTATTTGTGTTTGCTGCTTCTCGGCTTAGAGCAGAATGTCTGCTATCATGTGGTCTTGTGCCCCAATTATTATGTTCTTACATGATTTGCCCTGAGGATGCTTGTAGTTGTCAGACCGGAGGCAAAATTTGACGAGTGTACTCAGGAAGAAATTGGTATGTTGGTGAAGATCAGTTACAGCCATTAGCAGAGGAAGCTCTTTCTTAGAAAATCTCTGAGACCCCCTCTCTTCAGGACTGCACAGAGTAAGGCAGACTTAAGATGCCTGAAGACATGCTGCTTGTTCAAATGCCAGTTTGAAGTCAGCATGATCCTGTCCAATGACATGCCACCTACATTTCCCTGATCTGCTTGCATGAAGAGTGGCCAGAGTGGAAAACCTGTTGCGAGAAGCAGCCACCGTGCAGGTGGATACCTATTTCTCTTTTCTCTCTTTCAGTTCTGCCACCAGTGGTTCTCCCAGTGATGGTCCCAGCTCTCATCATCATCTTATTTATAGTTGCTTATTACAGCTATAGGTATCTCCTCAGGTAGGTCTGTGTTGTGATTAGCAGATTTTGCAGCATGTTGGCCATGTGGGTGGCATAAATGCTGAGGCACTCTTTTTCCCCCTTGAGAGAGAGGCCTATGTGGAGGTGAGCCCTGGTGTGCAATGGGCAGCCATGTGCGTGTCTGTGCAAGGGTGAGAGCTGGGTGGTGGCGTGCCAGGGCCTTGGTAGTGCCTTGCTGTGCCTGGCAGCTCAGTGGAGGAGGTGCAGTCTTTTCTGGTTGCAAGCATGATGGGAAGCAAAAATTTGAAACCTCTGTGTTCTTGTTGCAGGAAGAAGCAAATGTGGGAGGAAAAGATTCCGAACCCCAGCAAGAGTCTCCTGATCCAGAGCTACCAGGGGGTAAGAGGGAACTGTACCTTGAAGAATGTATTATTTCTCTCTTTTTCAAGACTTCCAGTAATCTTGAGTTCTTTTCGTCTCCTAGTCCACAATGAACAGATATCTTCCTTAGTATATGCCTTATTAGTTTAGGGTGAAAAGAAAGAAGGGAGCAGTGTGTTGGAATGTCTAGTTCAGGGGGATTTGCCAACTCAGGGTCTGGACTGTCACTGAGCAGATTGCTTTTCCATCCAGGAGGATTACAGAGCCTGGCTGAACCTCATGAAATCCTTCACTACAGATTTTGGTCTTCTGTCTCTTTTCTTACCTTAATATCCAGGAAATGATATCTTTGGAGGTCTTTTGAAAAGAAAGTGACTTCTTTTTGGTTCCATCTCTCTCACTGAACCATTTCCTGATTTCATCTGCAAGGGCCAAGCAAACCTTGTGATACATAGAAATAGTAGGTGGATATCACCAAAAGAGGGCCCATATGGAGCATACTTGGAGTTTTATGACAAGACTGGCTAGGTTCCGTCCTGGAACTGACTCTTCCTTATTTCAGTCTTTTGCTATCATAATTCCACAGCCTTATCTATCTGTGAGTCTCCCCTGCAACCACTGGATTTATATTTGATCTCATATCTTTAGTGTCTCTATCTTCTTAAGGCAATGCTGCTAATCTCCATGCTACAGACAGAGAGCTCATACTATTTTTGCCACTGTGTTTTATTTTCTACTTAAGCTAAATGACTTCCACCTCATCTCTGGCTCCCTGCAGTTCTAGTCAGTGATGCACAACTCCAGGGAAGAGTGGTCTTTACAAAGATCAACTTAACAGTTACTTCTCCAGTTGCAACATTTTTAGCATTCCACTTCTGTCTTCTCTATCAGTCTCACACCCTACATTGCAAGTCCTTTTGTCTCATTTGATATCTTCGGCTTAAGTCAAATGGCTGGTCTTAGCATTGCTCTTAAGGGTACACAAGAGCAATGTGCAAGACTGCACATGGTGAGCTGGCATGGTTCTCAGCTAACTGTTCATTTGGCACCCAGTATTTCTCATCTTCTTATTCAGTCAGCAAGCAATGTCTCTTAAGCATGCATCCAGTCAGCAGTTGATACAGGGGAAGTGAGATACACGAAACTCCTTTACATGGTACATACCTATATGTTTTGCAGGTTCTGATAAATCCCCTGTGCACGAGTCAATGTTCTAAAGTTCCTTTTGATTAATTTGGCTGTTGACAGACTTCATCAATTTATTTTTGTCCATACACAATAATCAACACCAGTTCAAGGCCATCCACCACTTGAAAAAGCATCACAGTAGCTTTTTTGCCTGTCTCGTACCCAGCTCTCTATCCACAAGTGTTCTCTCCTCTTAGTCTTATGGTTTTGATAGTTTTCATCCCTGCAGCAAATTGCCTTATGCTAGACTTGTAAACATCCCAGCAATTCTGTTTCTCTGGTCAGTCAGCAGAGAAGGACAGCCATTTTAGCTCTACAGGTGAAAAGTTGCCTAGAGCATCCTCATACACTGCTGAATCAGAGTCACAAAACAGCAGCTTTGTGATGGGAACCTGCAACAGCACCAGCCTCTGGCTCCTGTGCTGCATAAATATAGGTCAGGGGTAGACAACGTAGAAGTGAAGGAATAGTCTTCTGGAGGACAGGACATACTTTGTAGCCACAGCCATGGGATTCCTTCAACATTACTGTCCATTTTGACTGGAAGATTGAAGAGAAACAGATCTTAGCTTGTTCTGACTAGAGATTGAAAGTCAAAATGTGAAAACTTTTGCAGATTGGAGCAAGAACAAAGGAAGTAAAAGCTGACAGAAGATGTTAGAAGAAATCAAAGTGATGGTGCCAGGAATATATACAGACTGGCAGTTTTTTAAGCCTGCATCAACCTATTAAAGATTGCCTGTAGCAATATTACTACTGTATTTAGGTGGGAAAACAGCATGGCCCTAAAAATGAGAACAGGAAGGTTGTTGGGACAAAAGTTATTTAGAAAACATTACTTCTAAAACAGGTTGATAAACTGGTAAAACTAATTGCACAATGTGAAGGCCTGGAAGCTCGTTCTTGCACTGTCTATCACAAATGTGCTACCAGGTGTGTGTGTGTTGTTTTTGGGGGGTTTTTTTTGTTTGTTTGGTTGGTTTGTGTTGGGTTTTTTTGTTGATTTTTATTTGGTGGTTGGACTCGATGATCTCAAAGGTCCCTTCCAACCATGAATAGTCTGTGATTGTGTGATCTTTCTCTGCCAGCATTAAAATGGCAGAAAGGAAAAAGAAAAAATGCATCAGAACAGAAGTATGAAAGGTGGTCATCTCAGTAGAACAAAAGATATTGCTTTGTGAGGTAACACTGAATCAAGTTTAGTTATGTGTAACATAAGCTTTCAGGTTTCAGGATAAATACATGAAACTTACCTCTGTCTCATGCTTCTGGGGGAGTTGGGGCAGAGTGATGGCTAGCTCAAGCCCTCATATATGCAATTCTGCTCTGGCAAGTGGTGAACCAGGGAACAAACATCTTTTGCCAAAATCTTGTATCCATATCTATCTATGTTCTGTTAGGATATTCTTTTGAATGTTTTCACAGACCAGAGATGCTTTGAAGAGACTAAAATACAAATTCACAAAAACTGACGTGATTCCCCCCAAATATGAAAAGGGGTACAGATACACAGGTGACCCAACCACACCTTGCGCAATCCTTTTTCCAGTTACTCTATTTAATTCAACATATTTTTGCATAGCAAAACTGCTATTACAGTGAATAATTTTCTGATAGTGCAGGAATATTTAAATGGACTCTTCTTTTCTAAATGGAGGCTTCACCATCTGTTCTGTGTTTTTATTACAAATACAGAGGGAACTTAACTCACAGCATCAACATGTAAAGCCTAGCATCAAAATGATTTAGATGTATCCGTGTGTTCTTTATGGACCTGGTATGTTTTCTCACATACCAAACACAAATCAGTGGGACGACCTGTCTCTTGTAACCTAATAAATTCTCTGATCTAATGCCTTTGTTTCTTCCTCACAGCAGCAGAAATTGATGGCCAGTAGTTTGCATTTTATTAGGACAATTATGACCCTGTTTCTGTCCTGCGGGAGTTATATCTCTATTGGGCTGACATTTTGTGATACCATTTACCTCTCTGCAAAAAAATGAGCCTTGATTCCTATTCTTTGCCTCTTGCTGGCCCTATGTATGCTTCATCATGGAGAGACATCTCATAGGAAATACCTGAGGATGTCTCAGACTGATGGAAAGCTCTCTCCTTCCCTGAAGGATGCCACACAATCTCTTTTCAGACCATTTAGAGAAGGAACATAGCACAGGACCAGAAACTCCAAAATGCATCTCACTGCATTGTTTTTACTGCTTTAAATGACAGGTTTTGCAGTAGGTTTGGAAGGGAGGTGCAAGTTACCACAGATCATACTATCTATTCCAGAAGACTCATTGCATGCTCAATGCAAACCTTAATTCAAAGAAAACCCTCAGGGCCTACCTGTGTTATAGCCCCTCCCAAGTGCTGGCCAGGGCCGATGATTCTTCCAAAGGTTGCCCAAATACCAATCACTCTGGTTCTCCACCAAGCCGAGAACCTGCTGCCCTGGAAATGAGCAAATTGCAAAAAGGTCATAAGACAAAAGACAATCAGTCGATGGAAAACAGACAAAATCAGACGGACAGCCAGTGGAAAGAGAAGACAGAAGTTCAGGTGCTTGCCTTCCTTTCAGGCACTTGGAAGGTGCCTGTGGATGTAATAGGTAGCAAGCCTGGCACAACAAACTCAGCACGGCTCATTTCTTTCCTTCTCCCCTGGCTAGTCTGAGTAATTCAACACTGTGGGAACCTTTGTCATGCTGACAAAAATATATCACCCAGACAAATATGAATGCTGCTTGATTTTGGAATACAATGATGGAAAATCCTCCTAGTGAGAAGTAAGTGTTGGTAAAATCATCATCTAATATGAAGATATGTTTATATTCTGATGGCAATAATATAATTGAAGAACAATGCTCAGTGTAAGAAATTATTCTCGTCCCCAATGTCCCCCTCTTAGTTTCAGGGAATTTTTTCTCAGTCACAAAGGAAATCCCTTTTGCTCAGGAAAATATTGGATTCTAAGAGTTTACCTACATATGAAAGTTGCACTGCTTTAATTTAAGAGAGTAATTTAAAAGTCATGTAGGTAAGCCTGTGTGGAATGCTGCATAGAAATTATGATTTCAGTTTCAGAAGGGGCTTATTTTGGTTTAGCTTACATTGATTAGCAGCTGGCTTCAGCTAGAGTAAAACGTGTTTTAAATCAAATGTGTCTAGAAGGTTTGCACTGCTTAAAAATCAACTGAAAAATGAATGTTTGTATAGATAAGGACTTAATTATCTATCCTGAAATGTACTGTATAAAATATAAATAAGAAGAGTGATTGAAATGGTGCTCTGGTGATGGAAGATGGAGGGAAGGGGAAAACTACATTTGGATCTAGTAAAAAAAAGAAAGGGGAATGGTGTTTTGACAGAGGGACCTGCTCAGTGAGAACACTAAGACTGGGACTAGAAATTATTTTGCAACCTTTTGAGAAAGCATTTAAGCATTATCCTCTGAAGGCACATTTTCGAATCCCTGCTATGCTTATAAAACTGAATATATGGTCACAGCAGTGCACTGAAAGCATTATATGACCATTATATGTTGCTTATGCAGGACCATAGCTGTTACTACTAAAATTTCAGTATCGCTCAAGACAAGATTGTGCTGAGAAGCAAGACGTAAAGACAGAAGTGATTAATTAAACTTTATAATCAGCTAAGGAGATGTTAGGATAGATCAGGTGATTGTGATACTCTCCCGAGATATCTCTAATTCAGTGGGATGTCAGTAACTCACACATGTGTCTTGAATACTGTTTCAAAGAGCGTGAGCAGCAGTGAGTGGCCACTGCAAATAACAAATAAATCAAAATATTATGAAAGCATTCAAGGAGTGAACAGAAATCAAACGAGAAATAACCTTGAGAGATTACCAAGTCCAATTCACACTAATGTTCAGGATCATCCTACTCTGTGCTACTTGCAACATGCCAATCTTCACCAGACCTCATTGTCTAATGATGTCTGTCCTTTTCCGTTATATATTATCTATAATATTTATTTATTTATTTATTTATTCACATTATACTCCATATATCATTTTTAAGAAAGTAGAAAATCTGGAGAAGCGCAGAAAGCATCATACTGGTGCTACTGGAAACTGTCAGTATTAACAGTGCAATGCACAAGAGAATGAAAGAAATTACAAGATAGAGGCAGATGCATCCTACACAACTGATGATTTGTTCATACAAATAAACTGTAGCATCTCTCAACCTGTGAGGCATATGAAACACACCAGACGGCACATGAGACACCACAAGCCATATATTGTGAAGAAACATGAAAGGGATCTCAACTGGCCGAAACAAGTCTTAGCCAAAAAAAGTTGAAGGGCACAATTTAAACTTGTTGATTCCAAGCTGGAAGACTGTCCATTCTTTGTAATCACTCCATAACAGATGAGGTAGAATAAATCAAAATAAGAAAGTACCATGGAGAGTAAAGCATGAGGGGAAAAAAAAACCACAACACAATAAAAAATGCAGGTGTAGCTGGGCCAGAAAGGGTTGGCACAGCTGGTATGAAGAGTCACCCTGCCCATATTCTAAGAGCACATTTCTCAACTCAGCAGTCCCCAGATCCTTTTTAGGATAGTACTGCTAACATCACAAGAAATGTTAGAATTCCATTTGCAAGCAAACACTGAACTTCTTTACCATGGAGCATTAATCTGCTTTCATTATTTTAGCCCCATGCATTTCCAAACAAGCCACAGAGTTCAGCCTTCAAACTGATGAAAAATAAAAAATGTACAAACCCTGCAGCTTGTTAATGGCTTTCCTTTTCCACTTACCAGTCCAAAATCTCAGTTCTGACAATGCATCCCTGAAGTACTTATTTCTCACTTATTATTTCTCAGGCTAAGATCAACTGAAAAGGCACAGGAAATTATGTTCGCACATATTTATTGTAGCTGTAACATTTCCTTCCTCTTTTTCTTTTTCTTTTTGAAGACACCCGAATAAATCCTGCTCTCACCACCATTTCTTGAAGTTTGATATGGGACATGGATGAAGGCAGAAATTAACATCATGTAAGCTTTAGGGCTTAGATACATAAATCATATCATGTGACTTACTGTGTATCAACTGAGCTGGAATAACTGCCTGTACATGTCCTTTGAGCTTGTCACAAAGTAAAATGTGTTAGCTAAGACACTTTAGTTTGCTTTTACAATGGCCTGGGAATGTGCCCGTGTTCAAGTACTGTCCTAGAGTAGAACATTATGCAACTTGTCAGGCTCCTGTTACCCTTGCTGGTGTCTAAAAACCTATTGGGCAGATGTGACGGCTTGACTCCTAGGCCACTTTGGAGAAAATTATGAAGATACATTTTGTATCTCCTCTAGTTATATTTAGTTTTGGTTTTGGTTTGGGGTTTTTTTTGTTTTTTTGTTTGTTTGTTTGCTTTTTTGTTTGTTTGTGGTTTTTTTTCTAGGATGGAATAATGCTGCTGTCTTTGCCAAAGAATAATGTATTTTTATTTCCCTTTACATTTTCTCCATGATCTTGACTTCAGGCAGAATTGACCAGGAAACCAGAACTTCAGCTGCAGAGCAAATATTAATGGTTCCAAAAAATGTTTTCATTCTGAATCAGTATAGAAAAAAGAAATTCAGAGATACTCTCTGGAAAAAAAATCCACAAATATAGATACCAAAATAACTACAAATAAATATAAAACCCTCCTCATTTCAAATAATATCAAGCAATGAGACACATATCATATCTGAGCATTAGCAGTTCTTTATTTACTTTATCAAATGCATTATGAAGTTATAGAAAACAAGCACTGGCCAAACCAATGCATGGTGTCAAGCAGGCACAATGCACTCTCTCCTTGTTCACAGTTCTCTGACCATTCATCAACCTCAACCTGTCCCTCTGCCACTCTTCACACCTTCCCTGCAAGGTGCCTGCAGTTGTGTGTAAACTTTCAGCAGCTTAATTTCACCTCTAATAATACCACAATCTGAATTCGAATTTTGCATGGAGAAATACTAGAATAGCCATGGCTTTTGGCAAAAGGCAAGCATAAAAGAGTTATGTGAGTTACTTTTCCAGCAGATGAGAACACGGTGGCTACCATAATGAATTTGAATCATTCAGTATTCTGAGCTGCCTGTTTCTTCTTCCTAAGAGTTATTATAATAAAATAACATCACTAACAGCAAAAGCTTTGTCCTTGTTTTCTGCTATGCCCCTGCAGTTATGATTAAGTACACTCTGTTACTCCAGGCACAAGTTAGCTTAAGGAAATCAAGCTGTCTTTCTTACTTATTCATACATCACCACTAACAACCAGACAACAGAAAACAAGGCTACGATTCTGGCATGACCATGGTGAAAAATTACCAAGCAGGCAGAATTACAGCTGGATTGCTGGGAACGGAGATGTATGCTGCCTGACTGCAGGATGAGACTTCTCCAGAAGGCAGCTGCACAGCTACAGCATTTTGCACAGTACAGCTCCCTGACAGCTCTTGCATGATGAGACATGCTTCTCCCCTTGCAAAAGCTTAGCTTGTCACTGGAAGAGGTTTCCATGGAAAAACAGATACTTCCGAGCCTGACAACTCAATGGCTTCAATTCTGTTTTCACCTCATAGATTTTTGGTCACTAATGGATGGGAAAGCATGATTCCCTTATTCAGGCACTAAAGGGGACTCCAGATCTCATCTCGGCTTCTAGCTCAGATTTCTTGAGTGACAATGGATAGGTCACATAATAGCCTCTTGCTTGATTCTCCCTTAATAAAAATGGGGATAACAATAACTTTTTACCTCTCCCCCATTTTGCAAATATAAGTCCTCCGAGGTAATAACTGTGTGCTTGTTTCTACTGCATAACAGCAGCTGTATGTGGCCAGGTTGAAGCTGCATCCAGCACAGTATTTTGTCTCCAGCAGCAGGAAGCAGCAGCTGTGCAGGATGGAGCACAACAGGCAACTCTATGGTGGCACTTCTTAACAGTGGTCCTCCGGCTTCCAGTGACTTGTGGCACGTGACACGTGAAGAAATACCAGCTTTTATTTACTTTGAGTCTTGTATCTGCTAGTTTCATTTGTGCCCAGTACAATTTCGGTGCCTCTGAACAATATTTTTCAGTTGCGCTTTCTGTGGTCCTCAGGACATAAGGCTGTTTCCAGAAAAGGAAAATAAAAAGGCATGTTTAAGTGTGATGGGAAGGGGTGGGGCAGGGTTACACCTTTTCCTGGCTGGTGGCCAAAGGGTGAGCTGATACCACGGGAGATCTCTTGCAGCACAGCTCTCCTGGTTGTTACATTCACAAGGTTTAATTATATTTGGTACAGGCCTCCAAAGCGAAAACCAAGTGCGAAGTATTTTTCAGCCTTTAAAAAAATAAGAAGTAAGCAATTTCTACACTGCAGTGGTTATTAAAAGACAGCAGAACAGAACGCTGTCTTGCTACTTCTAACTACTTTAACAGCCATGGTTTAAATCATTAGGAATTTAACACAGACACGAATGCTGGAGCCACAACCAAGTAATGCCAGAGCAAAGCACATCTTCAGTGTAAGCTGAAAGAACAGGAGAAGGAATCAACAAGAATTTAAGATTCGAGCTTGGCAGGAATCAGGAGAACTGCAGAGCTCTGATCCCAAAATGGGATACAGAAACGGAGAATAAAAAAGTGACAGGAGGGAAGAGGGGAAGATACATATTCTGAATTCTGTAACTTTTCTAAATTGGCCAGTACCAAGTCTGATGAACACAGAACTAGCTGAATCTAAAATGGTAAAATGAAGCTGGGTTATTTTCTGCACGACTTGGAGTTAAAATCTTTCATTAATGTCCTTTTCCTTTTCTCTCCTTCTGATTTCTTTTTTGTTATCCTTTAAACATCTGCATAAGACACCTTTCTCTCTGAAATGTGTGAGGCCACATCCTTAGCTTGTATAAATGTGCATGACTTCAGTGAAATCAGTGTACTTATGCTTATTGATACCGGCTGAATGTGTTGTACTTCCCCTTAAGTCTTGCCTGGCCCCTTCTCTGTGGCCTTCCAGTCCCTGATCTTGCACCACTTCATATAAAATAATGTGGCTTCTGCCACCTCTCTCATCCTGCCACCTCTCTCATCCACCTCTTCAGATCACTGTCGAGTTCAAGCTTTTCATCGCCACTATTGATGCCCTGTGCAATTCTTGTGCTGTCTATATCAATTCATGTTTCTTCCCGCTCCCAAACTCACTCCTGTCTTCTACTGCCCTATCCTCTCTCATCCCTAAAAAAGACTGTCTTCTCATGCAACAAATGCCCTGAATTACCTCTGAAAATACATTTCAAGCACAAAAACTCTCAGTATTTTCCCCTGTAAAGTTTTTAGAATTTTTACCATGAATCCAGTGTAAAATATTCACAGGAAATTTTGTATGTGCACTATAACATAAATCTGCCTGCCCCCAGAAACTGAGGATGACTTTTTCTCATAAACCTGTAACAGCGCAAGATACACCATATTCAACTGAACTGAGTAGGCATTTATTTCACAGGTGTGGATACACATAACAGATGTATGCATATATATGTATGCACATATACAAACACATATACATATATACACATACATATATGCATAAAAATATACGGATATGTATGTGTATATTTACAGGCAGGTATAGAAAAGGGCAGTCTCTACCACAAAGAACTTATCTTGTGCATGTGGAAAAGTCAAATTTCAGGGAAAAATGCCTCCTACAGAAGTTTACCATTTTTATTTGATATGTCATTTGCATCAAATATGTTCCTGTTTCCCAACAGACTAACTGCTCATAGAGAAGAACTGCATTGGACAGTTATTAAGAAGTAACTTGGATGAGAAGGAGGCCAAAGAGGAGCTCACTGAAGGTACTGCAGGATTGTCTCAGGAGGGAGCATCACAGTGGACAGCACAGTTGATGCCAGGAGAGGAAAAGAGACAGGCAATGAATACCTGATAAGAAAAGAGGGTAGATAAGTGAAACAGAAGTAGATACAGTACATCAATGACAGGGAAAGAAAAGATAGGCCATGCTGAGTCAGTGAAGGAGAAAGGAGCTAGTGAAAGGAATAAAGGAAGACACTGGCAATGCTGGAACAAGGATGGTATCAGCTGACTTTTGGGTGTATTCAGATGTGGTGATGTGGCCAGGACAAAAGAAGTTACAGCAACTTGGACCAGAGAAGAATAATAACTCAGTGAGAGTCCGTACAGAAAGAAACTTACAAGTGTTTTGTAGGTGGTAGGAGGGAGGATTCAAAGAGGATGAAGTATACAGAATTGGATTGAGAAAGCTTGGGGTAAAAAGCTAAATCTGTGATTCATCTTCATAAGGAAAGATGAAAGAATTAAATCAATCAAAAGAAGAGAATATATTTGGTTTCTGCTCATCTTCTCCTCTCCTCCAAGGAGCTTGTTAGAAAAATGAAGAGGACAGTAAGGAGTCCAGCAAAGCTTGAAAATTAATGTTTGCAGCACTTTCATCTGCAGAATTTCAGGGAAATGGATTCTCAGCAGCCAAGTACAAGCAAGTAAGTGCAGAAAAAACCTTTTACTTAGGAACAAAACTTTTTGAGGTTTCCTGTGACAATGGCAAGGCTTTGTGTGCCCATGACAACAGGGCTCCTGTGTTGTCAGCAAGTTAAGAAGAATTGGAAGATGTTATGATTTGGACATGCACAGAAGTTTTTGTTTTCTACCTGACAGGAAAGGATATGCCTGGCAGTTTGTCAAGAAATGTGTCTAGCATGGAGTTTAGGGAAGAATAAACCTGGCCACAGAAACCTTTGAGAAATTGTATGCCGAACCAGAAGGGATGCCCATGCCAGCTTCAAGTGCTGCTAAGCCTGTTCTTCCTCACTTCACTTGTGTGTCACTGTTTATAACACAATATGTTCCAGCAGAAGAATTGACATCTCATTAACAGCAATAGGAGACTTGAAATGAATCCCCTCTGAGGTGAAGGGTATTCTTTCCCAACCAGAATGCAGGAGGTCAACAACATGTACTTGTTGCTCTGACTACACACCTCTCTTTTTTATTCACACCAATGGCAGCTTAAAGATTTTGTGCCCTGATACTGCTTTTTCCTTTTTCCTCTTTAATTTTTAATTCATTCAATATAAAACCCCGCACTCTTACAAAATTTAAAACTTCTTGTTCTGAAAGCAGCAAATATTCAGGCATTGGTTTGAAAGTAAAGATATGCTCAGTGTTTCAAGAACATACAGGCTATTACAACCAAGGCTTGAATTTGTGCTGTGCGGGAATACGTGATCACTGACCAAAAAATGCGTTCTTTTCTGCTGCTGCTTTTCTTCACTCCTCCAAGAGTGTGTGAAGAGCATGAAAGTAACTGTTCATGCACCATGGCTGCCTGTTACAAATTCAATTTTATAAAGGGGATAAAGTCTTAATATGCACATTTTGGTTGGCACAATCCCCAACTGTGAAACGCACCTCAGTAATGGGGAGCTGAGCAATAGGCTGCAATGTGGAATTAATAATCTAACTCTTATGCAGTACTAGTAGTGCTATCATTACTATTGATTTACAAAGGAAAGGAGAGACCTCCTTACAGCAGGAGAAACTGAAGTACATGGTGATGAAATGACATTTCCAAAGTCCCTGGAGAGGCGAGTGGTAAACTATGAACAAGTGCCAGGACTTGCGAGAGTCAGAGCACTGCGCTTAGATACTGAGAGAAACCATCCTTTTTAGTGGCCTAGTGCCTAAACTGCCACTTGTTGGAATAGTAACTGTTGTTATTAGCAGTGAATTAGAGACAGAGGGTAACAGCTTTCTAATATTCCAGAAACTATCCATGGAAACTCTGTGCAGCTTCCTACTTCATATTCTTCTTGGCAGTTATCATATATAAACAGCAAGATATTAAACCATTTTCCTTTCTATTCAAAAGGAATACATCTTCAAAATCAAGGGATATACAAGGATTGTTTGTAAGCAAGAAATCAGTAGGTATGTATCATAAGTACTTTCTCTGAGCATCAGAGAAGTCCTAGAATGTAGAATCAGTGGCAGAAAAAAACCCAAGATGAACAAAATGAAGAGGATTGGTTTTCTGGTGACAAACAAAAAAACCCCAAACTATACCAAACAAACCAAACAAAAAAACAGTGCCATATTTAGTAGAAAAGGGCTGTAGTTGCTCATTGAATGTGAAAGAGGTTGCCAAGTAACTCTATGTGGTGTTGAAATCCGACTATATTGACATTATTTTTCCCCTTTGTTGGTTTCAGTTCAGCTTGTTAAAAAATAAACAAGCTCTGCAATTCCCTCTGGCTATGTGGCTTTACCAGCCTATGCAAATTTTTCAGGATGAAAATGCAGGAGTCGTCTCTTCAGTAGACAAAGACTGCAGTAAGATGCACTTCTTGCAAATGCTAAATGCTGTGAAAACAGCTCACCTTATCATTTTAATTATGGGCTTCAGGACAGGTTAGAGCTCACAAACAGTACAGCTGAGAATTATTTATGCATCAGGAGTATCAGATAGTAAGATGACACAGCAAACGGATGTAAACATTTTTTCACACCTAGTGACCAAGCAAAATTAGCCCTATATCAGGAAATATGCTAGAGCTCTGATACAAAACAACAACCTGCTCTTTTGCATCTTGAGCTTACAGAGTAAGATGCTTCTGCCTGATATGAAGAAACAGTGGCTGTACCAGCAGCCTCATGCTTTAGCGATGAGCTCAAGAGTCTTGGGATCTGCTTCTCATTCTAATGTTGACTGCCTGTGCAATCACAGAAGGGTCACCTCTTTGTTGAGCTTCAGCCTTTCTAAGTAGAGCATGATTCTGCAGTCAGGCTAAATAGTGGATGTGCATATAAGAAGAAAAAAAACCTGGAGATCAGAATGGAAAATTCTATCCATACACACTGTTGCAAGTTATTTTGACCGCAAGAGCTGGAACACTGCAAATACCTAATAAACATGCAGAGAATTGCTCTTGTATGTGAACACCATCATTCTTTTTCTATGTCCTTCCCTGTCTGGGGACATCTGGATTTACAGGGCAAAGTGGTTGAGATCTTCTCAGGCTAAAAATGTATCTACTCATAAACTCAACGCAAAATCATATATAGCATTGATACAGTTTTGCCAGCATGTAATAACCCTGTACAATACTACAGAGTCAAGATTGGCACAAAGATAAAGTCATGTTGCCACTACTCAACAGTACTTTGAGCTCCGAGGTTGAATAATACAGTATGTCTCATGGATTGCTAGTAAGCATTAGTTTACTTTCTTAGTTTACAGCTGTTTACTAAATGTTTGATGTGTTTTGCTAGCATGACAATGAAGTGGTTAATATTCCTGACTGAGAATCTCGTAAGGCTCGGAAAAAGCAATAAAACCCCCCATTCTTCAGTCTTCTGCAGATCAATCTCTGTAGATAGTTCCAGAGGTTTCAGAATGCTTAACTAAATTCCACTTCAGCACTGACATTTCCCTTTTTTTCCTGTTTAGTGGCATAGTACTGAGGGATTTCTGTTGTTCTGAAGAACCTCAGAGCAAAGATGAAGAGGGGTGTCTCAGCTGAGCAAAGGGATAAAAACAAGTGTTCTGAAAATCAAGTTAAGCTCCTTCTTTTCTGTTGTTTAATTATTTAGTTAGTGCAGGTCTGGCTTTGACTGAGACAAACAGATCAAAAATGCGAGCCCAATAGTACACAGAAAGTGCAGAATTTTATTACAGCCCTCAGCCAGAGAGATTTTAAAGTGTTACAAAAGAGTTAAACTCTAAAAGCAAAGAAGTGAGAGTCTAGCAGAAGGCGCCAGTTTCATTAAGTAGATATGTTGATGATAACAGGAAGAAAGGGAAAGACTTGCTGTCCACTGAAACACAACAACTCCCGTAATGTATTCTGCACATCATATTGTTCAAGTTTCTAATATTTCATTCATTGATTTTATTGTCAAATGAAAAGGAGCTTGTTCCAAGTGGCATTTAGTGAGACAGATGGGGAGAGACACAGACTTCATTACCGGGATTTTGCTCTCTGGATAATGTTGACATTATATGGCTAAAAAGCAAAATGAGTGCAAAAGTCTATCAGCCCTAATGTTTTGGACTTTTCACCTGGTCAGACTGCAGACTGCCTCACATATCATCTGCATGTGTGAAAAACCATCACTAAAACTTATCAACCAAGTGCTGTGAGACAAGCTCTGTTAATCTAGGATTCAACTCTTGTGTTGACTGCTATTTTCTGCTATAGGAAGAGAGAAGGTCAGAAGAGAAGTCTATGAACTATTAAACTTTCTGGCATCCAGTTTTAAGAAAATGTCTGCGTTGTTCTTACAAAACAGAGAGGACATACATAGACGTATTCAACTAAGGCTGTTCTCATTTGACTCAGTAGCAAATATCATCACAGAAACCTTGGAAGTGTGTTTACTGACAGTTGTTAAAAGTGGTTGCACCTATTGAGAAGCAAAGAAGAGCTCAGAGTTCCTTTTAGCCACAGAAATAAATGTATGGAAAAGCCAAACACCTAAAAGAAGGAAACCACATCTATATGGGAGTTCAAAAAGCACCCCAAAACAACTTGCCTGTTCCCAAATCCACCTAGTAGAGGCTAAGAGAATACTGAAATAGTATTACTGAAAGAAAGCACTCCAAAACCTTCATGTCTTTGGAAAGAACTAGAGGAGGGAAATGCAAGAAGTAAAAGCATTTTCTGGAAGAAAATCCAGAAATTTCCCTCTCAGAGAAATATCCTCCTCAGTGAGTAACCAGGTTATGGTCATTCCTGCTTATTCCCTCTCCCTTTCTGGGCTCATTAATTTTTCATTCCTGGTGCACACCAGCATGGCCTCACCAAGAAGCAGCCTGCAGCCAGATGTCAGACAGTTTTTTAAGAGATAGCAAAAGTTGGTTCAAATCCTCACAAGCTAAAGAAGAGCCTGCAAGCAGGCCCTCCCTCTTCTGGCCATCGGCTCCTTCCCCTACATTAGTATGTAATAGTACCCGCATCCTACAAACTCTCCTTCATACTCTTCCCCTGTAATGAGGTCAACTTGTTTGGTCCTTCTGAAAGGTTAAATGCAGGAGAGTCAAGACACAAAATGGATTGATGCTGAAAATAGATGGCAGCTTTCTCGCTTGACCAAAATGACAGCACCTGTAGGCAAGCACAGCAACAGAGCTTCAAATGCCTATGTAAAAGCAAGGTATCAACAGTTGGAAAAACTTTTATTAACTGCTTTGTTAGTTACATATATTAACTCCATCTAGATTTAAATTTAAACAGTATTGTCCCTTTGATAAATCGAGCCCTCTTTCACTGCTTTTTTTTAAACTGATTTTTATAGCAAGGTTTAGGATGCAAGCTTTCCTTCAAAAATGCTAAAGAGAAGAATCAAAATGATCAGCTCAAATACTGAAAATGTCAAGATAAGATAAACCATACTTCCTCAATAAAACGAGAGGGAGGTATGAAAGTACTAAGAAATCTGAGTATATCAAAATGCAGTGAGCCAGCTGTGCAACCACTGCAGGAAATCATGCAAAGGGCAGGAAGTTATGGTATCAGTTAATCCCCTTAATCTCTGCTAATGCATAAAGTATAAGCAACATTTCTTTTAGGAAGCATTAAAATGCTGTTATGAGGTATGAATCCATCTTCTCAATGAATTCTGTAATCAAAAGGCTAAGTACAGCAAATCAAATATGAGTAAATTTCCCTTTACTTAATTCTCTTCACCTGCCTAGGGACAAGATGGAAAACAATATAAAAATTGAAAGCTGTAAAATCAACTTGGCTAACTCACTCCCTCATAACCACAGACGTTAGATGACACACCGTTCTTGCTCTTAAAAAGGGAACAAATGTATGAGATAAAGATAAAGAAAATTAGCCACAACCTATCTATATGATAAGTCTCTTTTGTGTAAAAATAAAAAGTACTACAGAACAAAGTAGTTCTCTCTTGCTTGGGGAGAAAAAAAAAATAAATCCCTCACCCATCTGATGACCACAAGACAGACCCTTTATCAGATCATAGTGCAAGACAGACCTTGCTATAAAGATCAGTTAAAAAATCAGATGTCACCTTTTAGTCAGTCATGGTGCAGATCTATTAAGCACCATAATAAACACAAATTACAATAGAAACACATTTAATACTTTAGCAAATTAAAAATGGATTGCCTTTCAAGTACTGAAAAACAGCAACAAATTAATGTGCATTTGCAGATCAGAAAGGCAATAAGTCAAAAAAAGGGATGATGTAGATGATGATTCCAGCTGCATACTGAGAAGATCAGTAAAACCCAGATAACTACAGAGATGAAATCTTGGCTTCCATTGGATTTAACACTGAAAGAATTCAGACCTCAGTCACAAAATGCTGCAGAAGCATGCACACTAATTTGAGAAATTATCTCCCCATAGCAGGAGTTAGTGCCTACCTAGTTCATCTCAGTTTACAGCCATCTGGATTAGGTGTAGCCCTCTGGCTACTGGCCACTGGCCCTTTGCAATGGCTGTATGGAGAGCGAGAGGGTCCCCATAAAATCTGTTAATGCAGCTCATGGAAAAATAATGAAGAGACGTTGGCAATAATTTCTTAAATCACTCCAAGCAAAATTGTCAGGATATCAGTTTATGCCTCCAAAAGCGTCCAGTAAATGGGACAATTACAGTTAATCTCTTCTAATCTCTAGAAAAGCTAAATCCCTTGTTAGCACTGAGGACAGATTATATAACCTGGTAGATTTGTGAAAGTCTCATTCAGTATCTCACTTCAGCTTCCATCTCTGCCCTTTTAAAAGACAAAACTGATCCTCTTTCTCTAGGAAGAGGGCACAAATATTATACTTACTCCTAAAATCCAACTCTGTAGTCCCCAAAAGACAGACCTGCCTAAGATTTACTCTTCACAAAGAAAAGATAATGTGGGTGTCACTGCCTAACTTGTGAAATCATCTGTGCAGAGATTTTTTTTTTCAAATGCACCCTAAGTCTTACTTTAGTCCATCCAGTTCCAACCTATTTCTGGAGGTGACTTAAGTATCCCTCTGGGGCATTTCTTAATTCCCCATTTCATTAGTGGTACTTTTAGCTTGGACCTACACTTGTTCCCTATCATGCCCTAATGGTTTTCAGAAATGAGCCTCTTTCTCACAATTTCTTTCTAATTTGTAAGGTTTTTCTCTCTGTGTTCAATGCTGAAAACTACAGAAATCAACAGTGCTTTTAAATTGGTACAAGAAATTTAGGGATCATTTTCAATGGTACATACACACTCAAAAAAAAAAAAGAGTAAAAGAATATAACACCCCCTCTACAATACATGAAATGCCAGTTTCCTTCCTTCTAGGATAAGATGTGACCTTCTGACTGAATTTAAAGCTTTTGCTCTGTCACTTAGGCTCAGGCCTTTAATTGCATGAGGAAACAAACTCCAAGGCATAGATCAAATTCTGGGACAGCCTTCCATTTGTTATCACCACATGAAGAGGAAGTCAGCTCCTGTCTTCCCGTGAATGAAAAATAAACAATTCCTCATTTAAACTTAAAAGATTAAAAACTTAATGCTGTAAGAAGAGAAATGTGTAATTATACATGCACTGAAGGAAAGGAAGATTTATGTTAAGATGTGATTTAAAGACACTAAGGCATTAAAAAGAGATCATTATCTGTTTTGGAGATGGAGAAAAGATCTTCTATATATCATTACCAGATTCTGATCAGCTCTAGAAACTGTGAAGTACTAATATTAATTCATTTCACAACAGATGGGAAGGTTCACCCCTCAGAAAGATGAATGAGGGTTGACTCAACAGCAATCATAAATTATTAACTAATATAAAGGATTTTTCCGCTCCTCTTTTTCTCCAAGTCCTCTGAGCTAATTTTGTAGCTAATGCAAGGAAAGAGCTGAGGGAGTAATTATCAAGCAGGTACGACAGGATTAAGTAAATGCTCTATGACAAGACAATGCTGAACCACTCATAAACCCACACATAAATTATCCCTCTGAACCACTACATAAATTATTTGTGGTCAGGATTAAAGTATTTAATTATATCATCTTTGTGTAGATGAAACACAAAAATTATTTTTTAGATTGCTGCAAGAGAAAAAAACTTCCCTTTGTTTGCTTCTTACAATCTATTATTGAGTTTGTAGTTCAAAACCCAAAATTATCAAAACAGCAGTGACTCACTGGCAAGAGCATTAAGGATAAATCAACATACCTTGAAAGTTAAATCCTTGCGTACTCTTCTCCCCCAAACCAAGATGAAGGCAATGTTATGCAAATGTATTACTGGAGCAAGGACAGCTTCCAGACCAGAAGGGTAGTGTCCCTCTGTGATCTGAGAAGTTTACACACAGGATTTCTCCTTAATGTAAAGTTGTCAGTTACTTCAGTGAGCTCTTACAAACATTAGCAGTCTACCAGTGGGCTCTGAGAGAGAAAAGGGATTGTCAATTTTTTATTTTATACAATCAATAGTGGGAAATTAGGAAAGGGTTGCTATTTAAGAAAAGAAGAAGCATGTGTAGAAGAAAGGATTTTCTGACCTCTGAGAACAAAGGAGAAAAATCCCAAATTTAAGACATAGCTTTTACTCCTGAGATCTATTTCTGCAGTACCGGAAGGGAGAACCAACACTGAGGATAGCATTGTTCAGTTAAGGTCAGCAGGTTCGAAAACATACTCTGCCTTTCTTACTGCTGTGAGACTCAGCTAGCCTAGGATAGAAGAACTGAGAGACATTTTTTTGCTTCCATGAAAATGTATTTTGAAGTCACATTTAGCAAACTGTTCTGAGCTTGGTTTGCCTTCATTTGGCTGCAGAATTGAATGAAATAATCTAGTTGGTGAATAAAATGCAAGGACTTGGACTTAATTCTCTAGCCACTGTGAACTAGGAAGGAAGGACTTCAAGCTATTTCTTGTTAGGACTAGTATCTTGGCTGGGAGAAAACCCAGTGGAGAAGAACTGAGTTGTTTATTAATGCAAATCCTTAATATCTCTATTTAGAAGATAAAGGTGTTGCCATTTTTCACACTGGATGTCTACTTCTTATTGCAGAAAGCAAATAAATCCTTTTGGGTTTTTTTCTTTTAATTTCAAGCCATAACAGAAAGCAGGAAAAATAATAATTTGTACAAAGTCATTACAGATGCATCAGATAACAGAGTACTATGAATTGATTTTTAGGTCTAACAAACCTTGTCAGAGTCCCTTTCAATGACAGCTAAGAGGGAAAATCTATCTTCAGTTAAACTTTAATATACCTTCTACTGTATGGAAGGTGAAATAAATAATTTTATGAAGAGGAAAGGAAAGAAAGGCAGATAAATATTGTAAGTTTTTATTATTATTTCTTCACAACTGTCCTGTTTGGGAAACAGCATATGTATTCTTTGTTCTTGAGAATAGTAATAACAGGTACCAAATGTTCTGTGTGGATAATCATTAAATGGAAAGTCTATGTGAATATATGTGTAATGAAGCTCATGACTTAACATTCAGTAATTTCAGTGAGCTTTGGATCACACAACTATACAGATACACATGTGTGTATGTAGCAGAAGCTAGATGATCACTGCTGAACAAAGTAACAAAGAAAGCATCTTCTTTTGGTAATTCCAATAATTTCTGGATGTACTCAGTAATTCACTGTGAAAGAGAGAGAAACTAACACGATGCATATACCTGCAAGTGTTATCATGTATCAATCCAGGACAAAAAAATGGAAATGAACATATGGAACTGAGAACCCCACCTGGAGTACCGTGTCCAGCTCTGGAGTTCCCAACATAAAAGGGCATGGACCTGTTGGAGTGTGTCCAGAGGAGGGCCACACAAATGATCAGAGCACAGAGCACCTGTCCTATGAGGACAGGCTGAGACAGTTGAAGTTGTTCAGCCTGGAGAAGAGCAGGCTCCAGAGAGACCTTATAGCAGCCTTCCAGTACCTAAAGGAATACCTACAGGAAAGATGGAGAGGGACTCTTTATCAGGGAGTGTAGTGATAGGTGAGGGGTAGAGGTTTTAAACTGAAAGAGGGTAGATTTAGATTAGGTATTAGGAAGAAATTCTTTATTGTGAGGGTGGTGAGACAATGGTACAGATTGCCCAGGGAATTTTTGGATGCCCCATCCCTGGAAGTGTTCAAGGCCAGGCTGGATGAGGCTTTCAGCAACCTGCTCTAGTGGAAGGTGTCCCCCGCCATGGCAGGGGAATCCGAACTAGATGATCTTTAAGGTATCTTCCAACTGTTACCATTCTATGATTCTATGATGACTCTATGAGTGGAGGTCAGATGTAAGATATAAGGTACATGATACTGCATATATTCAAATGTTTCCACAGTACAATCTAAAAGTGATTTAAACATCTATAGCAGCTTTCATAAGAAGTATGATGTATTTCTTGTGGACCACTTAACAATCATGAGCTGCTGCTTAATTTCCTTTCCCATCGTTACTTACTGTCAATAAACGTGTGTGTTAAATTTAATTTTTGTCCTTTGTAATTAGTCTGGATCTAACTGCCTGACATTAACTGATTCTATAGGCTCACATTTGTGACATCAAATGATTTCCATGGTGACAGACTGAGATACATTCCTGAATAAGACTGGTCAGTGGGTCATATTTGACTGGAAAGGGGAGAAAAAACCCAACCCTTACTCATACAGGCTTGCTTTGGTTAGGCTAATCAGTTATTAAGGGAAGACAGAGTCTAAGAAAAAAGTCCAAAATTCTACAGTTAAATTTGCTTGGGAGCTGATAACCACAGAGGCTTGTGAAAAAGTTTTAAAAGTTATTGTAGATAATGGTGTTTTTCAGAATATGTCAATCATTTCTTTGAAAACAGACTAATTTGCTTCATTACTTCAGACTTAGTTCAGTACATAACTTAGATCAATATGTTTTTATTTTGTTTACAGTGGACTGTTCTGTAGAATATGCCACTTTATAGGCATGTAGCAGCAGCTTTGATTATTAAGTCTAGATTTGACACCACAAAACTTCTGTTCCTTGTCCCTTTGCACAAGGAATTTGATCTCTTCTCATGTTTATTTCCGTTTATCAACTTAAATTTGTACTGTAGACCATACTTGAGCAGTAAAACTGTATCGCATATATCTAGGTCTGGATCAAAATTTGATGTGTTCTGCTGCATGGGCACAAAATCTGTCAAGGGTGCTCCAGTGAACACCAGCACCATCAAACCTTAAACACTGCTGGCTTTGAAGGGCAGCTGAATAAAATATACTCAACAGGATGGTCTTAGATGTTGGCAATAGCAGCTGCTGTGGTTCCTGATAAAATGGATTCAGTGATGTGAGACTGCAACAGGGAATTAAGACCCTCCATTTACACATGTTGCCTTGAGGGAGTCAGTATCAAGGCATGGTAAGCAGATATGACTCCTTTTATATCAAATGAAGCCATTCCAACTTGTAACAGGTCAGAATTTGGAGCACTAAATTTATACTACAGAAGAATGAAGCATTTTTCATATATTTTCTCATAAAAACACAGGCTGTTGGCTTTGCTGCTGATTAACAACCTCCCACTTTCCCATTCTGGGCAAGTTGGTGCAGAAAGATGTCAGACCAAGAACAGAATTGCTGGCAAGTCATCCTCTGGCCAAAGCACGCTCCATAGAACAGGCGGCTGTGTAGGAGAGGCTTTGCCATTTGGGAAACTGGGCTTCATGAATTCTAATCTATAGCACTCAAGTTTAGTTCCTCAGAAGAGCAAGCTAAATTAAAACTAACAACTTTCCCAAATGCAAAGGGATCCAACCACTATCTTGTAAATGATACCAGGATGGCATAGCAGGATGTGTAAATTGCTGCTTGATTGCAGTGAGAGTACATCTAATTTGATGTTTTCATGTGAAGAAACTCCGGGAGAAGAAAGTACCAGAATCTTGTGTGGCGCTGATTATTGAAATTTAGAGAAGGCAATATTTTCCCTCTAAAGTGTCTGACAGTTATCATTCAGCAGTGCACACAATAGCATCTGAGCAACCACAATGAAATCATGGACAGCTGTAACTTCACGTATCCACAGTAAATCTTGCACAATTATTCTACTGAGACTAAACATGATGTAAATCAGAGGGAACTGTGAATTCTCACTATAAAAAGGGGTCAGTGTGGAAAATATTTGTTCCTATGCACAATATATTCATATAGGTGTAGTTTATCCAGTGCTCTGCAGTGCTAGGTGCTGTACAAATACACAACTTTTAATGACTTGACAAGTTAAGACAATGGGAAAGAGAAAGGAAAAACAAACAGGACCCAGGGCTGTAGAGGCAGGAAGGTGCCCATGTACCACTGCAGCAGAATTGGGAAGCAGAGCCCAGATACCTCCTGTTCCACT
>JAOXNG010000001.1:57598849-57611785 GCA_028566535.1 Scolopax minor | reverse complement strand
TTTAAAATTTATTTTCCTCAGATGCTTTTATAAACCATGAAAAAAGAACAACTACACAAACCCAGGCCTTAAATCTATTTCTTGTTTCTTTTACTTAGCTCCTATATATAATTTTTTAAAACATAATTAAAATTCACATAATTTTTAAGGTCAATGTTTAGTTTACAATAATGGAGTTTTCTGATCACCTGTTTCTGAGGAAGGGAAAAATGGTTTTGTATTATTGAACAGAC
This sequence comes from Scolopax minor, assembly GCA_028566535.1. NCBI lineage: Eukaryota > Metazoa > Chordata > Aves > Charadriiformes > Scolopacidae > Scolopax > Scolopax minor. The sequence goes on along the minus strand of JAOXNG010000001.1, from coordinate 57,611,552 downwards.
TTGCTCTGCAGTGCAGTTATTTTCTTCAAGGACAGATTGAATTTTAAGCCTCTATTTATAGAGATAGATTCTCTGCTATTTTTTGCCTTGATTGTCATTTACATTGATGCAGTCATTGCTACATGGGTGTAAAATACTGTCATTCTGAACTGGTTGATATTTATCCTGCTTTGCACATATATACATCACTTGACTTAGAGCTGTATTGGGTTTGCGTGGCAAGATTTTGGTATCTGGGGCGGCTACAGGGGTGGCTTCTGTGAGAAGTTGCTAGAAGCTTCCCCCATGTCCAATAGAGCTAATGTCAGCTGGCTGCAAGATGGACCTGCTGCTGGCCAAGGATGAGCACAACAGTGATAGTGCCTCTGTAATAACATATTTAAGAAGGGAGAAAAAGAAAAATGGGGGCAACAGCAATTGCAGCTGGAGAGAGGAGTGCAAATATGTGACTCTGTAGACCCCAAGATCAGTGACGAAAAAGGGGGAGGAGGTGCTCTAGTCACCAGAGCAGAAATTGCCCTGCAGCCCATGAAGACCAATGGGAGGCAGGCTGTCCCCTGAAGACCATGGAGGTCCATAGTGAAGCAGATATCCCCCTGCAGCTGGCGGAGTACCCCACACTGGAGCAGGTGGATGTTCAGTGGAAGCTGTGACCCTATGGGAAGCCCATGCTAGAGCAGGGTCCTGGCAGGACCTGAGTACCCATGGAGAGGGGGCCCATGCTGCAGAAGGGTTTTTGGCAGGATTTGTGATCCTGTGGGGGATTTGGTTTGATTTCTCATTAACCCTACTTTGATTTGGTTCGAAATAAGTTCCTCAAGTCAAACCTGTTCTGTCCATTATGATAATTGCTGAGTGATCACCCTGTCCTTATCTCAACGGATGAGCCTTTTGTTATATTTTCTCTCCCTTTCAGCAGGGGAGGGGGAGTGGTAGAGTGGCTTTGGTGTATACTTGGCATGCAGCCTTGGTAAACCCACCATAAGAGAAAACACCAAAGAATTAGGCCAGCAGTTTTACAGATACTGTTAGAGGAACACTAAGTTTATTTTTCACTGTGTTTTCATACTGATAAAGTACATGTTACCTTTTCTAAAAGAGGCTACCTCTTTTTTTCACTGTGTGAAAAAAAATCTCAAGCCCCCAAGATCTCCAGTGACAAAAACCCAAAGAACATTAAGTTACTGTCTTTTAAGCTCTTGCAAACACAGTTTACAGATATCACACTAAATATCCTTTCATATCATTCAGTAACATCTCTATTCTGTAGGTATTAGGTATTCCCCCACTTCACTGATGCAGTGTGGGAGGGAATAAACCCAAATGAAGGAAGGAAACATTAACTTTGATCATAGATTTTTTGTTAGCCATATCGTTTTTGTTAGCTTCAGCCTTTAAAGGCTCAACTCAGTTTCCTAAAGGCAGGAATCTATTAGTGTCTAAAATGCCATAGACCATATGAGATACCCACACAAGGCTGTAAGATAAAATACAAAACTATACCTTACTGGAAGGACAGCTGAAGGACAGGCGGGACAACTCAAATGTACCAATATTGATGTAGCTCAAAATAACCACAGTTTCAGAAATACACACAAAAAGTAGTACTATGTGTTGTCATTTAAAGAGAAATGTTGCCTTAGAATAATCCTAGCTCTCTGAAGCCAGATCAAAGACTTCTTTTGCTAGAGATCTGATCTCAGTCTGTCAGGAGAGGTAAAATCATTAACTTAAAGCACCTTTGTGTGTTTTATTTCATAACTGGAACAGACTTTAAGAATGCACACAGTCAGTTAATACAACTCAGCTGACAGCTAGTCTTGATAATTCTATAAGGTGACCAAATCCTTCTGGTAAAACTCTACTGTCCTATTTTGAAGCATGCAGAACACGAAGCACATAAGGATTTCAATAGCTGTGCTGAATAACAGCTCGTGTAAAGTTGCCACAGATCACTTTTTCCCCTACGGAATGAAACAGAACTAATGGAAAAGTCTCAGGGCAGCATATGACCAGATTTAAATATATTTTTTCTTTTGTCTTGCAGCGAGTACTGTAGCTTGCAATCAAGAGAGATGCCACTCCCTGGTATACCAAATTTCTCCAGATTATCAGTCATTTCTAAATAAAACTGAGGTTGACTTAAGGTTGTACTGTTTTGGAAAGGAGTGTCTGGAGAGTAGCCCTTCAGAAAGGAATCTGGGGGCGCTGGTTGAAAGCAAACTCAATAGGAGCCAGCAGTGTGCCCTGGCAACCAAGAGGGCAAACCATATCCTGGGACACATCAAACACAGTATAACCAGCTGGTAAAAAGAGGTGATTATTCTGCTGTATTGAGGGTAATGCTGTATTGGTGTATTCTCATCTTGAGTAATGTGTGCAATTGTGTACCTCACAATTTAAGAAGGATGTTAAAGTCCTTGAAGGAATCCAGAGAAGGACGACAAATTTGGTAAAAGGCCTGGAAAGAATGCAGCACAAGAGCTAAAAGATTGCTCTTCATAGATATCCCACCACTTGTCAATGGTTTGTTCAGCAGTCTCAGAGGGAGCACTCCCATTCTTCAAAATTGATTTCATCTGACCCCTTCAGGAAGGGAATGTGTTTCTGGCCTCTCCTGTTATCAGTGCTGCTGACTCGGTTTTACATCAGACAACACATTGGGTATTTTCATGCAGCCTTTCACACCAAACACATGTGACTTCTGTTCCTGCTCTAAGCAGAGCCAAAGCAAACCAAGTGCATCCAGGGCTAGGCAGCTGCAGAAGGCTCCAGAACGCTGTAACTGCAGTGACCTGGCTTCTAGTTCGGGGTTGGCTTGGAAGCAGGAGAGCTTCTCTACATCATGTCAATCTGCAAAAGACCGATACTGTCTTGGACTCAGATCCTCAGAAAAACAGGATTATGTGTCTAGTGGAGGGTTTTCTGATGCACTTTAGTTTGTGGCTGTTCAGACCTCTGAGGCAGACCAAATTGTCTCTTTGTGTGTCCCCAAAATCAGTGCCCTCTTTCTAAGAAGCTTGTGAAGGTATCTTCCACTGAGTGCTCTTTTGGGACAAGCAGGGACAAGTTCCAATCTAAGGCCTCTGCAGGAAAAATACTCAACTACTCTTCCACATAGGGAGGGGTCCTGCAGTGGTTGTAACCATGACAGTGTAGCATACTGCAAGCAAATAAGTGAGACACACAACCTTGAGGTCCAAGTCAAACTCTACCTAGAAGCTAACAAGCATCAACTGCCTGGATTACAGCATTACATAAAAGAATGTACTCAACATACTCTTTTAATTATTTTGCACTTCGGTAACAACTGGAGACTTCAGTGGAGCCATGCTCCAGCACGCCAAGCACTATATTAATAAATGTCATGTGTTGGTCCTTACCCTAGAGGACCCAGTGTGCACAGACAAGGCATATTCTGAGAAGGAAGCAGAGATGCAGAGATGACATGACTACCCCAAGGCTAAACAGTAGGTGGTTGGTGGGGCAGAGATCTCCCAGCACCACACTGCTCTCAAGCCTCAGGAGTCCTGGCCTTGTGCACCAGCAATTGGCAGTGGTCACCCACAAAGCCCTGCTTAGTACCTGAAAGGCAAGTATGTTTTTTGCCTCACATTCCAGTACCTTTTTGGAGGAGGTAGGAGGGTTTTTTTTCTTTTTCTCATTGACTCAACATTTTTCTTTGTTAAGAAGGTTTTTGTAACTGCTTATGAAGACAAGAAAAGACAGCTGTCTAGCTCCATCTTCCTCACAGAGCTGCATGTACATCCACCTTGTGCCCAAAATACAGGTGTTACCCAAGAAGCAACACTCGTGTGCCCACTCCCAGGATGGGACACCAGAACCTCTGTCCAGTGTCTCAATGCACTCTGGGCAGATGGCTGGCTGTGTACCACTTACTGGGCAGAGGCTTTTAGCTTGCCTATGTAAACAGCTTCAAGAACTGGCTGGAAAAGAGGTGAGCTGAGACTGGGTGACACAGATATTGCCTGGCTCATCCACTGTGGTGTGTCAGAGTTGCCTGTGTGCTGGTAGCTTTAAACCAAACACGGGAAGAGCAGGAGGCAGAGGGGAGCAGGGAGTTGCCTTGAGAAATGTAGCAATGCAGCAGCATCTATCCTACAATCATTTCATCTCATTGAATCATTTAGCTTCCAGTAATCAATACTTAAGGAAGCCTGTTCTTGAAAAAACATTTCTACCATTGCGGACCACAGTCCTTTAAGAACTCTTAGCCTCTAGGTCTGGGGTCACAAGGCAGTGCTGCACATTACACTAGGCACATTGCCAAGACTTCAACAGGGGATGAATTAAGTGTAATTGAAAAGCACCATCCCAGCTGTTTGTGTAGTTTATGCCAGGATTTGGACAGCAAGAATCACCCCTCTGTGCGCAACGTGAAATAAGCTGTAACAGTGTGAGGATATATATTAGAGCAGCCCAAACATGCCAAACAGCTCTTGGCTTCCTTGTAGACTTAAATAGTAAACCCAATTTATCATCACTCCCTCAGTAGGTGCTAATGATACACTTGGCTTTCTGGCCATGTTCTGAAATAAAAAGGAGCAAGTTATTATTTAACTACAACCAATGTATTCATTATACTATGTGGGACCTGGATGATGCTGTTGTTCATTTTAAATCAACTACAAAATGTGATTATTGCAGAACTTACCAAGCCAAATGTGTTTCTGAGGTAACGTAAGATAATTAAGCGTTCTTGCTCTCTCAAGATTCCTCTATTCTTGCAATGTCCGTATGGACAGCAAACATGTGGAATCACTTACACAAGGATGTGAATGAAAGTCAGGTCTTTAGCACTCTAGCCGCAGCCCTCCACCTTAAATAACTCATGAGCCACATTATGCTGGACAGATTTATAGGAGTGAAGATGCCAAAATAGCTTGTAGAGTACCTAGCTAATACCAGGCATGACACTGGAGAAATGCCTCATGTGGTGCCTGTTTCAGCTTGCAGCAAGGCAGACCCATGGTTTTCCAGGCTGCAGGATGATGGTGATCAATTAGAGGGTGACTTGAGTTAAAAGAGGGCAAGTCTGCAGCTGCACATGCCAAGGTAACAATCCCAAAGGGGACAAAAAGAAATAAATAAAATGAAATAAAGATGGGCAATTAAATTTTCCTCACATTAACTACATCACTTTGAACACAGAGTTGCTGAATATGATTGCTACTAGATAAGGAAAAATAGTTCTTCAGTGTGTTGCTCCAAATTCACTTCCAACACAGGCAGAAACACAGAAAATAGCATCAGTGACAACTGAAAAAAAAAAAAAAAAGAGATAAGATGATTGCTGTATGAATATAATGTGAATAATGTAAAATGGCATTACAGGTTTATTCATTATTATAGATGTTTTCATAGTAGAATGCAACGTGACATATACATCAATAGCCATACTGAATGCTGGACAATTGTGGTATAAAATTCATATTGTTTTGACTCCTGTGCAGGAGCTCACCCCCACCTAACTCTCACAAACTGCCTGCAGGGTGGTGGCTGGCATCTCAGGCAGAATATTTACTGGGAAAACCTGGTTTGCACTACTCTGAAATTTTCATCATCTTCAACAGACAGCCCATGTTCAAACACTGAGGAAGACCACTGGTCTCTCTTTAGCTCAGGGTTTAGGACACCTTCTCAGAAAACAAGATATTCCTCATTCAAATTCACTTTGTCTCATTCGGCACAAGGCTTCGAACTGAGGGTCTGCCATCACAAAACAAACAGTAAGGTACCCTTGTGCCTTGGTCTGGGTAACCGTCAGGCCCTTCTGTTCACAGAAGCAGGAACCAGAGCCTGAAATTAGTTGTTCAAAGGCTCAAAGATAGTGGGGTATTTTTTCCTGTGGATTAATCATTATTTAAGATACCTTATAGAAATCGGAAAATTCAACATGTGGGATTGAAAGTGCTTGCAATATCTTTCTTTCATCCCTCAAGAGTATGCTACTTCACAGCTGGTGGCTAGGGCAATGTCCTCATGGGTGGGAGATGCAGTTCCAAATTCCCTTAGGCAGAGGAATCAGTCAGGCCCTAGGTCTCCCACATCCCAGCCCCAACCTTACTCATTAGAGCTATCAGCCATGTGCTGGGCCGTAATACCTGAGCCTAACCTTGCAAAGATGCTTTAGCTCCTCAAACAAAGAAGTTCTTTGTGGATGTCAAGGCATCAACTCTTCCTGAAAGGTTAAATAGGGCCTTCACTCCTTCAATTTCTTGGCTTGGAGACAATGAACTTTAGCAGGCTAAGCAAAGCTCTGCATGTGAAAACAACTGAACTGACATGTATTTAGTATGTTGCTGGCTTCTCCTCCCAGAAGCTTTGATCAATGTTCAGAGAGCAGGTAAAATGTGCAGTGCATGCCCAGAACTAGGGTGCCGGTAGCAGTTCCAACAAGACACCCAGGCAAAAACCCCTCCCAATCGGACAAAAAGGGAGGTCTGTGGTGCAAATAACGAATACCACACAAATCCTCCCATCTGCTGATTTAAAGGACTCTGCTGATGGTTCCTCAATGAGCTTTGCAACCACCATGGGAGTAAAGTATTTTCTCCATTTTCAGTACCAAGAGACTGAAGCTTAGAGAAATTTGGCGAATGCCGTAGAGCAAATCTGCTACGCCAGGGAAGAGCTACAAACTTTCAGCTCCTTTTCATGTTTCAGCTCCTTTTGTCTTGCTACTTCTTGTTGCACCAAGAGCAGGGACTACAGTAAAGCTACTTGTAAATACCACCATACCACTCCAGTCCTGCCTGTCTAATTGAGTCCATCTACTGTGTCCCTCAAGAGCACTGGAATGACAGGGTGACCTCTGGGATGCAGAAAAACCTAAGAGATGCCTCCCTGAGTATTAGATGACCACTTATTTCAGATCATGCCTTTGTGTTACAATGACATCTTTAGGATTTAGAAAAACTGAGGTGCAGACACTGGACAAACAGTGAGATACAGACGGGACAGTAATACCATCAAATAAAGTGGCCCCAGACCCATTCTCTGATCCTGAAGTCAATAGCCCACAAGCTCACATCTGTCCATCTTAGGTTCCTTAAAGGAGATGACAGTAGTATTTGGAAAGGACGGGAAGGAACTCACCCAGACCCTTGCTGTTTCTCTGTACACTGACTTTCCCATCCTCTACCTCCTGCTCCACTGCAGCCACAGGGATGTTTTCCCTGTTGACTTCAGAGGCAGCGGGAGCCAGCCACTAATTAGGATCCAGTATGACAAAGCACAGAGTAGCCTGACACTGCTAGACCACAGGCGCCTGAAGGCAAAGGAGAGAACGCCTGCCTGAGGATCGATTTCATTAAGATGAAAAACATCAAACAGCTTTCCCTGAACTGACATCCATCTGTCAAAGGAGCCTGCAAAGAAAGGCAGAGCTGACAGGGGCCCTAAGGAGAATCTCATTAGGATGGTTTTAGAGCGGCTTTTTGATGAAAGAGCTGTGGGGACTATCTTCTCCCTCCAATCAGGAATGGCTCGTGCTTGTCAGTTTGTTGTCTCCATTCTCAGAAGCTGATGGGGATGGACAGGTAATAATGACAGAGGTCACAGGCATAGGAATGTGACCAAGGAGGAGTCACTGGACTGAAGGAGAAGTAATGGAGAAGGGCACCACAGAGTGAGTGCACAGAGGGGACATTCAAAGCACGCCTCGTTTTTTGGCTCCAAGGAGAGGGAGCTGTTGGCAGAATACTACAGCAATCACCCCAAGCAGTCCTGGGCTGCCCAAGTGGAGCCTGGTGGGAATGAGAACAGCATCTCACCTCTTCGTGCACACTATGCAGAATTAAATACAGATGGTTATCCTGCTTTTTGTTCATAGGATTTGGGCATAGCTTTCACTCCAGACACATCCGCACATCCCTAGAGACTCATCAAGATCTCAACCCAGCTAAATTAACCCACAGCCCAGCCTGACAGGTAGGGGTATACTTCCTCCCTCATGCGAGCAGTGATGAGGAAAGACTCCTTCAATCCTCAGACAATAGCAACATGCACGTTTGGATGGAAGAGGTACAACCCCAGGGCCATATGGCTCTCTGGGTCTGAGCTGCAGCCACATGGCTCTAACACAGACTGGTGATTTTTGGAAGGCTAAAAATCAAGCATTTATCTAGCACTGTAACTCTCTCCTGAGGCACTCCTGCTGGTAAGCACATTCAGACATTTGCCCTGCAGTACAATGAGAACGCATGAGCTCAAATTCCCCAGCCAGCTCTGATTCAGCAATCACAACAAGTGTTCATTAGTGCCTGCAGGGACAGTCTACTTATTAGGAGTGGTCAGCTGGGCATTACGCTGTGCTCAAGTGGTTCACCAGTCTTTAGCCTCTAGAACTGACCTTGCAACTGACTGCTACACAAGTTGGTGACATCATTCAGTGTCTCTAGAGACTCACATGGGTGATACCATTGCCTTCTGTTAAAAGCTTCACAGTCTCTTGATGCAGAATGAAAGCATGATATTTTTGTTTCCTTAGAAAGCTCATGCTGATGGTCTGTATTTGCAGTCATCCTTAAGGCTGCCACACATAATCTCATTGTTTTGTCTCAAGTAAGGGTGAGAGACCTAAAGCCCATGGGCTGAATATAGCCTGCAAGAGCTCACGGCTTGGACATACTACAACGTTTGGCATGCTCAAAAGACCTGCACCTGGGGAACAAAAGAGATGCCCCTGGAACAGGTCAGGGTCTCTACATATGTCAAATCAAAGCTACAGATCACAAACCATATTCACAACCAGCAGTGAAAGCCACACAATGTTCTCACTTTGTCTTATTGCTGTGCAGTGCTAAGGTATGTATGAATTTGTGACCAGCTTAAAGGTGTCAGAAAGACCTGCTTTCTCCCTAGGAAAGAAGAGGCTCATCAGCCCTGCACCAGGATTTTGCAGTGATGACATCACCCAGGTTTTGAAGAGCTCTGCTGGATGATGTCACATGGTACCTCTGAAAATCTGCAGTGCTGGTGCTCTCCCTGGTTTTAAGGGTTAGCACAAATTATTTTAGTCAAGGAGTGAGTCAGAGGCCCAAACATTGGTGCTAAGTGCAAGGTCACCCACTTGTCTTCAGATTCTCTTCCAGAATATCTGCCCCAGGTCCTGTGTGGCATTTTCCAGCACTGACCAAATATTTTATATGACCCAGGGCACCAAAAATTGTTCTGGAAGCCAGAATCTCACCCTTTAGATCCTTGAGGGCCTGCAGCAATGGTGTCAACCCCCATCTCCAGAACCCTTGCTGGGATGTCTTTTTTCCAGCTTTTCCTCTTTTCTTAGGATAGGCACTCAAATGTCGAGGGCTGTTTCTAGCACCTGGCTTACATTGCTGTCCCTCCAGACAGCAGAGAGCTGAGCTGCATTTCATAGTGCATGAGCGCTGCAGAAACCCTTATTTTACCACCACACCTATGTTTCCCTCACCCTCATAAAGCTTGGAAAGGGTCTGTCACCAAGCCCTGACCAAAACTAAAGGGTCTCTGAGCACTGGATGGCAGGCAATCCTCTCTGCAGAGGCAGCAGGAGCAGGATAGCTGATGTGCTCAAGCCAAGCAGCTACCAAGTGGGTACAAAGTTCCAATTTCCCAGAGACTGGGAGCTTGTTTTTAGACAGGACCAGATCTGGACAGCTGTAGGACCTAGCCATGCTGTGCTAGCCATTTGGTTCTGCAGAGGTGCCTCCTGCAAGCAAGATGAAGGCTGTTTCTCTCCTGCTTTGGTTACAAAAAGCATGAACACAGAGGCAGCAGGACTGGCTGTCTGAGCAGGACAGCAGCTGTTGTCTGTTGGAGCCTTTGGCTTCCTGGTGTACATGGAAGGGAAAAGATCTATTCAACCAGTCTCCCTTGCTTCCACCCTCACCATTGCAGACCAGCCAGGTGGTTATTTCAGGTTTAGTGGGTATGGAGGACCAGCACCATAACAGGGAAGGCATGTGTACAGACAGGAGGTTGCTGCTACTCCCCAGGTCCCCCTGGCATCACCGAATTAAGCCAGAAGGCTCAGGGCACAGCTCTTAGGACTCCACGTCTCTACCTGGAATGTGCCAACCCACCACAGCTCTAAACCCCCAAGTGCTTTCCCAAGTGGAGAGGGGGTTGGAGAGGCTCCACTTTGGCTCACCCTTCTTCTTCTGCCTGGCTCTCACTCGCACAAACGCTGTAGCTGTCTGGGGCTCTCTCACACAGTCTGTCTCTCACACACAGGCTTTAACACAAACACAATGGCTATAGGATACACGTCTCTCATGCATTGTATGGGATTCCTCTCCCTCACACAGTGTCTTTCACACACACTGTCTCTCTCCCTCACACTCGTACTTGCATCCACCTCTTTCTCTTCTGCCTCTTTCTGGCGCTGGTGGGAGTTTCAGGGAACAAGGCTCTGTCTTATTCACTCTGTTTGCAGTCTCTTGTTCCCTCCTAGTCTGTAGCATTTGTTTTGCTATATGATTACTATTTTCTTCGCTCAGGGCACAGTTCCCTCCCCTCAAGGAGGAGCTTACCAATCAGTGTAGGGATGCTGGGTCTTTGTGAAAAATATTTTAACAGCAGTGCTGTTCTAAGTGTAATGAGTGAAGACTATATGAGTGGCAAGGTTGGAGAGAAGGATCAGCTATGATACAAGCAGAAAGAAGTGGACAGGTTGTCGGGCACACAAGCAGGTCTAGCAGAGATAAATGCAGCAGGCCTGAAGAACAGCTTGTCCACTTTAATTTGGCTTATCCAAAAAAAGACATCCAAAAAGACATCTATAAACCTTGCCTTACTAACATTGTTCCAACTTGGGAGGATGCCAACGCATGAATTCCTCATAGCAGTATCCCCACTGTTAAAGGTACATGACTGTAAGAAGACAGAGGAATTCCAGCTCCATCCTTCACAGTTGGTGTGCACCTTCCCATGAGTTCATATAGACTTGGACTGTCCATAGTGACGTTTACATTCTTCTAGTCCTCAGGCACTTCTCCCAGTGACCATGAGTATTCATGTAGAGTGACTTTGAAATGACATTAGCCAGCTTCCTTAGCACTGCTGGGTGCATCCCATCAGGGACTTAACATGTGTGCAGTTTGCATAAGTATTCTCTGATCGTCTCCCACCAAGGCTAAGTTCCTCCATATTTTCCTCTGATCTCTGGGGCCTGGCATTTCTGAAGGCCAGTATTGCTAGTAAAGACTGAGCTGCAAAAGGCGTTCAATACCTCAGTCTTTCCATGTCCTTTTTCAACAGGGCATCTGCCCCCACTTAGCAGTGGGCCCATAATTTCCCCAATCTTCCTTTCACAACTTACATACTTTTGTATTTTTCTCCATCTTAATGTTCTTGACGGTCTTGAGGAACTCACCTGGAGGTTTACTCAGAGACACTCAGCACTGTGTCCTATAGGAAAGTAGTGCAGAGCATATCTACAATCTGCTCAGGAGAAGATGTGAAGCTGACTGCAAACAAGGTCATTAGCACATCTAGCACAGATCTACACCTCCCAGGATAAATCCCAGCAAGGACTTTCCTCTCTTAAGAGATCTATCTTGGTTCAGGAGCTTTAGGTCATGAAGCCATATGTTTTATCTTCTTTCTTGTCTATTTTCACCATAAAATCCTGACTTCTCCTATCCTACCACTCCATACACACATTCCTGTGTCAGCAATCACTGACATCAGCATTCTTGTCATAGGGCATACTTTGCTCCTAGGAGAATTCCACTGCCCTGGTACCATGGCTCTCCCCTCCGGCGTCATCTGATGTACCTGGCCTTAGTCACACCTGCCAAGGTGCTGACCAGGGCAGTTGTGAAGACTCTGCTGCCCAAGGCAAGCATGTCTGCAGGGTTGTCCTGACTTTATGGTCCAAGCCCAAGATAAATGTAGCTCTTTCTTCTGTTTATTTATCTGATAACTACTATGTACATTTAAGCTCTTTTCTACCTAAGCAGCTCACTTGCCCATTCAGTCCATGCCAAATAGTTATAAGGCCTGAATTTTATACAAGTGCCTGCTCTGTCTTGGGAGAAACATCAACAGCAGCTGCAGAAACACTGTTCTGAAATCATGAGTCTCACTGCTACAGTGTTGGGAAGATTCAGATGCAGGTGTTTTCCCACTAGGTCTGTCAGATTATCTTAGCATCAGGCTAAGAGTTACCTGGCATTTCAGACCACTGCAGCAGACTTGCTGGGTACACCTTGTGTTCTGGTTTCAGCTGAGTTATCTTCTTTCTAGTGGTTGCTTTTGTTTTCAGAATTGGTATGAAAGGAATCTCAATAATGCATATTGTTTTAGTGGTTGTTACATGATGTTTATACTAGTCAAGGGATTTTTTTCACTTTCCATATAAGCTGAGAAGAAGATAGAACAATAGAAAGGCCAATGGAATATTCTATTTCATAGATGTCATGATCAGTATATAATACAAATGGGGGTTGGCCAGGAGGGGGAATCCCTGGTTGCTGCTTGGGTTGAGCTGAGCAACCAGTTCACTGGGCAGTGAGAATTACTTCTGGTTTGTATATTATTTTACTACTACTACTATTATTACCATTATTATTTTCATAACTTCATTTTCATTTCCCATTATTGTTCTATTGAACTTAATCTAGAGTAACAGTGAAATTTCAAGTAATTTCATGCATGTGAAAGAGTAAATGAATAATCATTTGCTGATGATAGATAT
>JAOXNG010000001.1:57013956-57024038 GCA_028566535.1 Scolopax minor | reverse complement strand
GCAATCCTGCTTCAGCAGGGGAGTTGGACTGGATGATCTCTATGGTCCCTTCCAACTCTAAAAAAAATTCAGTGAAATTCAGTTACCAGGAGTGCCTGTGCTTCTGCAGGTTCCAGTTCCTGCTTGCCCAGGTAACAAAACTTCTTTGGGAAAACCTTCATATCAAAACTATGCATGAAGACAACTTTTTTTGTTGTGTGAAGAGCAGAAAAGCAATAGAAACATTTGAGTTTAATGTCGAAGTAAATGACACACAGAAATTGTATTAATAACATTATTCATCTTCTACTCTAAATTAAAACTTCCTCGAAGTTATAATGCAAGCTCTTATGACAGAGCATGTTGGAGCTGTCCCTATCAAGTTCCATTCACAAGATGATAGGGAATTTCTCAACAACATTTATAGAATTAGCTTACATTCAGGCAATCATGGTTACATTCATAGGAATACTTACTCTGAGCCAGTCTGCTCACTGTACAAGACCGGAAACAGAAAACGGAAGCAAAACATTCTTCATGATCCTCAGTGGGCAATCTGGGCAACCTCAGTTAATAAGCTGGGGACTATTAAAACGGAACCCTTAGAGAAAAAGCACAGGTATCACACCAGTTGTAACAATGGTCTTACTGGTATATGCACGCGCATAGAGCACGTTGTCAAGTACTGCATCGTGGTCAAGATTGAAGCGATCAGCAATGTCACGCAGACGGTCTGGTCGGCTGACATTAGCCAGAGTTAAGGATTTTTCTTTGTACAAACCGTGCTCTGAAAATAATAAAGCTCCATTCCAAAATAGAACTGGGGGGGGAGAAGGGAGAGGGGGAAAGAATAATATTTATTTTGATCCTAGAGAAGACTGACTTCTTCTCTTCACACTGTCCCACATAACCTAAAGATAGTTTAAGGCGCACGATGATAATTTGTTTCGTGTTTAGGGTTTGAGGTGGGAAGAGCTGACATACAGATATCTCTGCTTTATGAGTTTAGCCGTGAGCAAAACCTATTTATACACAGTCTACCACAGATACAGTGTCAAAAATAGTGTTTAGTACTTAGATGAATTCCTGTTGAAGTAAATAGAAAAGCTTCTATCACCTGTAGAAGCATATTAGATCTCAAAAAAAACCCCCAAAACCAGTTAATATAAAATCCGTATCCTAACTCTAATTTTTCCAGGTTAGATTACATCAAATGACAGAGAAAAAAGTCACTGCCTTGTGGGCCACTATACACTGTGCTCTCCAGGCTTTCTGTGCCAATCATACTTTACATGTTCAAAGTTATCTGGAGCCTCCTACTTGTTTATAACAAAATGAACTGTCTTTCCAGTTCCTCCTAGCTGTAGCTTTTAACAGTCCAAAGGATACAAAGTGTTTTCAGTATCAATGAAGATAATCTTTCCACCTGTGTAGCCATTCTGTCCTGGAAGCTGAGCTGTCACTGCAGTGAATCATAGAAGATCAAAATGAAAAAGTGGGAAAAATATTTTCTTACTCCCTCTATTATTATTTTTTAAATGAACATACGGCTGCTTATCCAAATCACAAAGAACAATCAGTTTTAATCAATGTGGAACTCGGGAGCATCTCAAGTCTTACCATCATCCCGAGAAGAAACTCAAACCAGTTTTCTCAATTTGAAAGCAGGTAAGATTTAATTAATGGTGTCAGAAATGTTTTTTACTAAGTACTAAATCTTTGTATTTTATATTGAGAATAGGTAAGGATATTATTAACAAGCTTCCTCTTAATCCTCTGCCCAAATTAATGGTATTGATTTAGTAGGGATTTTTTGTCCCATCTGTAACTCCTATGATCACAAATTCTTTGGATATTAATTTTTCCTGATATACAAATAGTTACTGATTGTGGGTTTAATCTCTTTGGAGTGAATAAGCTAAAATACTCAATTCATTGTTGTAATGTTGTAATCATTCATGCAAAAGAGTATGACTCTGCTGACCATTAGACTGTACTAAACAGAGGAGGCCTTATTTTTCCAGAAGGTGCTATAATTCCCTTTAAAATATAGGATTTATTTAAGGGAACATTTGCCTGTCCAGTGTTTGGTAACAATATTCCAGCAGCATTAATAGTTACATTAGTTATTATTTACTACTATTTACACGTTGAGAGATATCACTGGGAAATCAGAGTCCTGCTGTATTTGGCACTACCCAAATATGGTGACTGCCAAAGTCTTTGTTTATCCAGTTACCATCAGCCAGAGTATTCTTTCAGTGCCCTTCCAGAATGTCACATTCAGCAAAACTTTTTGAAACCAGGAAATTAGTCCCCCTGTAACCCATATTTGTGCTCTGCTTTTCCAGATGGTGTGTTTCGCTTGTTTCTCTAAGACAATCCCTTATCTGTCTGTGTATGGCCAAACTTACCTTGATGTGAGCAGTATTAAAAAGTAATAATTTCTATGAGTTCTCTACTCAAACACAATTAATGGAGCTAAGAGTCACCAAGATAAGTTTCTCTGTATTTCTAGGAATAAAAGATTGTGGCTTGTCTCTATGTGTTTAATTCTGGTATAGTTGTAAAGAATGGATTCACTGAGAAGAAACTTCTCTCTCTTTTAAAGTAGGACACATACCACAAAGGGTGTGAGAGAGCTGGGTTTTGCCTGTCCGGAACTCTGTTAGATAAAGAAAAGGGGAAAAAAAAAAAAGGTCAGAGTTTCTTTTTCTGAGTTTGCCAGGTTCAGGAGTTATTGCAGTTAGAAACACTCTTACTTAACAAAATTTACCTCTATCTCTAGCTTTTTAAATTAATTTAACCCCAGTTTATAAATCATATTCTCTGCAATAGAAATGTGTTACATGAAAAGCAAAATCTGAAATGCTTTAATTTGATAATGCTTGATTGCTAAGGACATTGATTCTTTTCTGTGTAGAAGTTAAAAGCGCATGGCACCTCTGGAAAAGTGTTAACTGAGGGGGAAGAGGAAGAAATGCTTGATTCCACTTGCCTGGCCCAGTTTCAGTAAAATGATCAAGGAGAAGCTTAGGAGTTTACTAATCTCATTATATCAAATCATGTTAGTCTCCAGTTTATCTTTTCTAAAGGGAAGAGTACTGTTTTACAAACTCTTATTGTTGTTGAAGTATTAACCACTAACTGATCAAATTTACTATAATAGTAACTTAATTGTAATTTCAAAATCTTATGCAATAGATCCAATGTGTACATAAATAAAATATTTTTTGTGGCAGTTTTGTTACTGGAAAGGAACACATATGTCATATAGGAAAGATTTCCCTGGTGCAATATTAGTAATAGTGTTACTAATGCTATGTTGTATTGAATCAGCATGCCCCAAGTCTAACAATTACTCAGCTCAAACTTAGTCTGCAAGCAAATAAAGAGGGAAAATGGAAAAACAGAAAGGTTTCTTTTCTTCTTACACTCATGCAGGTACTCATCTTTATGACTACAATGTCATTAAGTTTGATAGAAGTGATCCAGCTTGATTTAAAATCTAAACTAAGCTGCAATCCTTTTGTTCAGTAAGACTAATTTAATGTGGTTTTCTCACCTCCAAAGGCCTCAGTGATTGCCATGCTTTCAATCCCACCACCCAGAAGTTTACTGGGGAAAGGGAAAGAATTACGATATAGTTAAACCCACAAAATCACAAGATGAAAGTAAAAAAGATAAATTTGCTACTTTAAGAAAAAATGTTTCTACCCTGAAGCCCTTCTCTTAATGGATTAAGTGCAGGGCACTAAAAGATCACTGATTCATAAAGAATTAACTTTTTCTCAACCTTTCTTTCTGTGTGCAAGAAAAAAATCTACAGAAATTATTACTGGAAAGAAAGAAAGAAAAAAGAGAGAAAATACCTTTGAAAAGATAAAAATGTCTCGAGAGAGGTCTTGAAGACTTATAATTTTGACCTGAGACCCTGCAGATTGTTTTGACTGGGAGAAAAATGGATGATACATTCAGGATTTCTGGATACAAACCCTGTTTACGATGACTATAGAAAAGGAGTTGGGTTTGCTGCTTATTGATGCAGGCATCTTTGAACCAGCACTAGCTCCAAATGCAAGGCAACCTAGGTGTCCTAGTTGAATATTTGTTCCTTCATATTTTGTCTCTTATTAAAGACATGATTATTGGAACAATAAGGAATTATTGTTCAATAGAACAACAATTACTGGACTAAAAAGATTTAAGTAGAGATAAGCTTACTCAAATTCCTGGCTGCCAGTGGTAATATGAAATACCATCTTCCGTTTTTCACTGTACTCAAAGGCAGTCAGGAAGCCTGGTTCCTAAGGAGGACCAAAGAGAAATAAAAGATTTATTTTGGCTCTAACCTGAAGGTAAAGTGCAATATCCCACCTAAGTATCTTCTTTCTATCCTAGCATCATTTACACAGGCTGGGTATGAAAAAGCACCACAGCATTTGACTGGTTGTTATAGAGTATTAAGTATTATCCCTTTAGAGTAACAAGCAGAATATTTTTCAAAATTTTCTTAATGATCTGGTGGAAAAAATCTGTTAAGAGAAATGATGCACAGCATTTTGGAGAGGCCAGTGTAAGTTTAAACTATCAGGAAAGTGATTGGCTTACAATAAGCTTGTTTGCGGCTTCTTTAATCTTGTCCACTTTGGCCTCTGAAAGCCCTTTCACATTGCACAGTGCCCGCCTTGTGGTCATCTGGATGCCCTTGATAGTGCAGATCCCAACTGATTTCAGTTTTTTAATATCTGCTACGTTCTGTGAAGAAAGTTCCTTTCTGTAAGTTAATAACTAGAAGGCGAAGTAAACCTTTCAAACACATTTTATCAGACATTCATGTGCATGTGTATTTTCACCAGGAAAGAAAGAGATTTACAGTAAACTTTTCATTATTTTATTTTCATTATTAAACTATTCAGTATTTTATGACACCAACAACAGAAAATGTTGAGTATCATTGGTGTGAGGGATCATGGTGCAGAGCCCAGATCCTGGTGCTTTTGAGAGAAAGGTGTCTTGGGTCCAGCTGTATTTCCTTGTCCCTGTTCAGTGTCAGTCTTTCTAGATCCAAGCTGGTACTAAGGAGACAGGGCAGATTATTTCGGGTAACGTGGAGACCAACCCAGTAAACCCTTTAACCCTCAATCTGTCCTTGGTCCCTTAGCACAGATGATCTGTAAACCAGATAATCTGATCATGGATAATTGGGAGCTGACTCGCGTGGATCATCGGAAGCCGACTCTAACTGCTGTGTCTGTCCCGTTTAAAACAAACGGATCCTCCAGATCTGACCAACACTTTGGGCTGGAATGAGTTTTTCATAAATTGGGTACAGTGTGACTTCACTCAGTGCCCTGCTGACACATTTCACCTCCTTTCACCTCATTTTATGATTCTGACATAAAGGCAAAGCAACATGTTACTCACAAGAAAACATACTATGTGAAAGGTTTGGGATACTTCAATTTACCATCTCCAGCCAAGATTTTTCTTTGAAAAAAAGCATGAACTTATGAACTGAGTCTATTTATCTAGAGCATGTGGGGGCACGGGATGTAAGAGTGGAGCAGTGCTATCTTAGAAATTAGTCATGTTCATTTGGAAGCTTATTTCTCATACTGTGATGTGTTTTTTGATTATTACATTAATAGAGATGGATGAGGTAAAATCAGTCACGAATAAAAATGACTCTTCCACCCAAAAGAATATGATAATCAGAAATGTAAAGAGGATTTATCTCTTTTATTGTGTTTTTCCATTAAGATAACAGCCTACTGCTGCAAAGATTTTTATTTTTTTTTTTCTTCTAGACCAAAACCTTAAATGCATTACCCTGATGCCGCATTCCTTCAGTGGCTTTGTCTTTCTGGTTCACAAATCCAGTTCACAAGATGACTACAAAAGGAGATGTGCCAGAAGAAGGCATGGCATGCCTTAGGAGCAGGAACACTCAACAGAGGCTACAAAGTCATAGCACCTTAATTCCTACCAACCACTTGTGGTGACCATCAAACCACAGCCTAGGTTGTGCTAATCTGACTCTCATTGTGGCACAGTGAGATCTAATAAATACTTTTCTCTCTACTTCTATGAAAAAAAATCCGAAACCTACAAAAACTGTTTATTTAAGAAGCAAATTAATTTAACAGATACGCATTACCGTAAGTTCACACAAAGATTTTAACTGGCATAGCTGAGAACAAAAACTTCCCAAGGGCTGTGGGAATAACCACTTGAAAGGAAGAAAAAAATAAAAAAAGAAGCAGGAAACTCTTATTCAGCCAGAAGAACAGCCTAAGTCATTGTTCTTAATTTTCAAGATCTTTCATACCTTGGTATCATTCTCTGCATACCATGCCTCATCTAATATTGACAGGCTAGGACCCTCCAGCTCCTGAGGTCAGCCTCTTTGGTCAACTTGTCAAATTTTTGAACACAAGAATTCATGTATTTTTTCTTTGTTGACTCATGGCAACCCAAAGAGCTCCCAACCTCGCGATCCTTCTTCAAAACTCTCTCTACAACTGTCAATGAATTGCCAATAAAAAAGGTTGACAACAGTTACACCGCTGACATGCTGAGCCTGGTAATCATACTGCTGACTAATGCTGTCTTGCTGTGTCTGTGTCCTCCCTGTCTGTATCCATCTGTACCCATTTATCTGAAAGTTCAATTTTACATTATATCATCCAAACTCAACTTTTTATTCTGCTTCTCTAACACTGAACATAATGGGGTTCTGATCCAGGAGCTGATCTCCTGGATAAACATATAATAATAGTCATTCAAATAAACTGTGTATGTGATAATAATGATGATGGTGATAGCGATTATAGGAATTCATATTTGATGAAGAAAACCATTCTTTTCTCTAGCTAATAATATTTTCCTCACTCCCACTCTGCCCCCTTCGCCAGCATGCTGAAAATAGTAGAGCAACAATTGTCACAGTGTAATTTCACAGGCACCAAAAATGCAGGAGTAATTACAAAGATTGGCAGGAAGAGGAAGTAATCTATCACACAGTTTTCAAATAAATTAGCAAGTAGTTGGTTTTTCAAGAGTGCTGGGTGCTAAATACTTTGAATATCTTGCCACCTTATTTAGGAATCTGATGGGAATGAGATTTTCTGAAAACCTGTCTTATCACCAGAGGCAAAATTTGTCTTCACATGAATGATTTAAAATCTATTGCAAGGAGGAACTCCAGTTATTTGTGTTAATGTGTATACGCCTTTGGAAATAAACTTACAATAGCTTTACATGGACAATTCTGTGCTGTAAAGTCATTGCTAATACTTACAATTCCATGCTTCTGTAGCAGGTCAATATCCTGAAAAAAGGATTCCTAAAAAGATAGCAGGAAAAAAAAATATATTTTGCTTTTTCTTGTAGTTACATCTATCTCACAGTGTGTCCATTTCACATTTGTAAACATTTAAAGGATTTTCCATAATAACGTGTATCTTGTTGGACTACTCAAATGACCAAAGCCATAGTGAGCCAAGAAGGCCTACACATTTCCTATTATCTTCTTCCTACACATTTCCTATTATCTTCTTCCTACAGTGTATCTTCACAGGCAAGCAATCCTCTGCTGTGCTAATAAAACTTGTGTTGCAATCATCATCACCCTGATTTTTTCCACCAGTTTCTCAGCTTTTCAGGCTGGTGACCATTCCTCAGAAGCATAGAAATAACTGGTAGTCCCCTTGCATTTAATATAGAAGTGCAAATAATGATAATCCCATTAAAAATTGTGCTTAGCTTTTAAAAGGTTAAGGTTTTAAAGGTTTTAAAAGGTTATTTGAAGAGCAAGGCTGCACAGGGACTAGAAGAGTGAGGTTTTCTTGGTATTAGACTGGGACAAAATTTTAAATGCATCGAACTCCCTAACGGTTTTTGGGGACCTCCTGTCTCTCTGTGGATTTCATAACACTATCAAAATACCTTCAAACAACATTTGCCGCACATATTTTTCAGTTGACCATAAATTTACCTCATCATCCTGGTATCCTGGTTCTTCTTGGACAACTTGATCCTCCATGGCCTTCATCATGAAAGAGCAGGCAATAAAGTATTGATCACTACTGGGAAATGCAAACAAATATATTATTCAGGTGTCAATAAATGAGTAAATGATTGTAAAAGGACTTCTAAAAAGTCCTTGAACTACAGAACCTTCTCAGTGTGCCATCACATACGGATTTAAACTTGGATTGTGCTTCCAACTCTTTGTTACCTGACCTACCAGACCAAAAGGAAATGTACTGTGTTGCTCTCCAATGAACCATTTTGGCTCGAAGCAGTTTAACAAGTATTAGGAAAAGAGATCTCATTCCCTTGTGACACTCTTGGGTCAGAGATAAGTTTGGAGGTGGGAACATTTAAAATCATTTTTTATCATTAAAATCATTTAAATGGTTTATATCATTTATATAAATCATAAATTATAAATCATTTATCATTTAAATCATTTTATCATTAGTGGAATATATTCTGGAAAGAAAACTATAGGCAGTCCGTACTTTTATAACAAAAGTCAGCAGAGCTACAGACAGAATGGGTAATAGGAAGGCTAAGCAACATCTCAGCTTCCCCATCTTTATGTGACAGAAAGCCCACAAAACAGTCCTATTGAAAAGGCTACAACTCCTTAGTCATGTATCTTGAGAGTAGACTATAAAGCTGTATTTGTTTCCAAGTTCTTACTGGAGTTCAGAATACCTAATAAATGCTGAAGACATGGAGGTAATGCCTGTAAGAAGAGAATGCCCTTGCATGAAGAGAATAAAGGAAGGATAATAAAAATCTGAGGCTTTTATTATGCAAAAACATACACAAAGAGCTAATTTCACGATTTTTCATGGTTAACTTGCCATGTCTGTACTCCACTACAGCCTCACTGCCCTCTTTATGTGATTTCCTACAAGCAAGGCTTAAAGCCAGAATAGGCACTTATTGATAGCATGGTCAAATAGAAAGCGAAGTACTCTCTCCTTCAATTTTATGAATGTAAGAAAAATTAATACAAAGTAGTTCCTTAGAAATATGATCTTATAATCTGCTGTATGGTTTTTGTGGTTTTGTAAATGGGTGGGTTGCTTCTGTCTTAATTGTGAGACATGTATATATGCTTGCTTGGTCATCCTTGTTAATAAAATCCATGAAAGCTTATTCAGGTTTATTGTGAAACTACAAGATGGGCTACATCTAACAAAGAGTAGGATAATTTAGACTAAATATCTGCAAATAGTTTCTTTCAGCTTCCAAATAGATACTTACAGTCTGCCTAATTTGCTTGCAAGAATCTTGTGTATAGAAGCTGGAAGAAGTGAAAAAGAAAATATAATTTTAGAATGCTCTTATTTTGGTTTTGGAGTGAAAATACGATGGAGTTATTTCTGTTAGTATTTAACAGAAATATTCCTATCAAATCAGTTGTTTCTAATACTGTCAGGATATATTTCATTTCTCTGTCAGAACCCTGATAATTATGAAATGTGAAATCATGCCTAATATAAATCGGAAAATATAATTACAATAAAACATTAAATTAAAAATATTTGAAAATATTAAAAAAAACCTCTTAGCTTCAAATACTGAAAGAAAAAACCCCAAGTAATGCAAAAAGGCATTACAATTGTATTACAGTCCTTCATTAAAAATATCCTCCTGAAAAGCACATAACCCTGCACTCCAAGCACAGCTGAACAGGCCGTGGAATCATTCTCCTACTCCCCATTCTTACGCAACTGGCATCTCACAGCAGAAAAACGAGGCAGACCTGGACCTGTTCCTTCCTGCAGGCTAGGAGGGGAAATGAAGAAATTTATTCCACACCCTACTAAAAGCCTGAGGGATGAATAAAATTCTCCTGTTCAGTGGAGGGTCCTCCTGTTGCTGGTGTGTCAGCGCACCAAAGACCCAGAGGATTTAATCCGTTGCCACCTGGGGTGAAGCACATAAGAGGGTGAAAGTCTGAGACAACACAGCAAATCCATGAAGAAACAAAAATCTTTGTTGAGGAAACACACTTCTGTGGACTGAGGGTCCAAAGCACATGAATCTGTAGGCAAATTAGGCTATGATTATAAAAAGAT
>JAOXNG010000001.1:56540949-56558581 GCA_028566535.1 Scolopax minor | reverse complement strand
GAAGATAATGAATTTTATTTTATTACAGCCAATAATGAAACAAACAACAGGAGCTTATACCTAGCTTGTTTTGTTACTGCTCTGCATTTTGCTTAGACTATATGCAATTTCTTCTGAGTGACCTTTCTGAGCACTCCCTACACTTCTGAATTAATCTTTATTTACTTTGGTGCAAAGCTTCATCACTGCATGACTTTCTGTTTCTTTTCTGTCAGAAAAGCCTGCTAAGCTAAGCACCAAGCACGTGATTCAGTGATGATGTATCCACTCAAAGCATCACTTAGTTGGGAGAAGGGAGAAAGACATGGTGGCTTTGTCCTGTCCTCTCTAATTCAGAACTGCTACAGGAGCCCAGTACCCTCTCAGATCAGTTAGCCTCGGAAACTGGCCATCTGGAGGAGCAAGGTGCCTGGATGCCAGGGCAGTATCCTGTACTCCAGCACATCATTTGGTGAAGGATACTGCCCTGGCATCTGCAGAGAGCAGAGCCTCTGCACAGAAGGACATGTACTCCTTTTAGGCTGTGAGAAGGTTTATAATCCATCTCTTGTGCTTTCATTGCCATCTCTGTGTTCCTGCAAGGTGAGATGGCCTTTTATCAAAGGTGCCTTGAACTCCCTTCAGACATATTTGAGTTGTGCATTCCCTGTGAGCTCAGCCTGAACTCGCGTGACCTTTGCCAAAGATGGGTGGGAAGTTGCAAAGAGTGGAAAAAGTAATCTGTGCATCTGAAAACTAGGATTGACTAGAAAGACAACAGTGATGAAGGAAGCCCAGTGCAAGAAAAAAGAACAGGAAAAGGAAGACAGTGAGTTTGGGTTTTAGATCTTCAGTGCTGGTGAGTTTCTTCTATGTGTTTTCCTTTCCAAGGCAACAGCTTTTTATTTAAAGGCAGATCTTTTCACCATCCCTTTTGTATTTCCTATAAAGTAGTAGGGGCAAAAAACAACCCTCAAAAGCAACACCCAAAACCCGTGTCTGTCTGTCCTCCACATGTCTGCTATAGTTCTTGGGAGGTGTCCCTCAGACAGTGAGAGGCAGCCACATAGCAGCACCCATTTCTGGAGATCCATTGAAATGTCTGCTTTGTGCTCCACAGATCATTTCCCAAAGCTCGTTGAGCCTAAAACCAACAATGAGAGGAAAAACCTATAAAGCACCAGAAAGGAAGATAAGACGTCCCTTTACTGGAAAGGTGAAAGTTGTGCTGGAAATGGAAGGAATCAACCACACCTTCCTTTTCTTTTGACTCTGCTCAGCAATTTGCAGCCAAATTTCCCTCTCTTCACATCTACCTTCCTTTTGCCTGTTTGCTTTTGTGCCCTAACAGAGAGCTTATCTGGTAGGCTTGAGGGGCAGAATGGGAGGCAGGGATCTATATGCTGTAAAAGGTCCCACAAAATGTTCTTCTGCATCCTTAAAGAGTCTACATGTCTTCTAAAACCTGGCCCTTTGTTCCTGGTTCCCGAAGAAACATTTATTCCCCTCTTTATCATGTTTCAATCTAAACAGTTAAGCGGTACTTCCATTAATTAGTGTGGGGTAAGGAAGGTTCTGGAAAGCAAAAGAGCGAGACCAAGGCATAAGAAAAAAGCAAAACAGAAAACATTAGGTACAATAGGGAAGGGAAAAAGAAATGCCTTATTTTTTTTTTTACTTTTCTTGCTTTCCCTGCCCTCACAAATCCATCATCGCTACTTCTTTTGTTCTCCCTTTCTTGAAGTTTAGTCACACATACACCCCGATACTGTATTTATCTGGTCAATATACCTAGTGCACCCACCCAAGATAAGGACCCCATTGAAACCTATCATGGCACAAAGGCCAAAGAGGAAACTCTGCACTGCCAAACATGGCAAGACTGTCACATCAATTTGAAAGGTGCTGGGGAAAGTTTAGGTAACTTTGGATAGTGTTTCTGGAAGGCAGGGTGAGGAAACACAGAGGGAGGAGTCAGAGAGATTTTGATTTTTCTTGCAAAACATTTTGTGTTTTTACACTTTGTAAGGAAATTTCCAACAAGTAAGTTTGACCACATCCAGATTAAAGCAGATAAAAAGCCAACAAAGCAAACCCCATTATGGATCATGCTCTGGTTTGAGAGTGGCAACTCGACCAACCCTTCTGCCTGGTTGTCTTGCTTTTTGGGGCCATGCATGACGGGAGCCCTGTATCAGAGCATTCAGCTGCTCTGTTCAAAATCAGATTTTGTTACTCTGGAGCTCATCACTAATTCAAATTACTCCTGGGCTGCAAATACCTTCCTGCCTTGGCCTGCCAAGGTTTAGGTTCCTCTCTAGAGCAGAGATCCAAATGAGTGCAAAGACTAACTCTTCTAAGATCCATATTTTGCCACTGATGTCAATAGGAAATTACCTCCAAAAAGTGAAATCTCAATAATCAGGAAAAGCTTTACAGTTTGGATCCCAGTTTTGTTGTTCAGGGGATTTCCTCTGGTGGTCCTTCACTGATGTCTGTTACCCCTACAGTTCCACCTGCAGCAGGAAGCAGATGCCACTTTGACTAGGAGTTTTTAGAGCAAACTTTTCAACTGTCTTATAGCATAGTAATGTTCCAAGCTGCAGTCCTATTGCCTCATGCTGTGACCTTATTGAAGCCCCTAATGTGAAGCCAGGTCAGGTTTTGGATGGCGATCTCCAAGGCAGAGCCAGAATGCTGCAGGAGGCACCATTTGGGAGTCAGCAGGAGGTGCAATTCCTCAAGTCAGTTCCACAGCATGGTGGAATATTGCTTTGCTGGCAAATAAGACATGCAGCCACATTCCCAGCCATCTGAGGATATTAAAAAGCTCTTTCTCCAGGAATAGTCATTACGTCTAATACTCTGCTCAAGTTTAAATTTGGGTAATTACTTTCTTCTGACCTAAAAAAAAAAATTCTCATGGTGGTTTTTTTTCTAGATAGTATATATATTTTTTATGCTTCCTATAGTAAACAGCTTTATGGGAATGTTTCACACTGTTAAACAGATGCTCTGTTGCACCCTGAAAGCTAGATGCAATTTGGAGGTGGGTCATTATTAGTAGAGAAGTTCTGGGGCCCAGCTGCTACAGGCAGGAGGTAATCATTAACAGTAAGACTGTGTAGCAGCGTTGATGAAAATGCATGGTATTTGTAAGATATTTGAATAATTAGCAGTGGGATCTGCACACCTTTTCTGAAGAAAACACCATGTTGGCTTAAAAGATCAATGTATATCCGTCTAGCTAGTGTGTGTGACAGCCAGCCAGAATTCTCGGCATAACTTGCTCTGGCTTAAGGACTGATGGGCTCTCCCATGGTCAGTGTTGTGAAGAGCGTCAAAAAGAAGGCTTGCTTTCTCTCTGTGTCCTCCCACTTGATTAGAGGCCCTTTGTGGTCTGTGGAAGCCCTAGCTCAGAGCGCTCTCGTTGCCTTCCTGTTTCTGGAATATCTGAAGACTTGCCTCATTGCATTAATAGCTCTGTCTATTTGCTCTTCAGATTTCTTCTCAGCCTCCTAATCTCTATTGTATATTTTTCCTGCTAGAGGTTAAATTTCTTTCTATTAGTTTTGGTTTGGCTGGACTTGAGAGTTTAATGGATGCTCTTAGCAGGTCTGAAAACATCATCATGGAAGGAGTTTGGAGAAATGAGAGATTTGCTTCATTTTGTTTCTGCAATAAAAAAAAATCCAATCAACCAACAAATGAACCCCAAAAAACTAACTTTCTAAAAGTAGTTTTCAGTTCTTGCCTAACTCCACAGGGAGATATTACATGGCGTATGAGATAAAACAGACTTCTCATTAGTCTCTCAGCTAAATCTGAATTTGAGCTATGCAGCCAACAGCCTGCGTGGCCTGATACAAGACCCTCTTTTTGAACAGTCCTGGGAAGTTAGATTGATCAGAAAAGATGACCTATGGCTTTTTGTTTGTGTTTATCTGATTTAATATGGTTACGACCGAGTTGTCCTCTTTTCTAATAAATATGTTCTTGATGGAAAGTCCCTTCAAAAGGGCAGAAACACAGAAGTACTGCCAAGTATTTAAAATCTGTCTTCTGTTAAAAACCCTCTTCTGTAGTTTGACCTGCCTCCCAGTAGCACCATCACAAGTCTTCCCTAGTGCCTCTCAAATCAAGGTAAGAGTCCTGCCATGTTTGGCAGTACTGCAGAGCTTGCCTTGGCATCAATGTTGTGAAAGTTTTGAAGACCTTAGCAATATGTGTGTTAGCTGTCTAAAGTTCAGGTGGTCTTCTTTCATGGGAAGAGTGTATAAATGATGATGTGATCATAGCAAATATGTACAAGAGATTATATAACATGGGAAGATCTAGAGCATGTTGACCTTGAGGGCTTGTAAAAAGACTTAAAAACTTGTCCTGTATGGGTTGGACACTACAAAGTCTCAGCATTGCAATACTGGATATTAGCATTTAATTTCCAATTGACTTGGAACTCAAAAAAAGAGAGTTCTGAGGTCAAAAAACCACAACCTTTTTTTCTGCAATGTTGAAACATTTCCCTGCACTAAAAAGAGAGAGGAGAAATGTTTCAGCCTTTCCAAAACCAGGATATTTTTTTTAAGGTTTTTGTTCTCAGAAATGTTTTGATTGTTTTGATCTATTTGAACACAAACACATTCTGAGATGTATTTTCCTTTGAGCAGTGAACATCAGGTGTTACGTTTAAATTCTAGTGTGTTAGTTTAGCAGATTGAGGCTGAAGAGGAAGAACCCTGTTGTTTCTGTCAGCTTGTTTTGTAGAAAAAGAAGCTCCTATCCATGAAGCTCCTATACATCAGCATAGGAGAAGAAAAAAAAGATGAGTGGTGTTAAGAAAAAGATGGAGGGGGGGAAAATGAGACTCACCTGTGAGGCCATCTGCAAAAGCCAACAGGGATGAGGGAGAGAGAATAAGCACTTTTTTCCCCTGGAGCAACTTGTTTCTCTGACCTTTGCAACACAAATCACTCCTTCCATTATAAATGAAATATAACTGTGTTAGTGTAGTTGCAGCATCCTAGCAGCTTCTTGCAGGAGGGTCACAAAGTAGGGGAGGAAAGTAGGGAAGGAACCACAGTTCTGTCCTTAGCATGTTGCAAAGGGAGGGAATGAAAATGCAGTCACTGCAAACTAGAATCACAGGGTGCGGTCAATTAGCTGGTGGGAAGCATGGTGGGATGAGGAGAAGGTGGAGAAGAGTCCAAAGGGGAGGCAGGGAGGAGTGATCATGCACATGTGATGTCTTATATGCAGGGTGCCCACAGCTGTGCCTGCCTGGCACCAGCTCAGAGGTAGGAGGCCACAGGGAGTTGTGTGAGTGCATGACTGGTGTTTGGGTTGCATTGCATGGGTCTCCATGTTTCCAGTTTAGTCACCAGTTCAGAGCTCTACCACAGTAGGCTCTTCTCTGTTTTGGGACAGGAAGAGATGCTGCCATGACTAGCCATGCCACAGGGTTGGCTTTTTGCCCTTACTGTAAGTGCTTTGTAGCCAAGGCACTTATACTGTAGGTTAAACAGATATCTAAGACCTGAATTGGTAGAAGGCATACCCTAGGGGTGTTTTGGAGATAACTTGTAAAGCTTATGTATTTTCTGTGCTGTTAGGAGCCCCAGCCACCGGGAAGCTCTTTGTACCAAGTGTACTCTTACTGTGCAGCTGACGAAGAAGGAGAAAGGACCCCAAAGCATTGTTTTGTTTTGCTCTGTTATATTTTTTTGTCAGTGATAAACAGCAGAGATTGAGTCCAATCCCAAAAACATTAAATGGTACCCATTTTTCAGGGTGCAAGCTATTTACAGCTCCAGTACAGCATACCTTGCTTCTGCTACTTGTCATTCAGGAATTGAGGCCAAAAGGTCTGCCTGTATCCCATCACCCATTTCTAACATCATCTCGCGTTATGGATATTCATGTTATCGAGGACAACATGTTCAGTTCCCAGAAACACTTGCACTTCTGTAACTTGTGGCTTTCAGCACTGACTCCATTCCAGATGGTTTGGGGTAGATGATGGTTCTCTCCTGGTGTGTGCTGGTGCTGCTTTGAGTCTTTCCCTGTCCCAAAATTTCCCTGTCCGTTGGAAGACATGGAGGAGGGTCAATAATAAGTGCTGGCTGTCTTCGGGCAGCAGCTGGATTGTCCCTCCTTGGAGTGTGGAGGGGCAGGGAGGTGATGCATCAGCCAAATAAAGTGTTGTTACCACAAGCAAGCAGCAACTATAGAACCAGTACAAGGAAATGTGTTTTAGGCAAAATATAATTAACCTAGATATGGATCTTGATGTTACAAGACTGTGCTGAAGCCAAGAGCTTAACAGGAATTACACAAAGAGGAGACAGTTATATGGATAATGAGGATAGCTCACCCTTAAAGGAATCGGGAAACATTTCTCCTCTGTTGTTTTTCTTTTTCCAAATAAGCAGCATGACCCCTTTATCCTATAGTGCTTGAATCAACTTGAATCAACTGTGAACTGTTAGGGAAAACCTTAGCTTTAAAGGCAAGTTTATCACATAGTGGATTGTTATGGGTTTTCTGGTACCTTCCTCTGAAGCATCTTATGGTGGCCAAAAGAGAGGAGCTGAGCCTGATCAGAAATGCCTAGGCTCCAAAAGCTTTTGGAGGCCCAGACCTTGCTGGGAAAGGTATTGGGAGCGGCACCATGGGAAGGGAGAGCAGCGCTAAGGAAGGGCCGGGACAGGGGAGGAGAGCATAAGTGTGGATTTGCTTATAATTAGGAGATTTGAACTTGGAAAGAAGTTAATTAGTAATGAAACTTCTGACTGAATGATGCAGATTATGGACACCAGCTTTGTCAGCAGCTGAAATTAATTACAGGTTCAAGCACAGAGAAAAGGAGGGGGTGAAGGATGCTGGGAGGGGGAGGCATCACCGAAAGAAAGATGATAAACCTGGCTGCAGGCTGTTGCCGTGGTGACGGGAGGCAGTCACTGTGGTTGACAGCAGTGACACATTGAAGGCAGCAGGTACTTCTAATTACCCCCTCCACCGACCCAAGCAGGGAGCAACCCCTCCTGGCTCGGGGCAGGAGAAGCTCCAGTTTTCTCCTCACACTTTCTTCTTCTCTGCAGCAGGTTGGACGTGCCTTTTCAGGGTCCTTGCCTTCTCTGAAAGGAAAGCCATGGGGCAGCATGAGGAAAGCTTTTCCTAATGCCACTTTAATAGCCTGGGAGCAGCCAGCAATTCAGCAGTGTCCTCGGGAAGCCTGGACAACGCTGGCAAACTTTCAGAGAGCTGGTATCCAAAATGCAGGGGAGGAGAAATCAAATGCAGCCGGCCACAGCTTTTTGAGCAAGATCAGGGCATCGTGCATCTGGCCTAAATCACAACCTTTTTGGGAACGCCTGCTGCAACTGGCTAAGTTTTGTACTTTAGGGTCTGATCAGCTGCCTGAAGGCGCCCTGCCACGGGCTGTCTGGCTGTAGGGGGACACTGCAAGGGGAGCGAGAGGAGCAAAGGGAGCACAGGAGCATTTCAACCACCCACGTTACTGCTGCTGGAATGTGTGCACAAAAGCATAAATCTTTATGAAATAAACCCCTTTGCCTGAATTCTCTGACTTCTAGGAGCAGTCTGAGAGTGTCTCTGGGTCTCTCGTGTCATGTGTTCTGGATGTTTGCTAAAGAAAAAAACCCAGGCTTTTAAAACCATTTCTGCTTTTTATTTTCACAAAATCATAGAATAGTTTGGGTTGGAAGGGACCTTCAAAGGTTATCTAGTCCAACCTCTGCTCCCTGAAATGGGCAGGGACATCTTCAATTAGATCAGGTTGCTCAGAGCCCCATCCAACCTGACCTTGAAAGTTTCCAGGGATGAGGCATTGACAACCTCCCTGGGAAACCTGTTCCAGTGTTTTCACCACTCTCATTGTAAAAAAAATTAAATATTTCCTTCTATCTAGTCTAAATCTACCCTTTCTTAATTTAAAACCATTACACCTTGTCCTATCACAACAGGCCCTCTAAGTACTGAAAAGCTGCAATAAGGTCTCCTTGGAGCCTTCTCTTCTCCAGGCTGAATAACCCCAACTCTTTCAGCCTGTCCTCATAGGAGAGGTGCTCTAGCATTCTGATCATCTTCAGGGCCTTCTGCTGAACCTTAAGTTGAGCAGATTCATGTTCCTCCTGTGTAGAGGGCTCCAATGCTGGATACTGTACTCCAGGTGAGGTCTCACCATAGTAGAGTAGAGGAGTGGAATCACCTCTCTCGATGTGCTGGCTGTGCTTCTTTGGATGCAGCCCAGGATATGGTTGGTTTTCTGGGCTGTGAGCACACATCGATGGCTTCTCATCCCCCAGTGTCTCCAAGTCCTTCTTCGCAGGGCTGCTTTCTATCCCTTTGTCCCCCAGCCTGCGTTGATACTGGCAGTTGCCTTGACTCTAGTGCAGGATGCTGCACTGGATGTTGTTCAGCCTTGTGGGGATTTTATGTATTTATTTCATCCAGGGATGTTCTAAGCAGGGCACTGTCTGTACCTCTCTGACTGCCTTATGCCTGGAGAGGGACGTTGCAGCCGTTGGCTTAGGCCACACCAAAAGTCTTTTGGCCCCTTGAAGAGTGTTATTCAGCAACGATGCCTGTGTCAGGGCTTCACTGTTACTGCCTTTCTGGTAGTTGTCAAAGCACCTGCTGCAAAATGGAGAGGCTGAGTGTGCTGGGACTGCTCAGCCTGGAGACAAGAAGGCCTAGGAGGATCTTATCCATGTGTATACCTGATGGGGGGAGTAAAGGAGACAGACAGACTCTGCACAGTGGTGCCCAATGACAGGATGAGAGGCAATGGGCACAGCCCAAAACAGGGGATATCCTATTTAAATGTAAGAAAATGCTTTTTCACTGCTTAGATAGTCAAACACTGGAGCATGTTGCCCAGAGAGTTTCTGCTGTCTCTATCCTTGGAGACAGTCAAAACCCAGCTGGATACCCATATGCATTAAGATCTATAAGGATGAATTATTATTATACTTTTATAAATATTTACTTAGCATTTCTATAGCAGCAGCACACTGTGGTGTCCCAAGGAACATGGTAACAACTCTGGGTAGTAAAAGAAAATTCCCACAGCTCACTTATCAAAGCTTACACAGATGCCAAAGGTCTGGCTAGAATTTTTGTCTTCTGATGCTACTACTAAGATAGATGAGTTTTGTGTTGGCTTGCTATAGTATAAAATTCATCCAAAAAAACGCTGAAAAGAATTTTACCAAAAAGTTTACATTAAAAAAATATTTTAGCTCTGTTTAAAGGCACTTGGAATAGTGGAAAATAAGCAGCACAGATGTTGGCTTTGTACAGAGGTCAACGGAAAGAGTTGAAAATGCTGGTTTACATCCTTAATCAGTATTACTTTAAAAAATACTTTTTTAAAGTGCTTCCAAACCTCTGCTGAGGTAAACCATAGCTATAACTTCTTGAAAAGCTCTTTCCTTTGTACATAGAATTTATGAAAAGTGGTGGTTACATTGAGCCGAGTTGTCTCATGCTTTAATATGCAGAACAGGTAGAGCATGCCTCAAACATCAACAGGCCTGAAATCAAAGGACTCTAGAGGATTGTGGTAACTAACAAATACCAAAATTGAGCCACAGAATATTATTTAGGAAAAAGCATACAGAAATTGATCAAATTAATTCATTTTATATATAAACATGCCAAATAAAACTAACTTCCTCCTCAGTCATAATAGAGAATTTATAGTTTTAGGTTGTTCCCTTTGTTTATATATAAAATTCAAACACCCAGTAGAAAGACTAAGAGCTGGTGAGTAGGGGCTGCTATTCTTTCCTAGGTCAGTGCAAAGAGATAAAAGGATTTCCTTCTCCCACTACTGGTAATACATAAATTAATAATATACAATCAACAACAGATCACCACTTACTCTTTCTAAACTTCAGCATTAATCTTATATATATGTACCCCCATTAGAAATACCTTTTCTTCTTTGACTTTCTGGTTAAATTGTGGATCTATGTATTTTTCTGAATACAGCGGCTTGGATTTCTCCTTTTCCTCTCTCTGTTTCTGTTGGCCTCTGATAGCTTTGTATGTCTCACACAGAATGTGTCGGGGCTTATCTTGTTTCTGTTGCATCTACCATTCAATCTCTGTCCAGCCTTTGCCTTGTAATGCCTTTTCAATCACACAGATTTAAAGAATTTATTTCTGTCTCTAATGTGGGTTTACATTAGTTCCTTTGAACTGACTCTGAATTTATGTTAGAGAATTCCCTTGTGAGTTACATCGCGATCACATCATGATTCCTTCCTCGCATTGGATGGGATCTACTTTCGACTCCACAATTTCCGGTGGTCTCCCTGTCTGTTAACAAATGTCAGTCTTCTGAATCAGATTAAGGTCCACATAGAGTATATTCCAGTCTATCAGTATTTGATGTAAAATTCTACATCAGATGCTGAGTGGGGGTTGGAAAAGATCTGGCAGCTGGCATGAGTGGGAGTAAGCAGCCTAAGGACAGCATGCAAAATGTAGCAATGAATGGCACTTCCATTTTTGTCAGAAACTGAGCCTGGGCTTGCTAAAGAATCTGATCTGCTGCTTAAAATTATATTTCTAACCTGCAATTCTTTCTTATTGCTAGTTCCAGCACTGATGTGTATTGAAATTCAGTACAAATGAGGTTCAGTAATACCTAAGGAAGGTAAGTTATCACCCTAAAGGATATTATTGTTCCTCCCTTTTTTGATTGAGGTCTGAATCTGATTTAGAGCTGAGTGGTGTTGAATTTTCTTTGCTTTACTTGTGTTCAGTGGTTGTCTAGAGACTGCATAAGATTTTAAATATATACATGAGTATTTATACACACAAACAAATATATAGAGGAAAGAAAATAGACAGTATTTCTATATATTACATGCTGAAAAGCTTAGTTTAATATAAATCCCCAATGGAAAAGAACCAAACAAAACTCATTAACGTAGACTTTGTATTTCAGACAGTGAAACATATATTGATATTAAAAAACTATTAAATGAGCTTTTTCTAGGATAAAGGTTTCCTAATAAGAAAGATCTGTTTATGCAGTATATAATATCTGAGCCCCAATAATCTGAGTACCAATAATTTTCAATTCTTTTTGATCTGAATAAAATCAGAACCATAAGATACTCCTTTTGTATTATATGAGGGAGTATTAGCAGAGAAATTGCATGGTTCTGTGCCTGTGATTAAAACAGATAACTACTTAAGGGAATAACAATTTATATTTCAAAACTACAGCACTACATTATGATAAGTAGACATCAAAATCATTTGCCTACTACTATAAGGTCCTCTTAATGCCATTTCATTTTGCTTTAAAATGTTCTTTAGTTAAATTTCTCTTAAAAACAAGAAACAAATACATTTGTGAAACACTTAAACATAATTGAGTATAGATTTTTTTGTACATGTGTATCTTATCTGAACAGTTTCCAGCTATATTGTCTTCTTATTATCTTCTATATGTAGCAGTCTCCTTAGCTGTTAAAATACAGATTTCAGGACAGACCTATTGCAATTTCACATTGAAAGTAATTTCCTAGTATGAAAATCATTTATCAAGGGTGCCCCATCTAAAATGATTCCACTTCTATCACTGTTAGGAGGAAAAGTGGTAACTGACAGCAGGTAATCTACAACATGACCACTGGGGGTCATTCATTTTACACAAATATTCCAGTATAGGAAAGCATTTACTGTTTTTATTGAGTAGCAATAATAGTTTTAATAGAATTATATCTAAAGAGAAGAACACTCAGATATTAATAACAAGATATATTAACCACCTGAGTTCTGTAATTTTAAATTATAAGTGGGAAAAATGAATACTACATTGTTCAAAGAGCTAACCAAAATAATACCAAGAAACTGGAAAAGCAGTCACATTGTTTAATATCTATCCAGAACCTCACACACACACACCTTTTCCAGAATTTTAATTATGTTTTTAAGGGGACAAACAGGAAATTGTAACTGCTCTGACAGCGAGTGTGAAAAGTGAACCACTGTGAATTCCAATTTACCTTGTATGATTTACTTTTATCATATTGTCTGCGGCCATTCTAAGTACAGTACAGAAGTCTCAATGAAAACAGAATTGAATGCTAACATTTGGAGAAAAACAAGTATTTGATTCATGAAACTGTATGTGCTAGATAAAAAAAAAATAATCCTTGGAAAAATAAATCCTATATACTTGTTCATCAGTCAACTGTAAATATGACATAAAAATAAAACTGCATTTTAAAACAAATGTAACATGCTCACCAAGGTTCAGAAAATTTAAAGTAAGGAAATAAACAGTAGGTACCTTCACCTTAACATGTCAGTTCTAAACTTTTTAGAATTTCAGGAAGCACTTTATCTTATGTATGATCTTTAATTATACATATATTTATATATACTCATAGTTAAGAAAATGAAGCACACAAAAACTCTGAGATTTTTTTCAGTAAGAAAATGCCAATCATATATTGACAATGAATGACACTGATGTCACTTTTCCAGTGAAACACCGAGCTTAGTTTACATACTTGTCTAAACAGTATCTGTATATACAAACAGATAACTAGACATATGTATTAAAATTTTAAAACATTAAAATTCTGCCCAGAATAATATTGACACTAGATATTTTGGCTGGTAATTTCTGGTCAAGAAATCACATGCTTACAGAGAAAGGCCAGGCTTTCACGATAGTTTATATTCTGACTCATTACTGGTTCCAATCTATTACTCTGCATTCTCTGCCAGGCATACCTACCCTCTTTTCTATAGGCACACTCTTATTACTATTAAGAGTAATATTACCAAAAAAAAATCATTATTAAGATAACAACATGCTCAGAAAAGTTTCACATTTATAAAACGATCGGGCTTATAAACTCTTCTAACAGATCACCACTTAAGGATCACAAACCCAGTAAACAGTGACCCAAACCAGCCCAATCAGCTATACATTCTACCACTTTAAGACTACTTTTCCCTCCCATCTTCAGTATTCCAAAATGATTTTGCTACAGATTTTTTATTATCTTTTTTTGAGTCATCTGCATGCCCTCAAGTCTCATCAGGCATTTTAGACTTGGCAAGATAACTTTTTCCTTTGCCAAAAGAGGAGGAAGCTCATACAGTAATACACCCAGTAATCAAACATGAATATTGTATAGTGGAAAGAATCACTCCCTGTCTTTCGTTACAGATCATGGTGCGTTCATTTTCATTGTTTTTAATCAATTAAGTTGCTCATTTCAGAAGTGAATATAACTTATTTACTTCAGGAGCAAATAATTTCCACTGGACACACACACACTCCCCCCAAACTCCTATACCTGTATAAGGTGCCCTCAACAACAGAAATCATCCCAACATGTATGCCTGTTATCATTTTTATTTAATAATAACAATGGATACCTCAGCAACATTAACTCTTTCACTAGATTCCCATAATAATACAGGATATACATGTTTTTGTGCACCAAGTTATCACTAAGACTTAAATATAATTTTAATTCTTGTCCTAAAACTGTAGATCTGCCAATTTATTTAATTTTTGAAAAATCAGTCATGAGCAACATGAATATTAACTGCGCTGAGAACAAGTGAAAAAGCAACAATCTTCATAAAAATAAATTTATAAAGTGGAAGCTACTTGAAGTGAAGTTTGATAAAGAAATTAGAAAGGAAAAGCACCGAGGTTTTTAATCTCAGTGTTTAAATTACAGACACAACTTGCTGCCAAATTTATCATAGTGCAAATCTGGTTACATTTACAGGGCTTCAGAAAGAAATGGAGCAACCCCAGAGTTCAGACAACTTCAAAATATTTTTCTCTGTGTAATGCTGGTTTGCCACAGCTTAGAATTAAATTGAGCAGCAAAATATTTCATGCAATAGGGATCTAACTAAATGTTGTTGAGTAGTTCAATGGGGGCTACTGTTCTGGGAGCCACCCAGTACACAGAATTGGCCCAGCCAACTCAATTTGCCATCTCTCCTCCTGGGAGTCTCACCTCTAGTAATTGGCATCTTCTTTCTCCTTTTGCATAGTCCAACTTGTCAGTTACTGACAACAGAAGAAATTTCATTGCAAAACTTTTGATTTTTATAAAGTTACAAGAAAAAAAAAAAAAAGATGAGTTCTATCACCTAAACATAGAGTGTAGATGAACAAATATTCTAATAAACCAACTCTCATAAACACCAACCTTGATGTGATCAAAATCTCACAGGTCACAGTATGAGACAACCCATCTGAGTGTTAGTACAATCATGGAATCATGGGCCACCTTTGTGGTACCCTGTTGCCAGCTCAAACAAGAATTTCTATTGTGGAAGAAAAGGACAACCAGGAAAAGATCACAAAAGAAAATAAATCATTAAGAACTTTCTGAATTCCGTATCTAAAATACTTGATATCTTATAAAACAGCAGCCCAGATTCTGCTGTGATCAGCAACAGTTTCTCTAAACCTAATACCAAGGTAGGAATCCTGTCCAACAAAGGGTGGCTCATAATCACAAGATATCTAACACTGCAGCTTGGTCCAGTTTAAAGTCCACTTCAGGATTCAATATAACTGGAATTCAAAGCTCACCTTCAGCCATTTGAAAGTGGCTTCCTTCAACTGGGCCTTTGAAATGCAGTATTACTTGGCCTACTAAAACCAAATACAGGGGAAAAGGAATCATCAGGTATCCTAAAGGAACTCATCTGTTCCTAACCCACTTTCAAAATGAAGCAAGTGCATAAAAAAAGTCTGTCTGTGGTCAGTCAAAGCTTATACGATGCCCGATAAAGGCACGAAACCTGGATCCTGCACTGTGGGAGCCACAAAGGAGCACTACAGTGATCTGAAGCTAGATAAATTGCAAATGAGTTGGTTTATGCCTCTCTGGCACTGCCAACTGGGTCCCTATGACACCTGTACGAAAACTTAAATCTGACTTTCTACAGAAAACCCTCCTGGGAAACACAGATGTGTAAACAACATCTGTCCCACCTTTGGAGTGAATCCAAGCTACCACAGATTCTCTTGGTGCCATTAATCTGCAACTAGCACTATAGAGATGTAAAGAGTAAATCAAACCAATTTTTATTTAAGCATTTGGATGGTTATATATCTCAGTTCAAATGCAACATATTGCTGAGCAAAACATTTTGTCCTAACTAAACATTATAAATGTGTTATTTTTCCCCATTCTTTTCAACCTGAACAATCTATTGTCTGTATAGAAGAGAGATTGAACATTACACTTAGTCTTCAAGCACACAGTAGAAAAACACCACAAAAAATATATAATATAAAGTGGACTGCAGGTTTTTTTATGTAGCATATTCCCTACCTGACACAGAGACTGATGGAAAGTATCAGCACATTGATTGTTTGTTCCCACTTTACTCTGTCAAGGAGCAGGGAAGAAGGTGATGAGTGTTATGGAGTAAATCAGTGGCTGAGGTCATGATCACACAGGGATACCATTCTCATATGGATTTCACCATCTGCTGATTATCTTCCTACTCTACAAGGGATGTACCAGAATGTAGAAGGGAAAAGAAACTGGCCATTTCTAATAAGACACTACAATAATGCTAGACACCTATTTTTCCCTAAAGGAATTTTAACTTAACAGCCCTTATTTTCTGTACGTCTAGTACCTTTATCTCTTCTATATAAAAGCTAATTCTTTTCTCCTGTGAAATGCGTGAATTTAGAGTATGGATTTTTTTTTTATTATTTTGTTTGTAATCTTAGACCATCATGTTGTTAGTGATAGTAGTACTACAGATCTGATTTTTTCATGCTGAAGACAATTTTTACTTATTGACCTTTAAAGACATAGGAGGAGATGCTTAAGAATCTTCAGTGTAGTTGAAGAAAAAGTGAAGTTTTAATCAGAATTTCCAGTGTTTTCCAACCAGTGAGTGCAACTAGAATCCAGGAAAATAAAAGGTAAGGTGTTTGCCTCTCTTATTCTGTACTCAGATTATTGGCTTTCTGGATTTCATGCTTACTTGAGAGTTTGTGTTGGCAATTGCTTATTGAGGATTCAGCCTCTTTCAATGTGGGCTTCAGTTTGCACTTTAAACATGAACATGCCTGTGAAAAACACAGTGCATACTACCTTCTCTGAGTTTTTCAGGCAGATGTACAAGTGGTATTATTTATGCTTTAACTTTACACATATATACCACATTTGAAGTGAGATAGTGTGGCAAGAGTACAAGATTACGAATGGCTTTCATAGCTCATCCTTTCCCAGAGGGTTTGCTTGCACCTGTTTTTTACCACGAAAAGGACGTTAAACTTTCTGATATGTGACCAACTTGCAAATGAAAGATCTTCAAGATAAAAAGTGATATGATTGACTTAAAAGGTCAAAATCTAATATTTTAGTCTGTAAGTTTATGGTGTGATAATTTCACAGAAACATCAAAGATATTGTGTGACCTCCCAGCACATATTTTTCACCTTGAGTGGCTTGTGGCTCTCCTCAGATTTCATGGTCCATCAGTGCACACTTCAGCTGTGTTCCTTTAATAACAGCAGAGCAGGTTAACAGAGTATTTATCTTCCTTGATACTTGACTTGCTGGGGTGCAGCTTTTACAGCAAGTATTAGGGAATGGTGTGCTGCTCTGCCCATTGCCCTCAGGAAAGAGACAGGGGGCCTTTAAAACAACACAGGATTCATTTTGAAGCTCTTCCAACAGATCAGTCAGTTGAGGAATTGCTGTAAACTTGTGTAAACCAGCAGGCAGGACTTAACCCTTGAATGTCAGAAGCCTGGTTTGAGACCAAAACACAGCACGCTTCACTAGATTTCCAAGAGGGGCTATGCAGCACCTCATTTTATAGCTGTAAGTGGATCAGTGTTGTGCACATCTTATCTAAGAAATTGTCTTTAATGCACAAATATATAGTTGGAGAAGTGAGATTAAGAACTGGATCCAAAAAACCTAGTATAAAGTGCTGGGATCTTACTTCTGTAACGTAACAGGCAATCATCCATACTGCTTTATGGTCCACATATGGTGGTCTTTTAAGTGGGTAGAGGGAGAGACAGATAATATATTCCTTGTTGGGTCTTCAATAATTTCACAGAACAGAATTGTATCTGAAAGGATCTAGGCAATCCTATATTGCTTTTCTGCAACCAGTTTCCTTTTCTCATCTTGTGGTTCTCAATTTGTAAAACACTGTCTCCAGAACATCAGCACACATCTTTAAAAACATACTTAGGTGGCTATCAGGGGTTTGATAAAAGGGGATTTCAGTATTTGGGAGGTATAGCCAGGAAGGATGCAACAGAAGAGTATTCCTGGAGTTAGAGAGGAAGCGTTGCACATACAGTCATGTACATGGCAGGTGACGTGAGAACATGCACCTTCTCCTCACCAGTCCCCTCACC
Source organism: Scolopax minor (assembly GCA_028566535.1). NCBI lineage: Eukaryota > Metazoa > Chordata > Aves > Charadriiformes > Scolopacidae > Scolopax > Scolopax minor. The sequence goes on along the minus strand of JAOXNG010000001.1, from coordinate 56,541,165 downwards.
AGCTTCTCTTATCGCACGCACTACCACCCCCACTCCTCTCCACTCCCTGGCCTGGCTGTTCTCAACTGGATATACCTATGCTCGTATCAGTATCTCTAGTCCAGTTCTGTTACTCCCCATTCCTTCTCATCCTCACACCTGAATATGGAAGCACAAAATATAATTGAACTCAAATACAATGTAGGAAAATGCCCTTAGCACCCACTTCCACCTACC
>JAOXNG010000001.1:56402271-56413912 GCA_028566535.1 Scolopax minor | reverse complement strand
CGTAGGTTGGCTGATGGCTGAACTTCCATTGCAGCAGTGAGTGTGATGGAATGGTCCTTTGAGCCTGGGCATCAGGAAACAGGGCTCCGAATGGGATGTCACTGTTGCCAGCAGGGCAAAGGCTGAGAAAATGTCAGTGGGAGCAGTGACCAAAACACAGGGATAAAAGAGAAATTGGTCTTTGGCTCTTTGCCAGGAGACAATGTGGTTCTCCTGGTGTGGGTTGCCCTTCAAGAGAGGGTGATGTCAGGGGCTTGGAGATCTAGACTTAGTTCTTGTCTAGATCTGTGTCAAGGGACACCTTCCCTGCGGTTCTTAGACCTACTGTTTTAGCTCCACTCATATCCTTGTGTTTGCTATGAGATATACTTCCCACACGGGAGTGTTTTGTCAGGCTAAGTTCAATGATGCCAGTGAGGTGCCCATACACAGCGACAGAAAGTATTACAAGGATCTGGTTAAAATTCATCAAAATGTCTGTAGCACCAGGGAGCTCAAGAGAATGCATGGGAAAATCACCCTGTCACACTTCTCTCTCGTTAGTCTAAATTGAATTCAGGGGGGTATGCTGTTGTGATGCAACTGTATGTGTGTGTATGTATTTGTGTGTGTATATATATCAATTTCTTCGAGTAGAAAAAGAAATATTGTTGTTGGACATACCTAGTATCTCTATAGATTTCTGTATCTTTTCCAAAGTAAGGACATTTGATTTCTTTTTTTTCATTTTTTTTTTTCTTCCCCAGAATGTAACTAGTGGTAATCTTCCTCTTGTCATCTAATCACAAATAAATCTTCTGTTTTATTTAGTAATTGAAATTGGCATTTTTCCGTCTGCTGCTCCTCGGCACTGCACTGCAGGAATCAATATCCTATGTGACAGTAACAATTGATTTGTGAGCAGTGGCACCCACACCGAGGATTTCAGACCTCAGGGATCAAATACCTTGAGAGAGCAGTAAAGTAATTTTAAATCAGGAGGGATTATGAGGAAAGGAAGATGATGCCCAGGCTAGATCCTGAAGCCTGCTACAGGAGGAAATGGAAAAAAATTAATTCCTTGATTTGTCATAGATTTTGTGTGTGATCATATACAAGTACTGAAAATTATCAGAAGTGTAATTTCATTATGCTGTAAATTTCACACTATCCAAAGTAGCACCTTGAGTGGTCTGTGCTTACTTCTTGCATTGGTACTGACAGCTGAGAGTTATACCCAAGGCACATGCTCAGTAACCAGGCAAAACGTAGGCAGTGTTTGTTTGGAGGAGAGCTTGAGCTCAGTGCTGGGCTGCTCCTTTCTCCAGGAGTTGTACCTGGGTGAGCTGGCAGGGACAGGACAGCCCAACCTCTGAAGACTGAAAGGATTGGAAAGAAATTTCTTCTATTGTCCCCTTTAACTGAAACTATATGTGAAGGTCTGTCAGCAAGAAGATTCGTAATTATTATAAATGAATGACTGTCAGTGGCAAGGTTATTAGATTTGCAGATGCTTTGGTTCTTTCCTCTCTGTCCAAGTGACAGAAACTTTCTCTGACAAAATGTGCGATGCATGTCTGTTCCTTACTTTAAACTCCTAGTTTCAGTGGGATTGCAGCAGATGATAGCATTTGATGGTATACCCTAGGTTTCATTAAAAGGGTTGGGGGCAGTAAATGAGAGGTAGAGAGAGTACACTACCTTAAATATCTAGAAAAAATCAGACAATGCTTCTGCTGTTCTCAGCACTTTCAGTCTGAGACATTCCTGGCTATTCCTGTATGCTATTCTTTTGCATACATTGGTCCTATGAAGCATGGCCTCTTCAGATGAAGAGGCAGGGATTAATGAGCCACATGGAAACACTAATTTGTCTGAGTTAGAGGAGATTAGCTTTCCTTAGACCATTAACATAATTAATCTTGAGACTAGAAATGTTCATTCAGTACTGCAGACTCACTGGGTTTTTTCCAGAAGTTGTAGTCCAACACCATTAAACAAGAATTTAAAGATATATATTTTAATTAAAAATGTGATATCTGTTCTTTGAAAATGTATGGAAGCCACAGATATGTAGAATAAAGATAATATCTCATTGCTCTAATAATTTATCCTTCTATTGTGTCTTGAGGTATCCCAAAGTGGTCACTTCCACTGGGAGCTTCAAATCAAGGGCTGATTATGCAGTTTATTATGCTAAGGGGCAGAAGGAAAGGTAACTCCCAAAATAAATTTGCAGAGTGGGAATCCTTGCTTGTGTCTGTGCCTTTCTGTCCCATCATACTTTCTAGGGAAACATTTCTGTCTTTTTGCCTTACAATCTTTTTCCTGTTGTTAAGTCTTTTCTCCTCCCTTATATCAAAAAGGACTTGAAGTCAGACTGTGGGAATCATTTGCAGGTGTCAGATGAGGGCTGCTAGGGATCCTAGAAGGTATTCATTGGGAAAAAACACTGCCTTTAAGAAAACAAGTAGCTAAGGAGTACAAGGCTCTTGTCCAGTTGGGGAAAGTAATTTTCTTTGCATTTTGTGGAGCAGTAACTGGCTTGAAGGAGAAACTAGAAAAAGGAAAAAGTGGGGCTGATGAGAAAGCGCTCACCTCTACCCCACCAGACTCCTAAGAAGGGGTCTGAAGTTGCACCTGTTTCTGTAACTCTGCACCTCCAACCACAAAATAGCTTTCTTTCCCTTCTCAGTCTTGAGGTTTGGTATCAATGCAGTATGCTTCGCTCAGCTTGCAACCAGCTTGACTTTAAAAATTCTGCTTCAAGGCTTCTACAGTTACAAATCTATCTGAAAAAGTATAAAGCATTAAGGGATTGGTGCTAAAATGAGTGTGCAGGCTGAAGCTGTTATGGGAAAAGCCTTTGTAAAAACAATATTGGGATATAGCTTGTGGTGTTCTTTAATTTGTTTTGAGGGAATTCAGAAACTCTTCTGGAAACATTTTTTAACGCAGCGCTGCTAAGTGAACTTGTTCTAGCAATGTTCCAAAATGGAGCGTTGAGCTTTATAACCTTAGACACAGGGTTTTATTTCCAGCTCTTTGAGAGAGATGGGAGGAGAAGCTTTCCTTCTGACATTTACTTTAATTCATAAAAATTACAGGCATCTGCCAAAATATCCTAAATTGTGGAGGAGGTGGAAATTGGGTCATGGAGAAAGATTAACGTTGAACAAAAATATTTGCCAGTAGTTTAAGATTAAAAAGGGAAAACTGCATGTGCTCCAGAAGAACAGACTGTGGTTTTTTTGCACAACCACAACCGGCTCACTACCTTAACTGAGAATGAAGAGAGGGCTGACATCAGGGTTATTTTCTTGTTTGCTCTTCATCTTTTATACATCATTTGATCCCCATGTCCTTCCCTTTTGATGAGGTTTACTTGAATTTATTTCAGGCACCTTTATGGTTATGCTAAATTCTCAGCAAAACATCCATAGGGGTCATATCTAAGAAATGCAAAAAGTTTTAGACAACTCACTGGCAGCAACCACAGTGGAAACCTTCTAGTGACTCCTCTGGGTGGAAGGAAGTAGGAAGGCAATGTGCCCACAGTGGATTTTAATATATTCATTGGTGCCAGACAGCTCCTGATTAACAGCAGTTGTCTCTTTCACCGAAGCATGACGATCAGGGCCCATCCATCCTCTCTCTCTCTGCCTGCTGCCTTCCAAACACACCTCACCAGTCACTTATTCTCCCATTAGTCCTTTATCAGAGGGTGTTTAAACTGCCACTTGAAATCAGCCACACTGAGTCTATTATTGACATATTCACTCCTATTTCCAGTTCTCAGCTTCTCCAATCGATGAACTTCTGCTATCATCGTGTATATTCCTCAGCGCCCCCAATGCCATCAGCCAATCTTCGTCATATTGGCACGTAGATCTATTTAACCCCTTGTTGTCCTCTCCAAGGCTCTGTTTTCCCTTTCAAGGGAGCAGGCAATGCTGTGTGGGCAGATGCCACCAGCCAAAGAGGTTGAGTTGTCCAAGCAGAAGCACCTGGAGGCACAGCTCCATCCCAGAGCTGTTGCAGGTAAACATCCACAGATGCCGCAGCACTGCATGCACAAGAGAAGCACCACAGCTCTGCCTCCCAGGCTGTTTTGCAAGGGGCATAGCAAAAGCTGTGACTGCCATGGCACATTGAACAGCTTTTAGAGGGGAATTCCATATATTCCATACATATTCTGTATGGAATAATGTATAATTGGCCCGCTGATAATATAAAACAGTGTGGCGAGTGTTGTTTTGTATTAAGGGTAGCTGGCACTTCTATGTAATACAAGAGCTGTTTACCTGAAAGGATACTTTGGGGTTGAAACTGGTACAAAATTTAGAGAGTGGGAGGCAGGGTCTCCTGTATAAAGGTCCTGTGTTTCTGCAATGTTCTTTGTTACATATCAATACCCCTTCTCCTAATAGATACTAAAGTGCTTAAATAGCTATACACATTGTACTTGAGCCATGGCTGAAACTTTGATATTTCTGAGGTTAAATTCAGTTGTGTCTCAGCAATATTATATGACAGTTAAGAACAGGGAATGAAATATACTTTCAGTAGAATTGCAAGGAGGACTTTTACATTAAGTGACATATACTAGAGTTGTGGTTAAAATGCAGGGACAGATTTTTACTTGTGAAGATTTGCCACAGACAAGGTTACCACAAAAAAAATAATCATCCAGCATTCAAAATTTCTCTTCTGTGACACCTCTGCTAGACAGTTTACAGAAACCCTTGTTTCCTCTACATCTTGTTGATCAGCTAAATATTAGCTTAAAAAGAAGGATGTCATGTATGAATTACAACCTGTTTTCTTCAGTGCATGGATATTTTTAGAGGTCTCTGAGTCAACCATTCACCTCCATCCAACCTGAATGAACCATATTGGTGACACCCTTTGTTGGAAGGATTAAATTCCTTTCTCTGCTGCAAACTCCCTGTCATGGAAAGAAGAATTATTTGGGTGGTTTGGCACACTGCTGTACCTGTGGATGCATTCTGTTTACTGAAGGTCAGGTTGCTTGTATGTGTTTAGGAACCAGTCTGAGGAGATGTCTTAAGTCCTGGCTAAGACTCTACAGAGACCGTGTCATAAGTGTCTGTTCAGGAGATATCCGAAGGGGGAAAACATCTCAAGAACTTGAAGGCAGAGTTGTTCCTGTAGTTCTCAGGATTGTTCAGAATATATATAGGTATCTAGATTGTTCTAGCAGGGTGAAGTTATAACTTTCATTTTAGCTACCATTGATTTAGTTTAGTTTATTGCTGTGTTAGATAGGGTAGCGAAAGCTGTTTGGCTCAGTTGCATGGTTCACTGGGTACTGTACAGTTCCTAGGAGTGGTCAGCAGCCACTCCTGCATCAGTCCTTTGCCCATGCAACAGGTTCACTCTGGGGATAATGCAAAATTCATCTGTTCTGTTTTGGTTTTGTAGCCAGGGAATAAACTGGCAGCTGTTTTATAAAGGTATGCAGAACATATGCTGGCAAGCTGACAGGAGAAAAATTTCTGATTGCTGTAGAAGGACAGTGAGGCTGTGGATTGTAAAACACAGTGCTTCAGAGTCCATTTAGTCTGTGATAGGAAAAACAAATTATAAAATAATACTTTGAGAGGTCCATCACTTTAAAAAGTAGAGACTTATTTAGAGTTGTTATAAATCAGTCTTTGTATTGCATAGAATATTTCTAAGTTTAGGTTAGTGGTTTCCCTCTTGATGCAATAAACATTTTCATATCTATTTCACTTGTGTCCTTTATAGCTTTTGATCCTAAATCTTCCACCTCTTGCCTGTTATTTCCCCCAACAATCCACAGACATCGTCCATACTACCCCTTCATGTATTTCCCTGGTACTATCCTGATGCTTAGCTGGTAAGACATTTTTATTTGGAGGTATTTAGATGTGTAGGTGTAGTGCTGAGATATATGGCTTAGTGGTAACTTGGCAGCGAGAGGTTAATGGTTCGACTTGATGATCTTAAAGGTCTCTTCCAACCAAAGCGATTCTATGATTCTATTTTTCTGATTATGAGAAGAATAGATTATTGGGAAATGCAGGGACAACCCACAGATGCAAACAGAGATGAATGAGCAGATAGCTAAATAACACACAGGCAGATATGACTGTACAAATATTTGTCTTGTACACACAGTGAGTTCTTGAGGATTAAACTCTTGAAAAATGGGAAGATGCTAATATTTTTGGTAGTACCAAAGTGCAAAAGAAAAGATGTGAGAAGTTTATTTTCAAGAGAACTGAAACTAAACTGTGTTTCTGATTGTAATTACTCAAACACTATAAATGAAGTCGGATGACCTGTGTGACATGTATTGTGAGAGAACAATGGCACAAAGCTGGAAAGGAGCCTGCTGTAGTCATGCTGAGGACTAAAAGTAACTAGAGGTATCCTTAAGGCATTGTCCAGAACCTGATCAGAAGCTGAATGGCATTAGCCATGGTTGCCACCTGTCTTTTACTAATTTGCAGCTGCTGGACCATAACAGCTATATTGCCTTGGTGACCCAAAACTGCATTTTTCATCTCAAATCCCATGACTTTTGGTGTAGGAACCATGAGGAGTGGGCCTCCAGCAGAAAGCTTCACAGTGCACAGAAGTACCGTTCTGTAGAGGAAATTTTCTCCAAATCCCACTGGAAATGTGGAAAGTTCTGCTATTAAAACTGTTTGCTTTTTCACCAGTATCTTCTGAATCTGAAAGGAGACTTTGGATGCCCAAGTCTTAATTTTCCTCATTTGGCAATAACTAGAGGTTAGGATCTTGTCCTTGAGCTCTTTGAATGAAATGGAAGAGGTGAGCCCCTGAGGCAAAAGCAAACACGAAGACCCTGTGGCAGGAGTAAGTAAAGGATGATTTTTTTGCTGGAACAATTGAATTGGGAGATAAGACGAAGATGTGAAAAGAAGTTGATGCCATGGGGATGGCTGAACCTAAAATACACATAAGGGAGAAATAGAAAACAACGTTATATCAGATTTTCATAAAATGAAAGTTTAATTTGTGAATCCTCATTAGCAGTGAGAATAGAATAAATTAGCCACATTAAAATAGCTCCTCAAGGCCTCAGTTTAAATGCAGCAGTATTTTGCAGAACACCAGGTAGCTGGAAAAGTGTGCTGAACCCTTTCTGTCCAGGCTTGATTTAAGAATCAACAAATTGAGGTGATGGAAAATGGCACAAAAGTAAATGACTCTTCATCTAAAACCATACATGTCTTAACCACCCAAACTCTGCTAGAAATAGCAATTCTGAAATGGGAATGAAGTTATTAGCATTAGGTATGCTAATGGGTATCCTAACATGTATCTGATGCAAATATTTGTTGACCTGATTCCTACTTAAATAAGTGAATTTTAAAAGTTTGACCAGTTTAAATAGACAATAGCGGGGACAGGAGATGTGGGAACAAAACTAATGAGTTTGCATGATGCTTTTCTGGGAGGTCTTTGTATACTGTAGCAAAAGTAGTTGTAAAAGCTTAATTTAAAATGAGCTAGGAATCATATCCAACTATATGCTGGGGTGGCTACCAAACCTCAAATCTCCATGTAGTGTATGGGATTGACCACTACTGTATTTATTTTAAATTAAGAAGATCTTTTAAAAACCATAAGCTTTCCATGGCACACAGATTGCTGCTTATTTATATATAACATTGTTGTGGGATCACTCAAATCTACAAATCAAGATGGAAAAAACTTCCTCATTCAACTTTTTCAAATCATATGAAGGGAAGCTGTGGCAATATCCAGCCCACCAAATGAGAAGTCAAAAGAGAGAGTAGGAAAATTGTGATTAGTTCTCAAAGGGAAAATACTGAGAAACACTACTCTACAAAAAAAAACACTTTAAAACAAATTTGAAGCTTCAACTGAAGCTTTGCAAATATGAAAACATATTTAATTCACTTCATATGCTGCTTCTGTAGCTGTTGATAATTGTTTCTAAGCTGTTTTTCTCTGTCCAAAGGAAAAATGTATTAAGTTGTTTTAAGTCTAAACTAAAGCTGGGGTTTTGACATGAAGAATAAATTTATGAGGTCAGCTTTTTGTTCAAAAGCAATCACTTTGTACTCCAAAAGCTGGTAGCAGCAGTTGCTACTACTGCAGCTTTCAGGAAGGGGAAGGGGGAAAAATGACAGTATGCAGTAAATAGCAGCCAGCTATGAGGCTCCTCTTCTGGAAGGATGAAGCTTGAACTAGCTCTGCACTTCACGGGCTCCTACAGACTGATTTTTGTAACCCGTAGGGTGGAGTATGCAATTTGAGAGAGGTGGACCTGCTTCACTGACTGGTGACAGCTGTGGGATTGAGGGAGAGCAATGAAACATCCATCTCTTAAGATGGGAAGTCTGGAGGTATTAGACTAGGGAAAAGAGGATGAGAGTTAAATAGGAGACACAGTCAGCAAAAGTACCTACAGATTTAGCAAGGATTTGGTTTCTGTTTTCCAGAGCAGCCATTCAGCTACAGAAAAAAACATCCTCAAAGTCTGAGTGCAACGCAGTCCTGTATGTCACACAGAGTGCCACACTGTCCTTGCCACGGTCCCAGGCTTGATGTTGGCCTGATCAATGTAACAGAAAACACTTACCCAGCCTGTAGCATACTAAATAGCAGCATATGTGGGTGCAAATTTACAGGTAGAGCAGCTGCTGCTTTCAAGATACATGTATGCTTTTCTCTCCCTCTCCACCTGCGAGTTTTATCTTCTACACTGTTCCTGTGAGCGCTGCCTTGCAACACAATGACAAGAATACACTGAGGACTAACTAAACAAGTGGGAATGCCACCTTTATATTCTTCCTCTGCTTCCTAGGGCCAGCTGGGGATGTGTTCAGCCTCTGAGCTAATTAATTATGCCAGTTTGAAATAACCCTGCAGCCATTTATTGCCTTTCGGCATATTCCTTCTTTGGGATGCAGGAGTGTGTCTGGAGCTGGCATAATTTCCCATCTGTGGAGGAATGCACTGATGTCTCTGAGAAAAGTTTTATGGCTCCTTTTCTCTGGGAGACATGACAAAGAGCCCTTGTGGGCAACGATCTGCCGTTTACTTGTCACATCTTAACACTGGGATGCGAGATACCGGTGCATAAAGAGGCACCCATCCAACTCGCATGAGAATGCAGATAAGATGCAATCATTTTGTTACATTATACTAAGTATTTTTAAATTATTTTATGCTGTGAGAATTGCATTGATATTTTGATGAACTAGAAATCAATTTATTACTTTCAAAAATATATTAGAGATATGCAGATCTGAACCAGCCCGTTGCACACCAGCTTTTTGCAACAACCAGTATTGGTTTTCTGACTGTATACTTCCCAGGCCCAGTAACCATGCAGGATGTATTTTTTTCTATATAGATTATTTGAGATAAAAGCCTCTCTGCTCTGTACTTCCAGGGTACTGGCTTCTCTTTTATTCTGGAAATGCTTACTGTTTTCTTGTTGGTGGTAATGTCTCTCTATTGGAATCAAGTGCATCTTCCAGCTTCTTCAGAGTGGTCACTTGACCTAGGATGCTCTGAGGTGATTTTCTACAGAAGAGGTCAGAGTGACATCTCCTCCAGCAGCATGAGTGCTTTGAATGCCACTGTCATTCCACAGTAATGGATGATGCTATAGGGGGCAAAACCAAGAGTCACTTCCTCAAAACAAATGCATTTTTGTTTTCATGTGGATCTAAGGACAACTCCCTAGTTACAGAACTGCCTAGAAAATGTTAAAAATGATAGGTTTTAGCAGCAATTGTTTAATGTCTAGAAATATCTGTAAGGTTTTAATTCCCTCAAGGTCAAGGAACTCACAGAGGAGACTGGGTCAAGGAAAAGCTTGCTGTGTTCCTCACAAAGCTGCTCATGTTGTATGGAGAGATTTTTGGTGACTGGTAAGCCAGAGCCTCTGCCCAGAGTTATAGGACCATTTAAGTGAATACGCACAAATGTGTTGCCTGATTTTGAAATGCTCTGCTTAAGATGATTGTTACTGGTTTTCATTAATAGATTTTTAGCCTTTGCTAATAATACCTACCATTGAATAATGATGACTTAAGTTATAACGATTAATTAAACCCTCGACAACCTGAACTCTGTTGAAGCAGCTTGGCATATTCAATATTGTTCTAACCTGGGTTGATGGTAAGAATTGCCTGCAGCACAAAGGGTGATGCTCATAATATGCTCTCAACAGTGAAGGGCTGACATGCTTAGCTTAGGGAATTGACATTCAGCAAGCAGTAGGAAGCAGACTGGGAGTAGAGAGAATGAAGAAATCTGAACATGTGTAGCATGGACTGCCTAAACTCACCTGGCCTTGGAGAAGGATAGAAAGACTTGCCACCTGCCTGCACGCTATCCCCAGAGGAAGGTGTCAGCTTCAGAATTGCATTGCTCACTATAGCGTTTCATCTATAAGTAGATGGTCTTCAGAAAAGCTTTGCTACTGGAGGGAAGAAGATCTGACTTTGAGTTTTGATGGCTACTTGTGACATCTTTGGGGGATGGCAATCAAGGATCAAGGAAAATGGGTTTTGTTGCTTTCAGAGTGCTTGTAACTAACAGCTGCTTGGAAGGAGGTTTCAGGGTGACACAGGAAGCAGGGTTTGAGGCAATATTATCTCCTTTCCTGTTTAAGCTCCCTGTCTGTGAAGTAGTTCGGTTTGTCTCTGAAAGGCAGGAAGCAACACCTGCAAGGCAGCAAATGAAAATATTGTCACAGAAAAGGAATGTATCGCAGATGGTGGGGGGAGGATGTTGTAATCGTGTTGGTCAGAGTGTAAATGGCTCAGCATAAACATGATCCTGCATTTCAATGCACTCTACAAATGGGTATGTGCCACAAGAACATCTAAGCTGGCAGAGCAGCCAAACCAGCCAGCCTGATTACGGCTCAGGGACTTTCTCATATAGAGGGGGTGCTTTTAGATATGGTGAGACTGAACAGATTCTTTCTCATTAACATGTTCAGTCACTTTCTGCATCTAGGGGAACATCTTGTGCTTATTACATCTTTTGGGAAGGAATTCCACAGTTCAACTATGCCTTACTTAAAAGGGCTAACATTTTGTTTATTTTTTATATCTGTCACCTTTGTTTCTTTGCTCTTGTATTCAAGTCATTCCCTATTCACTCTCTTACTATTTTATCTGTGATTTTTAGGGATCTGATGCCCATCTCTAACTTTCACAGTTCTGTTATATGATTCTGGGGACCAGGTTTGGGACAGTGGGATCAGACCTTCATGTAATATTGAAGATGTGGTAGCTACATAAATGTATACAGTTCCACAATGATGATCAACTTTGGTCTCCATTTCTCTCCAAACTGGTCAATGCCATTCCTGCTTTTTGGCCACTGATGAGCCATAAACTGACATTTTCACAGTTGTCTTACAATACTAAGACCTTGCTTTAAAGTGGTGATCGTTACCTCAAAACTGATAATAGTGGATGTAAAGTTACTGATTTTTACAATGAATGATGATTTCATTGTATATTTCTTAAAGCATGGTATATGCAATCCAATTCAAGACATAGGCAAAGCCATCCGACCCTCTGGCCTACAATATTCTGAAGAACATTAATGCAAGTGGCCTTGGTTCTCTGACTGGATTTCAGACATGTTC
>JAOXNG010000001.1:56387759-56398627 GCA_028566535.1 Scolopax minor | reverse complement strand
CGCCACAAGCTCTTCCACCCAGAGGTGGTTGTAAGAGTAGAAGAATGGTGGGGAAACAGTCGGGAAAGCAACAATACCCATGAAAACAAATGCCCATCTTAGTTTGAAAATAATGAACTAAAATCAACCAGTAAATTTGATTTTATGCAGACTCTTGCAAAGAAGTCATTCTAATGACGATATTGTGGTTCTTAATGGAGCGGCTCTCACCAACACACTAAGGTCTCAGTCAGAGTGCTGAGGATTATGCATTGGCAATGAAGTAAAATGTCAGATTGAGGATCCTGTTTGTTTATAAACTAAGCCACAAGCATCAAAGCTTGAAGTCAAAGAAAATGTGTGTGTGTATACATATATATATAAAATTCTAAGCAGTTGACAGTACCACAGATGCACAGAATGTAGTTGAAGTGTGTATGCTGTGAAATCTAATGAGCAATCTTGCTGTTGCTGATGAAGCTCTTGTCAAGACTGAACAATTTATTCTTTATCACTATGGCCATACCAGTGACAGCACAACTGTTAAAAGCACCAGATTAGTTCTATTTTCCCATAAAAAGTAAAAACAGTAGAAAACATTCTACCCACTCGTCCCACATTGATGCAGCATATTCACTGAGCAGCCCTAAAAGTTAGCTGCTGGCACCAAATGGTCTTAAATGTGATCATTAGCAAGCTCAGCGCCATGTGGAGAAGGAAAGGTAGAGAGACATTTCCAGCCTGCATGGAAAACTCTCCTAAAACAAGAGTCATTGGAAGCTGCTTGCATAAAAAGTCTAAAGAGCCGTACATATATCCAGAAGCTGCCCTTCAGCATCGTGCTGTCTCACCGCAGTACAGCATAAAACACAATGGGCAGGTGGTGGGTATGCAGAGAAAGTGCGTTAAGGTGAAAAAAGGAGTGAACATACCTACTTGTCATAGAAGAGATGTGTGAAAATTTTGTAGGACCTATGTAAAAATTGAGTGAAATCCATTTTTCTCTCCACTGTGCAACAGAAGGAGCCATGTCCAGAAATACAAGGGTCATATAGCATATGGTAATGTTTTTTCCTTCTTTTCTTTCAATGGTAGGAAAAGTCAGTCAGTGTGGATCTCCTCCTTTACTAGTTTCTGTTTGTCACTTTTTGATGGCAGATTTCTAACACAGCTATCCGAAGATATACAATTTGATCATCATGACTGATGTGCAGAAGACCCCAGGGCAAGGGGTTTCTCAGACCTTCCGTTGGCAGCTCCGAGCCTGGGGCACGCCGTTTCAGTCTACACATAACAGCCATCATAAAACTGCATCTTCTCACCTGCAGTTTGGTTGTGTTCATGCCATACTCTGTCTACAAAATGCAGTTCTGCGTGTGACTTAGAGCTCCATTCAAATTAAGGGCACTTTAGTAATATGACAAAACAGTCTGTATGGGGAAATTTGTCATGTGAGGGTTTCCTCCAGGTTAAGCCAGTGCTGTGGTTTTCTTCTAATAGCTGCAATGTAATCCTGCGCTGCACAAACTGATGTCACGTGAGTCAGAACACCTGCGGTTTAGACAGGTCTGCGCTTTTGTTTCCTTCTTGACTGATGATTTACTTTAGCTTGTCAGGCATATACCATGTTGTTCTTCATGCACTGCTAACCGGAGCTTTGGTTAGCTTGAGGAAGTTAAATTTTTTTTCAGAGATTGTCTCTATACGCAATTTCTCCAGTAGCATGATATGCCATATCCCATTAAAGATTACAATGCAGAGTCAGCAAGCATGACAATAGATCTTTTTTTTAAAAAAAAAAAAAGTTTAAATTTATCTCTTGATTTGAGAATGTGCAAGTAAAAGAAAAAATTGCCTTCAATAATTACATTGCTGCAAGAAATAGAGCTCAGAGATCATAGAAAGGCCAGTGTCATAATTGCTTGTAATACTAAAGAATTCATACAGCGGGGAATTTAAATTGCTTAATGAACTGATTTAAAGGTAGATATGTTGTGTCCTTTGACAATGACTGCGTATGTTCTACCAGATGCCCCATCTGAGACAGGTTTTTAATTCTTCTCTGTTTTCCTCTTTCTTCCACCACTTATACTGAGTCAATAATATGCCTCCAGTAATGGGAAGACATGAAATGTCTGTACAAATCTATAAATTTTGAAAATCTTTAAGCATCTTAAGTTTGGGTAGGCATTTTCACTCAGAACCCTCACGCTGCAGCTTCAGTAGAAAACACATTCAAAGGTCTTCCAGTTACATACCGATATGTATACACTAGCTGATGCTGTCTTGCTTTCTCACATTGGAACCTGGTGTGAAGCTGATGAGTATAATTTCTGTACAGCAGACCTCCATCCGAGAAATGTCGCGGGTGCAGATCCTTTTCCTCTCCTGTGGTTTGGGTGGCTCTCATTCTTCACTGGACTCTGGCTCTCATGTGATAATTTATCCATGTAAAGTACATGCTGGCCTACCCACTCAAAACTCTCCCATGGAATATAGGATACCAGGAAATGCTGCCTATATTATTCACTTTCACTTAATTCCTCTTCTTCCTTTCTCCCTCTCCATCTTCTTCCTCCTTGCTCCCTCCAATCACTTACTTTTGATATCAGAGAAGAGCAGAGGGAGTTAAGCAGGCAAATATGCTATCAGCCAAGCTTCTGCCATTCCAAGAAGCTCTATAAACCTCCTGAAAGAGAAACAGATTGTGTGTGAAGGGCAGCCTCTTTGCAGGATCCTCCTGAACCTTGTCCTCAGAAGAAGGACATCACCTTCTACAAGCAAGCGAGCAGGCCTGCTGTGAAAATATCAAGGTTATTAAAGATTAAATGCTTTAAAGTTGGGTTGCTAAATTCTTCTGTGGATTTGCAAGAGACTGTGTGGCTTTCAAGAAAGCTGGTAGTGCTGGAATTCAGTGCTTTTTGTCAAAGCTGAGGCAGGTGGACTCCAGAGCATAGTTTGTAACCCTGATGTGTGTGCCCAGGCCCCTGCCCCAGCTGTGTGTTCAGATGAGAACTAGTGTGCTTGGTCCTTTTCTGTGCCTGGGGCAGGGAACCAGGGTGTGCTCTGATCTCAGCATCTGAGGGACTAGATTGTGCAGGACACTACAGGTTGCACCAGCCTCACTCCTGGGACGCAGCCTCAAGACCTGTACTGCAGCTATGGCCATGGCATGCAGATCACAGCAGGGCAAGCAGCTGGCTCTAGAAGAGTCAGGGTGCATTAATTCCTGGTTTTGCACAAACATTTAGGCACCTAGTTTTAGGTTCCCAGGGACAGGGCTTGGAGGGGGGCACTTGGAGGGGTTTAACGACCCCTCACTTGTTTTCCTGCAAATCTTCCCCAAAAGAACGAACGGTGTATTTTAACCAGCACACAAAGCTGGAAGTACTCGGGCTTGGTGCATTTGACTTGGGTGATTCAAAACTTGATGAGTAGCTGTGAGAATGGCAGAAAATTCCGCCGTTCTTGCTGATGCCCTCTAACCTTGGATTTGCTGAGAGTTAAGAAGCTCTGGCCCAGCCACCTGAAACAATTTGGTCATTTTTCTTGTGCAGCGGCTCAGGGCATGTAGTTCTAATCAGGGACTCAACAAAGCAGACCTGTTTTAGTCTTTAAATGATTTCTAAGCACCAAAGTACTAGGGGTTAAGTGAAATTTGAAAATATCCCAAATGGAAAAAAAATTATACACTTAAAAGCCTTATCTGAGATTATTATTTTTTTTCTCTGGAATTATGGAAGACAGTTTAAAGGACTTAAACAGAACTTTGTTGCTGCAAGGAATGGATGACAGAAAAAGGCAGGCACTCAGAACAGACCTTTATTTTCTGACAGTAGCTGGTTTTGAAGCACTAGTTGTATTAAGTAGTTTTCTGCTGACTCAAACAGTAAAACTCAGTTACGAAGCCATGTAACAGAAATTTGAAAGGTGTTATGTTTGCACAAAGATGGAAAGTCTGGGATATCCTAGGTTAGGCTGCAAATGATTTGAAGAGGCAAACCATGTTTTCACTACTTCTTGCTGTCTCCTGATGTCCATCATGGAAAATCAGGTATTTTTCCAAGGCTAAGAGAGCCATTAGAGAACCAAAGCTACTGGTTAGAAAGAGAAGAATTTGCCGAATAGATATTTGGCAGTCCGTACAGCAGCTTATGGGTTATATGCTTGATTTTATGTGGTTTGAGAGAGGGAATTGGTCAGTCTTTAATATACATCTATGGAGCACTGGAGCAGAAACTGCTGTTATGCTTTATATATGCAATAGGTAGTCATAAAGTTAATGCCTCTTTGCTAAGAAAAAGTTGGGCATTCCTCTCCTAGAAAATTCAAAACGCTGACAGAAAAGATATCAGAGAGAATGTAAAAGGCAGAGTCCACACAGAAAAAATCTCCACGTAAAAAGCTATTTGTGTTGTGAAAAGCAGAATAAGCAAAGACAATCTTTTGCATTTAGAACAACAACCATGGTTCTTACAAATTCTATGGTTTGGCAGGATTTTAATTTTGGCAGTGTACTCAGCATAAACAAAAAATGCGAGTCTCTGAGACGTGGTGGGTAGTGCTGCAGTGGAAGATTAGTGGGCTATCAGATTGATGTGTATTTTTTTCAGTTAAAGGCATGCGCACAAGCCAGAAAAATGGGACATTTGAAAACAACAATAGGTAGTGAAACAAAAAAAAATGTGTTTATAGCAGTAAGTGCACCCTTTTTAACAGAAAGCAGAGAGAGATGTGTTTCGTAGTATCATGAAAAACTATCTAACGATCTGAAAATATTCAGGCATTGGTCCTGTAAGCAATAGCCTCTTCTGGGACCAAGAAGCAAATAACTGAGGGAGAATATGAAGTTGTTTCAGGGGGATGCAATTCTTCTCACCAAAGAAGTATGTTTTGCCTCTATCATTAGAAAAGTTCTCGTAAGCTGGAGGCTTCAGGAGGAGGTGGGTAGACCTCTGCCTGCGAACAGAGGGGACTCTATCAGAGCCTCACCCAGTGCTTGTGGCAGGCTTTGGGGCAGTGGCTGTCAGCCTCCTGCTGCACATGAAGCCTCAGATGCTATTTTCAAGTATGTTCACATGCTCTCCACTTGTGAGAAGCATAGGTTCATTTGTTTATCACAGGCCTGGAGTGCGGAAGTGCTTGTAAATAGCACTCTGCTATCTCGCCCACGTGGGGCCCTCCTTTCTCTGGGCAAGGACCTTGCCAGCGTTGCCTCTTTCTCTCTGGCTGCTATATTGCCATCACCTCCTGCTTTAGCGGGGCTCCCCATGCCGGCCCTGAAGGCAAGCACCATGCTGAAGCAGCCCCTGTAGTTGTCTCAGGTACAAAAGCTAGTGGGGCTTCAGCAGTCTTCTGGCAACTTCTGAAGTGCCTGGAGCGGCCTGCTTTGGCCTCAACAACCAACCATTAACTCTCCACATTGTGTTATAGGTGAAGTTCTCCAGCAATTCACTTTGCGTTAACAAAAAAGTCAAAGTCATTGTCAATTTGTCTCTGCTCACAAACAAGGAGTGACTCCCTGGGTTGCTGAACTAAGTGGTTTTCTGCCCAAGTTACCCGCCTGAATCAGCAAGCTGACCATGCAAAGCTGTCTAATGGGCAGAGGGCTAGAAACCACAATAAAGAGGCTTCAGCACTGAGGTAGTAAGTGACAATTCAGTTTGTTTGCACCCCTTTGAAGCAACCAGAAGCATGGTCTTTGTAACAGCGTGGTTAAGGTTGGACTTTAAAAACTGAATGTCCTTGTGTTGAAATAAAGCAGACGTCATTGACTGAAATCCACAGGAGTAAGAAAGGGTCGCATGTTTTTGTCTGAGAGACGAGCACTCATGGAAACCAGCCACAAAACGTGGCTGGTATTGTGTTGGGCAAGAGCAGCCTGCCACGACCTAGCCCTAGTCGTGACCAGGAATAAAAATTACTCTTTACAATACGCATGCTATTTGAACACAAATCTGGATGGCTGCTGGCATAAATTATTGTTTTTCCCACAGGTTATAAAATTAATTTTACCAACAGTAGATGCAACAAATGTTAGTTCCTGGGTACTTCTCCTCTTTGGTGGCTTTTCTTGTTGTCTAGTTAGTACAGAGATAAAGGTTCAGTGCCTTCTTGTTCAGTAATTTATTTCAACTTTTCCAAACAGCTTGAGAATTAACACTGAAGTTGCTGGGAAGATAATTTGCAGGAATTTGAAGTATTCATTGAGCCAAAGATTGGGGAGAAATTGCTAAAGACATCTGGGAAGTGGGATACCCGTGTTGTAGTTGTGAACACTTTTAAGTGCTTAATTCAAAGTGAGCGGTGTTATTAGTGAGAAAAGAGTTACATTGCAATCTTCTCTAAGAGAATAGTTAAAGTATTCTCTTTAAAAAAAAAAAAAGTACCTTTTTTCAATAGTTTTAAAACTACTGCACCTCACAAACTTTGGCAAGCTGTAGCTTTTACACATGTGGTAAGGTTTATGATAGTTCACTTCCTTTGCTTTGTTTTCAGTTAAAGATGCCTGAAACAAGGAAAATATATCTTAGTTTGGACTGAATTTTTTTTTTTCTTAAATTGAAAAAAATTGGTTTGGATCAGACAAAGGAAAGTACTTTTTTTCTGCGTGCTGAAACAGCTGGAGGAAATTTTTCATGCAACCCTAATGCTAGCCCATTGGGGAGGAATAAAGAGAGGAGAACAAGATTTATTCATGTTCAATGATCTAAAGCCTCTGTGACTGTAAGATCCTTAGCTAGTAGTGACTTGGCATGATCCATGGCATCAAACATATTTTAGGAGCCAGGCCTCTTCCGACGGCCTGCCATTTGTACAGAAAAATTCATTAAAGCAGGGACAGAGATTATAGAGAGAAATCGCATTGGTACTTACATTTGGGTTTTATTTACTGTCCTAATTGCTTCCTCACACCACACGATGTGTGAACCAGCTCGTATGCAGAAGAGGGAGAGCCGTGTATAGGAGATTGCACGGAAAAAGCTGGGCTCTTGAGCCCTGAGACAGCTTTCTCTGGAGGGACCGTGCTGCTTCTGGATCCTGATTAGCTCATCTGCATGGTGCAATATTGGGCTCGGTGAACTTGCCCTGACCAGGCAGCAGCTCAGGGCTCCCTGCAGTTACCCCAACACTGACAGGAAGTCAGCAGGCCAAAGGAATGCTTTCTGCAGACCAGATCTGTGCATTTAACAGATCTGTTAAACAAAGGCTTGGCTCAGTCTTTGTGCTGTGAACTATTTCCCAACAGTCATTTTAGACTTTTTCTTTTTCTCTTCTTTTTTTTTTTTTTTTTTTTTTATAGAAGATGACAAACGGGTTACCAAGAGGGTTAGCTGAGGAGAGTCTTTCTCAGAGAAGCACAGCACTGTGGATGTGATCTGAAAATTCATCTTTGGCCCTGACACTGAGGACGGAAGCATTTGGCTCTTTAGACAAGTCTTTCTCAATTCTGTCTCTCAAAGGTACCTGGAAATTATTTTAAATGCTTCATAATGCAAGTTGCAGAGCAGCTCATTGAGCTTATGCTGTCAGGCAGTTAATGTTTAAAAATCACTTATTTTCTGTTTTCATAGCTGTACCTCAGAAGAAATATATTCTGTTTTATCTAAACAGAAATAGATCTGACTACTTTCCTTGCAAAAACTGCATGTAATGTAGTTGAAGGGTTTGTTACTGGCCTTTTTTCATTTCCAAATGAAGTAAAAAAGAATTAATTGCTCAGCTGCTACTCTGACATCAAGGAAAACTAACCCATAGAAATTGTTCTGACATAGCTTAGAAATGGGCTGGATGCCAGCAAGGGAACATAGGGAAGCTAAAAGCAATATAATTTTGCTTTATGCAGCTCTCTTATTGCTGCACGACTGCAGTGCAGCCTGCCTGTGAGGGCCTGAGTGTCTCAAACTTGTTTTTCTTGCTCCTAAAGCCATGAGCAGCTTTGGTACATTAAGACAAGGGACAATGAAATTGATACCATCTTAAGAGACTTCAGCATGCTTAACCTCTCATGGACTGGGAAAATGAATTAAGAAAAAAATACATACTCAAATCTCACAGATTGTCTCAATAAAGCCAAAACTTTTAACAAATCTCTGGATAGCTTTTATAAGAATAGAAAACCAAAGCATGACCTGGTCAATGAGAATGGTAGGGCAGCAGGTTCATTTAGACTATAAGTTCCAGGAGCTAAATGTGGTTTAAGCCAGCAAGAAGTCAAGTTGCCCTAGGCATCTGAGATAAGAAAAAACAATGTTATTGTCACTGCCTACCTTGAAGAGAACAGCACTTAAGCATCACACTTGTCTACTCTTAGAGAATGCTTAGAAGACCAGGCCAGTGGTCTGACTACCAGAATCCTCATCTGTGTTAAGTCTGAGCAGAACGTTACAGGAAAGGCTGCAGGTGTGACTTGCTCTCGCTTGTAATGGGTAGGAATCGAATACTCAAACACAGAATTGCTTCTTTAGTGTCCTGGTAGGTGAAAAAATTGGATCTATAAATGCAGCTGAGAGAGTGACTTCTCCCTGCAGCTCTATTCCAAGGCCCATGCTTTAAGTCTATTCCTCCTTTCAAAGAGATACCTACTGGCAAACTCGGGGCTATTTTTACAGAGCAATCACTGAAGATGCTGAAATAAAAATTAGAGGCAGAGAAATATCCTCTTTAGACATAACCAATGAAAAAATGCCATCTCTGTACCATGCATGTGGGCTGGCTCTGGTGCCCACAGTCTTTTTTTTGTGTGTGTGTGTGTGTGTGGCAGGGCAGTTTAAAAGAAATTAAAATTTAAGTGCTTTGCTATGGCTCTTCTAGCATAAGGGCAGAGGAACCTGTGTTCTGGAGCACTTTTTGGCTGCAGTTAGGGCCAGAGAAAGGCAAAAGTAAGCTGCCAGATGCATTTCAAAAAGTTACCACAGGGAAATATGATGGTCTCAGTTGTAAGCCATCTTCTGTTTCATTAGAGAGGCTGGCCTCAAATTTTACTGCAATGCACTGCAGGTAGCCAAGCTTCCAGTGTGGGAAATGTGAACAACAAAATTAGTTTTGTTTTCAAAGAAAAGGAAAATCGAGAAAAGAAAATTAAGATTTCTTAAGTTTCATATAACTGTAGTCATACCTTGCTGTGTATCACGAGAGTCAATTAAATGCTGCAGGTTTTTTGGAAGCACTCCTCATTCTCAGACATTCTCTCTTTGGGGTTTTAACTGTGGTTTAACTGTCATAGCTTTATCTAGAGCTAAGCAGCTTGCACCAATTTCAGGTTGCTGCTGCTTATTAAAAATTGAACTATACCTTTTTTCTGTTCTGAAGGGATATAGCTGAGGTTCTGAGCACTTCTGAAATTAAGTTTCTAAGTAGGAAATACACATGGCATTTACTAGACTGCACAAGCAAAACGAGCATTGGGGGCTACTTTTGCAAAGCTAGAATTACTTCAACTGAGAACACTGTTAGTTATCCACCATTTTGTCCACAGGAAAAACTGGACTGAAAAAGAAGTAGCCTTGTTTCCAGTGATTTTGTTCCTAGAAATGAAATTAACTACTTGCTGGTAAACTGCAACTCAGGCAAGTACAGTTCAAGCAGCCACAGACAATTCTGATCAAAATTGTGTCACTTGCTCACCCCACTTATGATTTGACTGTTGCATTCTCACAAAACAAAATTAAGCTCTTCAAAGACTGTTTTTTAAACTGTTTTTGCTCATAGCAAAATGAAGGCCTCATAGGAGTCTCCAGGCACTACCACAGTACAAGTAATTATTTTTTTTAAAAAGCATTTCTTCATCACTGGACCTTTTACTTCTGTCCTTGCTCTCCTAATGTAATAGTAATAATGAACAAAATGCATAGAAAAAAGTTTTTCAGGATAGAAAATCAAGACCAATAGCCTAATTTATAATATCCTGCTAAAATGCAATTTTAAAAATTTAATTAAAATAATAATCTCCTTATTGCTGGGAATGAAAAAATATATTTTCACATTCTAGCCGTGGATATTCGTAAGTCAGCTAAGTTACCTCAAAACACCATCATCTACAGCATGAGCTGGCTTATGCTGAAGCACGTGAAAAGTATTTTATATGGTTTCTTTTACAAGGTTCAAATTTACAGGTCATAACCTTCACCAAAAATACAGTAACAAATAGTTTAGAGAAGACAGTATCTTGATTTAATTGAGATTATTGCCAAGTGAATGTGATCTAGCAGTTGGAGACAGAGCTGTTTGCTATCTAGATGCTGATAATATAACTGGTAATATATGAGATTGATGATGTGTTCTTCAGTTAATACCAGTTGATGACAACATATAGAATTTGGGACGCATGAGAGGTAGGAGGAGAAGTATAATTAATGCTTATGTTCTGTTACTGCTTTGGGTTTTTTATTATTTTGTTAGATTATTTATGTTTAATTCTTTCCTCTGGCTAGATTCTATTCTGTGCATTTAACACGTGTGGTAAGAGCAAGAATGTGTATGTTGTGCAGTCAAATTGATAAGAACCGAGACAAGCAACAATATAGAAAACAGAGTGGCAATTTTCTGCATTGAATTCACTGCATTTTAAGATAGGTGTTTGCTAAGGCCATGTGAAAATGTTTACATCTGTTACTCCAATGTTTGTGGGACGGACCCTATATTCATAGGACTACAAGTCTCTTAAATTTATTTGAGGCTTTCTAATATGATGCAATGACTATTTATCTCTTCGGGATAAATGCAAGGAGATTGCAGTTCTATGTATAGTTAAACTTTTTCTATCTTTTGGCTCTTTAATTGGTTTTTACTGAAGTAGTTTTTGTGGTGACCTACTGTATCACCAAGAATAAAAATGAACCTTTTTGTCATTGCATTACTGCCACTCCCCCCCCCCCGATTTTCCACAG
>JAOXNG010000001.1:56343926-56354768 GCA_028566535.1 Scolopax minor | reverse complement strand
CACTTGGACTAGATGATCTCTAGCGGTCCCTTCCATCTCTCCGTGACAATTCAGTGACAATTCGGTTTTTTTGAAGGGAAGGGTTTTTTATAAGAAGTATCGTAGAAGATCTTTAAGTAGAATGTAAATCTGGTTTAATTAATTATTGAGGCTATAGAAAAAAACAAAAGATCAAACCCAAAGTGTCAAGTTTCTTAAGGAACCCATACTTAAGAATACTTTTACTTAATAAACTAGTAAATAGGTTTACTTGCAACTTCTCAGGAAATTCATTATGTGGCTTTACAGTTAGTGCTATAATTCTCAATTATAGCTAATTTTGATTTTCAAACTCTTTTTCAACACTGTTTTGATTTGGTCATCTGGACTGTTGAGGTCACTGTGGGAAACAGGGTTGAAGCAACCACAAGATGATGTCTGTAAAAATTGATCATTCATTAATAACTATAACTGCAGAAGTTTCTAAACTGCAGAACTTTCAGTTTCGAAATATTTTCTCAAATCTCCAGGGCTCCAGAGAGTCAACTCTTTAAGCATACTGAGCTTTATTATTAAGTAGTTCTTTTACAGAAAGGCATCAATTGGCTTTCAGACACTGTTCACACTGGATGTTCTACACTGACAGAGGTTATGTCTGCATTGCTAAAAACAAGCAGTGCTTTAATACTCAGGTGGTTTACTCCAGGTATATTCCTGAGTGAGGAATCTCAGGAAAGAGAAAGTACAGGTGATTTAATGGCAATGTGGCTAGCTGTGGTAAATACAATACACCTGCCTGAAAGGTAACTCAAACAGCTACATCAAGGTAATAATTCCATTGGGAATTTACTATGCAGCAGCTGTCTTGATTAAAAAAAAAAAAACAAACAAAAACACAAACAAACCAAAAAAACCCTCACAAAAAAAACCACAGACATCAGTTTTTGAGATGCAGGCAAAGTCATAGCAGAAGAAAAGCTGGGCCTCAGCAAGCTCTTGTTCTAAAAAGAAAGGTATGAAGAAAAAAAGAAAAAAAGAAATAGTAGGAAGTAGATGGGAGGAAAGATGAAGGGCTTCTTTCAGTGAGGAGCTCTCCCAGTGTTGTTGTACCAGGACAGTTGTTTCAGGACATTCTTTGAATAGCCTTTGGTACTCCAGAATAAGAGTTCCTCTTTCTGGCTTGATTTCTCATTTTGGTACTGCCTCAAAGCTCACCACGCCTGCTTTTCCCTGTATCATTACTGTCTTGCTGTAATAAATCATCAGGGCTACTGCTCTCTAATGAAGGATTTCTTTCCTCTCCACAGCCAGTTAAAGAGCTTTTACTGTTCTTTGGATACCGTAACCTAAAGAGAAACTGGGGATGGTAGCACCCTTGTAGCAGCTGCTTTAAGTCTTCTAATCACTCTGTTATTTCATCTGGTAATTTAGGGGAGATTTTTAAGGAAACCCTCAGCACTTCAGGAGACAGTGTTAGTGACTCAAACAGAATCAAGTCTTTTCCTCTGAGTCAACACTGAATGATATACTCTTAGCACATTTCTTGCACATTGAGACCCAGAACTGTAGGTTGATTGCCTGTGGTCATCAATTATCCTTCAGCTAATTGCATAAGTATAAAGGTGTTTGCCCTGATTGCGCAGGCAGATTTCAGTTTGCCTTCTGCACATCTGACGTTTGGATTTTAATTGGGCAGTTGTTGCTTCTGCTCCTAACCTGCTGTGCATGGCTGAAAAGCACTGGAGGATGGATTTCATTGTTAGGTGAAGGAATAGATAAAACATCAGGGAAAGCAGCAGCCCAACTGGAAATACACTCGGGGTCAAAAGACACAGTCATCCTATTTCATCCTATTTCAACATTCAGGCTTAGCAGCTCAGGTAGCCCATATCATGAGTGTCCAGAGTAGTGTTAATCTCAGGAAGCTGTAGCAAAAAGAAGAGCTCATAATAAGGCTGCTTAATTAAAGTGCTGGTTAGTTTTATCAAGAGAAGCCAAAGGAACAGCTGTGATCCTTTATAACAGACCGTGGAGAAACTACAGCAGTTTGTGGGTCCTGCCCAACACTCCTGCATCCCACTCTGAGGAATCTTATCAGGATATCAGAAATGCAAAGTGAGTCTGAACTTAATTCATGATTTGTGAAATTGTATTAGGAATCATTTGGTGTGAACAGTGGTTATTTTCTTAATTAATTACTGCTGTTTTAAACAGTTTCTTTTTGGTGTGTTTGTTTGCAGTGTTTTTTTAGCTTTTGAGCAGGACATTCTTTTGAAATGTTGTTCTCCTGTTCAGTCTAAACAATCCTGGCATGATATTTTTAAAGGGGTGGTTTTGAATGCATCAGCTTCTGCTGTGCAGTCTTAGATGCTTGATTGGCTTGAGCTTTGTAAGGGCTGAAGATCTATCTCTTCCCCTCACCAGCTGCAGAGATGAGCAAAGTCCAACCAGTTTTAGATGGAGCAACCAAGAAAACAGTATCCTGAAATTCAGTGAATGCTTTGGGGATTATTTTATTTTACAAAGATGATAACTTCATTAAATATAACTTTTATTTTAAAGCTAAACTAAGCAGCAAGATTCATCTTCAAGACAAAAAAGACAGCCAGCCTTCCATAATCAAATGTAGCAAGATATGCAATAGTAATGAATCTGAACATCACAGTTCCTTAAAACTGATAGCAAGTGAAGTAGATAGAAGAAACTGATAGAGAACACAATAGAAAGTGGAAGTGCAATGAGCATAGGGGTTAGTTTCTTCATATGGAAGCAGAATTGCAGTGTTGAAAACGTTTTTTTAGATGTATGCAATTTGGATTAAATCCATCCTATTCATCACAGAAGTAATGACACTAATTCCTCTTTTGAGGGGTTAAATTTCTTTAGAGCAGTGCACGGGCCTTGTTTAAGTCTTATAAAAAGTAATTCTTGACATTGGCTCTCACTGCAGAGCCCTTTCCACATCGATGATGTAGCTTGAAGGGTGTGAGCTGCACGGTTCCTTCAGTTTGCAGCTCTCAAAACTTTCTTCTGCAGACTTTCTAAGATATGGAGAAGAGGAGCATCTTCTCGAAGGCTGCATGAGGTACATGATGTACAGCATTTTGCAGTGTCTAGCCTGGTAATTTTTTTCCATAGTGTCTAACCACATAAACTTTTTTTTCTATTCTGGAATTTTCTCCTTCTTTCCTCTTTTGCCTTTTTTTCTGAATTTTATCTATGAATAATATTTTTTTATAGTAACATAATGAGCATGTTAAGCACACAGAAGTCAGGAGCTAGCCTCATTTTAATGTGTGTTTTGATGATATGCCACTGTATTATCAGAGTCTAGTACTGAAGTCAGTATCATGTTATGAATGCGTATTGAAAAGAAACCTCAAATCATTTAATGTGAATCTTCTACCTAAATGATTTTCCATATGTCTTTGATGTAGACGTGCACATAATTTATATCATTGACTGAGTGAGACTGGTGTTCTGTTAGTCAGTGTAGAAAAATCAGATTACATTCTCATCTTGTATCATTTCAAAGTTAACCCTGTTGTGAGCAGGGGCTTGAAATGGACGATCTTCACAGATCCCTTTTAATATAAATATTGTATTATTCTATAAACAGCTGTGATCCATTGTTTTTTGTTAAGTTGCCCTGTATGGAAGAATATCATTTCCTTCAAGTAGTTTGCCTTATGAATAGGAAAAACAGTGAAAGGGTGAGGAAAAATGGTGCAACATAAAAACACAATAACCAATCCAACAGACTGTCAATATGGTATCAATTCCCTGATTATTTTTTTTTGATTTTTTTTTTTCTTTCAACTCTTTTGCATGAGATGATTCTTAGATGACAATGCTGCCATCAGGTAAAGTGTATTCTGGAGCATTACTGTAGGAATAACTGTGGATGATATTTTGTTGTGTTGTGAAGAAATAGCATGTTGTCCTCCCCTCATAAACAACAATGTAATGTTGAATACGACAACTGGTTTCTTTAAATATGTACACCCTCATTTCTCAGCTGAGAACAAAGCCAAGGGAAAACAATTGTTTTCTCGCCATTAAGTGAGCTGGCTGGGACAAAAGCCAATATTCAGAGGATCTCTGAACTGGTTTGTAGCTGTTGTAGATCATGTTGTGCCTCTACTCTGATTACCTATGCTACGGGATCCTCAGCACATCCAGAGTTTCAAGTTTCTTGCTCCTCAAGGCCCTTACAGGTTATACAGAGCCCCTCTGTGTGGAGTCTCCCATCATTTCATCACCAGTTCTAATGGCTGCTAGACCTTTATGTACCTCAGTAAGTGCCTTGGAGTAGACTCACTAATAAAAATTGGATTTCCATCTCATTTCTTTTTATCTTCTGTACAAAGCCAGTACAAGCGCAATGTGTAAGTTAGAATTGCAATAATATGCCTGCAATTGCCACCCAAAGAAATGTAAGAATACATTTTCCCTAAACTTTTCAAACTAGAATTGCACTCGCTTCTTTATTTAATAGGACAGAATCTGCCTAGACTAGGCCCAGTGTTTAGGCTTTCAGATAATGAAGTATATGAAATTTAATATGAATATGAATGTCATTAATGTGCATTTTTGTTTCCATTAAAGCAATTTTACTTGGAGATTTAAGTACTGCCATTCAGTGATTTCTATGCAAACTGTGATATTGTACAAAAATGACTGAAACCGAGAGAGACAATGTCCCTCTTATATTCACTCAGCAAGGTTAATCGAGTATCAATAACTTGCAGAATTGAGGCAGGGTGGAGGGAGAGGGTCTGCAGGGCTTTAAGCAAACCCTAATAATTTGAAGGACACAGCAATTTGGACATAACCAAAAAAGAAAAAAAAAACCAAAAAAACCCACACAGATCTTGGCACTGCCTTTTACCTATGTGACACGCTGCAACTCTATTGCTCTAGATGGAGATACATTGTTCGCTCTGTGCAAAACCAAACCTGACTGGTTTGAGCTTGAGGCGAGATACCAGAGCTCTGCTTGCTCCACCCAAGTGATATTTCATCTCCTTAAGAATTAGTTCATGTGGCGGCCCACTGATTCCATATTCACAGTGAGATTCTCCACCTTCAGTTTAAAGCACTGAGTCCTTGTGACATCGCCTTGAGTAGTGAAGGATCCTTTGTGTTTGCCTTTTCAACCTTGGAAAATAATTTCTGTGTAGCATTTCACCAGGATCTTTTGTCTCCATACTGATAGCTGTGTTTTTTCTGCAATAAGAGCTAAGTCCTTGTCTTTGTCCAGAATTTCAAACCCAAGTGCTTGAACTGAGGCTCCTAAGTCTCAGAGGTGACCATGTACTTTAAAATTGCTTAATGCTTAAAATTGCTACATATGCATGGATCAAACAGACTTCAGGGAGAGCTATAAGAAGTCAAACTCTCTGTAAACTCATGCTTTAAACTGGAATTATGACCAGGAGTGAAGCAGCATAGTGTAAGGCCAGATCGTACACTGAGAGGCTGCCATGTATTCTTTCCATGGAAATCTTTAAGTAGGTGGTTCACTGTTGATGATGTTTGACTCATATAAATTCCAGCTTCAGCTGACACCTGCTCATGGTTGCTCCTTATCACCCACACATGCACAACTCACATACCTCCCCTTCACGTATATGCAGACCACCTCATTCGCAGTTGCTCTGATTTGTATTTGCCAAAGAAAACACAACACGCACATCACCTGAATTATGCTCAAGGGACCTCCGTTCCTCCACTGAGGCATAGTGCAAATGCACATCTTTCATTTATAATCAGATCCCTAGAGTATACATGTTCAAACATACTTTTGCTCAGAGGCTCAGACTTGCATGCAGAACGACCAGTCCTGCAGGAGGGCAGAAGAGGCACCTCACATGACGCTGCGTTCACCCAGTCGTGCATGTTAGCCCATATTCTCACACATATGCAGAGTCTGCTGTTTTCCACGTGTGTATTGTAGCAAATAATTTAAATCTCTTTCTTCCCATCCTGCTTGACATGCAAATGTGGATAGCACATCAAGATTAGAAATAAATGTAGCAGAATGACTTCAGTCAACCTGAAATGTCGAATGACTCATTCACACCCTTTGCACAATGTTCCTGTCTTGCCACATGCAATCTATTGAATAGTCTGAAGGCTGTGCAGTTCCCTGCTGCAGAGCAGCAATCGATCCTTTGCTTGCTGAAGGAGTGGGACCATGGTTATTTTTGCAGGGTGTAGACAGGTTACGCAGTGAGGTTCCAGTTAGCCTTATTGCCATGAAGTTGCCCACGCTGTCAGAACGGGGAAACATAGGATGTCAACCCTGATCTACCTATAGGGGACTTTATGTGTTTGGTTAAGTCTTAGTCTGCAGGTTAGTTCAGTAACTGATATTCCTACCTCAGGGTATGACCTGGGTATTTTTATTCCAGATGGTGAAAACCTATTCCAATTTGATAGAACTCAATTCTGGATTAAGATAAACAATAATGAGTTGTTCCTGTTTCAAAGTAAAAATGCCTACTTGTTAAATCATTCAGGAACTGCTGCTGCACTTTAATTTGAAAGGTATCATAATCCAAGCGAACTAAAAAATGCATTGACAAACATGAAATATGTTTCACGCTTCCACCTAAAATGGTACGATTGCTGTGCAGAGATAAACCCCAGGAATAGCAAGAAGCTGGCATTCATATTTACCTTATAATGAGAAGAAAAGTTGGGTTGACTGTTGGAGTTGCATCTTTAAATGTATGAATTATTGTAATTGATTGATTTAAAACCCTTTCAGAACCATTCCCAAATGCAGATGCACATGGGCTGACTTTAATTTTTAGAAAGGCTGTTTTGTAGCACTTGGGCTTTGTAAAGGGGGTTCTGTGTTTAAATGGAAGTTGAGCCATGAAGATTCATTAAGCAGAAAAAAAACATAGTTAATACAACAGAGAGGCTCAGAACGTAAATGTGCAAGTGGTGACATTATGCAATGAATGTACCACAGCAGTGCTCATTATATCACATAGCAGATACCAGTAGCAGCATTTCAATTTCTCTATCCTATACTTAAATGTGAAGCTTTGTATATAAAGCATCCAGATCTTCTTCTCAGAACAAAGGTGTCTGTGAGATTAAATTATGTATAACACATCCAAGATAAGAGGGCTCTGAGAACATAATTGTCAGATTTTTTTTGGTGTTTAGATTGTCATATTATAAATGTATGTAGACTTTAAATATAGTAGACTTTTATATTTCATTCTTTCATAAAAGCACAAGAGGAGAGGAAAAACATACAAGGGAAATTAGGTGAGGCAAAATTTTCAGTGAAAAAAAACCCGCAACTTGTGCAATCAGATTTGATTTTGTTCAAAAATACATTTATGGTTAAAATGACAAAGAAACATTACCTTTTCTTACTGAGCTAACTGTAGTTCTACTTTTGTGCAAAATCACATCAAGTGGCATACAGTGTAATTTTAGTACTAGAGTTCCAGATTTTGCACAATTATCTGTGCTGCCAGGATTAATCTTACACAAAAAAAACCCAACCCAACCAAAAAACTCACCAAGTAAAATAGCAGTTTCATCACTTGGTCTTCCCATTTTACAAAAAATTCTATCAGCTGGCCTTATCAAAGAAACATGCAGTAGCTGATTTGAAACATAATATTATGTACCCAGCAGCATATACTAGCAGAATTTCATACCGTTTTGTTCACATATCCCACTCAAATGTATTGATATGCAGTAGAGTCCAATATAAAATTTAAAACTATTTTTACCAGACTGGATTAATACCTTAATGTAATGAATTCTCTAGGTTTTGCTGTGCCCAGAAATAAAGAAATTACAGCCTTCTGTTACATCCTTCATTTTTTATATATGAAAAGAGGCATTTCTTAACTGCTGTGGAAATGAACCAAAGATATAAGGCGAACTTACTCCTACTTTTGCACAAATATTTACAGATTTATTTTCTCATTTATTTTCACATTATGAAATGGCTGATCATACATAGGCAAAGGGAATTTGCCATTCACATGCATGTCCAGTGTATATTCCCATGCAGGCCTGCGTGAACAGCAGAGTTGCTCAGCTCTTAGTTACAAGCATTCAGATTTACAGAACAGTGTGTTGGATACCATACATTTTTTGGAAATCTCTCTCTGATGGCCAAAGCTGGAGATAATGAATCTTGAGTATTCTTTCCCGAATTTAGATACACAAATACAACGAACGCACTTTGGAGTATCTGGGTCTAATTGTAGGTGGGATTTATGGTCTGTGGTTTGTTGGTTGGTTGTTTTTTATCAAGTCTCATAGCATGAAGTCGTCTTACTCCGTTTTGATTCTTTTGCTTTAGAAGTGACTTTTGGAAAGTCCATCCAGGAGGAAACATGTCTGAAATGTAATGCCACTTCTCATCCCAGTCTCTTGTATGATCAATTTGAGAACTATAATTCTCCATGGGACTTGCTGCTAGCGGAATGGTTCTCTGGAGCTGTTCACAGCTGGTGTGATTCAGAGAGGCTTTGAAGGTACTTGTAATTATACCAAAGACTAGTTTCAGGATAAGTAGTCCCAGTGACAGTAGACCCAGGACAGAGCCCAAACATGGTCTGACTCGCCCTTGATCCTTCTTGAATGCAGTCTTTTAGTACTAAGAGTAGGATAAAGATCGTAGAGAGATAGACCTGCATGAGAGCAGATGTACATAGAGGCACGTAGATTCCAGAACAAATTCAGAGGTGTACATTCTTGCACTTTTTCTGATTTATATCAAATTTATCTTCCAATGAACCTGCAGTATCAATGCAAGTATGCTGAGCGCACGTGGTATGTTGATATATTGATGTGGTATATTGATATAGTGGTCTGTTGCAGCCATAAATTCTGTGAATCCACAAAGTGCAAGCTCCACCTGCCCACAAAAACAGATCCCTTGCATACGTATGCACATGCACAGTGGGAACAGGATTGTTATTCTGATAACCACACACTTTTGCAGTACAACGCATGTCAGCCAGCACTGAAGCTTACCAAGAAAAGATGAGAAAAATTGAGAGGCAGTTAGCTAGATAAGGTATGAGGAGATTTTTTAAAAAGTAGCACAGAAGGAAGTGGCTACATTTTTCATACTTTAGTTGTTTGTCTGGAGGGATCGAGGAGGAGCTGCTCGACAATTGTGCCAGAAGAGACCATTCGAAGCAACTTCCCATCAGGCGGCATTCCTCAAGTGTCTGCTCTTTAGGAGCAGTCGGGGAGAGTTCATTCTGTGGGAAGCAGTTAATGGAGCTGCATTACAGACCCCTTATTGCTCTGTCTGATAGAGAGACAGCAGGTTCACTTTGGCAGCTCCAGAGCCCTGATCAGTTCAGATTAGGGGCACATTGTCTGTCTGGCTTAATCAGGCATGTTTAGATATATTTATCATGATTAGAGGGGTGTAGCACAGGGAGGGGGAAGAAATAAAGAGTGAGATTACTTTTCTCCAGCTTCAAATGGAAGCTTAGCAAATCCCACTGAGTCACTAGGTGCTTATCAAAGGGAGAATTTAAATCCTGGAAAGGAATGTTTTGTTGAACACTCCAGCATTGGATTCAAATTGCTGAAGAAGAGTCTCTTTTTCTTTCTCTCACTTCCTTTCTCCCTCTGCTGCTTGCATGTAGGAAAGAAAATTAGCATTGATAGCTTGATAGGCATGCAGCCCCTGCCTAGCTTATCTGTAGTTCAAATTCTAATAATGTGATGACAAAATTAGCTATCATCATAATGGCCTAGATATCTGACTCCTGTATTTTTGTCATGTTTATCTTTCAGGGACACACAGGGTACTATTGCAACAGTCTTATTTTGCTACTTTTTAGTGTTCAGAAGGAATGATAATAAACAAATTGTGAAGACTGGGAAGAGACTTCTTTTTCTGTCAGTAGCAGCGCTTCTCTTTGTCTTCATCAGGCTGGGTTTTTTGGGTTTGAACACTGTAAAGACAAATTAGCCCTGTATTATAAAGTCAGATTTGCCAAATTTGCTGCTGATATAATTTGGTATAGTTCATAGGTGACAGTGGAGATCAAGTGATTAACTTTTCAGAGCTTCTGAAAGAGGTAGTGTTGGCTCCAAAAAGAGCAGGAAGGAGGCTAAGGGTTTCTTAGATCTGTCTCAGTGCTGAGGGTGATCAGAAACTAGTCGTGCTGGGAAAAGGCTCCAGAGCAGAGGTCAGGCTGCAGGATCCATGGTTTCCTGCCCTGAGTAACTGGCTCTCTTTAGCTCTTAGGTGAGATAAATGTAGGACAGACTTGGAAAAAGTGCTGTTAGGAGGAGCACATTCTGGTCATCTTTTCCTGTAGTCTCCAACCTTCTTTGGTCTTGCAGATTCTTCCAGATTTCTCAATAAAAGGACAAACTGCTGTGAGATGGATCTTCTTTAGTCTCATCTGCCAATCCTTAAAAAGTAGTTAATTGGCCCAAACTGAGTTAAATAAAAGTCCACGTATTATCAATGAATCACGGAATTGTCAGGGTTGGAAGGGACCTCTAGAGATCATCTAGCCCAACTCCCCTGCTAAAGCAGGATTGCCTAGAGCACATCACTCAGGACTGCATCAAGGCAGGTCTTGAAGATCTCCAGAGAAGGGGACTCCACGACCTCCCTGGGCAGCCTGTTCCAGGGATCTGTCACACTCACCATAAAGAAGTTTTTCCTCATATTTGAATGGAACTTCCTATGTTGCGCCTTGTCCTATCGCTGGAAACCACTGAAAAGAGTCTGGCTCCAGCATCCTTTAACCCACCCTTTAGCGGTAGAATAGATTGAAGAGGCAAGATGACTACAAGAAGGGATAATATAATGTATCTATATAAAGGAATAGGCAACTG
>JAOXNG010000001.1:56272984-56290396 GCA_028566535.1 Scolopax minor | reverse complement strand
TTTGGGTCTGCCTGGTGAGGGGTTTTGTGGGTGTTTGAGGCATGTGGAAGGGCTCCCTTGCCCTAGAAGTCATGCTGAGAGCCAGGCAGCAGCCTCGAGAATGGTGACATGGAGGAGTAGGGAGGCTGGAAAATAAACAAGCAGGGGACAAGGACAGCATTTGCGCTTGTGTGGAAACCACTGGGCCTGGACGAGAGGAGACCACCAGGATGGTTCGGAGGAAGTTGGGCCCTGTGGAGAGGAACAGGTCCCACCAGCAGTCCCAGGGCAGCAGTCCCAACTCAACAAAGACCCCAAGGAGCTGCAGTTCTCCTCCTATTTCTCCTTCACAGAAGTAGCAGTCTAAAAGCTTTGATCGTTACCTACGTGAGACTTACAAGGACAAAGCCTGGACCATTTACCAGAGCATTTCTGGCTTTTTACTACAGCACTATACAAGTCTGAACTTCCCAGCCAACTTAGAAGGTTAGCAACAAACACCAAACCTTGGTGACAGAGCTGAACTTGAAAGCCCCAGCACTCATCTACCTACAGTAATTCAAGTGTTTGAGGCATAAAATCATTGTTGATCCACAGGCACAAATTGTAACCAGGTCAGTCCCTGTCCACCAAGGGGTTGGGTTCAGTACAGCCCCGCCATTTTGCTTACACGCACATATTTTTCATTATTTCTTAGAAAACAAGGGCAGAGTGCAAGCACGTGGTGTCAAGAGAGGAAAAGAGGACAAAGGAAAAGGGGGGAACCCACCTCCAAGAAATCACCGATTAAAATTGCTCCCAAGGTCCTGTTTCCTCCACAAACAAAACAGCTTGTGAAAGTCCAAGTTGGGGTGGATAAAATATCAGCCACGTGCCTGACTCACAGCACTGGGACTGAGGTTTGGGCACCACTTCAAGACTTTCCCCTAGGAGTCTATCCAAACCGTCTTTGCTTCTGATGTGGAATAATTTGGAAGTGTTTTTAGGCTGCCGGCTGGGATAACACAAGGGCTATTGTAAACACACATGCAGCCGATCAGCACCAAACCCACACAAATATGGTCTGTACACACATAAATAACTAGTACATATTCCTTTAAATATAAAATAAAATAACTGGAGTGTTGAATTAAAGACAAAGATTAAGCAGGTCTTAAGAAAAACAGTGTTCGTTTATGGAAAGAGTTACATTTCCCCCAATTTTGATAAATTAAATGCACTTAAATGCGAGCCACTAGATTTAAAGAGCTACAGATAAGATACAGCTTTAACCAGCTATTGTCCAAGTGTGTTCAGTGAAGTGAGACCATCATTTCCATGGATGCAGTTTCAGAAATACTGCTGCTAGTCAAGAAGGTTAGGAAATGTAAGAGAGCATAACCAGGGTACAGAGACCTGCACAGACTCAGAAATAACCTGCAGAAATAACCCAGTCTGGAGCTCTACCTTTGCATAACTGTTTGCCTGGCCTCTGCTTTGTGTGGAAAAGCAGAGAATTGTTCTTTCGGAGTCATGGCTACCTGGGATACTTCAGGTTTTCTGCACTACAGTGGCCAGGAAGAAATTAATCTCAACTCCGAGATGTGTCCCAGCTGGCTTGAGTGTAGAATGGCTTTTTGGACCTGTCCCAGTTTTCAAGGCAGGCTGAAGGGAGT
Organism: Scolopax minor; assembly: GCA_028566535.1. Classification (NCBI taxonomy): domain Eukaryota; kingdom Metazoa; phylum Chordata; class Aves; order Charadriiformes; family Scolopacidae; genus Scolopax; species Scolopax minor. The sequence continues at coordinate 56,288,762 of JAOXNG010000001.1, read as the reverse complement.
ATAAAAATGAGTGTCTTCATAGGTGGTAACAAGGGAAGCCGTAGACAGATGTTGGCACCATTCAGGCATGGCCAGACTAGGAGATGGAGCGTCTCCTCTGAGAGAGAGCATCTCCTCCGAGAGGAGTGATATGACAGAAGTTGATACACCTCACATCAAGGTTGCTATCTACTATGGAACTGCTTTGCCTGCAAGGAATGGAGTCCCTCCATGTCTGGGCCCAAAAGGACTCTATCTCCAGGCATTTGTGGGGATGCACCAGGCATTTCTGTCTACCATGCCAAGCTTAGGCTGGGATTTAAAGAAAACAGAAACCCAGTCTGTCAAGTTTACAGATGGTGGGTGTTTACGTCTTGCCACTGGATGGATTTTGAGCAGAACCGTTCCACACTTGTGGAGAGAGCGAACCACAGGCGAGGGAAGAGGGGAAACAAGATAGCAGAAAGATTTCTCTGAAGTAATAAATCCATCTAGATAATAATGGAGCTGGGCCGAACTGTGTTGTGACTGAACCATCTGCAAACAATATTTCCCAGAGTAGGAGGTCGCTGGAAATTGAAGTAACGTTTCATGCGGAGAGACATACATTCTTTGCTCTTCCAACACCAGCACTACTTTGACCAACCTTATACTTGAAGCAATGCGTAAAACCAACAAATAAAAGGAGTCATTCAGCCCTTACATTGGTCTTTGGTGTCTGCTGTAATCACAGAGCTTATGGGTTGGATCCCACTTATCAGGCCAGAGGAAGGACTGATTAGAGCTCTCTGAATGAGAAATCGTGTGATTCCCGCTCCAAGCTAGGCTGTTTTGCAGTAAATAGCAGTATGTTGACACCATCTTCTTAGAACAGCTTTGTTGTAGGCTTGATATAAAGTCTGTTGAAGTCTGATTAAAATTCCTTCACTGCAGCAGCCCCTGGGCTGAGATGTCATCACCTTCTGGCCCATTCATGGTGCTGGTCTGATTCACTTCCCTAAGCAGAAGACTGGTGCCAAGATCCCATCAGTCAAAACCCACCACCAGCTACCATACAAAGGAAAACAAGGGTTCTCATGTCAAACACATCTAAGAGAACATGCAGAAAAGGGTGCAAAACAATTAAAACACCTAATAAATTACCAAGGGAGGTTGAGAGAATTAATTTTATATGACTTTGTCATGCACTATGCTTAATTTAATTTAATCAAGATAGCAACCAAAACATGATCCTCCACAGCAAAATCCTTCCTCAACATTTTGCCCTTGACCTCACCTGACAGACTTTGCTTCATCCCTCCAGGCTGAGACCAAAAAAAGTCTGAATCGCCCTCTGTTTGGTGACCAGTCAGGGTCACACAGACAGGGGAGGACTGAAAAGAATTGAACATAAAATCAAGCAGCAGAGAGTCCCAAAGCTTTTCTGGCAGCAAGGAAAAGTACCTAAGGAGAGCAAATCCAGGACTTCTCAAGATCAAGTCATTCAGCTTGGAGGTACTTTATCTTCAGATGTCTGAACGTTCACCCAACGCAGCGTGACAGGAATCTTCCACTTGTATCAATATGGGTTAATACCACACAAATACATTAAATTGAGTTTTAAAAGGAATTTACCCATCCCACACACCCACCACAGAAAAGCCCTCCCTATTTTGACCTGTCAGATAACCTTGTCAGATTATTTCAAGCACTCATTTTATCCAAGATAAATTCACACATTATGTATAAAGCATCAGGGTCTTGCTTTTAGCTCCCCAGATTCACCATTACACAGTAAAGCCTCTAACCTGAATCAGGAATGAGTTTCAGTTTGAGCCTCCTTTAATCTTAAGCTCCTGTCCTGAGCCAAGGTGTGAGGTGCAGGTACTGGTTTATCTCCATCTGGGTTCCCAGTCAACACTAGGCCTTCAGGACAGAGCTGTTGGCTGGGTTTTTCCATGCTGCGACCCATAGCTCCACTGAGAAGACAACTCCTGCAAGAAAACCAGCTCCAAATTGGGAGCAGAAGAGATGTCAGGGACGGTGGCCCCATGGGTCTTGCTTTACGGAGCAACTTGCTAAACCATTTGCAGTGCAGAAACACTTTCCAAGGAGAACCCATGTGAGGTTTAGAACACAGGATCCAAGAGCCTTCAGGGCAGCATGGCAACTGCTCTAGAAAGTGGAAGGAAAGCCAAAAACTGACAAGAAACACACAAGATGGTGTGCTGGGAGAAGCAGCAGGAAGTGATGATCGCCACAGGGCCCATATTCAATTGGGCTTACAAAGACAAACAATAAGGAGACTCTCTCCAGAGAGTCTCTCTGACTTCTTTTTTCATGTGAGAAACATCAGAAGTACGTGGTCTGCAATGTCATTATCACCATCCACAGAAAGATAAGGATCATTGGTTCAACTCAAGGCAGTTGAGCATTGTGGAAGCATCCTTCACCAAGACAAGGTTTAGAGGTAGTGGAAGGGGAGAGACAAAGGTTCACGCGCATCCTTTGAAGGGTTGATTAGCAAAACAGCTACGACTATTCTCAAGGCTGGAATAAATTAAGGCATACATTTTCTTGAGATGACTGGGATGTTCTGTAATTTTATGCCATCCAAAGTGCTAAGAAAAGCAAAGTGCTGCTAAGATTGCATTGCTATTCATGTGTTAAAGGTCAAAGAGTTGCAAAGAGGTCAGTTTTGTAGGTTATGAACATCTGTGGCAGTTATGATCAAAATGCATGCAATGTCTAAAGCTCTCCTTATGGTTAAGTAACAAGAACGAACAGTGGTAATGATGTAATACACAAATTATAGCACCCATCAATACCAATTTAGCCCATGAATCAGTGTCTGGTGTTATAGATATGTTGCAGCAGACAAATAAGACCTCGCTATTTGCATAGCCCATTAGCTTTGTCTAGCCTTGGATGAGTGGAGGTGGCATACTGGGTTTGTTAACATAACCTAGAAACTTAGCTAGAAGTCGAAGAAGCCCTTCAGATGACTTACAGTTTTGTTTGTCTTAAGGTCATTAGAGGTGTTACCTAAAGAGCCTGCTCCCCACCACCTCCATGAAGCTGTGCTATAACAAAGTGCCAGATGAGCAGCGAGATGGAAACCACCTCGCCAGAAGTCCGAAGTCAGAGCACAAAGGAGGAACTCACATAAGCTCTTGTGGCAACAAGGTGGAAAAAAAAAAAAAAAACCAACACGTATTTCTAATTTGTTTCAGAGCTTGTCTTGACAAAGAACAGCAGAGGACACAGTAAGGTCCCTGCTATTCCCATCAGCCACCCAGTTACCCACAGACAGTGGAAAAGCCACAGAAAGGAGAGAGGAATGGATACGGGTTTAGTCTCTTTTTCCTGTAATGATCATTTTACATGATCTCAGCTCCATTTTCCCCCCTCCTCCAGTTCTGCTAGTTGGAGCACTGATGCTGAGGACACGCTGACCCTGTTTCATGAAGCCAAGCTCTGGCTGAGGTTGCTCCCAGCTGCAACAAGGGATCCAGTAACGTCCAGATGCAAAGAAAAGCAGCCCTCCTGTTCTGCCACAGATTTCCTGAGGGACCTTGAGCACATCACTTAGGGAAGGCAGTAGAAAAGTCAGGTTAGGTGTGTGCTAAAAAAGGCTTTTTTGTGGTTTGTGGGTTGTTTGGTTGTGTGGGTTTTTTAAGCCATGATTTTGCACAAGCTCTTCTGCCTTTCAATGCGCTTTCAGCTGGAAATTTCGATCTGCAAAAATCACTCTCTATCGAAGCTGGGAAATTCCCAGTCAGCTCCAATTAACTTTATCATTCCAATATGAAGGGGTGCGGCTGCATGGACATCAGTTTAGACAAAAGCAGATGTGCTCCCTCATCAGGCACTACTCCCTCTGAAAGACAGAAATTCCCCCTGCCCGTTTCCAGCTTGGGATCACAAGACCTCAAGGCCAGCTGCAGATTCCTGGTCCTAATCCTCACTGCCAGGTTCATGCACGAGACAAAACAGGGAAGCAACTCTGCCGGTAGGAATTCAGTTAAAAGCCTTGGGTTGGAGAGAAAAGTGGTGAACTCTTCATACCTTTAATTATAATCTGTCTGTATATGAAGTTGTTCAGGAATAAAGTGGCACAAGTTCACTGTATTTTGATTTTCAGAGGTACTAGTAACATTCCTTGCATGTCCCTGCTTTGTGCTGGGAAGTGAGAACTAAGGCAGGACCTGAAATCCAGTTCTGCCTAGCAGAAGTTATGAAGGGACTTACTATAGAGTTTATAATGTAGCTCTACAGTAGTTCACCTGTAGCAGGAACCTGCATGTTAGTGATGAGTGTAAATACAATGTCAGCTCTTTTTTAATTTTTTCTAACAGAGAAATGCTTGTGTTGACAGAAGGAGCCTGATGGGGCAGTTGTGTTGGTGGCTGTGGGCTGTACAAGCAGAGACTCAGCAAACACAGTAGGGGACGTTTGCTGTGGCATCACTTTGTCAAATGCAATTTATTCAAAGGCATTTTTCAAAGGAATGAGGTATCTAGTGAGAAATCTTCTCCCTTCCACAGAGGTCTCCTGCAACTTCAGCTGCCCCTCTTCCAGATGTCAGCTGAAGAAATTCCCTAGTGTTTGATCCATTCTTCAGCTCTATTCAAACCTGTACATGCCATCCCCAGCACAGCCTGGATCATCACTGTGACCCCCAGCTCCTGGGAAGTTAAAATTTAGGGACCTATATTCTTTCATTCATAGCCTTCCCAATGTTGAGGAGAATAACTCTTTCAGGCTATTCCTAATGGTATAAAAGATACAAAAAGAGAGAGAGAGACAAAACCTACAAGATCAGCATTACAGTTGCCCATAACCTTCTCGGGTTTGTTGTTACTCATCCTGTGAATGTTCAGGCTTGTCTGTTTCATGTCAGTACAGCCTTTTGTTTTTATGTAGAATCTATGCCTGGAAAGAAGGATTAGTTTTATACCAGAAAAAAATGTACATGTGAAAGAGGGAATGATCATTTTGCCTCCAAATCCTGAATATACACACTCCAGTCCCTTTGTGACGAATATGAGGTTTTAATGTTTAAGCTCCATAAGACATTCCTCAGGAAGCCAGCCCTGAAAGCAGGCTTTTCACGGGGAATTGGGAAAAAAGCAAAATAAAATTCTTCTTGTCTGCACTATGCACTATGGCTGAGGATTCAGACTCTGATTCCTCTCCACATTCATTCTTCATTACTCATCTTCTGATCAAGTGTTAGAGTTGTGTTTTTCATTCGTCTTTTTCAATCTGTTTTCAGTGTTCTTTTAAGTTTAAGTTGATCCTTACATAGACAACAAAATTTTCACAATATAGAGGAAAAACTTTAGCTTTGGCACTCCTCATGCAGGTGAAATAAGCCGTCTTCCCCTAAAAGAAGAACTCTTAAAGGCATTTATTAAGTTCCTTCCAAAGTGCAGCAGGAGCCAGGCCAGAAAATTACAAGTTTAAGTTTGGGCATGTACATCCTTGTACTTTTGTCTCCCCTATATTCTCCTGTTCCATATTGTGGTATCAGTGCCCTCGTTTATTTTGCACCAGTGTGATGGGCCACCCTTTCAGTTCCTACTGTTTTATTCAGTTGTCTGTCTACTGTCTTCTTGTTTCCAGATTATTGCAGTGGTCATGGATGTATTTACAGATCGGGACATCTTCCGTGATATAGTTGATGCAGCATATAAGCGCTGGGTCCCAGTCTATATAATCCTAGATGAGGAGGGCGTGAAGTTCTTCCTGGAAATGTGCAGAAGCCTTGACCTCAGTGACTTGCAGATCCGGGTAAGTTATTCAATACTGAACTATTATCTCCTGCAGGTCAGTGACCTTTTTCAGTTATAGTGAAATCTTGGAACTCACTCACTTGGACAGGCAAACATATCTTTTCCTACCTACAAGTCACATCACAGCACTTAGACAGGGGTTGATGTAACACAGAAGGGTAAGTTAGTGGCTTGCTAATACAGAAGGAAAAAGAACGGAAAGATTTGGAGGGATTTTTTGCCTTTCACTTGAGACAGGGTCTATTTAGTTTCTTGACTTTTGTAGCCTAAAAATTCCTGTTTGGGAAGAAAATTGTCTGAGGAAATTCCTGTGGAAATGCAAAGATTCAACTATGCAAGGATTTAAACTAGAGTCCAGAGTAGCTCTTTTGAGTTGTTGTCTGCATGGATCCCAGCTATAGGACACATACACTCTGTGAATTCAACACTTTCCTGTCCAGCAGTGATCATCTGGGAGCTTGCAGTCCTCCTTTGCCTGAGAACACAAGGGATTGGGGAGCGTAGCTGCTCCCCAGTTCCATATCAGAGTATGCCTTCATATAGCACGTGCAGCACAGCAGTCAGCCTGGCTTGGCTCGCAGAAGCAGCCTCAGTAGGATCTCATTCCATTACATACAGACTGAAATCCTTTGTGTGTTTATAGTTTAAGTTCCTTGCTTTTTTCATGGTTTTTAGTCACTGTCACTACTACAACTTGTTCTGAATACTGAAAAGGGTGCTAGGTTGGAAACAACCTATGGGATGCAAAACTTGCCCCTCTTGTTATCCAGCTATTCTTTTAGCAACGAAAAAACTTCTAAAAAGTGCTTTTTTGCCTGGAGGAAGGGCAGATCTTCCATAAACACTCAATTAATAGCTTAAAAAAACCCCCACCAAAACAAAACCAAACCAGAACTCAAAAAGCTCTGAAGGTTTTAGAAGCTGGAAGCAGATATTAACCATTTTAGAAGATTCTTCTTAAATCTGGATGAAAATGACTTGCCTGTATCTGAATAGTGCTCTTGTGAACTACCACTTTGCTCTGAGTTTCTGGACTTCTTCATCAAAACAGACATCCAGCCGAGCAGCTTTCTCATCTATCTCCAAAACAGCAATGGAGGTTTCTTTCTTCTGGTGCCTTTGAAAGCAAGACACAGCCATCGTTATAATAGACATGTTTCAAGCTTCAGGGGTATTCTGTGGCCTAGGCTTGAGTCTCTTTGGTGCAAAACTGTGAAATCACAGCAGTAGTTCCATTTGCTCCACTACCTGTTTTCCAGTACTTTTCTTACCGTGTCATCGTGTGCAGGAATGATGACTGCAGTACTGCATGTTTTAACTCCTGGATGGAGTGAATTAAAAGATGCCCTGGTGTTTTAGAAAAAGTTGCAATGCTATTGGAGAGGTGAGCTGCCTTTTGTCTGCCTTTTCTGTCGTTAAACAGTAAGCGGTTCCCTTCTGCTCTTCTTCTTACCTTTTTATCCATAGGTATCTACACAGACTTTATGCACCAAAACCAATCATCACAGTGGCATTCTACAGGAGTGACTAGGTCCTGCAGCAGCCTAGTTGCATTACGAGGTCACGTTTTCCAAAGAGGCAGAGTTCGAACTGATGCCAAGAGTAGAAAACTCTTCTATGACCCTTCTGTGCTTCCCTTCTCTCACAGCAGCCTTTGCTATGTTTTTCATTAGACTCCTTCTAAATGCTAAAAAATGCTAGAAAATGTCCAGATACAAGCTGCGCTGAAGGAAGTCCACTGAGAAGAACTTTTTAACATCCTTCTTTGACGTAGTTCATCAGTCTCCTGCAGAGCTCCAGCCCACAAAGTGCTGTCCTTCAACTTTTTCCCTTCTTTTTCCCCAGCCAGCTCATACTGGTGTGTCTTAGATTCCCCTTAAGATTGCTGTATTCCTTGTCCAGTACAGTTAATGCTTTAGTTGATCTTGTTACGGTCAATGTAGTTTATTCCTGCCTGTGGTACTATGGAAGGACTGGGAAGAGTCTTCCTGTAAGGCGAAACAGGTCATTTGCTTCTCAAGTAAGATGGCCTCTTAGTATCCTGCCCAAGGCTGCCTCGGATGTATCTATGCTGCTGCTTGGGTCAGTATGCAGAAATAATCATAAACATTGATTTCCCCCGACAGCAGGCTTTAGATATCCAAAGAGTCTCAAGCAAGATTTAGTCTTCTCCTGGAGGACTCCCCTCAGCCCCACCTCTTTGATCTAATGTGTGGAGGGTTGTTTTTAACTATTAGTGCTGAAGATGCAGATTCAGAAGAAAAGAAAGAAAGCAAGCTGGTCCTCTGGCTTGTTCAGGCAAAATAGTTTTGTCCCCATTGCTTAATCAGAAAGGATGTTGGAATTGCTGAGGAAGAACAAGAAGCTCTAGTGCAGTTAACTCTGTATCATTCATCCATTTCTTATTTACGATACATCTTGCTCTTGACATCTGCTTTGATGTCTGAGTTTGTTGTACAAATTTTTAGCAACAAAATTCTCTCCTTTGTGTAACTGTTTTGCTTGCTTCTAAAAGATTTTCACCAGCAGGCCACATCAGCAAAAGAATTCGAAAGGAATTCCTTCCTGCCCTTCTTCTCACCTTTCCTTTCGAATGCTTGTGCAAGAATTACTGGGTGGCTTTTTCTCAGAAAGCGATTTGTAGCTTTGCAGGGTTGTAGCTTCAAGGTTTAGAGGCAAGTTCTGATCCCAGGGAAAGACAGAGAGAGATGATACGCTGCCATGGGCTGTCACTGCTGCAGGGTCAGGATGCTTATTCTGTCTTCTGCCATCACCAGATGCTCAGATTGTTCTGCGATTCCTGCCCTTTTGTCTCCATTGCCCTGTTCATTCAACACAGAATGAATATTTCAACAGTCCTAATACAGGGAGATTTACTGTTAACACCAGATTTTGCCCTTTGTCTACATACAGTGCTGGGTGTTTTCACAAAATTCCTGGCTATTGTATCATTTTGAGATGGCAAGGTATCATGATCTGCTGACAGTCTCTGAGGAGGAAAACTGCTGTAAGAAAACAGTATCTCACCCTGCAAAGATGAAATGTTATTTACTGACTCCAAGCATGAAATGAGGAAAAATTTTTGTCTGAAGGCCAGAGATTGCTAGAAATGCATTTAAATTCAACCATCAGCACATTCATCCTGGGATGTTAGTGTGTCTTGTGTGTATGAGTCGTATGGCTTTCTGAGCCTACAGGACATGGATTGCCAGACTTCTGTTGTGTTTGACACAAGAGTCTTCTTCAGAGATCACAACGAATCAAAGTTCTCATAGATCTAAAATTCATGGCCCCACAAAAAGTCCTCTTTTTGTTGACCTGAGGGTGAGTGTTCTCACCAGTTTTTAGATGAGTTCTCTTCCTCCCCGTGCTTCTGGTAACAATGACCCCAGTAAAAAACACTCCTGATCAAAGACAAGGAGTTCACCTAGAGCTCCAGGGAACGAGTTATCTGCAGCAAGTTCACCTTCTTGTTAATTTTTGCATTCATTTTCCCAAAATGTAGGAAGTTCCTTCCCTCAGTCTGGGAATTCTTAAAAGTTTCTGCCTAAGAATTTTTTGAAGTTTCATTTCAGTATTTCATGTCTCTACCACTGAGCTTTCCTCATTCAGTCCTAACTTAAGTGAAGAAGAAGCTGAATGTAATGTGATGCAGTGTTGTTAGTATTTTAATTATCTGTTAGTGAATTCTTCTAGGCCGCTTGTGACCTTTTAAAAATGGGGGCTTACAAGGCTCTCTTTTTGCAGAGATCCAAATAAATAATACCCAGTAATGAACTTGGCAGGCCAGGTCCAGCTAGCTGCATTCCATCCTTGCATCCTTCTGCTTGAATACCTGCAAGTTTTACTATATTACCAACAAGCATAACTTTTCAGAACTGTTCAGGGCAAACACATAGGATAATTTCAGAATATTTCCCAGCATTACCTGGTGACTGGTTATGTGTCTCTGTGTAAGATAAACACCTACCACCCACCCGTCTCTGACCTAGAGATCTGATCACCAGAAATGAGAACATTGTAGAGCATGAATGAATAAGAAAGATTCCTTGTCTGTTGTTAATGTGGTCATGCCCACGTGAATCCCATATCTCTACTTCTCTTTCCCTCTTCTATGGAACCTCCATATAGGATTTTAGAGTGTGAAATAATGGGCATGTGTGGCCTCCCCCTCAGCCCTGTGCTCAGGTGAAGGAATGGTACAAGAAAGCAGAGGACAAGAGTTACCTCAGCAGATGATGCTGTTGATTGAAGAAATCTGATTTTTCCAGGGACAGCAGAAAGGGGATCTCTACATTTTGAAAAACACAGGCAATATAAGGGACTCTGTCACTGTCACCAATCATTTACTACTTCGGTCTGTTGCCTCTCCTTTATCCGTTTTAAATCTGTTATTTTATAGAAGTCATTAATGCCATCCATCCCAACTTGAGATAAAGATCCCTTTTTGCTTTGAAACATATATATCAGTTGTTTTTTCTAGGATGGAAGGTACACACAGGATTTCCTGGTGGAAGTACTTGTAATGCTTGCCTTTAGGGTCTGTCTGTATGTCCCCCCTAGTCAGCCCCAGCCTGTGATCTCCGCTGCCCAGGTCTGTCAAGGGACAACTAAGTGCTGGTCACAATGCAACCTATTACTGACTTTCTAAACTGTCTGTAATTTAACTTTCTGTGGATTCGGGCTGAGGTTTAAAAGTGTCATGATTCAGCAAGAAGACTGATTCCTTCACTGTTTGTATTAGGATGCTCTGTCAGGCTTGAGTGTTACCAGTCCATATTAAGTTGCTGCCAGGGAGATGTTAGTCACTGGGTATGATGAGGAGAGGTGTAAAGGAAATGTGGAAATTTAATGCAGACTGCAGCTTCCATAAGCCAGGGTATGACAAACCTTACGCAGGTTTCTGGAATAATACAGATCTGGAAGGGTCATGTAACTTCTATCTGGTGAACTAACAAAATATTTTTTACTACTATAACATTAGTTCCCCCTACAAATTGCTGCAATTTCACCTCATTTATATTTATCTTTTCTATTTTGTTGTTGTATAGTCTTCAGTACATCAACCTTGGCTTGTTCCTCCTCTGTACAGCTTGATATATCTATCAGTCTACAGATGCTCCAAGATCCTTCAAGGCAGAAAACATTATACAAATAACCTGTTAAGTGACTTGATGTTTATATGACTTTGTGCTGGTTTTCTGCATTTCAAGATGTATTTATGCACTCCTGTGCCTACTTTGTTCAAGGAGGTTTATGTGTTCAGCTGTTTGGTTCTATCCCCTCTGTGCCTTTTGAAGTGTTATGTGGAGCTCAGTTACTGCAGAAATTCAAATGTGCTTTCTTTCCACCAAAAGAAGGTGATATAACATACAGACACAATAAAATCCACACTGATTACATGCTAAGAAACTTCCTGCTCACACAGGCTGGTAATTATTGATTCACAAAGGTGCGTGACATGTCAGAGCTGGTGACTGATTTGAAGAACCAGAGGTCCTTCTTGACACTTGCAGTCAATATTCCATGGTTTGGCAAATCTCACATCCAATTTTACTCAGCAGGGCAAAAAATTATTTCAGGTGATCAGCCAGCCAACTACAAATGTTATTCTAAATACTGGAAAGGGCACCTTTCCTCTTGTGCTCTACCCAACCTGCATTCAGCATCCCACACATATGACTCACTGCTAGGCCTTGGGCAAGTCACTTCATCTTTTTCTCTCTCAGACTCGTCTTTAAAACAGAGTAATAATACTTTCAGCAGTGTTGGGAGCATTAATTAGCTAATGCCCACACAGGGCTCCAGACAGATCAAGCAATAGATGAATGCAAAATAGTAGTATCATCAGTTACTGTTAGTCAGAATTTGTACTGCTACTGCTGTATTTTAGTGGGGAAAATAGGAACAGGTTCAAAAGGTAAGAGTTATATTCAGAGAACTGTTTTTTTGAAGGAAATCTGCATTCTTATAATGACTTGTTCCTGCATGCTAATTTCTATAGCCTATCAATATTTAAGCTGTCAGTGAGGTTTATAATAAAAGCTCTGTGGGATCCAAGACTGTGCTAGCATTAGCCAATTCCTCATGATTCTTCTGCTCTGTAGATGGGTGAAGACTGAGGCAAAGGTGAATTGACTTTCCCAGAACATCACAGGGAATAGTGTCAGAAATGTGATTACACTTGGGACTATCTGACTCCCAACGCTGGATTTATTACTCCAGATCACATTACCTTTTAGCTTTTCATTGTTAAAGAATTCTTACAGAAACAGATGGTGGAATAAATAAAATGGTTTAAACTTGTGTGTCAGAGCAACAAGATAATTTGTCCTAAACTTACACTGACAGTCAATGCTTCTGGGTTTTGTTGATTGTTTTTTTTTCATGTTAGACAGTACATATACCAGTTTGGAAATTCAGCCTCGTGCAGCCAGGACACATGAGCAGAATAACACTCAGTCCAATGTGCAGTTATTGTCTTACACTATGTGCAGGCACACATCTGTTGTAGAAAACCATGTAACCTTAAATCTGTGTTTTCTCTGTCCCTGGTAGTGATTTGCTTTATTACTTGTAGGTTTGCTGGCCAAAGGGTACAAGACATGAGGTTTGGGGAGAGGTATTATCTTGTTCTAACTACTTCTGTTCGTTTCATGAAAGGTTTTTCCTTCCTCTTCAGAAATTCTTTGCTGAAAGTATCTTACTCCTTTTGTTCAAAGAAAGTTCTGTGTTTTTTCACTCTCTGTTGAACAGCGAAGAATATGGGTGAACACTGTAACTGTTTGGGCTTCTTAGCAAAATGATAAAGCTTGGGGTCCCCCTTTTGTTACAACAGACAGAAAACATCTATGTTTTAAGCAATAGAACTGTTTCCTCCTTTCTTCTGTAATAGTCAAATTCTCCAGTCTTATAATTTGCCCAGCTTTGTCAAGTCATATGTTGTTGGGATCAGAATCTAATATAGATCTGTCTCATACATTACCCCCAAAGTAACTGTGTCCTTTGCATTGCACAACTGTTGCAAAAATCCTTGTTTTTTTACCCTGCTAACGTAGTCTGGGGAAGAGCTCATGAGTGTCGTGGAATAAGGATCAGAATTCAAGGAGTGCAGACATGACTCAGAACTTCTCTGATTCATTCCCCTGAACTGGGCTGGGCCTTCTGAGCTACAGCACAGGACTGGAGATGGAGGATTATTTGATTTTGAGAGCACTGTCTTGCCAGGAGGTCAAGATGAATAGCTGAAGACAGCAGGCAGGGTTGCAAAGATGGTGACCTCTTGGACAGGGCTAGAAACTGATGGAGGGGAGTAACTCGCTCAGATGGGATGACAACAGGTCTCGTGGCACTGTGCTTTCCTCTCTGCAGCCCTTCTGATTTCTGGTGGCTGATACAAAATGAGCTCTAGTCCCAGAAGTAGTGAGATAATGTGAGTGACATGTTAAGACTTGGAGCTGGCAATTATCTAATTCTCTGCCCTATTTATTGTGACATTTTCTCTTTTCACTTCTCTGTTAGAATATCCGCATACGTTCTGTGACAGGAGTTGGGTTCTACATGCCGGCAGGGAAGATCAAAGGCACATTGGCATCCCGATTCCTGATGGTGGATGGTGAAAAGGTGGCCACTGGATCATACAGGTAGGTCACTCTTGCTTAGGCAAAGCCGTATTCTTTGTGTAAAGAATGGCTTGTGGCTTTGCTTGAGAGTCTTTTTCCCATGTCATTCCCTTTCTTACCTTAGCCTCTGTAGTCTCTTTGGCATCTGTAGAAATTGGGGTGGGATGACAGAGAGGTGCCATAACGCACAAGCTGTTCTGCAGAGAATGAAACATGCCCATGCTTGTGCACCATTTCAGTGGGCTAGAGATAGTTCCACGCTGCATCAGGTGGTGGCCTGCAAGAACTCCCCACCACTGTGTTCAATTCTCTTAAGTGAGGTTTTCAGTCTGGAGACTCCTCCTGCTCATGCAGTGCTGCTTTTATACAAGGGTAAACTGTTCTTCAGAGTTTTAGGGCCTTTTCTTCCAGATCTGGTCTTCATGGCTAATGAAGAACAATAATAGAGAGCTTTGCATATCTATCCTGACCCATCTCAGCAAGGACACATGGGCAAATGGCACAATGCTACATATTCCCATGTAGTGTTTTACATATTGTTACGTGGGCTGAGTCAAGTATGCACCCAAAAATCTAATGTCTGACCTGTTTCCTACTCTCAGCTTCACATGGAGTTCATCCCACATTGACAGAAACATCCTGCTGGTCTTGACAGGACAGCACGTGGAGATGTTTGACGTTGAGTTTCGTGAACTCTATGCCATCTCTGAGGAAGTTAATTTCTGCAAGGAGCTGGGTATTCCTAACCCATTCCTTCCTGGAATTGGGAAGCCAGGCCTTCATTCCTCCACTGTGGCTCGGAAGATCATTAACCCCAAGTATGGTTTAGTGGCAGGGGCAACCCGTGGTGATGTGTTGCTCTGGGCTTCACGACACAGGCAGGATAATCACGGGAACATGGAAAAGGAGGAAACAAGCGAGTCAAAGAAACGGTTAAATCAGTTTCTGAATGACTTAGTCACATTGGAACAAGAGTTCCCAGAAATTGATCCACCTCTGGAGAACGTGAACAAGCTGAATCGGAGCCCTCAGAAACTGTTGTCCCGGCTCCAGATGGACCTGAAAAATAAATCCAAATCCAGAGAGTCTATTCGTGATGTGAAGAAAGAAGATGTGCAGGCCAATTCAAAGCAAGGAAAACGGTTTGCCAGTGGGCTTTTCAGTCGCAAGGCCAAACGATCTCCAGGCTCAAGCATTGAGGCCAATTCTTTTGCCAGTGAAGGACACTCAGGAGAAGACCTTGGGAACATGAAACTGGAATATGAGCAGCTCAGCATTGGCCGTGCCAGTGTTCGGAGCACTGAAGGAATCTCAGGTAAAAGCTCTTCTACCAGCATATTCTACTTGTGTGTCCCTTAGTTCTGAGTTTGGTTGGTTGGTTCAAACACATTCAACTTAGGCACCTGTGAGTAGATTCTGTTATTTCCTCTGTATTAAAATGAGTGGGATCAAAGAAGAGTAGAAGTTTTATCAAATGAAGCATAAATCTGAAGGCAATTTAATGACAGTCTTATTGTAAGGTTGGTACTTCCCATGTAAATGTTTTCTGATGCTTCTTGGCAAGAAGGCATAGGGCAAAGGGGGAGAAAGGTGAATGAAACAAGTTGCTTGTGCAGTCCTTGAAGGGTATGTCCTAATAACAGTATGTTCAGTGTTGTATGGGTAGCATGGTGGAGACAGATTTCCAGTGTAACCCCTCCTTTCCTCATTTGGGTTTAGTCAGGTGTTTACTGTGGCAAGGTTACTAGTGCAGAAGAGTGGAAAACATGATTATGTTGAGGTGAGGGGGCAAGGATTGGAGGAGAGAATGGAAGGCCTTTTAGTTTGTGCCTTTATCACCTTCTGAAATGGGGAAGAAGGTCATGAAAATAGAAGCTATGGAGAAGTACTAGTTCTCAATTTTTCTTTCTTTGCTAATATGATTGATATTTTCACCAACTCCTTCCAAGGCTTCATCTGGATAAAGGCACAAATAATTTCTCCCAATTTATGGATCCATAGCTAACTTCCCAAAGGTTTAGATGTTTTGTCAGATTGAAGTAAATCTGTGGACTATTCAGCCTGGTTGTCTTCCTCTCTCAAGGTGTCAATACATCCTGTGCCAGCAGGAAAATAAACTAGTTCCAGGGAGAAAATTGCTCCTCAGCTTGTCTGGACAGAGACCATTCTGTGCTCTGATGAATGCAAAATGCAGGCATAGAGAGACTGAATTCCCTCCAGACTGCCATGATGTGAAATGGAAAGGCATTCTCCTGAGACACAAAAAAAAAAAAAAGCAAGGTATTGGGAAGGTCAACAACAACAGCGATTGATTAGGTTCTTAGAAATATTTCTGGCTGAATGAACAGAACTCAAAAATGCCAAATGAACACAAGAAAGAGGAACTGTGGTGAGTTTTAG
>JAOXNG010000001.1:55865324-55875352 GCA_028566535.1 Scolopax minor | reverse complement strand
CTACAGGCAAAAGACCCAAACCTTAGTTTAGGTGTAGGCACGTTATTGGCTATGTCCTATCACAAAAGCAGCCAGGAGCAGCTTTGGTCTTACAAAACCAGGTGACAACGATGCCAAGTGACTTCACACAATTAGGTACATGTGCTTCTGGAAGAAAAGCCTTCAAGCAGGACACAAACTCACTGCTGTTCTTCATGGTTCTGTCCCTCTTGTGCAGAGGGAAGCTTTCACCAAGAGTCAAATCATTCTATACTATTACTATTCTACTTAGCAACATTTTAAATACAAGACTATGTATATATTGCAAAACAGAATATTAATGGGTAATGCAACAATTGCAATATTCCAAAACCAACTTACCTCACTGTTGGAACATACAGGTCTAGCGAAGAGAAACAATGGAAATGCTACAGATAAGTTAAACAAGATGTTATCAGTGTGTTCTGTACAAAAAGAAAAAAAGGAGGGGGGAACCTATGTACAAGAAGTTTCATGAAGACATTGCCTTAGGTTTTCACAGAAAGGCCACAAATCCAACAGGTCTCCAGGGAAACACATAGCAGGAGCAAGGAGAGCTTATTGAAGGGCAAAAGGCCCAAGTTAACTCCTGTTCCTCAAATTTGACAATTCTTCTAAAAAGCCTAGAAGTAGTGAACCAAGTTAAGCAACTACAACTACATTCTCTGTACATTAACTGCATTTTAGTAATTTCTTGTTTGCATAATTTTAATTCTGTAGATTCCTGTACAAGGAGGTAGGCGATCTTGAGAAACTTTAACCTTGCCAGATTTTCTTTGTCCGTCCCACAGCTTTGTTTCTGATTCATAACAAAGAATGAGGGTGCTTAACACTAATGACTCCAGGTCAAATTTACTGTCTCTGCACTGTGTCTTACCTCAGCAAATAAAGGATGAACTCTGAACTTAAACCAATTTTACCTTACTACTCTGCTTGTTCTAACATTAATTTACAAAAAAAAAAAAATTAGAAATGCACTTTTTTTTTTGCATAGAAATTCAATTCATTAGAGTGAAAACACGTTAAGACAGATTTAATTACTACTTTCAAAAGGACTTTCTGAATCTATTGCAAAACTTATCTTTCAGAAAAAGCTGATAAACTGGATCATACTTCCAACGCATCATGGATTAAAGCAACTAGAGATTAACAAGTGAGACGGCATGTGCTGACAATTTGAATTCATTAAATGGGACAATGTTTGATCACACAAACCTGGCAAGATCAGTCAGGCTTAAGTATAAGATTATGGAAGTCCCACCTATTCCAGAAATAAGCATTGCAATCACAAACGGATTAAAAAGACTATTTCTTAAGTATGTGTGTGTGTGTGTGTGTGTGTGTGTGTGTGTGTGTGTGTTTTGCCTGAACAGATTTTGACTGAGCTGCTGAGATTTCCCTACGTGCTTCACCTGGGACACTAGAGAAGTCGAAATGCTTTTCAGTTTAAATTAGTTGCATTTGCCACTACTAAGCTTAATCTCTTATCATGCTACTTGTTCAACATCCTTACTACTTCAGACCGAGTATTCCTTAACCACCTCTAGTTTTTCACAGGCTAGGTAATTATCAAACACAAGTTCTGGTGCCTTGGTGTTTGGTTGGGTTTTGGTTTTGCAGTGGCTTCATAAATGTTTAACATCAGTTAAACATTTGTGTTGCACATTTTTGTGGTCTTCTAGGGTTTTTTTTTTTTTTCTGACAAGGCTATTAACTCATTCCATTTCTTATTTTTTTTGTTTGAAAAGTTTTCACACAAGAAACTAAAGAAAAAGTACGAGAGATTACAAAATGGCTTCTGAAAATCAATTTTTCTCAAGCATTTTTCTTTATTGTGGGGTAACACAAAAAAGCTAGGGCAAATCTTCTTTTAGAATAGTTGTGTTCATTTTTCCTTATAAACTGTTTGTGACAAACAATTTTTTTAGATTTTTTTTTTTTAATCTGAAATAAGAAAGCTCAGGTGGCACTTGGTGCTTTCCTTTTCCAGATGGGATTTAGACGCGACTGTGCGACTGGCTGAGCCTCAGCAGAAATTTTTTCTACTGAGAAGCAGCAGATCAGACACTTTGTTCTTCATATAATACCTTGATATTTTTCCATCTAATTCTGATGACTTCTTAATAATTTATACCTTCAGCCCATTTAAAAAGGCAATTGTATTAAATACTGCACTGGTTGGTAGGTGACTGCTCTCATTTTTTGCTATGATACATTTCTTTCTGAAATGGAAGATCCAACCTAATTTCTAGAAACTCTTACCCTCCAAAGTGAGAACATTAGTTTTAGGAAACTAAATGTTTCAATAATGGAATTTCCTTTTCTATTAACAGATTTAGACCTCACCTCCTTGCTATTTATTTTACAAATAAGTACCTATTCTTTTGGAATACCTTTGTTCTATACACATGCTTACCATCTGACTGCTTTAGCTGCTGTACTTCTGGAAGAAAGTCCAAGATAAACTGCTACCCCCAGTCCTCTAATCTTTCACATTTTATTTATTTACACTTCACAGCAACTTGTATTCCTTGTAGCCACTGAAATGTTTGTACATTAAAAAAAATGAATTGTGGGTTTAGTAAATGTGTGCAACAACAGAAGTGCCTGTTTGTTACCCACTTACTTTACAACAAGAGTCATATCACATTCTGGAAATACGTTTATTTATTGATAAGATCTCAAGCTTCTCCGAGACCATCCATCTAGAATATACATTTCAAAAGCGTATTTGTACATCAAAGACAGGTACAATAATAACACTTTGTTAGCAAAATTACAAGTTAACATCTTGATTTGGTTAGTCATCAAGATTCAGATTTATAAGAAAGCCCTCAGTATTTACATTCAATATGACCTCCAGTCAGTGGGGGTGAAGAAAGGTTTGTCTTACACAAAGTTCCTCTTTGTGAGCACCATGCCAGGAGAACATGACTTACCTAAGCGCCGATTCACAAGGCAATCAACTGTTTGTAGCCCAAAGTCACCTGAATCTTTTTGTTGCTCTGTGGCACAGATCCAGTAACCACCACCTGATCTGCTTCATCTCCGTCACATTAAAACTGCTCCTGCTTCCCCTGAATTGCATTTGCTTGTGTAACTACTGACCTCCTATGACTTGTCCTATAGCAATCAATGTAGCAGTCTCTGCATCCAGTTGGAAGTTGCCATTTTTACTCCATTTCAGCTCTTTGGTAATCCAGAATTCCTTTTCTGCAATGCTGCCCTCACTCCATCATGTATGGAGTTAAGGTTGAGACCCACTTCTACAAAGCTCTGATCCTGCTCAAGGATGCCAGCCTTCCGTTCCAATGCTAGCCTCTATTAGACTACCCTGCAGCCAGAGAAAGGAAACAATCCTCTAGCCATACCCATAATCCAACAACCTGCTTGCCCTACAACCCTGAAATCATTGCAGCATCCCTCAGCCTGGATTCCCCACGGGATTTCAGAAGGGCTCCAAACACTTCCATCCACAGGGAGGCATCCACGCCAAAGCTGACGTGGCTCCAGCTCACCCTGGCTAGAGTCTACAGCCTCCCATGCCTTTGGGTGAAGATTCTGTTCAGACAGCAGTTGCTACAAGCTCTTAATATTCTTTGCTCTTATGTCTCACAGAAGAGTGATGTACAAACAGATATGAGAATGTGGAAGTTAGGCTATTTCTACTGCCTAGGCAGTGGTGGAAGACTTGTGCTCAGATGCAATTTAAAGTTACATAATCCCAGCTGAATGCTGAAGAGTTCATCTTTCAAGTAATAAAATATTCATATGTCCCCACTGACATTTTAAAACACAGCAAAGAAGCTTTTATACTGATTTTCCTATTTGTTAAAGCTTGTGTTTAGAAAAACTTACATTTGGATCATATTTAATCTGATGGCTTCTTTTAAAACTTTCACAATGATGGCTCACCTGTGTGGAATGAACACAACAACAGAAAATGCTGTGTTTTGAAAATGATTGTGATAATGATCACTTGATTTGAAAATATATGAATATTGTTGAAATATTTCCGATGGTCATTCATGTTTAAAAAAGCAGTCCTCCCTTGGAATAGAGGATATTGTTCTTTGAGTGTGACAGATCTCTCAGAAAGCTGTTACTTGACAGACTTTTGGTAAATATTAAAGATATAATCTTGTGTGAAACCAGTAATTGTTTATAGACACAAGAAAAATTTCATCACTGCTGAATGGAGTTCTCTACAAGGAAAATATTTTTCTAGTAATTCTTACCAAGAAAAGGGATCAATAAAACATTTGATGTGTTTTCTTGTAAAATTCATGGAGCTGTTCATTACAGAAAGTTAGAAAATGTCCCAGGTCAGTATTTATTTTCTTACTTATGTCATCGAATTGGCATAGTCTGAACTGAGGGAAGTACAAAGAAGTTAAGTTCTAAGTGAAAGGAAGAAAATTTCTCTCCTCACAGAGAAATTCTCAGTGCTGCCAGGTACAAAAGGAAGGTAGACACACTTAACTTTGGCACAGAGTGCCCCAGGGAGGATACTTGATACAAAAAGCTCTAAACAATGAAAGGGCCTAGAAAGAACTTGTTATTTTCTTAGATATTCAAGTTGTTGAATAAGGAGGATATTCAAGTTGTTGAGGATAAGGAGGTCTTTGATTCACCGAATATTTCCTCTTTAGTTAAAGATGTTTAAATCCTTCTGTGATGGAAGAAGTTACAAAGTTTGGGAGGACTCAGATTCCTGTTTTTCCTGGCAGGTTTAAATACTGGAAAACTAGAGTTAAGCCGACTACTGCCAGAAGGAAAAAAAAAATTATCAAAACTGATTGAGAAAGTATTCTATATGCCATATCCAAAGCCATGTTCCAGAGTCCAAACTGAAGGTAATAGAGAAAGCCAACTGCATATTTGGAACTCCATTGAGTAAGATTTCCTTATTGAATGCTAGAACTCAGCACTTACCTTTCTGATACCTGGAAACCTATTTTCTTATTAAGAGCTGAGGGCATAACTCGAAGGATGATGGCATGTGACATTTAGGTTTCTTCTGGAGAGTGTGGATCAAAACAAGTTTTGTTCAGCTCAGCCTTCAGAAGAATTGTGATCATTTAGGGTGCAGCTACATTACCGTTTTGCTTCAGATTAGGCCTGCACTTCCAAAGTAAGTTTTCTGAGTTTTACCTCACCAGTTATCATGTTATTATGCAGTGGAGGAACCCAAAATTAGAAAATTACTCTGGAAGCCCTCCTGTTGTGCCCCACCAACTAATTCAGTTGACAGCACTAGCATAAATCTGGAGTAAGCCCCACTTATATATTGGTCTATAGATTCAGTTTTATTTGTTCTAGTCCAGAACTGGGATTGTGAGGACACAGTTCTCCCATGTTCAGGGTTAGCACATGGCCCAGCCATAGCCCAAATTACATTAGAGGACCTCTGTGAGCAAAATGGATTAATCTACAGTGATAGTTTTAAACCTTAATTTTTTTGATCATACCTGCCCCTAAAAATATACAAGATTAAGATTAATATAAATCACAGTAACTTAACTGAGTATCTCTGTCACTCTGAATTTATGTGTGCTGAATGCACATTTGAGCATATTAATAGTATAACTTTAAATCTAAGGACACTTTGTTCTGTACAGATGGTGCAGCATCTGACTGGGTTCTGCTCTATGCGTCCAAAACTGACACTGTGTGTCCTCTCACACAAGATGTGTATTATTCTTTGTTGGTCTCAGTCTGAAAGGTGATTTTTTTTGAAAATATCTGCATTCTCAGAGTGAGCAGTGAGAGTCCAGAGAGCAGAAAAGAAGCTGGAATGTCAGGTTTTTTTCATTCTCTGTTGCAGTTATTATTGATAAGAAGATGTATATTTGATAGAGCCGTCCACATAAAGAACTACTGCAAATCACATCCATGAATGTGCTAGTCACAAGTAGAGCAAAGTGGTGGGGGTGTTATGGATCACAAAACTCAATACTAATGATAATAAATGATGCTCTTTACTATGTACTGATCATGGGAAAATAAAACCCAATGAAATGGCTACCTGAATATCTGTTTGAGTCAGGCTAAATACTGAGTACTAATTTTATCTTTTTCAAGGAAATTATGAACATGATTCTTAGAAGGGAGAAAAGAATGATGATTCAGAATATGGCTATGCATATCATAAAACATGTTCATACAGTCTTGGCATGATTTATAGGTCTCATCTCCTTCTTTCACACTGACTTTAAATAAACTTGCTAGCCTATCAGCAGTTAACTGCAAGAAACTGCCACTGACAACATGAACCATGCTGCCTTTACCTAGATAAATGTATATATTTTGCACAATGTGATAGCTTAAGGCAAGAAGCTAGAGGAGCAACCTTAGCATGAAGGTTACGTACTAATGAGTTATGTTCATACGTGGGCAGAGAGATGCAAGGAGCCTCTGTTTACTGTAAATTAAACCTTTGAGTCGTTAATTTGCTTCTGTCCATCTAGCTTATATGTATGAGATTTATACTTGCTTCAGACCTGTGCTCCCAGTAGGGAAATGGATTACAGCTACCATGTCGTGGGCTCTGACCTACCAACTTTGATAGTGAGTGCAAATGCAGCTGCACAGGGTCAGTCTTCTAGTGTCATTTCACTTCTCACCTCTACTCCTTCTTCCTTCTTGCTCCCTCTGCACACAGTCTACTTACTAGATGAGAAATATGACTGACTTAATAGCTGATTTAATAGCACCCATGTTGCCATTTTATTCCTAAAAACTGGATCTCCTGTTGACTTTACTTCATTTTATGGCAAAACCAGCTTTCAGAAGGATTTGAACTATTTTATTCCTTTTCTTAAAAACTTCTGCTGTGTTGCCCCATACAATGATGTCATCAATGTATTGCAGATGTTCACACTCTGTTCCAATGCAGTCTGGATCAGTCCATAGGAAATAGTAGGCTGTTGTGTTTCCACCCCTTGGGTAGTCAATTCCAGCTGTACTTGATGTCCATCTAAGCAAACTGTGGCCTGCACCCTGCCTGAGGAACTGCCTGCTGAAAACTGGAGCAGCACTTTTCCTGGAGGGATTCCCTTTTGGGATTGTTGGTATAACTCATGTACCCATGCCTGTAGGACTACGGTAGGTTGTCCATCCCACTTCCTCATGTCCTCCCCGTGGTCACACAGATAAAACCACAGGGTCTTAGTCACAGTGCTGCCACAGAGGTTGGAGTAGCTGCAGTGCCTGTTGCTCTGCTCTCCTTCTCTTTCCCCTGAGGGCACTGCATAATATTGAGCAGTGTTTGGTAGACACCGGCCAGGACCCAGCACAGTGCAGTAAATTGTACCTCTCTGGAACAGCCACAGAGTTTTTCTTTCAAATAATGTATCACTTACTTAATCAGGGTCCTGATAAAGGTCCTGATAGATGTTTGGGGGTGAGGTCCCAGACCAGGAGGTGAGAAGTTCTCTAGATACTTGCCCATACTCTCCCACATTCCATGCCAGCCACGATTACCCAGCCTCGTGGCAGATCTCTGGTGGTATCACTGCATAGTTGTTTAACCCTAAACAAGACCTGAAACACATTCAGAAAGCATAGCAATAAGACCAGTAAGATATTTTTGAATATGCCAAGGATATTGAAAATTCTAAAAGCTGTTGTACCTGGCCAGAAGGAGAAAAAGGAGGCAAAAGAACTGGGGAAACTATCTCTTCTGCGTTTCTCCCATAGATTGTATGTAATTATCAATAAATTCTGAGAGACAGCACCTGAGGTATGGGCAGGACAGCAATTCCACATAAAAAGCCCAACATAACTGCCTGAACAGTGATGTTATCATATTATAAATTGCTATTACAAAGGACAGCAAATTGTAATCCTGATCCCTCTCACTGACATGATAAACAGCACCGTGGGGAGTACATAGAGTATATAAGAATTTACCTAACACAGTCATGCAAACAAACAAAGCAACATTGTGACCAGTGACTAATTAATACAATAAATTACTATAACAAATTTATTTTAACACATTATATCTCTGATAAAGCTAAATGGAAAAATAGGTTAAAGATTGCACACATTTTCATGTGTTTGTTCTGTTTTTTTTAGCTAACAACAATTCCTCAATTTCATTCCCATATCATTCTTTGTCTCCTTGTTACTATTTTGTCTTTCCTTATACAATCTTTCACTGCACGTCCTCCACTGTAAAATCCATATCTAATTCAATAATATCTATAGTTATGCTTTTATGTCTTTTTCATTTCTCTAGTTCTAGGACAAAAGATAGACCACTCTTTTATGGTCATAAATTTTACCTCTTAAGTTACCTCTCCCAAGCAACTTGATTTAATTCCTATAAGAATCAGTAGACAGACTCCTGTAGATGTAGTGAATCCCTGATGGAGAAAGAACAAGGATTGTTGCTTCCATCCTTTACAATTCAGGGTTTTTTCTAATTCTTTCCTGTCTTTGCCATGAAATTGCCTATGTTTTTAATTAGGCATAGAGTTTTTTCATCTTTTCTGCCGATGCCTACATCTTTGTATTTCAATTACTGGTTATCATTTCATGTCATGTTCACTATGATATTGCTTCTTTTTTTAAAAAAAATAATCTTCTAAAACTCCTATCCAGTCTAATTTAATTATATTTCCCAGTTTCTGTTCTTACTTTGACACAAGAAACCATTGCTAGATTTTTTATAAGAAGTTATTAACATGTTTAGATAGTGTTAAGTCCAAGAAATGATATTTTAATAAGCCAAGTCAGCCGAATTAAGTCTCTTACCTCTTGTTATAATGTTCAACATTTATGAAATAGAAAATCATTAGATTTTCAATATACTTAGACTCCCAGAGTCCTTTAGAATATACTCTGACATATTATTTGGAAGTTTTACGTAACTGGTAATGTTATTAAGAAATCAGAATAGCTGTACTCAGTGTATTTGATTGCCAATTTATTATCTCAAAGAGAAAAATAACAGTTTAAATGCACATCTTTCATATTCTTTCTCTTTTTTGTAATTCCCAACATGAAAAGTAGAGCATTAAATTATTCAAGTAATGCATAATTTGAGGGACCGTGTATGAGAGAAGTTAATGTGATTTAGATGTTACATAACTATAAGACACAAGATTAAGCTATTGAAGGGAGTATCTTGGTTTGAGACACATTTTCACATTCTCCTGTGAAGTGAGATTCCTACAATGTCTTTCCTAAGTATTCTCCATCTCAGAATACACTCCCTTATTTCCAAACTGTGTGCAACAAAAGCCACAGACTAGAAGTAAAAAGTATGTGTGGGTGAAAATTATATCTTGTTAAGTAGAAGTGACAGTAAGTTAATTGTAAGGGAGTATAGGCAGTCTTTTCAATTCAGTTGCTAATTATTTAACTTTATTAACTTCATGACATTATTTATTTCCCAGCAAGATTTTTTTTAACTTCAAACAATATTAAAAAGTCTCACCTCATATCAAAAATGATCACTTCAGAGCTTTCTGATCTCTACCCTTGCAGAATTCTTTGCTCTTAAACAGGTTATGACCTTGAAAAAGGTAAACTGGTGAAACTGATATATTTTGAGCAAAATATAGCTATATCCCAGTAGACTATTACAAAACTCTGGAAAGATGATTGCAGGTTCTGATGCCTTTTTGGTTTTCAACTAATAGAGCACACAGTGACAGGCCCTAGAGGATACGGAAACCTAATTGTATAACTGTCCTGGAAAACTGCTCCAGCCATGGGTACAGATATCAAGGATTCCTATTGACTCCTGTCCTACAGACACTCATGACTTCTGGTTACCCATATTACACAGAAAGGAATTCTTTTATTATTTTTTTTTTCTGGAATTACTGGGAATAAAAATATTTGGGTTCAGAAGTCAACAGGCCACAGCAAATCTGTAAGAAGGGCTAAATTCTTTCTACTGAAGAAGTTAATCTATAGGTACTGTGTTGTCTATGAAATTTTAGATTAAGACCTACTCAGAGATTCTGGTTTAGACTTGTTTAGGACATATATAT
>JAOXNG010000001.1:55527848-55541650 GCA_028566535.1 Scolopax minor | reverse complement strand
GTCTTTTGTGGCTTAGGGGTGGGGTGTGGGAGTATGCCTTATTAGACATCTCCCCAAAGAGTGCAAATTGTATGTAGGTACTCTGAGCTATCTATAGTGAGCTGCATTTGGAGCTATTGCTCTGTGTGGACATGCTGAGTCATCTCAGAAATAAGTGCTTCTAGAATACTGAACAATAGATATCCAGGTCTCTGGTGTCCTGTGGACCTCTTTCACTAATTTTCAAATGTAATCAGAAAATCCATATTCCTTTCTTTTTTATATCTAGATTACTCTTCTGCGCCTTCTTTCTTTGTGCATAGAATAAACTACTCTGCTTCCTTGGAGTTTTTTTAATGGCTTCTCATGTAATCCTCCTTATGGACGCTCACTTTCGCTGTCTTCCAAGATGAGCCAGGCTATTTTGCAGTGACTATTTAACAGTAAGCTACATGCGGTATTGTATCATGCTTTGGTAAGTTATCATAGCAAAGATGCTGGTCTTCAAGGCTATTCAAATGTCTGTGGTCTGGCCATCACAGGGGGTCAAAGCATTCCATACTGAATGAATCAATGTTGCCTTTCAACATCTGATTTTTCAGATCGTGTCATGAGGCAGAAATACAGTTTACTGAATTTCCTTTCATGGGGATTTTGTTAAACTCTTAAACCTTGAGTCTTTCCTCCATTGCAGCTTGTACAGTGACCTACTTGTATCTTTCAGATAAAGAGAAGGAGAAGATAAAGCTTGAGGAAGATGAGGCAGCAGCTGCCAGCACTATGGCAGTCTCGGCTTCCCTTATGCCACCCATTTGGGACACAACTATTCCTTATGATGGCGAGTCTTTCCACCTGGAGTACATGGATCTGGATGAGTTTCTGCTGGAGAATGGAATTCCTTCCAGCCCTACTCACCTGGATTTGAACCAGAATCCACTCTTGCCTGTGGCTGAGCTGGAAGGCAAGGAGTCTGCCAGTGCTTCCACTGGTTCTCCTGCATCATCCTCTTCCACTGCAGTTTACCAGCAATCTGAAGCAGCCTCCAGCACAGGTAGATGGAATAATATGGGGCTCTGAGAGGCTTTTGTTGTTCTGGTATTAAGAGGTGCCTGTTTAGATCAAACAGGAGACACACTAACCTGTCAGTGTTAGCTGTGGCTGGCTAAGTATCACAAACATGCTCAGTGTAAGGCCTTAGTCCATGTGTCATGAAGATTCTGCCTCTTCTTCACTGGAAAGTGAATGAATGAGTGTGGAAAAAATGAGTGTGTCTCAGTGTGCAGTCTTTCTCTTTTGAAATTAGGAGAGCTGAAACACCAACATAAAATGTTTGCTTTCTTGATATTGTTAATCTAGCGAGAAGCTGGACATGTTGAGAAAATAGTTTCTCAGGTTATTTTACAACAGATTTGATAGTTTGTGACAAGTTGTTTGTGCTACCTTGGTGGCTTAGTCTGCTTGGGTGAACTTATGCTAACCTATTAACAATGCTTAATAGGAAAACAATGAAGCAATCTTTTCTTGCTTGCCTGTGAAATGTGAGAACAGACACTTGGAAAAGGTGTGTTAATGATGCAGTTTGATGTTCTGTGGTGCTTTGAAGTGAGAATGGAGGAACAGAGAAACAAAACTCTACTTAAATGGTACTAGAAAACTTCTACTCTTTGTAATATGGAGTTCTCTATTAAAGAATTTAGCTCGGTTCACCTTAGATTTGGAGTTGAAACATGATAGCCACCAAACCTTCACAGTACTATTTATGATCAGACTTTACAGTCTGATCTTTGCTCAGGGCCTCTTCTGTGAATCTGTGAGAGAAAAGCAAAATATGGAACTGCTGCAATAAGACATAGGGTATGTCTTTTTTCTAGGTGATATATGAAAAAAATTATTGGTCACTACTAAAAAATTGCACTGACATTTACAATTCATACGTATGAAGTATGTAAACAATAGGTGAATATGACAAAGTTGATATGAACACTATTAGTGTCAGTCTATTGGGACATTTGTTTCTGTGTGACGGAAGTAGTAAAATACTGTTGCGTTTGTAACAAACCTTGTTTGGAAATACAAATGTCTGTTCTTTGAAGGACCCAGGGACCTGGGTCTTTGGGCAGGTTTATTTCTATAAGGCTTTCTATGGCACAAAACTCGGGCTGATACAAGTTTCCTATTTCTTACTGCTGTGGAAGGTGCTGCTTAAGTGTGTAAAGCATGAAGTTTCTGCCAAGGAAGTATTAGCTCTTGTTCCGCATCTGTCTACTCATGTCTGTTAGTCTGGTATGTGTTCCTAGAGTTTGTGTTACAAACTGGACTGTGTAGCTTCTCTCTGTACCAGCAGTTGTACAGCACCAAGCACACTTTAGGGAAATACCAAATAATACTATTAAATACTGTCCACAGTAAGGTCGTAAATAGAAATACCCACGTTGGCTTCTTGGTTAATTCTCTTCATCCTGCTGAATGTAGTGTAACTTCTCCTGTTGTTGCCAGAGTCCCCACCACAAAATGAGAGAAATACTCCCAGCCCCATTGATCCTGACTGCGTAGAAGTTGAGGTGAATTTTAACCCTGACCCTGCTGATTTAGTGCTGTCCAGTGTGCCTGGTGGTGAGCTCTTCAATCCTCGCAAGCACAAGTTTACTGAAGAGGACCTGAAACCACAACCAATGATTAAAAAAGCCAAGAAGGTTTTTGTCCCAGATGAGCAAAAGGTAACAGATTTATTGCTGCAAACTTCTAGGCCTTGATCAAAGTTCCTGACTTTGACCGAACGTTTTGACACATAAAACTAGTGCACTATACATATGGAATTTGGCAGAAGTAGTGCCAAGAATAGAATTGGCAAGTCAACTGCTGTTCTGGCTGGTTTGGTATCATGAGGTAATTACTGGGCAGGAACAACTTCTCATGCTATACACAGAAATTAGAAGAATTATCAATCACATCCTCATCAACTGCAGTTTTGAAGGCCATTGTATGCGTTTACCCTGCATTACGTCTGATCTGGCTTTAAGCATCCCAGACAACAGAACAGATTGCTTTCTGTGGAAGTTCATTCACTAACTGAAACCAACTAAAGGGAGCATTTCAGTTGGACACCTTAGTAGCCAAGTCTTTTGGTCTCCCTAGTTCTAGCAGTGCAATTGGTTTATCCTAAAACAACACTTATGTAAGGATAAAATCTTATGGTGCTGTGTTGCCTTCATTTTGGTGTCTGAGCTCTGCAAACCAGTGAAGATCCTTCAATATAGCAGTCAGTATGAATGTCATCATAGAATGAAGAGAATGAATGATGTAGTCGTCAGGTTGGCAGCTCTTATTTTTTTCTTTTTTCTTTTTTTTTTCTTTTTTTTTTTGCTGCAGGACGAAAAATATTGGACAAGGCGAAAGAAGAACAATGTGGCAGCAAAGCGTTCCCGTGATGCTCGGCGATTAAAAGAGAATCAGATCACAATTCGGGCAGCCTTTCTTGAGAAAGAGAATACAGCCCTGAGGACGGAGGTTGCAGAGCTGCGCAAAGAAGTGGGACGATGCAAGAACATTGTTTCTAAATACGAGACCAGATACGGACCCTTGTAAGCACACCCCTTTTCCTTGTTAGGGCTCCTTATTTTAGGCTCTTAGACTTCTCTGTCTTCTGTAGAGATGCCCAGAAATAAAGTTTGTGGAGGCTTTGCCATTTTGCATCTACACAAAAATACCAACTCAAACCCTGTTTCTGTTGGCACTACTTGTTCAGGCCCTTTCCTGATCATTGCATTGCCCAAAATCTTAATGTCCATATTTACAACTATGTTTTTAACACTGATAGAGCATCTTCTGATGTGGTACAATAGAACAGATTCACCTGTCCAGAGGAATTGATGTGGATCCCTTCTGATTGGACAGGGGTTTTGCTATCTGTTCTAATCTCCATTTTAAGTGGAGAAAGAGCCTAGGAGACTCTCCTTGTTTTTTGGGGTATTTTTGTGGTTTTGGTTTGGTTTTGTTTTTGTTTTTGTTTTTTCCAAACTCCTGCTCTTTCCTCCCTCTCCACCCCTCCCAGTCAAATTGTAAAACATAATTTTAAGGTGTAAATAGATGTTGCTGGGCAGCATCGTGAAATTTTTTCCCACTCAGAGGCACTAGGAAGTACCTGTTGTATAGAACTCTGTTCCTCTTGAAGAGGAATAGAGGAACCTTTAGGGCAGAAAAAAAGAAAATTAATCAATCTCTTGTAAAAACTGAGGTATCTCAAGGATAATGTGCAAGTGTTGATTAAAATACTGCTCAAACATCATGGTAGGTTCTAATCCTGGATAATTTCCAGACACCAAGGAGAGAGAACAGGAGGATCTTTTGCTTTATGCATATGGACAAAACAATTTGCTGTGGATTTTAGGCTGTATTTCTACCACCATTCCTCCTTTTGTTTTCCTTAGAGGGGCTTCCCTCTTGAACTGCTGATAAAGCAGTATGTCTCACTTTAATGAGAAGTAAGGGAGGTTTAGGAAAACAGGTCTGGCTCATTAGGCTGAACCGTGAGTCCCATCTGTTAGGGAATTGCCAGTACCTTATGCTTTGGAAGAAGGTGGGTTGTTTTTTTTAAGAAGCAAACAAGCCACTGTTACTTTCCTGCACCTTACCTGTTGTACAAGAGCTTGAGAAAGAGTTTTGATTCTTTGCCTCACGAGCACTCTATGGAACAAGCTACACCCAGTCTAAACACGAACAGTTTACCTCACTATCTCCTGTGTAGCAGCATATCTGGTCTCTCCATGCCTGCTGGTTCTCTCTCCAGCATGTTTCCTGTTACAAAATTAGCACACAAGACTTGCCTTCTTGGAAGTAAAACATTCTCAGCACCAAGCGCTGCTTCAACAGTACGTGGTGTTAAAAGAAAAATATGTTATGTGTGATGGTGGGACCTTCTACATGACCTACAACTGCAAGAACCAGAAACTTTAACAGGAATATGTCTATAAGTCCTCTTATCAAGAAAAGCTATCTTAAGATGGTGGCTGTGTCAGAGCTCTTAGGCTACACTTTTGGGGCTAATATTTATATTGGGGATAGAAGATTAAATGTGGGATAGAAGATGTTTAGGCTAGTTTCCAGTTCCCCTACTGAAATCTGAAAAGTTTATTAAAAAAGCATTGGAGTTTCTTTTCTATGCTAAAGACTTCTTGCCTAGCTTGTCTTTTAAACATAATGTGGAAATTTATGTGAGTTTAGACCAATTGTGTGTTGACGTCTTAAGGAAGTGGAGAAGCAGGCTAATTTGGACTGCTTAAAGTAAACGTATGCTTTGAATTATCTTCCCCTCTGTTATGCTCTTAATTTGACTAAAGTGGCTCTTCATGCAGCATTGGTCTAATTTCTTTCAAAAATACTAAAAATTGTCACCCTTTCAGCAGGGGTTTTTCTTTCACAGGGTGGTGTGTGGTGGTGATGGTGGGAAGTATGTTATAAATAAATTGTCACACTTAACACTTTGCTTTGTTTAAAGTGACTTATCTGATTCCGAGTGATGCAACTTTAAAGACTTTTAAAAACAAAGAAACTAAAAAGCACACATGAATCGCCAGTCTTCAGAGCGAGCAGTGAAATCTATGAGGTGTCCCAACTCAAACAACTGACGATGACCCTGCCTGCCTGCTTGCCTGCAAGTACCCCATCTGAACTACCCAGGGCTGGGCATGATGAAAAGTGCAAAGTCTCCTTAATTCTGTATATGGCTTTCTTATCTGTCTTTCTCACTGTAACTATGAACTACAATAAGCTTACTTATTGGGGTTTTGTCAAGACACTCAAAGTTCATGTCTCAAAGTCTGTTGACAGCCTGTGTGAATAGTGACTCTTTGTTTTGGCACTCAAGTGGAAGAAAATAGGGAGTTTTAAATGAAAGTGTATATATTAAGAACTGCTATGTTTTAAGACTCGTTTTTTCCCTGCAGTAGAATGAATTTTATTTAATACTGCGACTCACTTCTGGTACAGTGTAGCATCTTGTGGACTACTGCGGGTGCAGAATTAAAGACACCAGGACAACAGCAGTCTATGCCGTGTGAGACTTCCAGTGCAGAAAAGCACAGCGGATGTATTGGAACAATCCAGAAAGCACCACAGTTTGCCATAGAAAGAGTAGTGATAAACCTCTATCAAATAACCCATGCGATAGTAAAAGCACTTCAGTTGCTTTCCTGCTATACTGCTGTAACCTGCCTTTTCCTTTGTCTCTCTTATCGGGCTCGCTTTCTTTTATGGTGTCTTGCTGAAACAAGATCTATTCTGTTAATGATTTAGGAATCATGGAAAAGGTGCTAGTCTGAGCTGCTGATCCTCATGTCTTTTGGCAGCCTGAAACTACCAAATGAGTATCAGCTTCAGCAAAACAATGGCTATTAGCTGCCATAATACAACTTTCTGTCTCTTGACTACACAAGGACTGTGGAGGCAAAAGAGTACTTTGTCTGTTTCATGAAAGTGAAACAGCCAATGATTTCCCACAATTACAGTGGGCAGCTTAAGTATCAAGACCCGTGTGCTGGTGTGGGAGAGTAGCTGAAAGCCTGGACAGATTGCATGGATGCTTATTGTGTGTAGAAGATGGAGGAAGTAGGTGGAAATTCCTTTGTAAGAGTTTCATCACCATAACAAAAATCTACTCTTAAATTGAGGAGGCTTAAGAGCTAAATTTGTGTGGGAAGAAAAAGAGTACCTAAATCCTGGGCCACGCTTGTAACTATAATGGAGCTTGTAAGACAGGAGTGAAAGGTGTTCAGCATTTTCATGGCTGGAGGTTGATAAACAGCATCCACCTCAAGAAAAATCTTGAAAGCTTTCAGAAGCACAAGTGCCAAAATGACGAGGCACAACTAGTTACCAGCAAGGCTCAACACTATCATGTTGAACAAGTATTTTGATTCTCTGTTTACCCAAGAGATTCTACCCTTAATTTCAGAGCAGAAAGGCAAAGAGAAAAAGGTGCAAAGCAGCAGCTAATGTTCATTATTAAAAAAAAAAAAAAAAAGAAAAAAAGAAAAAAAAAAAGAAAAATCTCAAAACTCAGAATTCATAACCATTTTTTTTAAGGCATAAACTTTGTAAAGACTACATACACTAAATGCAGTTATTGACCTGTTATTTTGAATGGACCATGTTCTGAAGTCAAGAATCTGCTTTTAACTTTTTTTTTCTCGTTACAAAAGAATACTTACTAGTGTATTACTATAATTCAGGATTCTAAAGTTCTGAGAGAATCTTGGGGTATTCTCTTCCGATAGATGAATACTTTAGCTCCACGTTGCTGAAATGTCAGCATATATCTCTATCTGTATCAAGTATTCCTGCTTTTGACTGGTATTTTTGGTATGTACTGCTTTTTTTTGTTTGTTTTATTTTGGTGACAAAGGCAGAACCATGGATTTAAAAACAAAACCAAACAAAACAAACAACCCTGACAGCATGTAAATGTAGCAGCTCTTTTTGCATTTATCATTTCTAAATTTTCAGTTAGCTTTGAATGGCTGATCTTGAAAGTCATGCTTCCTGTTTAAATCACAAAGCCTAAAGGGTATTGTAACTGGACTAGGAGCTGCTAGTCCTCCATTTGGGTCTTGCTGTCTTACTGCTTTAGGAATATCTTCTAAATACTCAAATATTTTATACAGAATCTGATTTTGCAGTATGTCATGCTATTTTAACAGCAGAATATTCAGTCAGTGAGAATAGTAGGCTCAATTCTGTTGGCTTTTTGCGTTGGTATTAAAAGCTTACACAATGGAAACTAACAGTGAATGTTCATTAGATCTTTCTTTCACAGAAGACTGTTAGCAAACTCTTGTGCTTCCCTGTAGGACAGTGCAAATTTGCACATTCTGTGATTCACGTGCCTACGGGTTGCAAAACTGGAAAATCACACTTCAGGGAGAGTGTGGCTTAACTTTTGCAGTGGGGGAAACTTTTTTTTTTTTTTGTTAAGAAACAACATCATCAAAGATAGATGAGGTGGTAACTATTTTAAGGAGCATAGGTATTGCCAGACAAAAAACTGTGCAATGCTGAATTCCTGTCTCAGTTTTTGCAGTCTCAGGAAGTTAAGCTTATTGCTTCAGAGCTCTCTGCTCCTCTCAGAAAAACTATTAAAATCTTGTTTCTTTGACTAAGATGACAATCCTATCTGTAAGTGATAACTTGGGTACATTTTCATAGTGGTCATAAGAAGCCCAATATTCTTTTAGCTCAATTCGAACATTAAAAGATGCTGAATTGGCACTGTTAGAGTCTGAAGCCTTTGAACATGCTCTGTAGAGGCCATCAGTGTGCCTGATTGCAAAGTATCCCATTCCAGCCATAAAGGGACCATCTCCAAGGGGAGAGAATAAAGGGGGTACGCTTTTCAGCATCACTGCAGGGGTTGCCAGTAAAGAAGCAGTTTCTGACACGGCTGTATGTTCATAAGGAAATGGATTGACACCAAATGGCCATTTCACAGTCCTAACTTGGAAAATGCACAGACTGTTGATGAGATTTGTGGGCAATGAGTGTTGTCTTACTCTGCAGGAGAAAAAAACTATGAATAAATGACGTGCAACATTTAATACAGTATTGCTTTCATACATGGTCTTCTAATCTACACATATTTATATTTCTTACAATCATATGGTTTTGTATTTAAAAATTCCTTCTTAAAATAAAGAAGCTTAATCTGTTACCTGTTGCCAAGATCTGCTCCCACTGAAGCCAGTAACAAAGATCTCATTAAGTCCCAGAGGAAAAAGTATTTACTCTCACATAGTTACTGTAAAGTTTTAGCAAGCATTGGAGTCATGGGTGTCTTTGCTTTACTCTGGAGCATTCTGTGCTGGGATCAGGTGGATGTATCACGTGTTGCAGGTGTAATGTTGGTAAACTGGTCCTATCACTTGTTCATTTTCACAGTTAGTGACAGTTTTGATATTCAGATAACCTGAATTCTGCTTTTTTTCTCTTTCCTGGGACAAGAAATGTTTCCAAAAATCTACAATTATAGTAACATTTTATGTCTTTTCTGACAATTCTCCATTTCCCTGCTGTCCTGTTTGAAAGACCAAGCTCTTCTAGCTGTAGAAGTCACTTTCAGCATTATTTGTAAGACTGCTACTAGTTATACCAAATTAATTTCAAGTTGGGAGGTGCAGTGGAAGGCTAGCAGCTTTGGGAATACTAAAATAATAAAACCACTTGTGTGGAAAAATATTTTTTGTGTAGACAGCAGAAACTTGTGCAGGAGATAATATTGCTGCTTCAGCCTTGTAAGTCTCCTTAGCATAATGTGGCTTTTTTCCTTGTAATCAGATGCCTTCATTTTTAGTGAGAGTGGAGGTATCTTGGACCTTTGTAAAATCCAGATAGGCTTTTGTTCACCCTTAGGGCTTTAGCAGCTAAGCACAAGATGAGAAATGCATGTTTGTCTTAATGCATAAATCTCATCTTTTTGGCAGCCTACATCTAATTCCACAAAGAGTGAAATCATTTGTTAATGCTAGTGTTTTGCCTTTGCAGCACTGCAAGACACTGGCTGGCTTTCTAGATGTTCAGCTGATTACTCTGATCTGTGTATCTGCTACTCTAACACGGTCAAGGTAGATAAACTTGCAATGAGAGACTAGGAAAAAGGTAGAGGCAATAGGCTTACCTAAAATTCTGCAGAGATGCTAACATAACGCTAATTGAGAAATTGCAATGATTTAATTAATGATAATGCAGATTTGTCATACAAAACATAATTTGTTAGTTTGATAGTATGCTATCCCCTAATGAGTCACTTCTGGAATGCGAACTTTTTATAGTTCAGGCAGCTATAGGAGAAAAGGAATCCTTTGAGGAAGATAAATGCATAGGTAGACGTAGATACTTGGCAAGGAGAGTACAGAATGCAAGCAGGAAGAGAAGAGTAATGGAAGTCTGGCCTGAGCAAGATTACTAAAACTGAAACCTCACCGTTGACAAGTTTAGGCCAATTTGGATCCCCTCAGTTCTGCTACTAGTTGTACCAAACTAGTTGTACCGAAGTTGTACCATACAGAAGACACATACTTGTTTAGGTTTGGGGAATCTCCTTTTCTTGATCTCATTTCCGCAGTCTGGAAGAAAGTCAGAGGAATATAAAGATAAGGAGGAGAGTTACTGCAGAAAACCGTGATAAAAAAATAGCTGTTGCTTTAACTAAGTGCACTGTTGCACTGGGACTTGACCTATCAATGTGAACTGATAGTGCTGTGTCGTGAGGAAGTTACTACCTGAGGCCCCAATATTTCAAGGCCTCAATTCTGCTGTCCCTTCTGCGTGGGATGGGCCCTGTATCTGTAGAGAACCATGTGGACTTCACAGGATCTGTTATTGAATGTGAAGCTCTGCCCAGGCAGTCAGCTGCAGAATTGTGTCCTTAACACGCCATTGGTTGTAGTTATAAGGCTGTTGATATTAAGTGTAATTTGGGTGCCTGTTGCATAGCCAAACCCCTTGTTACTTCATTTTCCCAACTAAGGCATGAGCAGAAGCCCTTTGCTGTAGAACATCTGTAAAAACAACAACAACAAAAAGATGTACTTCACATACGTCTAGTAAACTAAGGCATGTGATTTTTGGTCTGTGGGTCTCAACAAACTTTGCTCGTGTACCTGCCTGAATGTCTTCTTAGATCTGCAGTTACGTTTCTGTGAGAAGGTTCGGTGGGATTTGTTTTCCCGACGGGGCACAATAGCAGCTCTCATCTGTCACGCTGCGGGTGACCGCTTGCTACTGGCCAGGATTGTGGATGAATGCATCCTCTGCACTTCTATGTGAAGTTGTCTGAAATATGGTGATTAAAATGAATTCTTGGAATACTGTATTTTGTATAACTTAGAACATGTAAATACACTTTTAAAACTAATCTGTTCTATGAAGTAATAAATAAGTGCTTCCATTGTAATATCTGAATATTGTTAATGCTTCATGTAGCTTGATTTGGGGTTATTTTTTTCCTAGAGAACTACAGAAATCAAAACAAAGATTGATGTTGTGGAATTCTAGTCTAGTTGTGATGCTTTCTATCAACAAAAAAAAATGTTTTAAAAGTAATAATGAGCTACTTAAGCAGAGAAACTGAGAATTTGAGGGAACTGATTCTCTTCCAGTCTTTCTTTAACAGTACTCACTGATGACATTCATAATTGTATTCTTCCATCCCATTAGCTGGACGGATGATCTGTTGTTTGTGAATAGTGGTATTTAATTACTCATAAAGCCTAGTGACAGAAAAACTAAAGGTTGGTTGGTGGGTTGCTGTTTGTTTTGTTTTTTTTTTTTTAAAGCTATTCTTTCTTTTGGCTCAAACAGATCTGTCTCCACCTTTCAGCCAGACTGCAGCAAGTTGCAATGAAACAGTGAGTGACTGTTATGGAAGCTCATTTGTAACCTAGATAGTCTTAACAGCTTTTATTAGTTCTGTTGTGTACATAGATGACACAGGTATCCTGTTGTGCTGTGGAGAGAGAGAGAAAGTGATTAATGATGAGGTTTTGCTGAGTACATGTTCCCTGGATGCCACACAGCTGGAACTTTCATCAGCTTTCACCCCTTTCTATCTTGTGTTAAAAAAAAAAAAAAACAAACAAACAAAAAAACCCAAACAAAAAACAGTGGAGCGAGAATCATAAGCAGTCTGCTAGGAAATATGAACACTTGGGTTTTGAGAAGGAGGTGAGATGGAACCATCAGCCCTCATTGAAAGAGATTAGCCTGTGATCACACTTTTTTCAGCCATAATGTAAATTCTTTGTCTTTAATGCCGTACTGGAGCAGTCTCCTCTCTGGATAACAGCTGCAGTGTTCCATAAAGGACAAAGCCACAACAGTTTTTGTAGTGGGCAGAGATGGTGGCATTTTTTTCCCCCTCCCCTCTCAGTGTCTCTAGGCTGTAAAATAGCTATGAAACAGCTAAGCATATGTGCAAGTTATTCAGAAAACTCTGTTCCTGTGAAGCTTTTTTCAGAGACACACAGTTTTTAAACAGTTGAGGGAACTCCTATCTGCTATATTTGGCCTGAAATTCTGTTGCCTCTTGGATAAAAGTATTTTTTTAGCTTCAGATGTGACACTGATCTGTCCCATTCATTCAGTGGGATGGATGATAGATCTGCATGGTATTTATATAAGATATAAATCTGATCTTAGTTTTACTGTGTGTTAAATTGTTTAATCTCTTGGACATCTACTCCTTGAGGTTGTCTTTATAATTCCTGTAAATGTAGCTGCTTTTTGAAGCAGTTAGTTCATCAAGTGCATTTGAGATCATCCTGACTGAAAGATTCTATAGAAATGAAAGAGATAATAAAAAAGATTGTAAAGCAGCTGGGTAAAACTGTATTGCCATAAATAGTTTTTAATTTATATATGAGTCTTTTGTCCCAAACTGCTTATTTTGTACATAAACCTACACGCTCCTGGCAGCTGATGTGTAAAAATAAAGGTGCTTAAGCAGCAATCTAATGAGGAAAGGGCATTTCACTGTTGCAGAGTTGGTATTATTTTATATTTCCATTTATATTTCCATTTATTACACTTTTTAAAATGTATAAACCACAGATTTGAATTCTGAAAGTCTTCAGCTTGGATTTTGTGAGTAGTTTAAATCCTCTCACCTCTCTGCTCATAACTGGTTTATAAGAAAAAAAGAAAAGCTTTTGTTTAAAATGTAAAATTTTGACTGTATTAAATTCTGTTAGTACCCTTACTTTTTAAGAAATAAAACATATATTCCACTATGCTGAGATCCAGTAATTTTGTTCTCTAGAGAAGCCTGCTGTGTGCTGTACACCTCAACTGCCAGCCGTACACCTACAATTTGCTTTGAAGTCGGTAGATGCTAAAGCAGCCAATCAACTTTTAGGATTTAGACTCTTGCTGTGAATTTCCCATGTAGTAACTATTAGGTGTGCTGGTCAAAGTATATAGTTCCCTGCTTTTATTTTCTGCAAATCAATTTTAATTTATTTCAAAAACTTTGCAAGGTTTTTGCATTTGTCCTCTTGTCCTATGCCTTTGCTTAGTCACTCTAGGTTGAGCTCTTCCAGGTAGAAGGAGAGAGCCTGACAACTAGTAGTCAGCTGCATAGACTTGAACCTTCCTTTGTTTGTTATTTTGGGGCTGACAACCACCACAAAGCGATCACAATTTTCTTTCTTTCATAGAAAGAAGCAGAGTTCATAGTAAATAAGAAGTTTTGACCACGAGGACAGCTTTCTCCATTCCTTTCTGTTTTTTTACCTAAACCTTTGTAGGTTGGGTTGGGTTTTTTGTGTGTGTGGATTTGTTTGGTTGGGTTTTGGTTTGTTTTTGTTTCAGGGTTGTTTTGTTGTGTTGTTTTTTTTTTTTTTTTTTTCAAGAGCTGGTAGGTGAAGATCCATCTGGTAAGAAATGTACATCTTCTATACAGTCACAGCTTCTGATCCAGAAAAGGATGTGTTCACTTTCCTTGGCCGCTTACAGTCCATGCTATTTCTACCCGAGGCACATGCTCTCAAGGAAAATGACATCACTGGTATTTTGGTATAGCTGGAATATTTTAGCATATCTAGAAACTGCAGTAAGGCAGAGATTGTTGGTTCTTTGCTTTTGTAAAATGTATCTTGTACGATTGGTGACGGAGGGGTGGTAGGAAGGAAATAAAACTCTGAACAGGAGGAAAAGGGAAAGATAGGATTTCTGATCTGACTCTGCAGGGAGGGCTCTCATCAACATGACCATTTCCTGACATCGGAGGGAGGGAAGAGGTATCCAGTCCAGGCACTAGAAGGTCTATGAAGACTGGG
>JAOXNG010000001.1:55366983-55380291 GCA_028566535.1 Scolopax minor | reverse complement strand
GCTGGTACCCCCGTTGGTTACCTCAGGGTAACTAATAGACTGCACTGTTACCTCAGGGACAATAGTAGCTCTCAGACTGCATCCAAGGATGCTCAGCAGTTCCGATGTCTTCTCCGGAAAGACGGTTTAAAAGGCTGATTTTCATACTGTAGGAAGCCTGCTGTATTCCATTACCAGAAATTTTTATGCTTTTAAATTAGATCTTTTGTTTCCTTTCCTTTGTTTCTGTATGTTTACTCAGTGTCCTGATGCTTAGTTTGTTGCTTGCTGTTCGTTTCCATGCATGGTTCGTAGTGCGGCCAGAATAGGAGTCCCTTAATGTTGCTGCAGAGAGCTCGGGCTGGGCTATCAGAAGTAATAGTTCTGGGAATGCTGATGTTACCCTGCTCTCTCAGCACCTCTGTGCTCATTTAATTTCTAAGCTCTTTGCTCACTGGTCTGCTAAAGCGCCGTGGAAGATGGATTGTGAGTGCTCCTGGGTGTGAATTACTGATCCTGTTTCTTCTGTGTAGTTTTGGTGCGGCTCGTAGTGGAGCTGAAGTCAGAACAATACTTACGCTGCATTTTGGAGGAAAGCCAAAAAGAGGTCAGTGAAGATGAATTCCCTGCCCTTCCTTTCAGTCCTTCAGAGGTTGAGGAGACAGAAATGAGTGTCCCTGCAAGACTGCAGCTACTGCGCTGGGATGCAGCCTCTGCTGCAGTGGGATATCCTACTGCCAGCTCCTCTGCAGTGATTTTGGCAGTGTTGGTGTCTACTCTGCAGTTTTCCTATTGTTCCCATCACGCCTTGTAGCCATATGGGTTCATGAAGCTCTTGTGAAGCTCTGTGACTTCCTCAGATTCTTCTTTTCCTCCCTTACCATTTCAGTGATATGAGGAGCTTTCCCAACCTGTGTCCTGGGCTCTTCCTCTCTTCATTCCTAAGTTTGTGATGGTCTTATGGGGAACAAAAAATTGGGAAGTAGCGAAAGCTAGAAGAAGTCCAGCTGGTTCATCCACTTATGTAAGAGCTGGAAGGGAGAGAGAGTAAAAGGAGCAATAACCAAGAGATTTCTTGGATTAGCTAAAAGACATTGTGGTGATTTGGTGCACTTAGGGTTTTCCCGTGGTTTACCCTAAGTGGTGGAGACCCAGTTTAGGAAAAGATTGTGTTCTGGAGCATTATGCATCATAGAGGGATTGATGGGTTGTGTGACTGTCTGCCTTTGGACTGTGTCCTCACCAGTGAAACATATTCTTTCTCTGTTTCCTCTACAGCTGTGCAAAGCAACTACCATGAGAGGCAGCCTGCCCACTTTCACTCTCCTGGGCAAGCTGACAGACGCCATCCCAGGCTTTGCTGATATACTGGTAGTAGAGCACAGTGAGTAATTTGTCATGTCCCACCAAAGGGTAGTATTCACAGCCCTAAAACACGTAGGCGTGCATGCAGTCCCTGTTCCCCATGTGAATTTATGAAGGTCACACAAGAAGCTGGTCCAGAATTCAGAGTGGCATTCAAGTCTCCTGGGTTGCAGGCCAGTACCTGAATAGCAGACTTGTCCTTGTGCTCTTAGCCAGCCTGGCAAAACCAGCCTCTGTGAACTGGGGTTTCTGGGTTTGCCTCCCAGGCAACATGCATTCAGTTTTTCTTTCCTTGGTCCAGCCCCTGGGGGTCTGGTGAGCAAATTTAGCTGTTCATGGAAGTAGCTGGGATGATGAACCTTCATAAGGTGAACAGCAAGGTCCTCTAGCCATTTATTACTGTACCTCTGGTCAGAGGTGAGCACATCACCTAATTGTGGCATTTGTTAATTTGCATACACCAGTCTGTCCAGTGAGCTTTTGCAAGTTTTCAAGGGAAATAGGTTGGTGCTTTTAAACAGTCAGTTCATTGGTGTGAATGTTTGCTGTTTCTGTTCCTCACACTAGGTAATTTAGTGGATCATCTGCTGATGGGCTTGATGTACCCAAATGAAGGTATAAAGGCTGCTGTCTCCTACTTGTATGGCAAGCTGTACTCATCTTCTGTTGGTGCAGAACGGCTCTCAGCACACTTTGAAGAAAGGCTGTGTGGTCTCTTCTTGAATACCTTGGGGCGTGCGCA
Organism: Scolopax minor; assembly: GCA_028566535.1. Taxonomy (NCBI): domain Eukaryota; kingdom Metazoa; phylum Chordata; class Aves; order Charadriiformes; family Scolopacidae; genus Scolopax; species Scolopax minor. The sequence continues at coordinate 55,378,205 of JAOXNG010000001.1, read as the reverse complement.
GACAAAGGAGCTGCAGGTTAATTGTTTGGGTAAGGCATTGCTGAGAGAAACTGCAAGGTGCAAGGGAAGGCTTGGAGTGTGGAAGAAATCCTTGTCTGGTTTAGATGTTTTAATGTGGGTTGTTCCTTATAGCAGCTTTTTGCTGCTTGTCTGAAGCAGTTAATCCTTTCTGTTACTCCATAACAACCAGACTTGCTGTGGAGCTCCCCAACCCTCCGTTGTCCCTCGAGCCCCACGTTTGCCTAGCACTGTCTGAGTCCCTTCAGAGCTTGCACTGTGGCCTGGCCTGTCTCAATTTGATGTTTCATTCTGGGAACAAATCATCTCTCCAAGTGTCTGAACTCTATGCATGGACAGGTGGGTTTTATATAGAGCAGTGGGATGAAGTCTGACAAATATGGTCTTCAGATGTATGGCATCTTAGTATTTAAGCTAGAAAGCTAATTTGGAAGTGGCACTTTGTTGCATTTATGCTTCCAACTGCACATATCAATGGTTGCTGGGGAGCAGAATTTCAGCCTTTCTGGCATTGCTTGTTTGTAAGCCATCCAGGGAATTCCTTTTTCTTGTAGGAGGTACAAATTCTGTAGGATTGCTCCTCAGATCACCTATGTAGCTACTATAAATGGATGATCATTCCTTTGAAAGTAGAATTCTGTAGCTCAGATGATACCCCCTGTGAATTTATACTGACATGTACTGATGATTTGCATCAATACCTGTAGTAGTGCTCTGTACTTTTATACTGAAGGCTTTTGTGTGTGTGTATATCTCTTACTGTTTCAGTAAGAGCCTGTGAAAGTAAAAGGGGAAGATAAATGCTAGTTCTCTAGGAGGTATTCCAGGGAAAATGTCTAGTTATTGTGGGGTCACTGGCTGTAGCTTGGAGATAAATGCAGGTCAAGAGCTCTCCCAAGAATCAGTTTAAAGGGTGGGCGCTGGAGCAGAGAAGCGTAGTGTGTGTGAGTAGTGTGCTGCTGACATCATATACCATGTACCTGACCATCTCTTAAGGAACTGGGAGCAGATCAGACCCAGCAAAAAGCATCAGCACCAAGGTGTTGCAAGACATGGGGCTCATGGCAGTATCTGGGGACACAGGGAGAAAAAGTTTCTTAAACTGGAGGTGAGGGCCTTCGTTAGGAGTACAGGAAAGGGGAGGAAATTGGCAGTAAGTCTTAGGCTGTAAATACTCTTGTGTTAAAATCCTTGCTATACCCAGGATGGTGTTCACTCTTGCTCCCCCTTTTGCAGGTTTGCTAAAGGAGCTGCTGAAATCTGACCATTTTGTATCCATTCTTATGAATAATTCAAAGACAGAGGAGGAGCCTGAGACCCCTGAAATTTTAGAAGAGGAAAATCCACTGCCACTTGTTCTCAAAAAGGTGATTGCTGAAGTAGTGGTGAATTATCGATAGACATAAAGAATTTGCTGGCCTATATTGAATCTTTATCTGAAGCACTTGAGTGTGTTGTTGGCAACACCAGCAATAGAGGCTGCAGTGGGAAACGGGGACACCCCATAGATCACCTCATTGTTCATCCTGGAGGGGGGAAATTTTACTCCTGGCCTCAGCTGGTTTTACTCACTCACACTTGAGGTCTGATATAGCACATGTAGTGCCAGTGTGACTAAGCATTGGGGCAGAGCTGTTCATACTCACAATCTCCTCTGTTGTGGTTCTTGTTTTCCATTTTTTTTGAGTGTATCTGGTCCAGTGTTTTATCTTGCCTTAGCAAGTTTAATCCATGAAATACATATCAAAAGAGAAATCTTCATTTATGTTTTACATTTTAAGATGTAGAAGAAACTGCTTCCTACTCGTATCTGCACAGTTGACTTCTCTCCTTTTGTCTTTTGTTTCCCAACAGCTTTTGTTGACCAGAGATGAGATGTTACAGGCAGCAAGTTCTCACTGTGTGGCTGCAGTGCTCGTTCATTCTCCCAGCAGATATGCTCCTGCTTTTATCCATGCAGATGTTCCAGGTGAAGAAGTGCAGCAAGATCTCCCAATATCAAAGCACTCCCTGGCTGTTTATTTTAGGAATCAGTATGGTTCTATGAAATCCACTAATGGCATAATGTGTGCAGTGACCATTTTGTACCAGTGAAAGCAGCTAAAGTGATTTTAGGATTAGAAGGGGAGAGTAAGTTTTCAGCTGGAAGTATAGAAACAATTGTCAACAGGGAGAATGGAGTTTCCACACAAAAAATTTGGATGAGTCCTTGAGGTGAAGGTCCTTCTTGCAGGACCTTAGATACAAGCCTGAAGAGACTGGTGGTCCCTGGTACTCCACTAAATACTGTAAGTTTGCACAGAATTTGGCCTAGGAATTAGCTTTAGAATGTGGCTAAGGGAGATGGTTTATTATTTCTCTGTAATCCCAAAAGACAGAAATGCTTTCATTTTACAAATTCTTTGGGAGATGTAAAAGTTCTGAGGAAAAAAAAAAATCACTGCAGTTGTGGTAAAGCTTGTTTTGTGGCTCTTCATTTGTGCCAAAGGCTAGAGCCACAATTGAGCTCCTGCCTGCTGTTTGTGCTGGGAAGATGCCTGCCTGCGGGACTCCACTCTCCAGTCACCTTGTTTTGAAGACTAGTGTACCCCCGAGCATCCGCTCCATTCTCCATTCCTGCCATTTCATAATACAACCATTCTCCCTGTGGCTGTTGCTATGCATCCTTGTTTCCTCCTCCTTCTTCTGCTCTGTTCTAGGAGCAGCTGTGCCATGCTGTGAGCAGACAGGGTGACCTTATTTGTGTGTGTGTGTTTGCAGAATTCTTGTTTGAGTGTCTCTCGAGCAACAGTGAAATTCTCATCTGGTCAGTGTACTGCTGCCTGCTACTCCTAACTGAAGAGCGCCTTTTCTTCTCAAAGTGTCACACAGTCTATGGTGAGTCATCAACCTTTCTGACAGAGTGACTGCAGTAGTGCTGTGGGCATTTGTTGTGCCTCTAGCTGAATTTCAACGCTTTACACACAATCACAATTTCCAGTCAGCATAGATAAAGGACAGAAAATGAGTACCTATGAGACATGTTTGTGATAGCCAACATAGCTTGAATTTACAGTGTCTCTGTCCTGATGAGTTCCTGAGGAGCATGCATTTGTTATAATAGCCAGTTATCATGATTGACATTACCTAAGTTATTATTAGGTATTTCTGTGGACATGCTAAGAGTGGATTTAGGAAGAAAGGCTAAATTCCTTCCATTCTTCCACTCCTCCAGCAGTGGAGGTTGGGGCTTATTATCAGGGAGATGAGTGAACACCTACCAGTTTGGGGCAGTTGTTTCTGTCAGTGACAGAAGAATAATTGTTCAAATCTTCCTTCCTTTAAAAAATTAATTTTGCTTCCGTCCTGGAAGTTGGAGTGTTAAAATCCCTCTCTGTGACTTCTCTTAAACATGTGCAGGCATTGAATCTCTGGTGAGGAGTCTCCAAGATGTCCTGCAGCTGAACAATGTGGAGTTGCACAAACAAGGGCTCCTGCTCTTCACTGAAATACTGAAACGGTAAGGGAGTACCTGCAGCAGGCTTGCACAGGGAGAGTTTGGTAGCCCAAAATGGAGGCTGTGGTGCTTTTGCTTTTTAAGGCTTTTTTGTCCAAGACCAAATGTCTATGCCCACAGAGCCTTTGCATTTGAAAGATGTTGCTGAACAAATGCATCTCCCTTATTCTTGTGAAGAAGGGCCTGACGGTTGTTTCCATACCTCCCAGCTTGTCCTCTTTGTGCCTGCATCCACCAATATATCTGCCTCTTCCTGCTTCCTTGCCAATCTGGGAGGTGAAATTTCCTTTCAGCTGTTGGTAGAGCAGGAGAGAAGGGTAGGAAGGTCCATGTGTATGCGAGCAGTCCAGTTCCTGCTAAGTGCACCTTTGTAACAAAACAGAGCATGCAAATTCCCTGGCTTCTAGTCTTGTATCATCATCTGAGCTAAATTCAAACAGTAAAAACAAATTCTAGGCTGAAATATTAATGTCTTCTGTCACTTTTTCCCTCTTGTTTTCTGCTAAGGAATAACATACCCTGGCTTGTTTTTCTTCTGCGCTTCCTGTTCTTGCCTCTATGATCTTGTTCCTGTCCTGTCATGCTAGTGACAGAGTCTTGGTTTTGCCACTTAGTTCCCCCAAGAGAGCCCTTGAGCTGAATTTTGGAAATGTCATAGTCAATTTTGTAGCAAATGGCAGGGTAAAAAGGAGCAGGAAAAGCAGCAGCGCTAGAACAGTGTAATGATGCCAGTGTAGGATCTGTCAAAAAGAGAAACCAGGATGTGGGAAACACTAATTACAGCATTTATGCTTGTAAAACAAAGAGAACACTCTGTGCAATTACTCTCATTTTCTAGCACACATATTCTGTTTCTCTGAGCTTTGCCTTAGAACTGATGTTTTATTTAAAACTATCTCATAGTGGGGAAAGGGGTCTTATCCTGGAACCTACCCTCTTGGTTTTTCCTTGCAGCTGGATTCTCTTGTATAAGTAATCCCCACACTCTGGTGGTGCCAGACAGGACATACTGCTCCCCTTGTACTGCTTCCTGTGGAAGGAATGGTGGGTAGCTCCCCTTGGAGTGCCCCTTGTCTCTCCCAGCACAACCAGTGGCAGGCACAACTTGGGGCCCAAGGATGAGAGGCTGCAGGAAGCTGCAAGAGTGCTGTCCTTCACACTTTTCTCCCAGGCCCCAAGACATTATAGTACACCGTATTGCCAGTGGGTTTGTGCCTCTTGAATGAGTCAGCAGTACTCCTCCATCCCTTCCTCCTTGCATGAGTCAGAAAAGACTTTTTCTTTCCTGATGGCCTAATTTATTTAGGTGTAGACCAAAGAAATCAAAAATCAAGGCATGAGTATTAATTTAAAGTCAACTGGAGAATGCTTAATTTTTGCAAGTAGTATGGTTTAGGATGAAAAGCAGCAAACATTTTATTCTCAGCTACATATTTCTCTGTGGTGACTCCTGCAGATAAAAAAGAACAGTTGTCAGGACCACTGCACAAAGATTCAATTATCTCTGGAATAGGAGGCAGTTCTAAACTTCAATGAGAGAATTTTAGGTCCAGAGTGACAGTCTTTTCCATGGTCAGATTACTATATACTCTGAGATTACGAACAATGATATAAATCCAAAACAAGCGTATTAGAGAGATGAATTATTTCTTTTCACACACCAGTTTCAAAACCAGTTCCAGTCATCTAATAAAATCCATGTTCAACATGTTCTGATTGCGGCAATTCATTTTTTTTTCCCATGGCAAATCACCCCCCAAATGCAGCTCCAAAACAAACGGCCTAGCGTGTAACTACAACTTCTTCCTACTGCCACCTGGTGGGCTGTAGTGACACCACCATGCACGTGCAGCCAAACGCAAACGGGATTGGGATTTTCCATCGGATTTCTTCCTACAGAGAGTTCCACACTAACCTAGAGGTTTTGTTCTCTCACCTCCCTCCTCCATACTTTGTCCACTGAGATGTAGGAGCCATGTATCATCTTGTTTCTGCACGACTAAAAAAGTACACCCCATCACTCCTGGAGTGGAAAACTAAGTACCACCAGTTCTGTATTTGTCAAGGTTGCACCTCTGCTCTCACGATAAGACAATTAGCAACACCGCCCTTCCTCCTGGACGAAGCCCAAGTCCACTTTCATAGATAAATTGCCTTTGTGAAGTGCCACAGTTCTAGATTAGCTAGGCTTCCAAATGACCAAGTATTACCATTTCTGGTTTTTATGTGTGCCTTTCTTCCCCATCGTGTCAAGTTAGAGATTAAATGCTAGTGAGAAAGGTCAATACTATTTCTGTTTTGTCTGGAAGAAAGAATTACTGTATGGATGTTTTGAAAACGGATTCTGACAGTGAATGGCCTTGTTTTGTGATGTATATGACTTTCAGACATGATTTTTCCCTTCCTCAGGTAAAAAACTAATGGAAAAATAGTCATACCCGTATATAATCTCTCCAGCTCTTTTCTCCATCAACTTTTTTTGCTGCAAATGGACAAAATGCTCTTTAATAAAAAAAAGCAAAGCAATCTTTTTCTAACATGTTCAGTTAAAAATCACTAAATAAAAAAATGAATCAAACAGGCAATGTCCCACAAGCAGTAGCAGGCACCCAGGCGAACAGAGCAGCTGGCAGTGACCAAGCAAATGATTTGATACAATATAAACGTCCATTAAAAACAAACCCCAAGTCAGAATTTGTTATTCCTATAAGGAAGCATCAAGAAAGAAATAATCTATTATTTGAAAATCTAAACCAAGCACCAGGAAATAACCACCCCACACTTTCTCCCCACATAACTAGCCAGCTTGGTTGGCCACTTCAAAAATCTCGTATTACTGCTAGTTAACCAACCATGTAATTCTAATTTGTTATCACAGAGCAGGTACTGCACATGCCTATTTATGCCATCCACATGACAGGGTAATTTGTAGTTATATAATTTCATGGTAATTATAGTTGGAATTACTATGTACAAACTGGGCATTTCCAATGTAATTACCAAAAACTAGAGGCTCAGTATTGACATGATTAGTAGACCCCTTGCAAAACAAAGTATTATGTAAGGCTATCTTGGAGGTTGTTTTTCCCTCCTCCTTTGGCTTTGTAATTGAGAAAGAACAAAAGTGAAGAAAGCTGGAAGACTGAAGCCAACATCTTTTGCTGTGGGTGGCACTCACCTCCCAGGAGTTGATTATAGTTGTTGATTCTGCCCACTCTCATTTGTTATCAAGGAGCACACAATTTTTCAAATGTTACCTCTCCATCAAAGAATGTTGGTGGGTAAAAAAAATATTTTTATTTTAAATCTCAATTGTTCAATTTGAAGACAGACAGCAACACTATTACCCTTCCTTCTGGTATATTTATTACTACATGGTACATAGTTTCTGCTTGTGTCAGAGACAAAAGAACACAGCCACAGCTGTCTAAGACTGAGGAAAAAAGCAGCTTCGATATTTGAGATTGTGAACATGTCACTTGCTGTATCTGCCTCATTTATAGATAAGTGGCCCGGGAATGTTAGGCTACGTAAAGCCTATTATTCTGTAAAATCTTTTTCCTTAGTTCTCTTTAGTTCACAGTTCATGGTCTCATTTGAGAGAATTAATTCAGGGAAGCCTACTCACATGGTTACAGTATTTGAAGCCCAAGAGATGGTGCTGTCTTCGCATGCTGCGATGGTTAAGCCTTTGTATCAAAATCTGGAAATGAAGCAATGGGCACGTGCAGATATGCAGAGTTATCAATTCAAGCGTCCCAATTATACGATCAATAAAAATAAGAAATGGGAAAGTTTATAATGACTTAAGGCACTGAAAGACTGAACAAAAAAAACTCATGGCAAATAGTGAAAAAGTATTTTCAGATTGTGCCTATTAAAGACAGAGATAAGGTACCACATGTGCACTTTCAGTTCCATCAACAATGAAGAAAAAGAGTTGACATAAATGAGAGTGAATGCTGTATTGAACTATTTCTCCTCCAGCTCCTCATCACATACAGGTATTCTAGCATACTTAATATGATATACTGCAAATGTATACCAGTGGTTGCAGCCCGTGAGCAAAATTCGTTAAGTGCACTTAGTGAAAATCTTGAAAAATTGACAGCCAGCAAAGACTGAAGGAGCGATGAGGAAGCAGCAGCTTCTCAAACCTACTTTAGTCAAAGCCCCTCATCCATGGATCTGTTTCTTGTACTACTAACGTGGCCCATGTTATAACAACTAGTTTTTAATCAAAAATTAGGACGTGGAAAAGATTGTCAGTGACGACTTTGAAAAATATTCTTTCCCCTATTTGCTTTATTTCTCTTACACTTTTCCTACTTATGTGGTTTCCTTCTCCTTGCTCACACTCAACCTGCAAGGCTCCACTTCCTGGCTCCAGAAGTAGTTGCTAATATCTTGGCAATACAACCTAGGGTGTGAAGGACAGGAAAAGGCCTATAGGCAACACTCAAATGTAAGTTACTGCATAAAGGAAGAAGAAGGAAAGCGATCAAGAAAGTGGCAGGACATATCCCTGAGCAAACAGTTTACCAGGCCTCCAGATTGCATTTCAGCTCAGAGCAGAATGTGAAAACATTCTCCAATTTTTAAACATGAAGCCTATCCAGGGTGGAACTACTGCTCCAGAAGGTGGCAAACCCAAGCAAATTGGTGGGAATAGTTTTTCCCTCAGTGTTTTCCCCTGCTGAGGAGTGGTTTGGGAAGTGGTAGAGGGAATGGCCCTGGGAACCCATCAACTGATGAAATGAAACCTGCTTGGTCCACCTGCTCTGCTGGCCATTGCATCCTTATTGGTGGCACTAAATTTCTTAACTGAGACATTAGACACAGAAAAGTAACAGAGACTGCCACTTACCATAGGGTTCAGCAAAACAGAGCAAAGGGCCTTATATTTTCTGTCCAATTCTCCCTTACTCCTAGTATCCCTATTCTCTATATCAAAAACAACAATAAAAAACCTCTGTTATGATTACAGCCCCAATTGCATTCTTTTTACATAAATCTGAATAGAAAGGAATTGAAAACCTACAGGGAAATGAAACACCAGCATCCATTGGAGGCAGATAGGAATAAACGACTTGGAGAAGCTGCACTGCAGGCACCACCATTTCCCAGCCACGCAGCAGTTGGTGGGGGGAAGCTGAAGGGGCTCTACACAGGACAGCACGCCCCCACGAGCAGGACACGGTCTGCCTCTGGGAGCCTGTCATGGCCGCCTGCCGCCTCAGGGCCTCGCCTCAGCGCCTCTGAGGGTGGGGCGGGGCAGGGCAGTGATTGGCTGCCGCTCCCCATGGCGGGAAGGCCACAACCATGGCAACCACCAGCCATTTCCCTGGGGAGCCCCAGCCCTCTCCCAGGCCCCCAGAGATGCAGAGCCCTGGGGGGAAGGCGGGCATGGCCTCCCCCCGCCTACAGCAGGCCTTTGCTTTTAGACTTTTTCCATTCTATGCAGGCAAAAACTCCCTGGGAGATAACTGAAAGCAGTGCTATAAATACAGAGTATTCCCACTGCCCCCACACTCACAGTGCTACTACACTGCATTAACTCTTTTATTAACGTCACATAAAAACAGGAGAGATGAAAGCAAAACCGACAGGGGCAACAGCGATGCTGTTCTCACTAACAGCACAGGGAACCATGCAGTCTTTCAGAGAAGAGCAGGCTCCCGAGGGAATGGGTCTTGGGGCCTTGCACCTCCATGGTTTGCCATTGTGTTTCTGTGCAAGCTCCAAGGTTATAGCGCCCTTCTGTGAGTCATGTCGCAGACTGTGCAGAGCTACAACGCCCGTGCGTTACAGCAAAACCTCCCAACCTGTGGTTGCAAAACTCGCCCTCCGGTAAATAGCAGAGGCTGCCGCCCCGACAGCCCCCGCGCCCTTGCTGTGCCCCCAGGCCAGACCTACACCTCCCTGCGCAACCATTCAGAGCAGGTTCCTGAGTGTTGTTCAGTTTGCAGCCTTAAAAAGCATAGCAGTTAAAAAAGAAATGACAGAGGCTGGTATCATAGTTTCAGTCACAAAGGCCACTTCTCAATTCGGGGACATAACCAACTGTCCAGTGGGGAGCTGCACAAGTTTGGAGAAGTACAATGTCTTCTCCCACTGGCAGAATGTCACACAGAAGAGGCCACTCCTATACCCAGGAAATCCTTGAAGGGGAACATAAAGGAACTGCACCTGTATTCCACTTGGAAGGCTGGAAAGCTGTCAGAAGAGGAATTCATTTTCATGGTCGGTGTTACCTGATTAAATTCTGTCCCTGCAGAACCACCAATCTCTAGGTAAGAGAAAAGTAAAGCTTTATTTCACACCTGAAAAGAAGAGATGCACTGAAGCCATAAAGCTCAACGAGTTTGATTGTATCTACAAAGCTGATTAAGCAGTTATGTCAGAGCGAAACTCAGATCTCTTGACTGACTACTCCCTCTTCTAGCCCATACTACCAACGACCTGTCACTCACTGACTGATTTAAGAAACTCCCAAGCTTGCCACTACAGAAGGATCTGGCTCCTTTGGAAGAGAGGAGCCCAAACAACAAGCGCCTGAGTAATGTTGCTCATACTGCTGTGGAAATGCTGGAGAATACCATCTGAAATCCTCACAAGGAGCTGAGCAATTTTCTCAGTATCCTTTGATAGGAAATTGGCAAGACTTTGCAGATACTCCCATCTCAAAGTACTCACGCTTGAGAAATACTCTCAGCAGTTAGTTTACTTTATTTCCTTTCAGCACATAGCTTGTTAGAACAATTTCATATATTAAGGAGCTCAGCATCAAATCTACAATTCTTCATAGAAGCAAGTTCACCTGCCTCAGTATTTGTCCTCTGAAGATTCTGCTCATCCCCCACAATGACTTTCAGCCACGTTTCCTGCGGACACCTCTTGTGTAGCAAGAGGAGACAGCCACCCGCTCAGATCCTGTACCTCTCCCTTTCCTGTTTATGCTACTTCTTCTCAGAGAAAATACCCGCCCATACTGCCACAATAGGATGTTTGGTCAAAAGACCTATCCTTTAGCAGTGGCAGAGAGCTAGGATACACAAAGGTTCCCCAAATAAGCGTATCTCTCAATTAGGCATATATTGCCCAAAAAGAGTAGCATTTTGTTTTTGTACAGAAGTGTTCTGCTTCTTCAGCATCACGTCAGCATCCTTCTTTTTTGCCCACTATCATGTCAGAATCTCACTCTGGGCAATAGGTACCAAGAAAGAGGAAGACAGACTGCTGTCAGGGAAGTGAGGGATGGTCAAATCTAGAAGGACAGGCTGGATGCTTGCTTTCATATGGGATTGATAATCCCACGCTTTAGCAATGCACAGAGCAGCACAGATACAAGAATTAAAGATGAAAGCACAAGATAAACATAAACACTCCTACTGGGATGTCCAGGATGACCAAAATGAATGCTTCTGAGAAGACTGAGAGCACTTGCTACAATTCTGGACTGGTGTCTCACAGCAGCTAGTTCTTTTCAGTGAGGAATATACACATGCATATATTACTTTACCTTTTTCTACCCCTTTTTTTTCTTTGGTTTGAGTTCCAACCTACTGGAAAAAGCATTGTACAGTGCCCCTGCTGCGCTACAAGTCTCCTTTTCGGTTCAATTAATGAGCCATAAATAACACGATGAAGGTGTCAACAAAGAGTGTAATTTATCATAACTTGTCAGAGGGGCGATTCTTAGGAGGAG
>JAOXNG010000001.1:54709810-54727012 GCA_028566535.1 Scolopax minor | reverse complement strand
TGCTCCACTGCTTTCTATTTCTTCATAGACAATGCAACAGCACATGCACAAGCAACCAAGCAGCATTCATTTGGAGTTATACTTCCCTTGCAAGGAATATTCTATAACTTTCTTTAGAAAAAATAATTCCAAATAAAGAGTTAATCTACATTTGCCTTTTTCTTTCCCCTCTATATCAACCACTTTATTTTTAATGCTTCATTAGCTCTTTTTCCTGCACTTGAATGATGCTTACACTTATCTTTTTACATTGTATTCAACTTAACTTCAATCCTTTCAGAGCTGTGAGACTAGACAAAACACTATGGGTAAATAAGTCTCAGCTTACTGTGTCTATTAAAAAATAAACATTTGATTTCCCAAGTTAGTCATGTAAGTTTCCTTCCTTTACAGAAAGAAAGGTACCTTAAAGGTCAATTCATCCCATGCTGGTGCATGTCTGAGACAGACAGTAGCTGCAATGCACTGGTGGTGTGTGCACCTTTCCAAGGACCACAGCAGAAGCCCAGGAGACCATTTTAGGCTGGAGCAGATCTGTCCTGGTCACAGTGTTTGCTCTGCTCTTAGGCAAGGAAATGCTCCACTTCTCATTTCTTTTTTACAATATAAATCATGCACCTTTTCAAGTAAATCTCTGTTCATAAGTGTAATGTAGAGAAAGTAGCTCGAAATTTTATGAAAAAATAATTTTTTTATTGAGTTGAGTACGAGCATGGGCTGTGTCTACACTGAACTGCGGTTGTTGGGCCAGGAGGGCAAGTTTTCCAGGCTACGTTATGCAGACAGTAGCATCCCAAAGCACAGATCAAACATAACCATTATTGTTAGTAACACTGTGTGCAAAAGGCATAAAGAAATGATAAAAATCAAGTATCTTGCAGTTCCTTTCTTGCATCTGCCCATGTCCCTGTGCTACAAGAAAATATCTATATGTGTATCTGACTTAACTACCCAGAGGATAATTTGGGCCTGCAGTGCCCTGAGCTGTGCACCCTGCAAGCCAGCCGGTCACTTTGATAAAGCCAAAGCTGATATTCACCTGAGGGGAACAAATTCACTGTTAAGCTTTTAAGAAGTGAAAGAAAAAGATCAAAAATAAAAAAGGAAAAAAACCCTTATTTGGATAATAATTTTTTTAAAGGAGTCAGGACTGGTGAACACTGTCAATTAAATGTTCACCTTTTCCAGAGTTAATATAAGACTTTTTATTTTGTTAAAATTTTGTAAGGAGACTACCTGCTAGCCCTTGGACCTGAGTATTGGAAAACTGAAATATATGTGCATTGGTATTTTCTAAAATTACACCTGAAATCAGAAGTCTCCCTCTGGCCATAAGATTTCAGATGTCTTTTTAATACCACTAGTGGTAAATTTGAGTTCTCACTTCTTGTATATGCATCTAACATGAGGGACGGAACTAGAAAATACCCCCAGTTACAGAATGCGGTTGCTCACAGTGGCTGAAACCAATAATCCATTTCCTTGTTGCTTTGCAGCATTAAGAATTGCAGCAAAATCCCCCTGTGGTCTCCTCACTGGCTAACATCTGCCAACCCAAGAGAAACACCTCTGTGAAGAGGCCCAACAGGTCTCCATTTCTTAGGGACTGGCTGGGTGTCATGAAATCCTGAAGGCAATAAAAGAAGGGAATCTTGTTGCTCATTGCAGTGGTGATGTCAGAAGTTTCAGTTTTATCAATGGTAAAATTTATTAACCAACTAATAAAAATGTCAATGGTAGGAGTTAGCACAAATTATTTACGAGGTTTACAAAGTTTTTCAGGGACTGTGAGATGTCCCGAAGTAGCTTTTTTTGTTAGAAACTCTGTTAATTGTGTGTAATAGAGAAAAAGAAAAAGGTGGTTCTGACCTGTCATGCCTCAGTGCCCTCATATCAACATACACTGTGGTGGGATCTGGTCCGGATGTTCCCTGTAAACAACAACATCAGCTAATCAGAACCTGAAGGCTGCAAGAAGAAGGGTTTTACCCCCCAAATAACCAAACATTCATTTTACTGCTAATTATGCTAATCAAATGACAAGTTATATTTAAGCTATTCACCAAAGCTCAGCTTCACAGAATTGGAAAGAGCACTGGAAAACATACCTACCATCAGGTACTTGTTACCTTGGGGTTCAGGAAAACATCAAGCGGCCATACTACTTAACCAAAACCTATGTCAACATAGGTTTTATTTGCTACAAAAGGCCAAGTAATCAGCACGTGGATACATACAAAAAAATGTTAAACACATTTTGCCATATAAAGAAACGCAGAAATTGCTGAGGAGACAGTTTAATGGCAGAAGCACATGGTCAGGGATGTGAAGCATGGTTTACTGAGTCTTCCATACATGCAACAGAGAATTTACTTGAAGCTAAAGATAGTAAAGGTAGCACGCATGACATGAACCAATGTGGACTGAAAGTCTGTAAGCAATTATTCTGTTCCTTTTCAGTCTTCCACTGCATAATTTATATCCTTGCTTTATGTCGCAATATTTAGTTACTTGTAAAGCAGACTAAAATTGTAGACTAATTTTAGTTTCCCTTTATGCAGAGATGACACAGTCTTTTAGGCATTTCCACCCACAACTTTGCTGCAGTTTTGTAACCTGCTATAATCTTCCCTTATCTGAAACGTCAAACTCATCACCACTGAACATCATGTGAATTCTCAATACTCCAGTCTAAGGCTCTTTTTGCAGCATACTTCACGTCACTGCTAAGCAGAAAGCCTGAAGAAAAGCACAACTTCCACTTTGGAACAATGGAACTTTGGAAATTTTCTTTTCAGCAGATAAATTCACCTAACCCTGGTAATCTACAGGTGCAGGAACTCCTTTATCAGTTATTTAGATGTTTACTACTTAAAAGAGTGGTCAACATCAACTCCTAATGATTTCTGCCTCAGTTAGGATATATTACAGAGTATAATTCTTCACATTAGGAATGTCTAGGGCTAAATTTTGCATTTCTGCAATGCTGACTGGTAGTTCCACAATTTGTTGAGTACTAAAAATTGCAATCAATTTGCACAAAATAGAGAATTTTTGTGTCTAAAGGGGAAAAGAGTTACCACTACCAATTGATACTTACTGTACAGATACTGATAGTGACCCACCACCAGAGGAGAAAAAGAGTAATAGAGCTGCACATGCATGTTAGCCTCTTTAGCTTGTTATACACAATACAAGATACAATATCCTCTCTAGCTATTAACAACATGATTTTCAGTCTACTAGTAAACTCAGCAGTGTAACAGACTAGTGCTGAGTGGAGAACTTATTTGAAATATATACAATGTTAAAAAAAAACAAACAAAACCAAGGAAAAATTTGTTATCTTTAAAAATAAAAGTAAACCTGAGTTGATTCATAGAATAATGGAAACAGTCAAGTTTGAAAATCAAAGACAATCACTATGGTATTTGTTATTTTCAGTGCGAATGAAGTAGTTACAACAGACAGCTAATATTTGACGAAACCTGCATCCAGGTAAAGCTATACTGGACTTTTTAATAATTTCATAGAAGGATCTGAAAATCCCCACATCTCCAGACTCAATTTCTAGTCTGTCCCACTGTTGGAAGCTGATAGGTGGGTATTGAGGGAACATGAAAATCCCCTACCTGCTCGGCCAGCTTCCCCAGCCTGTGAGGCTATAGCAGCAGGAATAGCAGGGATGAGGGAGAGAAGGAAAGAAGGTAACACAAGACAAAAATAATAATAAAAAAATGGGAATGAAGGGTGGGAGAAAAAAAAGAGGAGAATGCAAAAAGCAGGGAGTAAAATAAAAAGAAAAACAATGTCAAATACAGGAATTTTACAAATTAACTATTATACCATTAAAGGTTAAAAAAAGTAAAAAATGAGGTGTCAACATTTTAGTAGAGCAACAGAAGAGACAGCTATAGACTGCTAACCTTGGACAAACAGACTTAAATGGTTTTAGGACACTACAGACAATGTTGTTAGTGGAAAACATGTGTCTAGCATACTGATTTTCTTATTTTTGGTTTTGGCAAAGAAGGCAGTAAACATTGCGGCCCTGCTATTTTAATGCACATCCATTGATACAGGAGTTCCAGGTCTGCCATTTCACTATTAAAAGAAGTGTGTAAGCGATGTCCACTGGAAATCAAAAGTAAAGTCTCTTTTTGGAAAAAACAATAAATTAGTATACAACAGAGAAAGATACTTACACCTTGTTTCATACAGATAAACCTGCTCTAAAAGTGAAATAAACCCAAGGCTTTGTGCACAACCTAATTACTAGAAGACCATAACTAAATGCGTAACTTCATAGTTCAATAATTCTTCATTCTTAGTCTACTTGCTATGATAAACAGCATAATATGTATAAAGGACAGTACAATTAAAAGCTGATAAAAGCCCATCAGTACTCCACCACAATCAATAATGCAGCAAAGCGACAAAAGACAGCGGTGACAAGTCCTAAGCCACTGCTGTCCCACGGAGCATCTAACACCACATGGTTGCAGTGGGACTTGCCCTGCAACTTGTGAAATAAACAGCTCTGAGAGCACTGGCATTCCACATCCCTCTCATCAAACATCTCAATTCCAGCAAAGTTAAAGACTACAGGAAGCTGCCACAGTAGCATCTTAAAATTCAAATCTAGAAATCAAGTTTATTTTGAATGTGGGGGAAGATGAAGCATTTAAAAAAACAGGATGGACCCACTTATTCCATTGCTGCCCCAAAATAGAAATATTACTAGTAATCCAGGTTGAACACTGCAGTGTAACGGCAAGAAAGCAGGAGAATTGCTGAAACCCATCAGTTATACAGCCTGTGACTATACTGCAGATCCACGGAAAACTCTGATAGTACCAGAGCCTCATATGGCTTTTAACTAAGGAAGGGCTTGAGAAACAGCCATTGAAGTTTCAGCATCACCCTTTGGTGGCCAGCTGCAGCTGAGATACTCTGAAAGCATTTCAAAAGAAGCAGAGAAACAGAGCCAAGACCAGGGCGACTGACTGAATTTGTGTGTGCACATTTATTTTGCAATACAGAGATAGAGAGCATCTGTAATGCTGGTAACAGGAAAAAAAGCAACATGACTTATGTTATATCTGGTACTTACTAAGGATATGCCAAGTAGTATTCAAAAAAATAAATTGGGCCAAACATCATTTTCTGTCTGAAAATAAGTACACAGTAAGTCATATCCCTCGGAATAAGTAAATGCCTTGCCCCTGCTTAGGCTGCCACCACTGAACCACCCCTGGTCTGTGCAACCTCTGCAACATGCCAGGCTTTTATCCTCTGGGAAAACATTGCAGATCAAAACTGACCCCAACGAGTCAGCAGTAGGGGTGACCATGTGCCAACACACAGCCTGTCCATAATTTCCACTGAAGTCAAAGGCCAAGGTCTGTGCTCTACTGTCCTTCTCTCCCAGAGTTAAAACCTAGGAATTAGGCAATCAGAAGTCCTAAGAATTTAAAACTGTTGTTTTGGAGGAGTTTTTTTGTGCTTTACTATCTAAGGATGTGACCTCAATGTTTATTCTGAATCTACTTCTGCTCCAGTGATGCTCAGAAATGGAATTTTTGATGTCACTTAACAATCTCACATAGGCAAGCACAGCAGCTGGAGCTGTGAAAAGAACTTCATGGCATGACTCATAGTGAGGTGGGAAAACACAGAATCTGAAGGAACTCACCCAGAGCTGTACCACATTGCAAAGTGTGAATCATACCTCTGATAAAGTGCATGGTTACACTCTACACAGAACTGTCCCTTATTACTTTTAATATGAAAGATCCTCAAAAAATGTGATCTATCACTAAGGAAAAAGAAATATTAAGTCCTAAATTTACTAACAAAGTTCTCTCTGGTAGACAGTGAGGGAAGGAGTAATTTAATGTAACTTTAGCCAGCAAAGAATAAAGTGTGCAGTATAAGGTAGGAAGCATCTCCCAATGTTGATAAATCCCATCCCAAGATGGGCGTGAGATAGGCTGAATGAAGCTCTCTCTTGAAATATTTCTTTGATTCTATTGACTATAGCTGGATATGTGATAAGTCATTTCACCTTGCCATCTCACTGAGAGGTGACAGAAAATCAGCAAGATGAATCCTGCTCTCCTGCCCTAGCTTGATTTCTTAGTACATTTTCAGGGTTAACTAAGGAAAATGAACAACTTTTAGAAGGTTTTCCTCATCTGAGATTGAGTAACAGGTGAAATAAAATGAAAATATTTGTTTCAAGTGTTTAAATAGAAATTAGCTAAAATCCTAGAGAAACACCTGTGCTGTTGTAAGAAATAAGGTACCTTTTATATCTATTTTTCTCTCTCTCTTGAGAATGCTAAAATGTTAGTTAATGAGAATTAAAATATGCTGGATGCAATCTTTTAATCTCAGAAATCCCTCGACCATAATCTGTGAGTATACAGCCATAAAAAGTCAGATATTAGTGGTATTTAAGTGCCTAAAGATTGAGAGAATTATTTATTTACAAAAGCACATCTCTCAAAATCTAGTCCCAAATGACTACATCAAAATAAATATAGTAAATTTGCTCTAAATTTGAGAGGAAATAAATACAAATGTCAATGCATTACTCTGTCAGTGATCTTAATCCTGAAATTAAGACTTTGTTAGACTAAGGCTCTTTTATACCAAAGAGACTATCACAATTATTTCCTTTTTAAAGTAATCTTTAGTAAAAGACCAAATTCTGCTGTGAAGTTTTTATACACACACATGTAGTTACACATACAGCCCTCCCTCCCACCATGCAGAGAAGAGTTCAGCCCCAAGTACCCCTCAATCTCAAGCAGAGAGCAGTAATTGCTAGGTGTTAGAAGCACTACATGAGCTAGGGCACCAGGGAGAAGAGCCACACAACAGGACACGACATCCACCTTAACAAGACAGAACCAGAAGCCAGTCATTCCAATCATAGAAGCAAAAAGCATTACTAGTATTGAAGTGTAAAGTTTGAATTCAATAAACAACCTTCTTCCTACCCAAGAAATAAGTAAGCAGAAAAGATCCTAAACTTTACCTAAATTAAAAACAATGTTGGCACTATGGTCTGCTTAGTAACCTAGTGAAGGTGTCCTTTTTAATGGCAAAATGTTGTTAATCCAGCATTATACCCGCTGCCCATAAGAACAAGCATTATCAAACAAAACTTTTTTTGCCAGTACATATCATCCATACACTGTGGGGACAGACTTGTCAAAAGCCACTTTTTATTCCCCCCACCTCTTTTTTATAAAAAAATAGAAATAGGTTGGGGTTTTTTTTGTTGTCTTCTGCTAACTCAACTCACTAACAACAAACACCCCAAAAAATGTCAGCAGCCCTTATTTTCATCAGTGTAGATCATCAACACAGAACTATGCTCTTCAGGCTCCAACAGAAGCCTATAGCAAATTATGACTGGATACCTGGCCACAAACCCTGCTAAAAGTCACTACCTTAAAGAGTTGGAAAAAAATGGGATGCATGTTTGTACTTCTGTCACTCCAGTTCAAAGCATGTCTTAAAACAAACCTTCCTTTATCAGACACCTTGTAAGTCTTGGAGAGACAGCTGTAGTCATCAGAAGTAAAGATTTCTCACATTCTTAACTGATGCTGCTATACTAGCAAGACTTTAAAATGTAAACTTATCTTAACCAGGGAAGAGGTTTTAATCCTAATTCCCCTTGGCCTCCTTTGTCAGTATGCAAGTCATTTGTATACCACCGTGAAGAACAGAACCTAACTAATGAAAATTACTGCAAGTAAATGAGTAAACAAGACTGATCTTTAAGTGATCCCAAAGATGGATTTTTCTTCTGTGTAAGTAGATTTAATTTGAAACATATAATAATATTAACAATATAAGTGGGCAAGAGTGATATTGGCAACAATAATACTGGATGGAAAGGTGGCTGGGAGCAGTAGGCATAGATTTACCAGTGCTGAAACGTACTGACTAACCCAATGTATAGCAGGTTGTATGGATAAAAGGGTAGTAGCAAATGTTAGATACCTTGGCTTCAGCAACGTCTTCGACATGGTCTGTTATAGCTTTGTCATAGCCAAACTTGAGAGATTGGACTGGCTAAGTAAGATGATAAGGGGATGGAAAACTGGCTGGACTACCCAAGGACAGTGATCAGTTGTACAAAATCCAACTGGGAGCTTATTACTAATCAAACCTCCAACTGATTGATACTGCTGACTGTCTTCTAGTAATGACCCAGACGATAGGATAGAGAGTACTCTCAGCAAGTCTGTAGATGATAAAAGATTGGGGAGAAGGCTCCCAACTACTGAGAAAAAGCTCGACAAGCTGAAAAAAAAAAAGGCTGAAAGAAGTACCATGAAGTTCAGTGGAGACAAAATGCAAATCCTGCATATTGTTTGGTTTGAAACAATCCTAAGCAACAAGACAGGTGGGGTGCTGACTGGCTAAAAGACAATCTGGGGGTCCTGACAGAGCAGTGCACTCCCGCAGCAAAGGAGGCCAACTGCATAGTGATTCACATGAGCAAGAGTGTAGCCATCAGGGCAGGGGAAGGGATTCTTCTCTATTTGGCACTTGTGAGTTGCACCTGGAGTACTGTCTTCAATTTCAGAATCCCTTGATCAAGACAGACATTGAAATACTGGAGACAGCCCACCGGAGTGCTCCCAGGGTAGGTAGGGGCCTGAGGAGAGACTGAGAAAACTGCATTTGCTTCGCTTTCAGAGGAGAAGGCTCTTATCACTGTCTACAACTAACTAACGGGAGGGAACAGAGAAGATGGGAGACAGATTCCACAGGGTGAGATGAATGGCAGTGGACACAAGGTGGAACAGAGGAAGTTCTAACTAGATGTTTGTCTGGACAAGGCTCTAACCAACCTGATCTAATTAGACTTGGCTTGAATAAAACATGCTAGAGATCTCCAGAGGTCTCTTCTCACTAATAATCCAATTCTGTTATTTACCTAGAACTCTGTACATTCATACAAAATAAGGCAGATGGTAACATACTTTTAATAATACATAATTGTGACCATTTGAATTTACTTGAGAATGTACACCTAATTTACAAGCATGATGAAATTTAAATAACGTCATATGAAACTTAAATAAGCTTACTGTCATTTCCAAGTATCAAATAAAACAAAATAGGAATAGAATTGCCATATTTTGGGAAGACTGTGATGTTTGCAGATCAGCAAAGTCAGATTAATATGATTTTATGGCACGGTATTAGCTGCAATAAGAATTTCTGTAACTGCCAATAATCATCAGCAGTGGGATGTTCTAGTATTTGTCAGTTTCAGTTGAACTGAGACAATGGGGCAGTTTCAATTGCACATACAAACAAAAGGAGGAGTCCTGGATATATCTGAGCACCAAAGGGAACATATTTCAACTACAAAGATTAAATCTCACCAACCTTGTTGATTACAAATCCTAAAGATGTTACTCAGAACGAGTATCTGAAACTCCAATTCAATCACACTATAAAAACCTCACAGAGCTTTTTCAATGTACTATGGTTATGTACGCTCAGATTCTCTGATGAACCTATTAGGATGCAAAGAATATAAAGTTGGTGTCACTTGCTTCTGCCAGTAAAATATATCTCATTTTTTCCTGGTAATTTTTTAACATTTTGGACTTTATTTATTTAAAAATTAAGATGACATTTTTCTGCTTTCAGATGCTCTGGTCACCTAAAGGTATTTTTTCCACTGTGACAAACTACAAGGCTTATAAGAAAGCAGGAGATAGAAAAACAATCTTCACGTCAGCTTGTGTTAGAAGATGGCAGTTAACACCTACTCATCACTCAGCCAGTCAACCCACGTATTTAATAAAGAAAAAATAGGGAGAATAGCAATAGCTCTGAACTACAAAATTCAGACAAAATTCAAAAGGGTCAGCCAACTAAGGATAGAAACAAGCAGGAAATCCTTTCCAACTGATACTGGCTACATACCTGCATTCTTTAAGAGCTGTAAAGAGCTCTTTAAGAGCTGGAACAAAATGACTTGTTGACAAACTGTAGCCTTGTTCACAGTCACTTTGGCTCATACTGTGTTTGAGCTGTATTTACAGAAATAGTCAACCTTGCCTTCATAGGACATACACCTACCATTCTTACACGTTTAGGCCGAGGAGAGGTCCTCTCACTGTAAACATATAAACACCACTATCCCCAAAGCCATCTCCTGCAACCCAAGAAGCCTCCAATACACTGCTGAAGTAGATTTATTTGATTGCACACAATTAAAGCCCTTCTCTGCAAGCCATGAGAAGTTTCACATCACTATTTTCCAGAGGAACAGAAAATGAAATAAATTACACTTTACTGCAAAGGGGAAAAAGCATTTCATGAAATAGTCATTTGTGAGCAGATGAATTAATGTCAAACCTGAAGCTATGAAAGAGACAGGGGAAGGTGTATTTACCTTGCCGGAGATAGTAAATCACAAGATTCAGTCTTGCCTCAGGAATGACATCAACCAGAGGAGGCAGGACCTGCAAAGCCCCTTCTCCTCCCCGGAACACCACCTGCAGAGAAAAGCAGCATATTGATAATTATGTATTAAAATCTTGTCTATGATCTCTTAATTCCAGGAAATTAATCCCTAAATTACTATATTAACAGTAGGAAAAGGTCACTGGTACTGGAATTAGCATAATCCCTGCTTTAATATAACTACAGAATTACTACCTGTGATAATCTTTGTGTTGAAGAATTTAAAGTATTTAATCCACCAATAAACATTAACTTCTTTCAGCTTTTAGCAGCTCAAACCAGCGGTACATTATTTATCAAAGGTTTTAAAGCGATACATTCTATATCAAAGATTTTAAAGAATAATATGGTCTCAGACAAGAGTGAGGGGGACACATACAGAGTTACAATTTGCTTATGATGAATTCATATTAAAAAAATAGGGTGGCAACTCTACATTAATTTAGAATGACACAAGATCCTAAAATGATCAGCAGCAGTTGATTCTTTAAACCTCAGTGTCACATGACAGTTCCTCCACCAAAATCTAACATACTTATTCAATAAGCCACTGGCAAAAAGACCAACATTCACAATAAAGAATGTTAACTTTAAAAAGTCCAATTTGATAGCAGTTTTAACTCTTAGGAAAAAAACCATTAGCTTGTTGAAAAAAGACCAAGCAACTGCCCTTTGTTAAATAAAGAGTATCTATTGTTACCTGTTGTTTACCAAGGTAATGCCACCACCTCAGGGAAAATTAACAGGTGATTAGAGACTCTTTTACTGCAGGACACACAAGTATTTTGGCTTTTATCAGACTCTTTTCTCCTATGAACTCTTGTTTAGTACTTTTTGGATGAAGACCATTTTCTGGACTTATCTTTAATTCCACTCACATCATTGTCTAAATAAGACTTGATAAATAAGAGTTGAGGGTCAAGCATTCTGACTGATTTCTACAGTATTCTTATTGACCGGGCTCCACAAAATATCTTGCAAAGGTATTCTTACAGGGCACAAACTATTTTAATATGCCTTTGGGGACAAAAGCAACAGCATTATTATTTTGTGACAGTCTCAAACTGACAGGGAAAAATTCCAGGAAAAAGAATACATTTGATGGCACACTGATTATACAAGTAGGATTTCTGGAATGGGACTTACAAGGCAGAAGAGATTCAATTGGGTCTGCAATTCCCAACATACTCCATTTTATGAATCACCAAGAAAAGCTCTACAGGTGAGTACAGTTCATATTAAATCCAAGAAATACATTACTCACCAGATTGTGCTTAATGAGCTCCTTGCCAAACTCGAAAGACGGTGAAGCACTGTCCGTCAAGTTCTTGAGCTCTGCCTGGAATTACATATATTCCGGAATTTTGACACAAAAATAAAAAAGCACACAAGTATAAAGGTAGCTTCATGTGAGCCCCAAACTGATTGAAAGACATCTCCAGCAGTGTTGGGTCACTGGAAGATTTTTACTTTCCATTTCTATGTGAAGATTTTAGCAACTGGATAATGCATATAAACACAAGGTCAAAGGTGGACTGTGAATGTAAGACCACTGCACATACATGTGGCCAGATGGTTTAACACCAGGAAAACTGAAATAGGTGACATTCCTAAGAGAAGGACACAATGACAAGATAAAGGACATCATCAGCATTACTGAATAAGACAGGTAACACGAAAAAGAAACCTGCATGGAATCTTGAACTAAAATAAAGGTGAACCAAAGGGCTGTCCAACAGATACCTCAGCAGCCTTCCCATTGTAGAGTCGGAAATGGTTACAAGCCTTAAGGTTAAGAGCAATGGTGCTGTCAGGAACTTGCTGAAGATAAACAGCTAGCACTTCCTGTGATACATCATAGTAATCCAGTTTGTAATAGCATAAGGCCACATATACATTCAGAGCCAGGTACTCCCTGCAGGAAGGAGAATTAAAGAGAACATTTAAATCCCACCAGAAAGTTATACTCCAAAACATTACAATCAGTGATAAAGCTCTCACATGTCTATACATCTTTTACAAGCATATCAAAACTGTTTTTTCTGAGAAATGCTTAGAGCTTCTAGAGCTCTAGTTTGCTAGTTAAGATTTCACTGATACAGATCCAGGTTCACATTAGTTTTTTCAATGGCAGCTACTGTGGCTTTAAAGAATTAACTACAAAACTTTTGGCTAGTAAATCTGGGAAATGGTGATAACTTCACACTAAGGAAATGCACTGAACATTAGCACTGTATTTGGCCTGGCAGAATAGGATTTTCTATACAATACATACAAAGACATTTAATATGCACATAAAACTTTGAAAATATTTTAATGACCTTATTATCTTATACCAAGTACAACTATTTTAAAAAATCCTTTAACATTACAAGCTATCAAGCCAGAAGCACTAGACATAGAAATAAGACAGGCATGTGGGGAAACAGTAAGTAAAAGGCTAATTGTTATAAAGATTACTCTGTTACTCATTTAGCTTTGAGTGACTGCTTCTACAGGACTTGGAAGTTAAAAATCTCTTCCCCAAGCATTACATGACACACATACATCATGATGGACTTCTCCGAAGCATTCCAGAGGAGATACTGCCAAAAGACAGCTAAAGATAGCTTTTTTTTTTTTTTTTTTTTTTTTTTTTATTTTGGGATAGCAAATAGCTATTTATTTTGGGATAGCAATTTCCATTTTGTTAAACAATACTTCCAGCCACTTAAGAACTCAATTTGTTCCTGGATAAGTTCTGAACTAAGATCTTGCAGAATGTAATAGGAAAAACCATCAACAAGTGTCATAGCAAGAAAAAGAGAAATGGAAAGAATTTCAGACCTAGAGAAATGAAAGGAACTCTCCAGATAAAACCAAAGAACCAAACCTTTCTTAGAAAGGCTAAGAGGTGAAGGAGAAGTCAGTAACCACATGCAAGGGACACCAGACTGGCCATCAGAGGGGAAAGAAAGAAAAAGACAAAGCATGCACATAACTGCAGAACATTTCAGAAATAAAACAGAAAGAAAAATCTCAGAATGAATTACATGAAATTATTGCTAAAAGCAAGCAACAAGAAGCAGACTTCTTTTTAAACATGGATTTTTCAATAATGCTTTGCAATGAACAAAATTAAAGGGCCTGCGACTTGTGCACATTTTGTGGTGGGAAAAAACCATAGTAATTGAGGCAAATACCTACTTTCAAAAACCAAGCAACTAAATGGCATTCAAATACCGACAGTATCAGAGACACTGCAATCAGGTTTAGAGATGCCCACCGATTATCAAGAAGAATGCGTTTGTAGATATCAATAGCTTCTTGGTAGTGTGACCGCATGTAGTGGATAGATGCCAAGCTAAGCTGATCTTCTGTGATGTCTTGCAGATTCTGGTGAGAGCTCATCAGTTTCTTCTCATCACTAAACTAAAAAGAGTGTGACACATTCTCAGCAGAGTTCAGTTCAGCAAGAAAAACATTTTAATTAGCTGGATTAGTTTTGTCCTTTCTGGCAAACAGCAGGTGATTCATATTTAATATCTGGAAAAACTCTGTTACTTTAAAGTTAATTTGACCAGTGGAGAAAGCCAAACATTAAATAGGCAGACCAGTTGAAACTAGATAAATCAGAAACTAAAACTAAGTACGTTTTCCTTCAAGGTGTGATTTAGACATAATTACATGTCACATTCCTTGATGGATAAGAGGGGAAGAGCTGAATTAATTATTTCACAAACAGAATTTTGCAACACAAGATTTGACTGCTATTATTCTAGCAGACATTTTGCTATTTGTAGATCCAAATCTTGTTTCTCATGGATAGCAGAAAAATGCAAGGCTTGCCAACACACGTGCTAATTTTCACAAGATTTCTTCACAGCACTAACAAACTCTCTTTGGTCAGCCCCTTAAAATTCCAGTTTCTTTAACTAAATGGTTTATTTTTAAAAGCATTGATGTATAGCACATAACACACACAGGGATAAAAACAAGGAACACAGGTAAACATACCCATTATATTTGTATTACAATAGTAAAGTTGAGGCTATTCACCACATCAGTCTGATCAACTACTTATTCCAGTGTTTCCCTCTGCTGGTCCTCATAATACAGTAATTATGTATTTGTCACAGACTAATTCCATCTTATGTATTGTTTTTTCATCCGTCTGCTCAGTTTTCTTCAAATCCTTTACCTCCCTCTTTGAGCTACTCACAAAATGATACTCCAGTACAAAGGCAAGAGAAGTTGCTTAACAGAACTCAAGGCAACGGGCTTCATAGTAAAAACCCTTTATTTCCAAAGACTAACTAGATGAATTAGGATTTACTTAACTTCTCTTTATCATAGACATCTGTAAGTACCAGTGCCACCACAAAAGCGTTTTAAGATTTCTCTCTTAAACATAACAGAGATTTAAATAAAGAGACATCAAAGCCAATATTCAGGATTTATACTTTCTTTCACCCAAAACTCAGTCTCTTCAGTAGTACAATACTTAAATATAACAGGATGGTACAAAACCAAATTTAAGGGAAGCAAGTAAATTAAACATTTAATTATTGTTGAAATTAAAGTAAATTTCATGCTATAAACAGTATTACTTCTTGGATACTAAATGACTTAGGATGATCAGTAATAGCATATAGTCCACTTTGGTCAAAGTATAAGACAGCTGCAAGTTAGGAAAATTTGGTATGCTTCAAAGAAAAAGAAATGTAGTGGCTCATATATTTCTGATTCTATTCAAGTTCCTTATGATCAAAAATAGCACCAGGTTCCTGTTGTATGACTTGTGTGAATTGTGTTAGTAAGACTTTCCTTAGATACATGCTCATGGCATCTATTCTGAAATCATGTTTTCACACTTACTTTCTCCTCGACATTTTAATACAGTAGGTTGGTTACAGAAAATGTTTGTTCTCCTGCCACCACAGACATTTTAATTATTCTGCCAAGTTGCCAGCAGAAATTACACATTACCAAATTGAAAAGAAAACAAACAAAGCATGAGTGAAGAAGAGACATCATACCTTATGTGCCAGGTGAAAGAGTAAACGGTTCTGGAGACGGCTCTTAGGCGCTGAAAGGAAAATTCAGTAAGTATTGCTGCAAAGAACAACTCGGGGTGTCTCTTATTTTTAACTCTCTTTCTCAATAGACATGCAGGCACCCATATTTTTTCATTAACAGTACAGTTCTTCACTGACACAGCCTTTGCAGGTCATGCCCTGGGGCAGACCCTACCAATTTTAGAGCAGTTTAAAGGCTTTCCTCCTTCCTATCTTCATTCAACAAACATTTCTTTTTAAATCCACGTTGAAAATAAATTTTCATTGGCCTCTCTCTTCCACAAGCCTTAAAACTTCTATGAATTGAACATTTCCCTGAAGGGCCTACTGGATAAGGCTCTAGGTTGTGGGCTTTTTTTTTTTTTGTGACACACAGCACAGCATCTTTTACAAAATGAGAAGCAGGAAGAAATAAACTCATAATCAAGGCTCCTTCTACAATGTGTCATATTTGAAGAAATTGTGATTCATAATTTGAAGAAACTTGTCAACTTCCAGTGCATTGCAAAACCCACTGTTGCTACCATTTTATTATGTGTGGACATTATACTTAGTTCTAGTATTTCTTCTGTCCTTAGGAAAAAAAAACAGGCACATGAAAGAACCCTGCAGTCAGAGCAGATAAGATTCAACCTAAGGTATGGCAGGAAATTTAAAGGTGGTTCTTCCTAGAACCACTAAAGCTCATGAAATTTCTTGCTCTAGCAGGATTAGGAATTCCATATGACACAAATTGTTAACTGTAGAGCTTTAAGTCACTAGAGAGAGTCTTGTGCTTCACTGAGAGTGACAAAGGTCCTTATCCAACAGAGCTATTAATTTCTTTTGCAAGCAATCTTCCAAAAAGCCTTCCCTTGTTTCCTGTATTTTCTTTAGCCTACTCAGTTAATGAGCACTCTCATTCTTGGTCAGACCAAACAGCTGGCAACCTACGTTTCACAGAAAGGACGTTCATGGAATCTTTACAAAAAGCAGAATTACTTACTGTTTATGAGGCCACAAAAGTGCAGAGTTAGCAAAGCTATAGCCTGTAACACAAGGCTATAATTCTTCTGACATGCTGAACCACGAAGAAGGGCTCAAGCCACCAAAACCTCTTCAACTCCAGGACGGTATTTTCTAGTACTAAGTTAGGTTTGGGTGGTTTTTTTAAAAAGAAATTTAGGGATTTACAGATTTCTTACTCTTTCTCCACAAACTTTGTAATACAATGGACAATGCCAAAACCCAGGCCACTCTCATTAGGTTGGTAGTGATTAGGTTGGCAGTGTAAGGCTGTTCTAATAGGTACAGCAATTATATCTTTCCTCTTTCCCAGGCCATGTTACTTAACCATGTGCCTAGAAAAAGAAGACAGTGCATTGTATCTTCAAAGAACTGCTAGGAGACAGAAGTCACAAAAAGCAAAGACAACATGAGAGCATTCTCACAAAACCACAACATCTCGCAAGATATTACTAATGGAGTATCAAGTTGTTAAGAACCTAAATGGTCTTCAGTCTAGGATATGGTGGGAATTCTCAATAGCCTAATTATTAATTAAAATATAGTCCTGCCACAAACAGGATGTCTGGAAAAATTATAACCCGGCCAAGCTAGATTTTGAATCTATAATTTGCAATTTGCCGCATTC
>JAOXNG010000001.1:54676775-54686897 GCA_028566535.1 Scolopax minor | reverse complement strand
CAGGGTAGATAAAAGCCACTGATTTACCTTCTTGGTTTAGTGCGTATAACACCCCCCCCTTCCTTCTCTCAGCTCATCCCTGTGATGAAGAGTTAGTGCCCTTATCAGGCAAAGTTTCAGGTAATGCTTCAGTTTTATGGCCCAGCCATTCCATGAGCAAACATTCACAGCAACCTTTAGCCTCTCTCCTTTCCCGAGTTTTGCTGTTAGTAGTTTTTCACAAACAGAAGTGCCACCTAGAAGACCGGAGGGGCGGGCAGAGGTGAAGGCAGGGAAGGGGGTTGGGAAGTACCTGAGAGAAGGATCATACAGCCTGTCTTTGGATCTACAGCGTGGAGATCTCTCTCGTCCTAGCCAAGAACAAAACCAATGTAGAGTACCTGAAGGAAAGAGGGCTGGAAGAGAAAAAGAAAAGAGAAAGCACACACAAAAATGGGTCTAAACTGAGCAATAATGAAGCAACAGATTTTGGGTCTGGCCCTTTGGCTTTTGTTTTTCTCTCTCCGGCTGCTGCAGCAAGTTGGTTCAAGTGAGTGTAACAACAACAATTTTGTGATCAATGTGATGCTCATGAATTACTCGGACTTGCCATCATCTGATGATAATTTGAAATTAGCTGTGGAGCAAGCCTTGAAAAGGGTAGAAAATGAATTACAGACAACAGGTAAGGCAACCAGTGTTGGTTATCTGTCTCCTCCTATGGCTTCTTGTCAGACTTTTACGCCACAGCTTTCTACTAATCTGACCTTCCACAAACTGCTCCTCAGACAGGTTTCTTTGCCTGTCTGTTCACCTTATGTATATCTTACAGAAATAATGACCTTCCTCTGTAAAAACAGAAGCACTCTACAGATGGGTAGAACCATATTTCCTTTCATGGTGTCTGAATAGATTGTTCCTGCATGCTTTTTTGAAGATCTGCAGTTGGGATTTGGAACATGGGAATGGCTGATCAGAATCAAGTCAATACCTGTGATCCATCTAGTGCAGTAACTGGGATGTCCTTGCTTGCTCCCATGGCTGGATTAGCCTCTTCTTTCTAAAAATAATTTTCCTCTTGACCCCATCTGTTGATCACATTATGACTTGAAGTGTGAAGATTCTGCAGTCTCTCTGTTTTTCCCTCATCACCACTGCAGGTGATGCCTTTATTTATTTTTCTATCCTACCTCTCCTTTCAATATTACCCATCTACTGCCACTCTCTAGAATATCAAGGGAAAAGGAGGTTCCAAAGAAATGATAACTATTCCCTTTCCACACTGTAGTTGAAGAGATTTTGTGTAATTTAATTTGAAAGGGTCTCTCAGTTGTCTTCCTACAGAGTCTTTAAAAAAATGTCTAATAATGGCCAACATTAAAAGTACTTTATACTGAAAGTACTAACACTCAGCAGTACACACTGGGGCAAAATTTACAGTCTCATCCTAAGTACTGGTGGACATAGCAGCTTTTTGGTGGGAGACGTCCTAACATAAGACTGCTCAGACAGTCAGAAGAAAAGGGATAGAGTGTATTAGAGGTTGTCTGCAACTCATGATGCTATTTACTTTCATGTTTGTGTTACAGAAGCAAATGTTACAGTCAATGCCACCTTCCACAACTTTACCTCATCACTCTATGTCTCAAGAGGCTGTCGTACAAGCACCTGTGAAGGTGTGGAGCTCATCAGGGAAATTTATGTAAGTAGCAGGCTTCTTTAAGTTAATTTCCTAAAAAGACAAGACTTTTTTCTTTCTATGTGTGTGCGCATGTGTGTCTCTGTCTTTCCTTATTAACTTTTAATCCTGTTGATAAGTTGCAAACAAATTTGACAGGGAAGTGAGGTTTTCAAAGGGAAGATGTTCTTGTAGGTTGTGTGATGACAAGTAGGCAAAAGGAAGAGGGTAGGGTTAGATTAGATATTAGGAAGAAATTTTTCACTATGAGGTTGGTGAGACTGGAACTGGAACAGGTTGCCCATGGAACTTGTGGAGGCCCAGTCCCTGGAAGTGTTCAAGGTCAGGTTGGATGGAGCTTTGAGCAACCTGGCTTAACAGGGGGGTTGTAACTAGATGATCTTAAAGGTCCCTTCCAACCTAAACCATTCTGTGATTCTAAATACTGGAGAGAGATTCTATGAATGCTTTCTAAAGACTGTCATTAGACAAAATGTGTCATTGCTGGCTAAAGAAGCTCTCCACTTCAGACTCCTTTTCCTATGCTTAAGTTGTCCTCCTTTTTATATCTGCACAGCAATTTGTGTGACCACATAGCCAAAGCAATCTATTAAAAAAATGCAACAATGAACAAAAAAATCCCCCACCCAACCCCAAATACTCAAACATCCCAAGCAGAGCAAGAAAGGTCTGTTTCCAACTGGGTCAGACCCTGATCTGTCTCACCATCAGTTTGTACAAATACACAGAGAGAGCTGTGCAAGGATGTGGGAACATGTGGGCATGTTATTAGGGCATGAGATTATTAGGCTGCCACTGATACCAAAGAAACACGTACAGAACTATGCCCAGAGGGCAAAGATGAAATACTCACTTCTCACTAGAAATCACAAAAGTCACGTGGGAGAAACTATGTAAATACCCTAATATGAGGAAAAACTTGTAAAGAAGCTGTGTTTTGACAGATTTTCTCATGTCTAATGACTGTCACCTCTGAGTGAAGCTTTGTCAATCCAACGTGAATTCTCAAATCTACCGATGTATGAGCACATAGTCCCTCATGACATACAAAGCTACTGGTCAGGCATTATTTGTGGTCATGGAAGGATTTTTTTAATTACAAACTTCATATGCATATAACTACTTGTTTTTCTGATGCACAGTATCTTGTAATTCCATCCTTTCAGTCTTCTGCAAATGCAAGCACTGCTGGGGTGTATAATTTCATATATGAAATTGAATCATTTTAATCCAAATTTTCTCTCTGTCTCTTAATGAAGGTCATGCTCACAGGCATTATTCTGTCTTCTGCTGTTTCTTAGCTTTCTGTGATTCTCCCTCCTTCACTGTAGGTTTCTTTGAATCTTTCTGTAGCTCCTTTGCTACTCTGTTCTTGTCTTTGCTGGGTAACTTCTGCATCTCTGCATCTTCTTCTCAGATACTGAAGTTTTCTTCATTCTCCCATTCTCCTCCCTCTGCCAGTCCTTTGCACTGTCCCCACTACTGACCCTTTCTGATCCCTTGCAGAATACTGGCAAATTTGGCTGTGTTGTCATAGGACCCCCTTGCACTTATGCCACCTACCAAATGGTCTCGTAAGTATCACCTCTTTGCCCTAATGCTGTGAAGTTAAAGATATCAACTGATGAACAAAGTTGTTTTGTGTAAAATAAGCCAGCAGAGACATCGGGGTTTAAGATATATCAGACACCTCAAGGTCTACAGTCAAACTAGT
Source organism: Scolopax minor (assembly GCA_028566535.1). Classification (NCBI taxonomy): domain Eukaryota; kingdom Metazoa; phylum Chordata; class Aves; order Charadriiformes; family Scolopacidae; genus Scolopax; species Scolopax minor. The sequence goes on along the minus strand of JAOXNG010000001.1, from coordinate 54,683,505 downwards.
AAGACTCTTATGCAGAGACACTATTTGGTAGGGAGAAGAAAATCCTCTTCCAAAGCCCATTGATGAAACCCCATTGCAAGCAGGGAAACTTTTCTAATTGCTGACAGTAAATTAATTGATTGATTGAGGGCTCAAAAGACTTAGCTCTTCAATAACTGCAGGAGGAAAGAGATAGTACCTTGTGGCATGAAGACATCACAGTACTGCAACAACAGGGGTCCTTCTGGGNNNGGTGTTCAGTCATAGACAGGAGCCTGAGTTACATGTGTCAAGAGAAGATCCAAAAAACCCAACAATCTTTTGTAAAGAGTGTTTAGATAGGGAGCAGCCAGTTTCATCCTAACTCTTCAGCCTCAAGAAGCATTCATGAAGAATGAATTTCTCTACAGCTGTATTAAACAAGAACCTGTATAATTCTATTATTCATTAATATGTTCATTCTCAGATATCAGGAGAAATGTAAGCTGAATCTGCAGACTTTGAGCATAAATAAAATAAAAAAAACCCATCAGTCATGACATATAAATCTATATTGTTACCCATGTAAACTTTGGTAGTCTCTTGGTTTCACTGAGAGATACTGGGGAGATTAAGACACTTCCACCTTAAGCTTTATCTGCTTTTAGCTCTATACTTTTTTTGGGGTAGTATGACCAGAAGTGAATACAATGTTACTGGTGTGTAATAACAATGCATGTGATTGATTTACAGAAGAATCAAAAGAGTAAGTCTTACATATATATAGGACCATTCTGGAGCTGCCCAGAATGATGCCAAAGTCTTTTCCTCGGACTCTGACACAGTTAAATCAGTAAAAATTATGAAGTTTATGCAAAGCAGTGAATGAACAGGCAGCTGGCTTTTGCCCATGGGTCAATAGCTTTGCAAATCAGAACAAATGCTTTACTTCAGGGCACTTTACACATTCCCTGCCAGCAGAGCCTTAGCTTTTCTCCCTGACTGCTGTTGTAGGTGAAGTTTTGTTGATGGCAAAATGCTATTACCCTCCACGACTCTCCCAAGAAAGAGATCAAATCCATCCCATGCTAATGGCAGCCAGGGAGTAGAATCAGATGGGTCCTCAAGCCTTTGGACTCGTCACAGCCATTGGGCTGAAATGGTGCATGGTATCCAAAAGGGCATGGGGAATTGGAGCCAGTGAGAGAAGCATCCTGGACCAGTTCAACAGAGCTTTTCAGTGCCAAAACTGAATTAAAACCTGCTTGTGTTCTTGAGAAGCCTTCTGTTTCAGGTTGAAATTGTTGTTAAACTAACGCAGGGCACCAGAGGAGAGTGAACTGGGGATGGAGATCATGTGGTAGATGCCTTGGTGTGACAGCAATGCATTCAGACTTGTCCTCTTGTCTCTTCCTTCAGAGTTGAAACAGTACTGAGCATGCCTCTGATCTCTGTAGGGAGTTTTGGACTGTCCTGTGACTACAAAGTAAACCTAACCCGCCTTCTGACACCAGCTAGGAAATTGATTGAATTCTTCTATTACTTCTGGAAAGAAACTCAGCTGCCATTCAAAACCACAACCTGGGAATCTGCCTACATTTACAAGAGGAATGAAACCTCAGAGCCATGCTTCTGGTAAGATACAGATCCACCTCTGACCCAGCTGTTGGTAAACTCCACCTCCATCCTTGGACATGGTTCTTACAAGCTGTCCTTCAAGTCATGCATTTTGGGAGGTGCCTTATGGCTACCAAGTAATGGGAGAAGGAAAAGACGAATCATACCTTCTAGCTGTACTGCATATCTGAATGTTTCACTCACTCTCCTTCTAAGTGTTCTTGTGCCTTGGATTTTCCTGGGGACAGGCTTGTTTTGCTTCATCTTTTATCTAGGTTTTTTACTTGCTGTACTCATTTTTGCCCTTCAAGATTTCACTGATTCAGTATAGGAGTTTTTTGTTATTACTTTCTTTCCTTTGCTTCTCTCACAGTCAGGGTACACGTGTGGGCCTTCCAGTTAATCTCACTGTAGTTTCCCCAGATTTCTGATTTCTTTTCTTAATTTTTAATGTCTTATTACATCATTGTATTCTCCAAACCCATCCTTTGTACAACCAGGCCAAACAACCTCTGGGGCACTTTCCAAACACTTCTGTCATTCATTACCTGTATTGATTTTCTCTCTTATATAGCTGCAGAAAAAAATGTTCCATACCACCTTACAAACACTCTTGTGTGCTGTCAGCAGCCTAGCTCACATTTTGGATTATTTAGGAGAATGTGAGAATTTTCTGACAATATCTGTGCCCCATTGCGTCAGGTACATCAATGCGCTAGAGGCTGGAATCACAGAGTTTTCCGAAACACTGAAGTTCAAGGATATTTTAAGGACTCCAGAGCAGCTTAAAAAAACTGTGAAAGATCCAAACAGGAAAAGCAATGGTAAGGAAGGGCTGAGGGTGCACTCTCCCCTGCAGGTAAGTTGGTTTTCTCAGGAAATCAGACCTGGCCCCTAGCTACATTTTAGGGATAGTCTTTCCACAGAACTGGTGGAGAAATGCAGAGATATCATTTCACATGGATGCAAACATAAACCAGCACAAAGTTCATCTATCCATCCCCATAAAATATGGGGGAACCACCAGAGAGCTTTTGAGGTGAATTATCCCATCTAGGCATAAGCTCCATTTTGTGAAAGATGCAGAAATTCAGGAATCACAACTCCTCCTAAGAAGAGCCTTAGATACTACAAGAATGCTTAGTGTGCTACCATTCCTGTATTTGCAGCCCTAGTACATATATGGACCTCATTTGTTCCATCACTTCTAGAACTATATAAATGGATGAGTAAATGTCTCATCTGCTCCTAAGACTAAGCACCTGGCATCAGCAGGCCAAGTGAGTGCAAGAGTCATAAGTAAGCCAATGAAACCATTACTTGGATGCCATTTAACTTAGAAATGTTCATATGCAGTAGCCCATATGGCATCAGAACTGCTAATGCTTATTTGAGTGAGATAATGGTGCAATCAGCCAGAAAATGGTGTAGGCATTTAGGCACCTTTTACCACTTTCCCTCAAATATCCTGTTCTTGCTGCAGAGAGGCTGTAGCTCTGGGCCTGGGTCCCAGCAGAGCGCACATAATGTGCCTTAGCCGTGCATTGCTCTACTGCCGGCTACTCAAGCACAGCGGAGCAGGCAAATATCTTCTTTTTGGCTGTACCTTTCACCAATCTGTCTCCATTTTTGCCCAATCTGTAGTGATCGTCATGTGTGGCTCTCCAGAAGACCTCAGCAAAGACCTTGGGACGGGAGAAATGGATAAGGACATTGTTATCATCCTGATAGATCTCTTCAAGTAAAGTATTAGCTTTGCTTTTCCTCTTTTCTCTGCAGTTTGTTGAAGGATAGAGATAATGGAAATAGTCTTAGTGGAACTGTTTTATTGAAGTAATGCTCTCTCACAAAATGTTTTCCACTGATGTCTTTCCTCATGTTTTGCCATTTATCTAAGCTGATTAGTGTTTAATTTGTGGAACATCCTCTACAATATCTTTAATTCCTTTAGTTCACGTAATATTTTTCTAAGGCAGTGACAAAGCAGGTAAGGTTGGTGTCATCGTGTGGACTACACAGTGCAGGAAGCCATGAAAGATCTACAGAGTTCAAAGTCAGAGTGGTCATGAGCTGTTCATAAGAGATATTGTACACTTTTCATATACTCTGTCTAACCAGACAATTATGTAAATGTGTCTTACAGTATATTTTTTCTAGGGTCTGTTTATTCAAATTTTAAATGATTTAAGAGTGATTCAACTGTCTCTTTTACTTTATAACCATCTCTTCAACATCTTTTTAATGCATAAATCTAATTTTTCAGAGACATTTCTTAATATACAAGCCAAGTTTTCTGTTGTTCAACTCTATGTTTCTAATCTCAAAATCTTTATAGATGAGGACTGATATAAACTGGCCTTATCAATAGCAGTCTCAAAAGCTTTGTCCATATACAAGGACTGAGAGATGATCTCTTGCCCTAAGCCTAAGGGACACAGCACAGGTCACATCCATATTGCTAAGTGTAGACGTCCCAACTGCTCTTTGGGTATGGCTCTGGTCATCATAGCAAATCACATTCTGGGAGAAAGCAAATTGACCTAGACCAAAACCATGCCTGGGACTGTGCTGGCAGCTTAATGGTATGGATCACAAGACAAACATATGTCCTTGTCTCTTGATCTCACTTATTTCACTGTTGATGTAGCATAAGAATCCATAAGAACCTCGGACAGAGTCGATTTAAATTTTCTTCAGCTCTGAACCCTCTGGCAGCCAGGACACAAACAGGGTGTTTAAGCCTCCCTCAGAGAAGGTAGGATACTGCAGGATTATCCAGTCTGGTGAAATCTAATGAAGTTTCCTTTTCACCTGGCTACTTCAGTCCAAGCCTGAATGAAAAGCACTTTGAAATTCTTCAGGGTGAAAATTGCAGTGTAAAGGTTCAGGAAAGGCAGGGACAGGGCTCTGGTGTAAGGATCCCATCTGATGGCCATGGAGTGAAGGCTGTGGTCTCCAAAATTCTTAATAGAGTACTGACTGAAAAAATAAAAGGATGTTCAAACATGAATAATAAGAGAAGACTCATACAATATTTTTTTAAAATCAATCTAGCTATAGCAATGGCAGATGCTGCCATCTGACATTAATATCTATTGCTAAATTTCTCTGTAACATGTGAGTCCTGTGGTTGCCAGTCTGCAGAGCACTTCCAGATGGCCTGTCAGGGTCATTAAACCAAAGGTTCCGGACAGCTACCACTTTTTCTGCTTGTTTTAGCATAGTTTTCACATAGTTTCCTCTGATTTTCCTAGCTTGCTGAATTAAATAAATAAAACAATAAGCTGCACTCTGCAACTCTCCGATTGTTACATGCTCTCCTGTTAAACACTTTTGGTACAAATCCTCCTGTGATCAATTCTAGCAGGAAATACTAATTTTAGAGGAACATGTGAACATGCAAAAAAGTGCAGAAGAGGTCAGAAACATGCACAGTAACATGAAGAAACTACAGATTGCAGCACTGTGGATTCCAAGAAGAGACTCAGTTTTAAGAGGCATAAACTCCTAGTTGAAAGAAGAGGAAAGAAACCTTTGAGTTTCAGATTGCCAGATCTCTTTGATATGAATTTTTAATGTAATTAAACATAGAAGCTGACATCAGGGGATGAACAGCATAAGGAGTTTTGTCCATGATGAATTTTTTCCTAGAACTACTGTTTTAATCTGTTAAACAACAGTGCCGCTGAAGAAAGGAGAGTGATTCTGTCATGGTTACCACTGCCTCTGCTGCTGATTGTTCATGGGCTTCTTGTGCTTTGCTTTGCAGTAACATGTACTTCAGGAACAACAACTCAGCCCCCTACATGCAGAATGTACTTGTCCTGACCCTCCCACCACCTTCAGGCAATTACAGCTCGGACAGTCTCACGACTGAGGATGACATCCTGGTAACCACATTATTTTGTATCTGATTATTGCATTCAGTATATTAATGCACTAGGAAATTAAAACTAAACCCACAGCTGTAATCATCTACCGTCATGCTTCTATGCTGATATTTTCCTACATTACTGCTGGATGACACTTTATCCTGCTGTAATGATGCAAAAATATAAAATCATAAGGCAAACTTGCAGGTCTCATGTTCTTGCTTTGTGAAGTTCAACTCAAGCTTTTAGTTTGGTCTGCAAGTTCATGGGGCGTCAGGGAGATTTATAGGTACATAGCCTTCTGACTCCACTTCTGAGTGACTGACAATTTTATATGTAGCTGAAAGGCATCACTGAAGGAAGATCTATAGGTATAATTGAGATGTGAGCATGGAAGTTTCAGAACTAATAATTGTTGACTGATTTTTGTGTTCATATATATATGAACGGTGGCAACCATTGCTGTTTCTGTCCAGGAGCTTTCCTTTAAACTCCAAAAGCAGGAACTTTTCTTTTTTTTTCTGTAGGAAATATGTATTTTTTTAAATTTCCTGGAGAGCAGAAACTATGCAAACCTGTATCTGCTTAGTGAAACTGATACTCCTGCCGTCTGTCTGGGAACCAGACTCTACGTGTAGAGTTCCTTCCAGGATTTATGCCTCTGAGCTTCAGCTCTCCAGAAGGCAGCCTGAAGCTTCTGGCTGGGTTTACAGAGCCCAGCCTAGGCTCAAGGCTTTTTGGGTGCCAGCTCTATGCCAGGCTGCTGGAAATTCTGGCACAGCTCCTTGCCCCTGAGCTGTGGCCATCTGGAAGCCCAGAATTGCTGGCACCACGCTGAATTATCTGCACTGAAAGTCTAATCCAAAAGCAGGGGCTTTGGATCCCATTGAGCAGACCTGCCCAGAACCTACAATGTAGGATTTCTTGAATCCTTTGCAGCAGGATCAGAATGCCAGAGCTTTACTTTGGCCTCTTACAAGTTTTCAATGTCTCCCTGTCTTCATATACCAAAAATATATTTTATTTACTTTTACTTTCTGAAGTGAAAATGCTGATGTGGTATCTGCTCACTCTGTGTTCAGCAGATTCTGGTCTTCCATGCTGGAATTTTTGCCAAACAGAGACGACCAAATATATTGTAGATTTAAGGCAGAACCATGAACTCCCAAATTCTCATTTTTCTTTTTCTCCTGTTCTAGATGGAAGATGATTTTTTTGTTGGCTATTTTAATGCAGTCTTGTTATTTGGACACAGTCTGAAGAAATTTATCCTCTCCCAGAGC
>JAOXNG010000001.1:54550966-54563271 GCA_028566535.1 Scolopax minor | reverse complement strand
TGTTCTATTAACCATGTCACAGCTTATCCCAGGGGTGTTACCCTGAAGTCAGTGCTTGAACTTTTCATTCCCACTCCAAATTGAGACTGTCAAAACCATTAACTGACTGCCTAAAAACCTTAAGACTGCAAGGGCGAGGAGAGTCCATCCCCTGCCCCAACTGCTGCCTCTTGGAGCAATTTTACAGAGCTGAGCTGCCAGGACAAACTTGGAACGCTGTATCTTTTGGGGCAGAATAAAGTTGTGCAGCAAATTCTCATAGCGGTGGTTCAAACCTGGCTCCAAATTTTTTTTGCAACCTTCTAGGGGGAATTTCCAGCCAAACCCCGACTGTCTAGGGCACAGAGATGTGAAATCCAGGAGCTGGTGCAACATGATGCTGGGGTTATCTTGTGGCTTCTCATGGAAAACACCCCACTGGGTGCCGTGACCGACAGGCAGCTGGAGCCACGCTCCTGTCTGGGCACAGGGAGCAGCTTCCAGGCTCTAGGAAAAATAAGCGTGGCCCTTGTCAGACAAGAGCTTTCGCTGCAACACAGTAGAGGGTGGTGTCTGGGAGCCCGTGCTGTAGCGTTATCAGGCTGGAGAAGAAGAAGGTGAGGATGAATCAGCAGGTGACTCCCTGCCGGGCGCACGGGGCTGGAGCTGGCAGCTCCTGCCGCCCATCCTGGGCAAATTCCTGGGAAGTCACATGGGGCTGAATCACAGCTTGGTTGCCGGCAATCTGGATCTTTTAATCAGAAGAAATGTTTACAAGATATCGGGATAGACATTCCAACTGTCAGGTTGGGGCTATGGGCTGGAATATTTAGCCCAAATATAGTCCTACGGGGACAGGAGTGGAGGGCAGGCTGGAGGAGGGGGCAGGAGCTGTGGGGGATCTTGGCTTGGGCCGGTAAATACCGGACGGGAACTGGGCGATAATGGGAGAGGGTGGGAGATACCAGGAAGGCACTGGGCGAAACTGGGAGGCGGTGGGAGATACCAGGGGGGCACTGGGCGATACTGGGAAGTGGAAGGAGATAGAGGACGAGAACTGGGCGATACTGGGAGGCGGTGGGAGATACCGGGGGTGAACTGGGCGATACTGGGAGGCGGTGGGAGATACTGTGGGGGACACTTGGCGATACTGGGAGGTGGCGGTAAATACTGGACGGGAACTGGGCCATAATGGGAGAGGGTGGTACATACCAGGAAGGCACTGGGCGACACTGGGAGGCTATGGGAGATACCGGGGGGGCACTGGGCGATTCGGGGAAATGGCAGGAGATAGAGGACGGGAACTGGGCGATACTGGGAGGCTGTGGGAGACACTGCAGGGCACTGGGCGATACTGGGAGGCTGAGGGAGATACCATGGGGAAGTGGACGATACTGGGAGGCTGCAGGAGCTACCAGGGGGCACTGGGCGATACTGGAAGGCAGTGGGAAATATCGGGGGGGCACTGGGCGATAATGGGAGGCGGTGGCAAATATCGGAGAGGTACTGGGCGATACTGGGCGGAGGCGGGAGATACCGTGTGGGCACAGGGCGATACTGGGTGGCGGTAGGAGATACCGGGGGGCGACTGACCGATACTGGGAGGCAGTGGGAGATACCGGACGGGCACTGGGCAACACTGGGAGGTGGCGGGAGATACCGAGGGGGCACTAGGTGATACTGAGAGGCGGTGGGAGATACCGGGGTAGCACTCGGCAATAGTGGGTGATGGTTGGAGATTCCGGAGGGGCACTGGGCGATACTGGGAGACGGTGGGAGATACCGAGGGGGCACTGGGCGAAACTGGGAGGCGGTGGGAGATACCGGAGGAGCACTGGGCGATACTCGGTTGCAGAGGAAGATACTGAGGGGGCACTAGGCGATACATGGAGGCGTTGGAAGATACCGGGTGGGCACTGGGCGATACTGGGAGGCGGTGGGAAATACCGGGAGGGCACTGGGTGATAGTGGGAGGCGGTTGGAGATACCGGAGGACCACTGGGCGATACTGGGAGGAGGCAAAAGATACCTGGTGGGCACTGGGTGATACTGGGAAGCGGTTGGAGATACCGGAGGGACACTGGGCGATACTGGGAGGAGGCAAAAGATACCGGGTGGGCACTGGGTTCTACTGGGAGGTTGCGGGAGATAGAGGACCTGAACTGGGGGATAGTAGGAGGTGGAGGGAGATACCGGGGGCGCACTGGGCGATACTGGGCGGAGGCAGGAGATACCGTGTGGGCACAGGGCGATACTGGGAGGTGGTGGAAGATACCGAGGGGCCAGTGGGCAGTACTGGGAGGCGGTGGGAGATACCGTGGGGGCATTGGGCGATACTGGGAGGCGGCGGGAGACACCGGGGGGGCACTAGGTGATACTGGGAGGAGGCGGGAGATACGGGGAGGGCACTGGGCGACAGTGGGAGGTGGTGGGAGATACCGGAGGGGGACTGGGCGAAACTGGGATGCGTTGGGAGATACCAGAGGGGCACTGGTCGATACTGGGTTGCAGTGGAAGATACTGAGGGGGCACTAGGCAATACTGGGAGGCGTTTGGAGACACCGGAGGGGCACTGGGTGATACTGGGAGGTTGCAAGAGATACCGGATGGGAACTGGGCGATACAGGGAGACGGTGGGAGATACCGGGAATGCATTGGGCGAAACTGGGAGGCGGTGGGAGATACCGCGGGGGACTGGCCAATACTGGGAGGCAGCGGGAGATACCGGACGGCCTTGGGCGATACTGGGAAGAGGCGGGGGATACCGAGGGGGCCCTGGGCTATACCGGGATGCGGTGGGACATACCGGGGAGGCACTGGGCGATAGTGGGAAGCGGTTGGAGATACCGGAGGGTCACTGGGCGATACTGTGAGGAGGCAAAAGATACCGGGTGGGCACTGGGTTCTACTGGGAGGTGGCGGGAGATAGAGGACAGGAACTGGGGGATAGTAGGAGGTGGAGGGAGATACCGGGGGCGCACTGGGCGATACTGGGAGGCGGTGGGAGACACCGGGAAGGTACTGGGCAATACTGAAAGGCGTTGGGAGATACCGGAGTGGGACTGGGCGATACTGTGTGGCGGTGCGAGATACCGTGTGGGAACTGGGCGATACTGGGAGGCGGTGGGAGATACCGGAGGTGCACTTAATACATTAAAAGTGCTTTTCATGTCTTCAGAAATGCAATTCTAGGACCTGAGGCACTGGATCAGCCGTTGGTAAAATGACCGGGACTGAGTAAGAACTCTTAAATTTCTGTGTATTCAGGAAAAGATGGAAGTTGAGAGACTAACACAAACATAGTAAGGTGCCCCCTCCCACATCCCTGTGGCCATTCTTTTTTGAGCAAGAAGTGGAGGAAGACTGAAAAAGTAGCAGCAGTCATACAGCAAAATCATGTGCCCAAGCTGCTTACTGAAAACTTTGACTATACTGACCTCAACAGTATGCAACTATTGGTAACTTGTATAGCTCAAAATAACAAAAAAAGAGATGTACCAGACTAAAAAACACAACAAAGCCAAGAATACATTCAATTTCAAAGCATCATTCCAATGCCTTACAGTATTTGACATTTGTGCACATTGGAGCTCTTCAGAGGGCGCAGAGAAAGTGCATATAGTGAAGAATATTTACCTTCTAGACCTCCCACATGTAGATCACAGTACCTTACAGTGGAGATGAACTACTTAAATAGCAATAAAAGAATAAAAATCTGAATGTGTTGTAAGATACTGTGCCAACTTAATAAAAGGTAATTATGGTACTCCTGGAAGTAACAGCAGAGATTTCCAAACTTATCAGGAAAAAGTACAGAAAACTTAAGTTCTAGAATCACAGCACCAGTGCCAAAGCTTCATTATGAAAATGAGATGCAAAACTAAATATATGGATGTACTGTAAAAGGTTCCAGTCAGTCATTCCCCACTGTTTTCAGAGTCATCTCCATCAAGGGAAATGGAATTTAATCAATGAAATGGCAGCCATTATTAAAAAGAATAGTTTAGTTGACTTGGTTACAGCTAAGTGCTGGGTTTTGTTCAACTGAAATGAAATATTCTGATTTTAGGAAAAGGCCTAATTAGAAAATTCAAGAGCAAAAGATCATAAATTTCTTTCAAAGTATACTCGTTACATTCATATTTTTAAAGCGAATTTTAAGTGATTAAATTAACAATTTTTATATCATTTAAAGTTAAAGTCTAAATTTAAGTTTAGACAAACAAATTGTAGTTAACCTTTTGGTTCACCAACATGCTTTACCTATAATGGAAACATAATAGAAAGGGGGGGAAGGAAGAAAGACACTCAGTTATCCTGCTGTTTGAGGCTCTCTGCTGATATTGCCATTAAGGAGTCCAATTCATGCCTGTTTTGATAGAATTCATGACGTTCATACAGCACAACTCTGTACTGCAATTAACAGGACTGACTTGAAATTTTATCTCACAGCTTAAAACAAAACACCCTCTGCTGCCACTATTACTCTACACAGAGCCAAAGTTCACTTTTCAAAAGCAGCAAAACACTCATTCTCTTTGTCTACTTTAGCTTATCTAGAAAGGAAACACATACAGGAAAGATTCATTTAACACTTTGGATGGGAGGGGGAACAGGAGAAACAATTTTCAAGATCTGGAAGGTTAGAAATATATCCTATTAGTTATAATTAATTCCAATATTAGCAGAAAGCTTAGTGAACACTGAATCCACCTACTGTGAAGCAATAATACTTCCAGCCCAAACCAGGAATGCTTTTTCTCGCATACAAAAATAAAAAAGCTAGTAATACTGCAGTCAGTAGCTTTGAAGTATCAGGTTCAAACTGAAGGTTGTAAAAGGACATTGTATAGTTTGATGCCAAGACAATTAGAATTTAACAAATGAGAAGCCCAAAATATCCAATTATGAGCCAACAGAATGGAAGCCAAATTAGAAGCCAAATGATAATTAAAAAGAACGAGACACATGCCAAGAGTGGCTGTAAGAGTCCCTTTTTCAGCTTAAATCACCAACTAGATTTATGTCAAGGAATGAAACAATCAGCAATATGCTGTCACAGTGAGTTACCTAAATGCAGTTAGGACCAGAGCAGGGCATGTGGTCAGTATGACCACACAATATGCAGCAAGAGGGAACAGAAAAGAATCATCTCCTGGCAACACACTTTTCTTGTTTCTCCAGGATAAATGTTCAATGCCAGTAAGCTGGAATAAACAAATACCTGAGACAAAGTCAGGAATATTTTTTGGAGGGTAAAAACCAATACATACTCATCTTGGTGAAAGTTTAGAATAAATCTCTTCAAACAAGAAATTAAGATTTGCCAGTCTTGCTGAATGAATTCTATGAATCCCTAAAATTTGGAAATCTATGTTACTCTAAATTATCCTAGAGTAAATTACTGCACAGTTTTATATTTTGAGAACTGTTTGCCCTTTGTTTTTCCAATTTTTCTTCTTTCTAACCATTAGCAATGATTACTTTCTCTACCATTTCCATCTAAGCTTGAAAAAATGGAAGTCCTGGATTTCCTTTCTCTAGTCATTGATGTCATAAATTAATGCTGCAACTAATGAAGTGTAGGGCTGTGCAGAAGTAATTTTTATATTAACAATTATATCTGATCAACTAGCTCAATCATTGTAACAACAGCAAACAAAAGTGACTGTAAACAAATATGCAAGATGAATACCTTTTAGACTTTAACATGATCCATCAGAAAAATGAAACACTCTGTGCTGGTCTTACACTTTGGAAATGTGATGCTGGAAGTACAAATAACCTACCCAAGGCCACAAAGGTAAACATTATTAGCCAAGATAAAAACTCCAAAGTTCAGGTATCAAGTCTGCTCTTCAGTCTATAACAAAGCAATAAATCTCCTTCAATATCTGAAAGTCTTTCCCAGCAAGGAAGTTCTCCATAGAATTAAGAGTTTATCATTATCAATTTGTCATTGCAGCAGGGATTCTTCTCTATTTTGCCCACTGCTGAGCAACACAGACACTTCCAGTGAAGTCCTTAGTGTGATGAACTGTCTTCAGTTCATGAACTGAAGACATATGTCTGTGTCGCACACATATACGCATGCATTTCAAAGGGATGAAATCATTCTTATTTCATTCATTTAATATAAAACAGTTTTAAATGCTATATTGTTTCTTCTTCCAAAGTGGGCCTAACATAATTTGTGATCTGTTGACCAGTTTTCCGTTTTTATTTACAGGAAAATTTCTCAATTTGTCAGAATCTCTGGTGAAAAGCATGGCATAGAATAGCAGAGACAAACCATCAGTTAGATTCTCAAACGTGATTAATTAAAAATTAATGTGGCGGTACCACTAGCCCTCCTTATTTGTAATTTTTCTTCATTAAACAGCCTTTTAAACTACAATTTCATTTCTCTGACAAAATTCACATCCACTATCCTGAGAATTTCTACCCTGTAAAAATCTCCTATGGAAAACGTAACGATAGGATCAGTTTACTGGAGAGAACTAGTCTAAAGAAGTTCAAACCACAAGTAGTATTTGGACAGGGTTTGGTGGGAAGAACAGGATGTGCTTCTTGTGAATTATACTGTACTGACAAAGACTATAGTGCAAAGACAATGTGAAAAGTGATGGAAGAGGTAGGTGAGAGGAAATACAAAAAATCCTCTCACAAGATAAGCACAGAGTCAACACTTCAACTCTAATTACTTGCCTTTTAAGCAATAAGCCTTTCTCAGCTCTTTTGAGAACGTTTTACCCATTTCATGCACAACTGAAGAGATCCTAATTTTAGTATCATTTGTATCAAAGAGTGCCTTTGGAGAGCAGAATGACTAAAATCCTATCCAGAAATATTAAATTGGAAAGGAAAGGCCTGCAATACAGGACTCACAGAGAAAAATCAACTGTACAGGTCACAGAGAAAATAAATTCTGAAGGATGTTGCGGATTTAATTAAAAAAAAAAAGGCAAAAAAAGGGCAAAATCCTCTGGTAGGTTTGATAGCAATTTGAACAAAGTGTGACAGTGTGGTCAAGCAATTCCAGGTGTTTTCATGCATATGTATATATTTGTAGTGTATCTGTGTCTTTCATTGAGCTCCTACTTTCTCCATGCTCTTCAGTAATCAAGTGTTTGATTTGTAAGATGCTACATTAGTGCCAGCAGGCACAAATCGGTATAATAAATACACTCTTCAAAAATGTAAAAGCCATGCACTTAGTGAAGAAAGCATAGCTCTTCATCTAAGTGGAAATCAGTATCTCCCTTTCATTTTTTTTTTTAAATAGCTCTGCTCAGCCACTTAAAGAGTCCCAGCTGCCACAGAAAGTCATACAAACTCCAGGCCCTGCTCTGTTTAAGTTTCTGTTCCATAGCTCACTTCAGGAGTGCGAACAGGATACTTCTTGCTGAATCAGACCGTAAAAAATTTTGTTAGTAGACCAAGTGAAAAAACAAATCTGATTATTTTTCCGTTTTAGCAATTCATTTGAAATCAGTTCCATTAATTACAGAAGCATCAAGTCATTGGTTCTTGTTTTATCACACGCTTTATAAAGACAGGTTCGTTACAACAGCCTTGAAGGGGACTGACAGTTAGGTTCCCACTGGCCACGTTCCTGGGGAGAAACACCTTGGAAGAACTGTGGTTCAACAAGACAGGGCTTTTGGATTTCAGAGCTGGGTGTCCCTCAGGGACTAAAGTCACGGAATTGGTGTCAGGTGGCACTACAGATTTCTTAGGGAATAAAATTTTGCTTTGTTCTAGAACAACATGGTTTATAGAAGAGGTGGAGGCACCAGATAGCGATTCTTTTATCACTTCATTTGGGATCTTGCTATATAGGTAATTGGGGGAGTTACTCTCCATTATATCTGACCAAGCCCTGTAGCGAACTTCCGCAGCTCCCCAGTAGTGTCTAATAGCAGACTCGGAGCGATGGCCTGTCACTGCCATTATTTCTCTAGGCCCCAATCCTGCTTCACACAGTAGCTGGATGGTGGTAGTTCGGAGAGAGTGATTGGTATATCGCTGAGAGAGCCTGGCTGCCACACTTATCCTGGGCATCATGGTACCTAAGTAGTTCACACCCATGGGTTCTCTTTTGTACCAGACAGGCTGCTCTTGCATTTGCTCTGATGTTAGCTTTAAAGGATGCAGGTAAAAGGCAGGGGGCTCTGGAGGCAACTTAGACAAATAAAGCTCCAAGGAAAAAACAGGACAGTTTGGGTCCCCTGGCATATCGTACATTTTACCCATTTTATGAGGATCTTCTCCATTTTTTCCTTTGCCAGGATACCTAAACATAGCGTATCGACGCCCGTTCTTGTCCTTCTCAACAACAAAAGCATCTGGAGCCAGATCTCTTAAAATTTCCCTCCCTCGTTTGGCAAAATGCAACTGCAAATCAAACCACACCTTGTTGACGAGTGCCAGCGGACTGTGCAACCCCAGCACACCGGATTGTTTAATCTTACGCAAGTCCTCAGCAGCTATAGGAGGATGGTGGTGAGTCTCATCCTTCCCCTGCATGCGCAGCATCTTCAGCACGCTCACAAATACCAGGTTTGCACTAGCAAACTCTTTGTCCTTCATTAAGCAAATCTGACGATTATAAGGTGGCATTTTGAGATGCCGGTTTAAGCCAGCACGCATTGACTTGTAGCTTGCCACACTGTAGGTATTTCCATCATGATTCCTTACTGTGTAATAAAACTCTTTTAAGATATCATTGAGTTCACTTACTGGGACCAATTCAAAGCTAGGATCCTTGCCATTTTTGGCCAGCCATTGTTTTAATAGGTTAGCTGCCCAGCCAGTCTGCTTGTGGGTGTTTTTGATGCTCTTAGCATCCTCTTCCTCTTCCTCCAAGCCAAAGAGGACATCCTCGGGGAAGTTAAAATTCGTCTGTGCTGCTTCTACCGCTTCTTTATTTTCTGATGAAGTCTCTTCCTGTTTCAACAGCTTTTCGAAACAATTGATCAAAGTTGTACCATCAAATATGCCACAGTTATACGGCACACAGTGAACTACTTTTTGTTCTGAGAGCTGTGAAGTGCGGAGTAATACACAATATTTTGGATTTTACATAACAAAAAGCAGGTGGCATTAACTGGATTTTTCAAATGATATGGCGTGTCAATTCCATACCTCACTAGCCAATTAAAATGTATCAGATCCTTCTTTATTAACCATGGCATTACACATGCTTTAACTGATTTGACTGAAAGCAAACCTAGTAACATACATTGTAACAGAAGACTGAAAACCGGAAAGCATCACGTCTTTTTATTTCCCTCCTGCTCACCTTCCATTGCTAAATACCACTATCACACACAAACTCTTTTTCCAAAAATCTTTTCCGGGTTTCAGGCTCTACCAAAGAAGAAAAATGCCAAAATATGCAGCTTATATTGAAAATTAAGTCTTAAAACCGTCTGTCTGTCATCCATTCTGGTACTGAATTTCCTATGTATCAAGTATGGACAAATGTTTTAATAGCTATAATCCACAGGTATCTTTGAAGTTCCAAACAACCATTCTTTACGAAATGCCTTAGTAAAAATGTTGAGTGAGCCACAGTTTATCTCTTGTAATACTGATTATCTTTGCCAGACTATTTCTGTGAGAGGCGAAAACCAGAATCTTGTCCAGTATATTTTCTTCTTGCTTTGAAATACAATTAATATTTAACTGTACCTTGAAACACTATTAAGTGTGGGAATTTTGGCTAGAAGAAATTAATTTTATATCCCTTAATAAAACAACTACCAGTTAACAACAATGTAACTATGAGGTGCTTTGTGAAGTATCTGTATACAAAAGTAAAATCAATTATGAATAATTTTTCTTAACTTAATGTCAACCTTTAAATTTCAAAGCAAGTTCAACAAATCTTAGGCAAGGAATCCAGAAGTACTGCAAGTTGTCCTTTTTCATGAAGTAGTTATTTCTGAAGAAAGTTTCTTTTCCTTTTTTTTAATATGACATATGGCAACGAAGTATTAACTTCTGGATTAGTGCGGAAATGAGAGAGTTGCAATAATTTACAAAATATTTGTAGCTTTAAGTTCAAGCCCCTCAGCCAAAAACTGGGAACAGTTTTCTTTCGTATGTTAGCTCTCTTGTATCAGACAAGCTTTTAGTGTGCTCCTGAATTACTAATTCATCTACTTACGTAAACCGCATCAGATAACTTCTGAAAAGATTATCAGAAGCTCATACTCGAAGTAATACTCTGGATCAGAAGAAAAATACAAATGGACAGAAACTAGAAAGGATGGCACAAAAAAGAAACTAATATTGTTTTCATTATGAGCAATAAAGGTAAAGAACTTTTCTCCTGTGGATTGTAACTTTAGAATTTTATAGAGAAACATAATCAACAACCTACCTGTGGTGTTGCCTCAGCAGTTCGCTTGTTTGCCGAAGTATCTGTTGGTGGCCTGCTTGTCTGGTTGTCTGAGGGGTCAAGAAATTGTTCATTTGCAGTATCTAGTCAGTACTAAATAATGCTAGCCACTATATAAATTTGGAAGCAATATTCAAAATTAATTGTTACTAAACGTTCAGCACATGGCACATTTAACATTTTTCAGTCCTGATTTTCAATTTTAAGCATTTAAGCGTGTTTACTACCATTTTTCAGAGGGAACTGAAATACAGAAAAGCAATATGACACTTTCCAGCAGTACCTGTTCCCTTTCTTTAGAAGCCTGACAGTTTATTCAAAGTATTTTATGAAAAATTCCCTTGCTTATATGGGGACAAAGCGTAACTCCGACTTCTCTTCCTCCTGAGAAGAAGGAGGTAAACTGACAAGATATTAAACTGAAAAAAGTTAATATTTTCAACATTTTTGTACAAAAACTCGACTGAATAAAGGATGGTTAAGCAGACTGCAAAATACATAAATGAGATGATTTGTGCAGGGAGACTGAGTATCTTTATTAGCTCAGCCAAATACGTATCTACAATAGCAACTTAAGCAGAATTTGCTTGAGATTTGATGTAAAAATTTAAATTAAAATTTTCCCTTCTCATTCCTTTTCATTTTAACCAGAGCTTATCAGCAACAGTGTTGGCCCAAAGCAGTGTTTCAATTCTGGTGAGAAAACTACTTGGGTATACATTAAGGCTTTGTGAACTGCAGAATATTTTTGGACACATAGGTCCTTCCTTTGGTCACTGTGCCTAATCTGTCACAAACCTTTTTATGTTGTATTAAAACACTATATTAGCTTTAGAGCCAACAAAAATCAATACAGAAAGCATGTAACTGTCCAACTCCATGGCAGATGTATTTTAGCATAGGCAACTCAGAGATGGTAAACTGAAATAAAACTAGTTGTGACGTCAAGCTCTGCTTGAGTTCATTTTAACAATATATTGTGCCAATAAGAAATTTGCTTTAATTCCAACTCACTTTGAAATCTTGAGAACCTCTTAGAAAAAAGTTTTCAAGGTATGTAAAATCAGAAGTGCAGAGAATCATGGCATCATGGCCAGAGATGGAAAGTATTTTAAAATAATCTAGATCCCATATTTGAAGATTCATTGTCTTCACAGACTTTGTATTAAATACAATAAAGCTACTTCTTTGGAACCAGTTTAGTATACAGTTGGTTTTTTTCCCCCATTTTGTTTAGTTTTAAGTGGTGAAAATTAAGTTAATGATTACACTTTCCTTTAATTACATCTTTGATGAGAAAGGCAGTCAGATTATTTTGAGAGGCTGTATTAATAAAATATTAAGTTGTTCGTGGTACAATAGGAGTTTCTTATTTCATGTTAGGAGTGATATTAATCAAGTTCTAAATAAAACAAAGCTTACAGAGCCACACTGATGACTCCTAAGGGGACATGATTTTCAAGAATGGCTGAAACACATCTATGACAAAGATGATTTTGATCTTGACAATTTCAACAGAAAGGCAACCCAGAAAAAACATCTCAATAAAATACACTAACAAGCAAATTTCCACTGGAGTGGAGTTCTGTTTCCCTTTGACAACTATTTTCCTTTCCTGGTGTCAACATTCAAGCATAACTTACCAACTCTGGGCGCTGTAATGGTGGCTGGTTCAATGGGAGCTGTACTACTAAACGCAGAAAGGGGAATCTTCATCTGTAGGGGAGCTCGACTGCTGGTAGCATTATAAAGTCCTGAAGTACCCACTGTGGGCAAAGTAGTCCTTGTGGCCTGGGCAACAGGATGTGCAGCAGAAACAGCCTGTACTGCCAATGTTGTGCCTATTGAGCCAGCACTGGCTGGAGAGTTCCTTTGAATACCAGGCCAAATGCTGCAGCAACATCAAAAGGCTAACCAG
>JAOXNG010000001.1:54379143-54394572 GCA_028566535.1 Scolopax minor | reverse complement strand
TCTTGCTCCACCTTATCCCCGCACCTGGCAAGGCTCGAAAACACTGAGATTTTGAATTCCACATATTCCACATTTATAGCCTAGTTGGCTATAAAATAAATATTTTCATGAATTCAGAAACTAGAGTCTTCTCAAAGCTCCGTTTTCCCCATCATTAGAAGTTAGTCCTGTGTTGCTCAACCGAAGGCACCCATACACAACACAAGCTGTTATCCTCAGTCTCAGTTCTGAAGAGAGAAGGGAACATTTTTGTTCAGTTAGTATCAAGTTTTCCATAGGATAGAAATTCCTGCAGAAAGACCAGAATCTTCAGCTAAGGCACTTCCTTCAATAAGGACTGTTTGGTTTTGACTCAAGAAGTCCACAGAACAGTGTCCCTCCAACTGGGTCAGTGTTCTTTTCCTGGGACTAATTAAGTATTTGTGCTGTTAAAGATGCAGGTTTGCATTTATTTTTCTTGTACAAATGATTTATTTCATAGGACTTCATGTGATTTTATTTCACAGGATTGGAGAGACATGATGACATCCTTTAGTTTATTTAGTCCAAACTCTGTTAACCAAAGAAATCCCAGCACCAACTGATCTTGGGAGGAGGGAAATTTTGTATTTAATGGAGACAAAAGGACAATTTTTTTGAGGTTTCCTCCTGAATCACAGTTTCTTTTTCTTTTTGCCTCTTCAGGAACACTAGCTAGAAGACAGAGAAAAATTGGTTGGTGCTGTTGGTGCATCTTTGAGCCCTGCCTTGATGTTTACAGTAAGATCACACTGACAGCTCACGTTTGGTCCATGTTCCTCTACACTCCCAGATGCTTTTCTGAAGTACTTCTCAGACAGTTATTTTCCGTTCATAAAAAAATCATAGAACACATGCTCACATGGTTTTTAATTTCCATCCAGCTAGCTTGGCATTGGGAATTTTACTTCACCTTCTGAAGTGCAAAGTGTCTTTTATCAAATTTTCTCTCATGGATTTCAGATCTTCTTTCCAATTTGACAGATTGTGCTGAACTTCTAATCCTTGCTGTCAAAGTTCTTGTGGTGCTTCCACAATTTTTTAAATTAATTTTTTTTATATATTATATATTAAAAAATATTTTTTAAATTAAAAAGTAATTTAATACAAATTAAATGGTGCCTCCCTCCCCAGGTCCTTTGTCCATATTATTAACAGAAATTTGAAACGGCAACTAGATTGTGATGCATCTCTTGAAGGTGGATCTTCAAGAGATGGATCTAGCGGATCCAGTAAAGCCCTTCCAGTTTGATACATACCAGAAAACTGCTGGTAACTATTATTTTTCTTCTTTTTTTAAATAAGGTTGCAAATGGAAAGGATGTCCTAAGACAAGCGGCTGAAGACTTTGTGTTTATCTAGTTTGGAGAAAAGGAGGCTGAAGGGAAGAGGTGGCTGTTCTCTGCAGCTTCCTGAAGAGGGGACATGGAGCAGGAGGTGCTGATATCTCTGGTATTCAGTGATAGGAGACATGGGAATGGCTCAAAGCTGCACCAGGAGAGGCTTAGACTGGACATTAAGAAGTATTTCTTTACCAAGAGGGTGGTCAAACACCTTCCAAACAGGCTTCCTTGAGAGGTGGCTGATGCCTCAAGTCTATCAGTGTTTAAGAGGCATTTAGACAATTTAGTCAATGTTCTTAGTGACATGCTTGAACTTGGTCAGTCCTGAATTGGTCAAGCAGTTGGACTAGATGATTGCTGTAGATTCCTTTCAGCTGGAATAGTTCTATTTTATTCTATTCTATTCTATTCTATTCTATTCTATTCTATTCTATTCTATTCTAATTTTTAACAAGAATCTAACCTATTGTATAATTCTTGACTTGATCTGAGACTGTCACTGCGGAAACGTCAAAACACCTTCTGTCATGGCATATCATATGACTTGCCCTGATTTCAAGACCAACTGACCTACCATAGGAAAAAATTATGTTAACTTGATATAAGCTCCTCTTGACAAATCCTAACCAGTCATAGACATATTGGCAGCACTGAAGTGTTTCCACTGAATTTTGGTTTCATGCAACATTGGCTGTTGATGGCTCTTGTTAATCAGGTTGCTTTCCAGTAAATGCTTCGGTGGAAGCACAAGTTTCAATTTTCACTATGTTCAGCTTATAGGTGCATTAAATGATAGGACAGAGTCAGAGAAACACAGATCTATGTATTTTGGTCATTATTTAAAGTATGGAGTGGAAGTAATTTCTAGTCCTGTTCTGTGAACTAGCCTTTTCTTTTTCCTGCTTAATTCAGGGAGCTTTGGGAAGCTGTTGGTGTGCACGTTAACTAAAAAGAAAGTCATTGCAACTTGATGGAATCTGATGCCAAAGTCTCAAAGAGAAGGAAGAAGCCATGATGCACAGGAAGCTACCTGAACATTACCTTTGTCTTCTGCTGCTTAGAGCTTTCCCAGATGTTGGGTTGCCATTTTCCTTGTTAGGTACTCACCTGTATTGAAATCTTTATAACGACTGACTCAGCTATTTGCAAGAACAAAGCCAGGTTCAAATCAAGCCATTGGACTGTTACAACACTATAAACTCTCTTCTGAAAATTTCAGCTACCCACAAGGTTATACTTTCATCCACCACATAATCTACATCTGCCCCAGCTTATGGTGTTGCTGAAGATAAGGGAAGGTCAAACCAGCCAAACCTTCATGGAAATAGAAGAAGAAATATCTTTCTGAGCACTTGAGCACTAAGGTCTCGCATCAGTTTATACATCCACTGAGTTTTGGATGTTTTTTTCACCACTCCAGAGGAGCTACAAATTGCAGTGCAAACCTTGGAAGTTTTAAATTATTTTTTTGTTTGGTTAGTTTTTTGTTTAGCTGGGCCAACAGACAGATTTCTCTCCAGCCTCACTTTCAGAAACAGATGAGTTTGTGTAACTGAAAAAAATTCGGCCCAAGGCAGAGGGCAACACTGAGAATTTGAATTCTGACATTCTGATTAAGTTAGATGCAAGCAAAATAGGTTCTTATGAGAAGCATCAGGCAATCATAATAAGAGGCACTGCAACCAGTGCAGCCTATAATACAGCTGTAATACAATCAATTCCCATACAGTTTGCTCTTCCAGAGTGATTGCTGGGCCATTATCTTGCCGGCTCACTGGTAAATCAGAATAAAAGCCCACATCTAGCCAGAGCAACTTTTAGCATCTAAACAAAAGAAGTCAGCATAGGGTTGTGCCACACCATCTGACCTGGAGAGGAGCCACAACACACAAAATACAGACTAGAAGGATTTACTGTGCCCTGAAAGCTGTCTTGGTCTTTTCTCTCCATGAGGATATAGTAGTTACTCTCTGGCCACCATTGCACCATGAAAGAAGGAGGTCTGTTCCACCTCCGACTTCATGATCAGATTAGAGTGATAGATGCTTAGTCACAGAGACAGTGACTGATTGCACCCTGGCTACAGAGGGCTGCATGGCCAGGAGGAGGACCTATGCTCTTAGGGGACTCTGGATTCAGAGTGAGCCCTGTAGGGTGGGAAATACTGAAAGGGTCTCTGGTTCTGCTCCCTAAAATGCCCTTTATCCTGGTGTCATCCTATGCCATTGGGAAGACTGAGTCATCACAATGGAAGATGAGTGAGATTGGCATTGAACACTTCCCCATCATGGCTTATATGAAGTATCCCAGCTGATACCTGTGCCTTCCGTACCCTTGTCATGCACTTGAGGTGATCAGAAGGGTTTCAGCTCTTGACACCAACTTTTAGGGTTATTTTATCTTGAGTATTTAATCAAAAACTATTTTGGGGGCTTTTGGTATCTTTTAGGTATAAAGTATTTTTCCAGTCATTTGTTCCCGCTTTTTCCAAAGTGGAAATTTAGTAAGAAGGCATTTAAAAGGCAATCCAAGTCTCAGTGACCGAGGTTGGCTGCATGAGCCTCACACTGTGTTTGGAGTTCATGGCAGCCATGGCTCTCCTCACAGGACCACAGAACATGTAGGCACCTTAGGAACATTCCCAGTTTACTCTGTGCACAATGTGGGCAAGATCTGATTCACTTTACTTGAGAAACAGTTGATGAAAGTATGACTTCTGTCTCTGCCAGCAGGTGCCCAATATCCCATCTGCTCATGGAGCTCAGTCTGTCTTCAGATGCGCTACTTTTTCATCACATGCTCTTTCATAATTGCCATTTCCATCAGCAATTTCCAGCCTTCCTTGGGGAGCTATTGGGTCTGTTTGCCATCTGTCCTTCTCCTTCCCCTGTGAACACTTGAACAATGTTTCATTTAGTGCTGTTGTTTTTTTAAGCAAGTTCAACATCTTTTGATAATAAATTGTTCATGATATTCCCTGGGGGAGACGTGCTTCATCCCCAGTGGACACAACAGTGTCTGGTAGCTGCTTTTGGAGTGAGCAGTGTTACTGCTCCCTGCCAATGCTGGATAGAAACAGCAGCCCCTCATGCTGAGAGCTCTCCGAGCTGTCTGCCTCACTACTGCTTAAAGCAGACGAAGCCTCATTTTGCATAAGGTAGGACATCATAGTCCTAAAAAAGGAGGAAATCACGACAAAAACTCCCAAAGCTTTGGGAAGAGTTTGGGGCCATCTGGCAGACAGCAGCTTCTGCTACAGTCTTTCAGGGAGATGCTCATCCAGAGCTGTCTCTGGTGGCAAAGCGCTGTCTGCAGAGCCACCAACACAGCTCCTGCTTTGTCTCCTCATGCTGCTCATTCCACTGCTGTCCAAATCTAAGCCGGGCTGTTTCTGTGGGGACAAACCCTGAGGTGGTGTCATTATAGGTAGGGTAATGTAAATGATTTGTGCATGACAGTTGACTCAGTTCTACCTCCTACTTTTCTAGTCCTTCTTTTTCCCTCAGATGCTCTTTGTCCATTGCAACACCTTGCTCCTACAAATGCTTTGCTCTCTCCTTCTTCCCAACAGAGCAATTCCCATGTGATTCAGGAGCTGATTTTTGCATGCTCTCCTTACTTCACACTTTCTTGTGGCCTTGCCCAGCCTGCCCACCTGGCAGGTCTTTTTGGAAAAGGTCCCCATGTCACCTCGTGCTACTTCTCTGTGGTTTGAGCCTGTGCTGCCTTACATCACTGGCCAGGTCATGGCTCCCAGCAATGCCCTTTGTTTCACTGAGCAAATGGCTACCTTTTTTTTGTAGAATCTGAAAAAGACTGGAAAATCATGGTTTTACCCTGGGAGTGCTACCTCCTGTCAGAAGACAGTGGAGGCAGCAGACGTTCTGCACAGTGTTCCTCCTCTGTCAACTTTGGGGAAGATGGGTTGACTTCGTTTTGCTCTACTCACTTTTAGCATTGTAGTACTAGGCTTGGAAAAGAGAAACAGTGAGATTTTAAACTCTTATCTCCCTTGGGCAAGAAGGAAGCAGGAAGGCTTGAATGGTGCTGTGGTTGTGTTGTTTTACCCCATCCTATTCCACCTTGTTTCACCACAACCCATGTGGTATATTGTGGCAGGGGCTGCAAAGCAAAGGAGAATCTCATCAGAAGTGTGCTAAGAAGTAAGGGGGAGAAATGGGGACAACTCGTATGAGCTGGGACACTGGCTGGAGAGGTGGGGCTGAGAAATGAATAATTCACTACTGATCTTGCAGATAAGGAGGGGCATAAAGGGGAAATCACCAACGCTTGTGGGGAGGAGCTGAATTTTCTTCATCACTGGGTGTCCAGTCAGAGTCACTACAAAGTCACCATCTGCTTTTGGGAACACTGGTGACTCTCTGAATGTTACACACTGAGGAGCTGGGAATAGGGTGCTCCAAAGGCAGTTCCATTTCCAGAGATAAAAATACGAAGTCCTTGCAATGACTTTTCTGAAGTCCAGCTCCTGTGTTTGTTTTTTTTCACTCCTTGCAGCTAGTTTGTACTGGATTTATATTCCTAAACCTCTTTGCATGATTAATCCACCCCATTTGTAAGATTCACCCCCCTGCTATAAATGGATAAAGTGTCAAATAGAGAAGATTAATGGACTTGCCCCTAGATCCAGGGTGAGGGAACTTGTCAATTATATATCCTAGACCATATCCCACTTCCCACCCCTTCCTTCATGTGTCTTGCCCTGCTTTCTTCTACTTTTCTGCCACAGTTAGTGTGGAACCTTCCTCTAGAGTTGATTTAGCCATATAAGAACAGCTTTCCTGCTTTTCTGCCTCAACTAATCGGTTTTTAAAACATTTCAGCTGAAAGTGCATCTTCATAGCCTACGCTCTTGAATTTTTCTCTTCCTCTGCAATTATTTACCCCTCGAAAGTGGTTTTATTTAGCTACAGTATGTACATTAAATACGAAAACGTGGTTGACTTTTTTAGAATAGTTATTATTGGCTGATTTCACATTGCATGATGAACATGAAGTAAATAAGTCTTGCTAAGTAGGTAGGCAGTGTAATAGTCAAGGGTCACTTCAATATCTCTCACAAGCATAAGGCTCTAGGTGCTGCAAACTTTGAGGATATAGGCTACAGAATAAATTTGGGTTATAATTTGCAGGTGGATATTTTCAGGTCTTTGTCTTTCTTTTGTAGCTTCTTTAGCTCCTATATGTTGTATACTTTGCCTCCAGCAAGATTTATGGTGCAGCCCAGAAGGTAGCTTGGTGACGCTGCAAGAAGACTTATGTCATGCTGAGGGGATTAAAAAGCAATGGTTTGTACTTATCTGGATCCGTGAGTACAGTCCAGATTTGAAGAATATGACTCCAAAATTCAAGGTAGTTTAGAAAACCTGCTCAGTTAAGCTTCATCTAAAACTTGCCAGAGCTGTAATTTAGATCAAATTTCAGGCAGTCAGAGCCACTTTTGCTGAATGGGTTTCAGCCTCACATGGAACAAGCTTTGTAATGGGCTTGATAGAAATATAGCAGACATCTGATCTCTGTGGCAGCCCAGCTGATTCTGGGATCAGTTTAGCTCAGCTGAAATTGGTTTGAATTATGAGCAAATGTTTGCTTTTACTGCTCTGATATAAAACATCCTTCATTAGTGGGGCAGACATGGTTTGTCCCAAGTACATTGTTCTCCTCAGGGTTGTTTGTTATCTTGTCCAGTCTTCATCAATAGCTGGTGATAGACTACATGTCTTATTTTTATTAATATGTTTGTATAATGTATATCTGCTTCATACTATGTCTATATTGTTTTCTACACGTCTGTGCACTTTTCAATGCTTCAGCGCACAAGGCAGTAAGATTTGAACCTTTTGTTTTATTTGGTAGGGTGTTAGGACCTTTCAACTTGGAAAAGAGATGTCTGAGTAGAAGATAACAGAGGTCCAGGAGGATCACAGAGACAGGTAGGAAATTACTGTTTTTTCTTAATATGAAAAGTAGGAATTCCAAATAAATTTATCAGTCAAAACCAAAATGAGTAACTTTTTTTTTCATCTGGTGCATGCTTAAACTGTGGAATTCACTCGATGTTATGGAGGACAAAATTATAAATAGTCCTAAGAGAATCTTGACACATTTATTGAAAGAAAAAAGGCCATTAAGATCTATGAAACACATTGATGCAGATGTGATCTTTGGTTCAGAAAATCTCTCAGTCACAGATATCTGGCTGCTGGGAGAATACAGTGGGAGAAAGATAACTATATATTTGCTCTGTCTTTGCCTAAGCATTTGCTGTTTCCTATTGCAGTCAGAGCACTGGTCTGGGTGGTCCTTTGGGTCTAGTATCAGACATATACTCTGACAGTCTTAGCAATATTTCTTTAAAAACCTGCAAACAGCTTGTTTGGAGTCAAGTTAAACATTGGTGTTTAACTTCATGAGCAGAGAGGTTTTTTCACTATCTTGTCAGGAGATGTTCCTAGATATGATCAAGGCACAACAACAGCATCTCTAAAGTTAGGACAGTCAATAATCATTTGGAAGAAATGTTAACATACCTTGATTAAATATTAATGTTATGAGTCATAGGGAGTTCTTGGAGATGGGGAGAACGGGAGAAAAGCTTAAATCTCAGTGGAATTCTGTGAGGGATCTATGGATTTAAAATAAATAACGTATCCAGTACATGTCTGAGCAATATCCAGGACAAGAGTCTTGTTTGAAATTTGGATCTCTGATACAAGTATTGTGTTCTACCATCGTTTTAACTGAATGAAGCAGAGAGCGACCTTCTGGCAGCTTAACTATATTAAAAGTCTGGCTTTCTTTAATTGCTGTATATCTGTCTGTGAGGTTAGCAATTCTATTTTAATATATGAATTGTAGAAAATACATGATACCTTTAACTTCATCACTTTAACTCTTTGCTGTTAGAAGTGCCTTCAGGAAAGGTTGAACTCCAAAAGCTCTACACCCAAGAGAATGGTGAACCATAAACCACACTTACGGTGTCCTGGGACAAATTCAAGCTCTCATTAAGCTTTCTGGGCTTTTGTGAGAGCTGGCAATGCCAGATGTCAATCTGGAAAAACTGTTTTCCATCAACAAAATTTACCCAGACTACCTTTAGCATGACATGAAAGACTGAGATGAGTTTCTCAACCATAAGACTCTTCCATGAGTTTACAAAATCAGGCCAATCAAATTTTCAAATGGTCAGGAGCTGCAGTGGAGGCAAATTTTACAGAATGAATGAAGTTGTGAGGATATAATGTGCTTTTTTGTTGCTTTTTACTTTGGCGGTGCTTTTTGCTCTGGCCTGCAAAACCTCCTTCTTCCTTACGGTTAGCAAAGGCATTTGTTTTGAAGCAAGGACGCTGGTGTTGGTGTGGATGGGGATCAGATTGTAGAGGCCCAGAATAGAGAGAGGTAGATTTTGTAATCAGTTATGATGTTCCTAATATCCTTCTAACTTGTGAGCTAGTGTATGTCATGAAAGTAATGAACACTTCATAACTCCTGATGACCTGAGCTTTGATTTCCCAGGGCTGCCATGGGAACACCAAGAACTATACACACCCTAGCTCGTTGCCTCTCTGTCTGAGCTCCTTTCAGCTTTGATCTCTTTTGCCATGTTTCCCACCAAAAGGGCTAATCTGCCCGACAAGTGGTTGTGTCTGACATGATAGCCAGCTGCCCTCTCCCTTCCCTTCTCCATGCAATATATACTAAACAGATTCTCATTATTGTTCCCTGGTAGCTAAGCAACCACAAAATGTCAGCTTGGCCTAAATAAATAAAAAAGGGATACATATCTTTGTAATATATTTATATCTACATACGTGTACTTAGTGATATATGTGGTCATCAGAGCATATCTATATGTGTGTATCTGTAAAATTTGATTAAATGTGAAAATACTTTGCACTTCCACCTGATCTTGAAGCTTTTTGTTTAAGCATACCCATGCTCTTGTGATGGAAATATTATCGCTACCTCTAAGTGACAAGTAAGCAAGCTATGGTATAAAGAAATAAAGTGACATTTCAAGGTCACAGAAATACCCAGCTGAAAATACAGGAACAGCTTCTAGAAAATGTGTACATGAAAATCCTGTACCAGATCCAAATCCTTCACCCCATTACTATTTCCAGTATTGCAAACAGCAGACTGGCGTCTCCCTGTCTTTTCTCTGTGCATCTGCTCCTCTCTCATTTTGTTCACTCATTGCATCTCTGCTGTTGGTCCCCAGATTTTTCCTATTGTTCCCCAACGACTCCATTCCCCTTCATAAGATGTCCTTTTACTTCATATAGACACACTTTCCTTAGACACTCTCTGGCTTCTTGTTCTTCTTCCTTCACTGCCATGTCTCCTTTCTGCTCTTCGTCTCTCCACCAGCCTATTCTTTTTCTGCCCTTTATGCACATGAACAGAACTTGACAATCTGTGAAAAAACTTAAAGCAGTCATTCCAAGAGAAATCCTTAGAGCTGGAAGTGCCTATAAGTTCCAGGGAAAAGTATTTCCCAAGGTGGAGGTGAAGCCTTACTTTCAGTGAGAATGAGAGACAAAAGGGTTACTTGGGAGGAGGAAAGAAAAAATACCAAACATTGTTGCTCTCCATAGCTCCTCTCCTTTCCAGAAGAGGATTTCAGGAAGTTTCTTCCATGTGAAATGCATCTATGCAAATATTTGCCATGAGCCAGACATGAGTCCTTGCTCTGGCAGTGCAGGACTAGTACTTTAGTACTTTGGCCCCCACCAAGGAATTTCCTGATGTAAAAAAAGCCCTTTAGAGAGTTGTGGGCTGCTCTCGGCACCCTGCCTACCCTCTGCATGTGGCCAGTGCATCTTTGTGCATTGACAGTCACTTGTCGTCATCCTGGACCTTTCCCAATACCCAATCTAAAATAAAACTCACCTCCCCCGTGAGTGCCTGGGAATTCCCAGGATCTGTCTGTGTCCTGCTAGTGTGTGTTTCCTAGAGGCTTAATCAAAATACAGTTTGGATGCTGTTCAAGACCTGGGGCAAAACTAAGTCGGGCAGACATCGGATATCTGTGGATGTCTTGAGCTCTTCCTTAGTTCCCTAGAAAAGGATTCGGGTTTCTCAGGTTCAGGATTGCTGCATTGGGCTGTTCAGCACTGAGAGAAACCAGATTCCTGGTCTAAACTGGGAACCGAGGGTTGAGGAATTCCGTTTTTTTTTTCCTGCCTGTATCATGCATCTGAATAATAGAAAGGGGGTACTTGGGGTCCTGAATTTTAGCTGGGGATGTGTTTAAGCAGTCAAGAGCTTTGCTCTAACATCATAACTACAACAGCTTATCCTGTATAAACTGAGTGGGCTTAAAAGAGGAGTGGGAGGAAAAGAACTGCAGCAGAGCTGGAGGCAAAAAGGGCAGGAACAGCTACCTTAAAGCATGACTATTTAAAGTTTCCTGACCCATGTGGGCACCACTCTCCTCCCTTAGCTGAAAAAACACATTCAAGGCTTTGCATCTGAACAGATCTTCCATCACCCACATTCAGCCATGACAATCTTTAGCAGGTCCGTTACAAGCCAGAGCAGAAACCAGGACAGATTTTCAGCAGGCTGCCAGGACCAAAGCTGCCACCATCCTTTCAGGGCTGCAGCCAGAGCCCATTGCTGACCACGTGCCAGCAGAAGTCTGACGGGATTCGGTGGGTGAACCTTAAGAGGTGCAATCTGTCCAGAGGGGCAAAACCTCACTGCCTTTAACCCTTTGCTTCCCCAAAGATGTTGTGGGTTTTTGTCGATCCACAGTGATGGACTGTGTGAGTGGGGAGAGAGCAGCCTGCTCTCCCACCTCTGCTGGAGTAGGGGAACAAGAGCAAATGGGTCTGAGTGGACTGGGCAGGGCCAGGCTGTCCTTCTGTCATCCTGACCACCATGTTGTTAGCGCTGGTCCTGGGGCAGATTTAGCCTGTGCTAACTTCCAGACAAAGCCTGGCTCCAGCTCAAGAAGGGCTTTGTCCAGGGATTGGTTCCAGGAAGTGTGAAGGGGTAGAAGAGGAGGGTAGCTATTAGGGACACGAGCTATGCTGTGCCACTTGACCTGCAAATGGGTCCTGACTCATTTTAGCTCCTAGGATTGACTGAGCCAGCTGATTGTGAGTAGCAGAGAGCAAGAATAGGTGTAGAAATATTTCCTTTCCAGATCACAAGGGAAGGCAGATGAGCCTTGTCCCTGTCTCGGCCAGTCAGGCTAGATCACCCAATGATGTTAAATTGCTCAAAAAGAGAAGTAATGGCTTTTAAACGATGTTTCCTACAGTAATTCCTCTTTTGCCTTCTACAGGGAAAGACTCGGGGCAGCTGGTGTTGTAGCTCCATCTACCAGGAAGCAACGAGTCAGGCTCCACTGTCAGTCACAGATGGTGTAATTAATTCTTCTAGGTAGTGTAATTAGTCCGTCCTATCAGCTACATATTTTCTCAGTCAAAATTATGCTAAAGCTAATAATACATAAAACACAGAAAACAAAAAAGAAACCCAAAAAAGGGGAAGCAATAATGGGAGGAGAAGGGATTAGAACAAAATTTACCAGTGTATAATTTTTTCTTGTTGTACATTTCCTCTTCCCTTCAGCTTCAAACACAATTCAGAACAACTGGTGAATGTAGCAAGCAGAATGAATACAAATTGGCTTACTTTAAATAGCAGCGTGTAGGACTTAGCCAAAGTCTGCTTTCAGATGCTGAGGCGAGATAAGGCACAGATCCTGCAACGAACTCTGTGTGGGCATTGTGTCAAGGCTAGGCTTCTGCACCGTGGTGAGCCCGAAAGTCTGGGGTGCAGGAAGGCAGTGAGAGGTGTGTGTCTACTGCTGATGTGTGGTCTTCTTTAACTTGGGTCCCAGCTGGGCAGAGCTGTGTGGAAACCTGGGTATAACTCGCCTGCAACATGGAGTGTGGGGTGTATTGGATGTCTTTGCTTAGGAGCAAGTAAGAGGTACCAGGAGCAGTGGTCACACATTTGGGAGTTGATTCTCAAAGCAGGCTAGGTTACCTGGGGTGGTGTCCATAAGAGAGGTCTCATGGCCATCTGTGGGAGAGGGACTGTAGCCCAGAAGACCCTCGCAGGCTTGTATGCTTTCCGGCTCAGAAGCTAATGCAGAATAGCTTTCTCAAATGCAGTTCGGTTTGTGGTAAAAAAAGAACCACCCCAAAATGTAGCTGCTGTGGGAATTTCCTTGTAGCTCAGATTTGAGGATTAAACCCAGAGATGGGAAATACAGAAACTGCTGGGTGAAACCTTCCTCCATCATGACACACATTGCTTCCCCAGAGGTCAGGCAGGTGGGAGAAGAGGGGATAACTCACCCAAGCTGGAAAAGGGGCCTGTGGGGCTCTGCAATGAGCTCAGCCTGTTGTTGTGTCACCCCCTCTCCTCCTGAGCTGTTTTGACCCCTGCCTTTGCCCAAAGCATCCCATGGATGTGCACGTGCACATCTGGGGAGAGGATGAAGGGGGATTGTAGGGGGGGATGGTGGTGCTGTAGTGCAGTTGGGGAGGACTTCTGTGAGCAGGACACGTCTAGCTCTCTGCAGTAGGAGGGAGGACAGTGAGCGAGTTTGCAAAGAAAACTGGTGCTGAGAACATGGAGCTATTTTGGGCAGAAAAGAAGAAGATTCAAAGCAGACTGCACGAGTCAGTCTCGGTAATGAGAGACTTCTGAGCATGGTCGATCTCTGTAGTCACGCCTGCGTGAACTCTTTATGGCTGGGGCGGCTCACAAGGGTCCTGTGGTGGCCCTGGCTCCAGTGCGGAGACTAACACGTTGCCTTAGAGCACCCTGTGCTTGCAGTGCTCCTGGCCTGGGGTGACTCCATGAGCCCAACACCACCCGTGTGCCTCAGCCTCACTGCTGAATGACCCCACTGCAAAAGGAGAGGGGGAGCTGGCTGAGTCCCGGCGAGCGCAGAGAGCCTGTTTCCCTGGAGATAGAGTTATCTCTTTCTAAGAGTGGATTTAGCCCAGATGGGAAGAAAAAAATGCTGAGCGGGAACAAAGTCCTTTTTTTAGAGCTTGAGGAGGCTCAGCCTTCCCTAGCGCTGACCCTCAAGTCTCTGAGAGCATCCTCTCCTCTGGGAAGAGGTGGTGGGGCAGCCTGGCTGTTCTGCCTGAGCCTGTCCTCAGCAGTGATGGCTCAAGCATGGGAGAGGGTGCAGGGCTCTGGCCCCTGACAGGAGCTGTACCCTGGGGAGCGTTTGCTGTCACACCTCCCAGTGCCTTCAGTTCAACCAGCTATGGTGGTGCCACTCGCTGTACCTCAGTGGACATGGTGAGGGCTACCGTGGCTCCAGCTCTCCCAGCATCTGTGGCCTCCGCTGAACCCGTTTCAACAGATCCATGTCCTTCCTGATGATTCCAGATCTGGACGCAAGGTTTTGAGAAAGATCTTACTGTTCTCAGCGATTTACACTTCTATTAGCTGAGCTCCTGGTCCCCAAACTCCGAGAATTTCTTAAATTTTAAGACTTCTGGTCTTTGAAGTGGTATTTTATCTCTGACTCTACCCAGCCATCTCAGTTTGCTGCAGTTAATCCAACAATAACCCAAGCATCTCTAGTTCTCACATGTTTCCACAATATTTAGTACTCTCCCAAGCAACTTATTCTTATTTGCAGACACCAGGACTATGCTTTGCTCACCAGACCTTTGACCTGCTTCCATGTAGACCCGTGAGATACCGTAGAGTT
Source organism: Scolopax minor (assembly GCA_028566535.1). Classification (NCBI taxonomy): domain Eukaryota; kingdom Metazoa; phylum Chordata; class Aves; order Charadriiformes; family Scolopacidae; genus Scolopax; species Scolopax minor. Next base: position 54,380,490 of record JAOXNG010000001.1, on the reverse strand, counting down.
GCTTGCAAGTGTAGGAGTCATTTTTCAGAGAAGGCAGCATTAAGTTACGAAAGCAGAGATCCATTTAAGTCAAAAGTTTAATAGTTTTGCTGTGGTAAGAGAAAAATCTCAGCATATCAAAGAGTCAAGGGAGGAATATTCTACTCAGCTGAGAAAATGGACAAGCTGTCAGACACAAAAGCCTTTCTTCAGCTCTGCCAAAGAAACAATAAACTCAAGCTCCTGTAGAGCTTAGCTTAAACCAAAAGGAAAGAAAAAGGAGACAAAATATGGAATTGAGGTATTTCCCCTCTATTGATATTAACTACAGTAATAGGGTAACATTTAATCCATAAGAAATCCTAATGTTCATAAGAAAAAATAAACTAGAAAGGCTGGGAATTCTCAGTAATGTCCTAAAAAGGGATGTTTTAGATCATTTAGACCACATCACAAGTATTCAAGATTTTAAGCACACTCCCCACAGCCAGTACTAGCTGTCAGGCTACAGCAGCAGACATGGGGGCCCAGAGTAGCTCTCGGTGGGTCTCTGGCCCCACAGTGCTGGAGCTCAGCACTGCCCACAGGTATATGGAACCCTGAGGTGGTTGAAAAGGATGGATCCAGAGCAGGAACAGCTCAAAAAGAGAATTTCTATTCCTGGGTGTGTTTATTACTGCACCTCTCATTACTGTGGGCCAGTTGATGTCCACCAGACACCACTGTCAGGGCTAGCATTCCCCAGAGAAGTCCTGGTGTGCTCCCAGCTTCTCTGTTAGGGCCAGACACCCCAATGTCTAGCCTAGAGGCAGCCCCAGGAGGGAGCAGATTTGTCCAAACACACATGGGGGACAGGGCTCTCTGCCATCTACCAAAATGCTTTGACCCCTGCTCTCCTGGAATGAAACCAGCCCCTCAAAACTACCAGGGCGAGGAACAGAAAATTGCAAATGACTTAAAGTGGGATGGAAAACTCCTGAGTTTGACGATCACAAGCTGAGGCCACTAATCTTCTTGTCATGGGAGCAGACTCACCCAGCAGAAGGGAATTCCTGCCTTTGACTGGACTAATTAAAGGCATCGAGCTCTGCACCCGTTATGGCTTGATGTGCCTTAATGCGATGTGACATTCGACGTGCGGGAGGAAGGCAGAGACACACATACGGTTCTCATTGCTCAAGGGGGTTTGGCGTCCACGGGGGTGTCCCAGCTGTGGCACACTCCCCCTGCTGGGGTGAGCTGTGTGGGGTGGCAAAGTGGGGGATAATCACTCATCCCACTTCAGAGCCACTAAGGACCCAGGGTGGCCAGACACTCCATAGAAAGTCACAGAAACACAGAATTGTAGGGGTTGGAAGGGACCTCTGG